>OW121741.1:49646588-50311759 GCA_933228675.1 Stomorhina lunata | reverse complement strand
TTTATTTATTAGTATATCGCATACAACAAGATACAAAATCTTATAATTATAGTATGCGAATTGAATTGTAATATAAAATGTTAGAGATACATTATCAATTTAAAAATAATAATAAAAAATAAAAATAATGCAATAAATGAAAAATAAAAAAGTTAAAAAAAAAATATTAAAAAAAACACAATATTAATTAATTATGTAACAAATATTAATAACATTAAAAAATAATATAATAATATAACATTAAAAAATAATAATATAGTAATTTAATTCATGGAATATGCAAAAATAAAAGTTTTTTTAAATTCTTTAGCGTTGTTGTTTGTTTGAAGGTTATTAGGAAGCGAGTTCCAAAGACGGATAGAGTGTACGAAAAATTGGTATTCAGACACCAGGCTACGGTGTCTACATGAAATTATTTTGTTTCCTCTATTTGATCTAGCAAATATAAGACGATTGTGTAGATATGGGTGGTTCCTTAGTGTATATAATCTTATGTAACATGACTAGTACTTTTATGTTCAATTAATTTTTGAGAGACGTATTATATAGCTTGCTTGAAAAAGACGATATATGATCATACTTTCGTAGGCCGTATACATATCTTATAATATTGTTGTACGTTTTGCTCAATATGTTGCTACTTGCCGAGTCACAGCTGGCGAAAAGTTCACTACCATATAACAGTTTAGGCATTAAATAAGTTTTGGCAATCAAAATTCTAATATTTAATGGGGTAAAGTGTTGTGTAGACCATAATCCTTGTAGCATTAAGTATGTGTTTGCAGTTTGATTGGACCAATCCAAATGGTTGTTGAAAATGACGCCAAGATTTTTTGCAGACGACACACATTCAATTTTATGATTATTTAACTTAATATCAAGGTCTAAGTTTATACGAGTTGTTTTTTTATGAATAATAATACACTTGGACTTATGTGGGTTCATTAAAAGCTTGTTAGAAGTGGCCCATCTGTAGATATTGTTTAGATCAATATTCATCTTATCGACATTCTCCTGAATGAGTTGTAAGTTACTATCCATATATATCTGGACATCATCCGCGTACAGTTGCACCTTTGCATATTTTAGAAATTTAGGTAAGTCGTTTATATAAATTGAGAATAATAGTGGTCCCAGAATTGATCCTTGTGGAACTCCTTTTCTAACCGCAATAGAGGGTGAGTATCCACTGTTTAAGAACACCGATTGACGTCTATTGGATAAGTACGATTTAAGTAAGTTGTTAGATGTTGTGGAAAATCCAAACAGCTTTTGTAATTTGACACTTAAAATGGAGTGGTCAACAGTGTCGAAAGCTTTCGAGTGATCGAGAAGTACCAGTAAATTTATATTCCCCTCATCAAGGCACATTCGAATATCCTCGCACAAGTTAATTAATGCAGTAACGCAACTATGTTTCGCTCGGAAGCCAGATTGTAAGGATGTAAGTAGATTAAAGCTTTGTATATGCTCATAAATTTGTAGATACATGAGCTTTTCAATTATTTTGGAGATATAAGGTAGTATCGCAATTGGCCGAAATTCGGAGTTAGATTTAGGAATAGGAATTATCTTAGCCTGTTTCCAACTATCAGGATAAACGCAAGTAGTAAAAATTGTATTGAAAATATGTGTTAAAAGTGGAAGCAGCTTTGGCAGTAAGATTTTTATAAATCGGGGATCTATATTGTCACAGCCCATAGAATTAGACTTAACAGTAGTAAAGCATAATAGTACTTCTTCATTGGTAACGCAGCGAAATTGAAATTCGTTAGATATGTTGATATTTTCAATGGTGCTAAGATAATTGTTTGTTAGAGTATCATCTTCTGCAGAAGGTATGGTTGTAAATAATTTATTAAGCTCGTCGGCAGTAAAGTTATGTTGAACATTTGCATCTTTCTTACCAATACCTATACTACGTATTGTTTCCCAAGTCTTTTGGTGGTTACGGCGTTTTGAAATTTTTCAGCATAATATTGAGTTTTAGCTTTTCTTATTTCTCGAGTTACTTTATTTTTAAGTCTACGGTATTCATCTTTTAAAGAAGGGATCTTAAAACGTTTCCATCGGGAATATGACAGATCTCTTTGTTTTATAAGATTACCTATGGCTGATGAAAACCATTGTCGAGTATTCTGCTTTATGATTTTAGTTTTCTGTGGTATGAGTAAATCGTACAAATGGGTTATGTTGTTTTCAAAAAATGAAATTTGTTCGTTTACGGATGGCATATAGTATATAGAACTCCAATCGATATTTGAAAAATATTCATCTAGTACTTCATAGTCAACATTTTTAAAGTCACGATACGTATATGTTTGATCTGCATTAAGTAAGCTGAAGTTGTATGTGGTAAAAATAAGATCATGCTTCGAAAAACATGGAACAGATAGTTGATCATATAGCAGGATTTTTGATTTATTGCAAACAAGGAACAAATCAAGCAGAGTGTTTGAATATGAAGAGAAATGAGTTGGTTGAAAACGATTGATAGGTTCAATGCCAATAGATGACAAATCATCGGCAAAGCTTGTATCTGTGAGTAGATCTGAGTTAAAATCGCCAGCAATAGCAATATCAGCATATGTAAGGGTAAGTTCTCCAAGGTAGTTGAGGAAGGTATCTGTAGGGACACTGCGATGAGATCGATATACACATCCTAGTAGCAGTTTTTTTCCATTTGATACAATTTCAACGAATATGTATTCAATACCATTTGAGCTCGATGGGTTATTTGATTTACTGGAGGATACAAAACGACATTTAATATTATTTTTTATAAAAATTGCAACACCACCACCACGCGTCTCACGGTCGGCTCTAAAGGCTTTATATCCATTAAGATTTACAAGGCTGTTAGGAGTTGTTTCATTAAGCCAAGTTTCCGAAACGCATATGACATCTACCGTTGAGTTTTCGAAGAAAAGCCTAAACTCATCAATTTTATTGTTTAAGCTTTGAGCATTGATGTGAGATATATGAATTCCAGTTTTTATTTTGGTTAAAACACGCAACATGTTCATTGATCCGTCATTGGAACTAATACGAGCGTTATGATGTAAGTTCGACATGGTTTTGTGATTTGAAAAACAAACAAACAACAACTGGGGTTAAAAGGAAATGTTTCATAATTAAAAAAAATAAAATAAATTCAAATGTAGTTAAGAGGCAAATAAAATTTAAATTAAGATTTTTAATATTTAAATAAAAATAATTAACGACAGAATAAAGATAAAAATTTTTATTGGGAAAAGATATTGCTAGAAAACAGGTTGGATTGATTGTTGACATGATGTACATTATTCGCAGGAAGAAAAAACTCGTTGAGCTGTTGGATCGTGTCTATACGGACAGGTTGATCGGAAATATCGTTTTTAACATAGACTAATCCACGCATAGTGAAAACAGATTTCAGGTGATTGCTCCTCTTCAGACGTAGAGCTGATATAAAGATGTTGTAGTTGTTAGACGTTAAGTTTTCGTTGATATAAATAGGGCCATCGGACTTATATCGCTCGGAGTTTCCTGATTTAAAGCCAATATGCTTGAGCATTAAATGACATTGTTTAGCTTTTCTAAATCCAGCTAGAGATTTCAACAGAAAATTTTTATCGTATGGAGACATTAATTTCACCATAATAACAGCATCAGGAGAGTTGTTTTTGGTTTTATTATTTCGATTTTGTAAACGATATATAGCTTTTACTGAGGGAGTATTTATATCCAAATTGTAGCAAATGTCATCAAAAATTCCTGGTAGATCTTCATCATCGTAAAATGGTATACCATTGATGCGTAAGTCGCAGGCTACTTTTTCTATAGAAAAAATTACTTTTTCTATAGAAAAAATTACTTTTTCTATAGAAAAACTTACTTTTTCTATAGAAAAAATTACTTTTTCTATAGAAAAAATTACTTTTTCTATAGAAAAAATTACTTTTTCTATAGAAAAAATTACTTTTTCTATAGAAAAAATTACTTTTTCTATAGAAAAAATTACTTTTTCTATAGAAAAAATTACTTTTTCTATAGAAAAAATTACTTTTTCTATAGAAAAAATTACTTTTTCTATAGAAAAAATTACTTTTTCTATAGAAAAAATTACTTTTTCTATAGAAAAAATTACTTTTTCTATAGAAAAAATTACTTTTTCTATAGAAAAAATTACTTTTTCTATAGAAAAAATTACTTTTTCTATAGAAAAAATTACTTTTTCTATAGAAAAAATTACTTTTTCTATAGAAAAAATTACTTTTTCTATAGAAAAAATTACTTTTTCTATAGAAAAAATTACTTTTTCTATAGAAAAAATTACTTTTTCTATAGAAAAAATTACTTTTTCTATAGAAAAAATTACTTTTTCTATAGAAAAAATTACTTTTTCTATAGAAAAAATTACTTTTTCTATAGAAAAAATTACTTTTTCTATAGAAAAAATTACTTTTTCTATAGAAAAAATTACTTTTTCTATAGAAAAAATTACTTTTTCTATACAAAAAATTACTTTTCCTATAGAAAAAATTACTTTTTCTATAGAAAAAATTACTTTTTATATAGAAAAAATTACTTTTTCTATAGAAAAAATTACTTTTTCTATAGAAAAAATTACTTTTTCTATAGAAAAAATTACTTTTTCTATAGAAAAAATTACTTTTTCTATAGAAAAAATTACTTTTTCTATAGAAAAAATTACTTTTTCTATAGAAAAAATTACTTTTTCTATAGAAAAAATTACTTTTTCTATAGAAAAAATTACTTTTTCTATACAAAAAATTACTTTTCCTATAGAAAAAATTACTTTTTCTATAGAAAAAATTACTTTTTATATAGAAAAAATTACTTTTTCTATAGAAAAAATTACTTTTTCTATAGAAAAAATTACTTTTTCTATAGAAAAAATTACTTTTTCTATAGAAAAAATTACTTTTTCTATAGAAAAAATTACTTTTTCTATAGAAAAAATTACTTTTTCTATAGAAAAAATTACTTTTTCTATAGAAAAAATTACTTTTTCTATAGAAAAAAATACTTTTTCTATAGAAAAAATTACTTTTTCTATAGAAAAAATTACTTTTTCTATAGAAAAAATTACTTTTTCTATAGAAAAAATTACTTTTTCTATAGAAAAAATTACTTTTTCTATAGAAAAAATTACTTTTTCTATAGAAAAAATTACTTTTTCTATAGAAAAAATTACTTTTTCTATAGAAAAAATTACTTTTTCTATAGAAAAAATTACTTTTTCTATAGAAAAAATTACTTTTTCTATAGAAAAAATTACTTTTTCTATAGAAAAAATTACTTTTTCTATAGAAAAAAATAATTTTTCTATAGAAAAAATTACTTTTTCTATAGAAAAAATTACTTTTTCTATAGAAAACATTACTTTTTCTGTAGAAAACATTACTTTTTCTATAGAAAACATTACTTTTTCTATAGAAAAAAATACTTTTTCTATAGAAAACATTACTTTTTCTATAGAAAAAATTACTTTTTCTATAGAAAAAATTACTTTTTCTATAGAAAAAATTACTTTTTCTATAGAAAAAAATACTTTTTCTATAGAAAAAAATACTTTTTCTATAGAAAAAAATACTTATTCTATAGAAAAAATTACTTTTTCTATAGAAAAAAATACTTTTTCTATAGAAAAAATTACTTCTTCTATAGAAAAAATTACTTTTTTTATAGAAAAAATTACTTCTTCCATAGAAAAAATTACTTCTTCTATAGAAAAAATTACTTCTTCTATAGAAAAAATTACTTTTTCTATAGAAAAAATTACCTTTTCTATAGAAAAAATTACTTTTTCTATAGAAAAAATTACTTTTTCTATAGAAAAAATTACTTTTTCTATAGAAAAAATTACTTTTTCTATAGAAAAAATTACTTTTTCTATAGAAAAAATTACTTTTTCTATAGAAAAAATTACTTTTTCTATAGAAAAAATTACTTTTTCTATAGAAAAAATTACTTTTTCTATAGAAAAAATTACTTTTTCTATAGAAAAAATTACTTTTTCTATAGAAAAAATTACTTTTTCTATAGAAAAAATTACTTTTTCTATAGAAAAAATTACTTTTTCTATAGAAAAAATTACTTTTTCTATAGAAAAAATTACTTTTTCTATAGAAAAAATTACTTTTTCTATAGAAAAAATTACTTTTTCTATAGAAAAAATTACTTTTTCTATAGAAAAAATTACTTTTTCTATAGAAAAAATTACTTTTTCTATAGAAAAAAATACTTTTTCTATAGAAAAAAATACTTATTCTATAGAAAAAAATACTTTTTCTATAGAAAAAAATACTTTTTCTATAGAAAAAAATACTTTTTCTATAGAAAAAATTACTTTTTCTATAGAAAAAATTACTTTTTCTATAGAAAAAATTACTTTTTCTATAGAAAAAAATACTTTTTCTATAGAAAAAAATACTTTTTCTATAGAAAAAAATACTTATTCTATAGAAAAAATTACTTTTTCTATAGAAAAAAATACTTTTTCTATAGAAAAAATTACTTCTTCTATAGAAAAAATTACTTTTTTTATAGAAAAAATTACTTCTTCCATAGAAAAAATTACTTCTTCTATAGAAAAAATTACTTCTTCTATAGAAAAAATTACTTTTTCTATAGAAAAAATTACCTTTTCTATAGAAAAAATTACTTTTTCTATAGAAAAAATTACTTTTTCTATAGAAAAAATTACTTTTTCTATAGAAAAAATTACTTTTTCTATAGAAAAAATTACTTTTTCTATAGAAAAAATTACTTTTTCTATAGAAAAAATTACTTTTTCTATAGAAAAAATTACTTTTTCTATAGAAAAAATTACTTTTTCTATAGAAAAAATTACTTTTTCTATAGAAAAAATTACTTTTTCTATAGAAAAAATTACTTTTTCTATAGAAAAAATTACTTTTTCTATAGAAAAAATTACTTTTTCTATAGAAAAAATTACTTTTTCTATAGAAAAAATTACTTTTTCTATAGAAAAAATTACTTTTTCTATAGAAAAAATTACTTTTTCTATAGAAAAAATTACTTTTTCTATAGAAAAAATTACTTTTTCTATAGAAAAAATTACTTTTTCTATAGAAAAAATTACTTTTTCTATAGAAAAAATTACTTTTTCTATAGAAAAAATTACTTTTTCTATAGAAAAAATTACTTTTTCTATAGAAAAAATTACTTTTTCTATAGAAAAAATTACTCTTTCTATAGAAAAAATTACTTTTTCTATAGAAAAAATTACTTTTTCTATAGAAAAAATTACTTTTTCTATAGAAAAAATTACTTTTTCTATAGAAAAAATTACTTTTTCTATAGAAAAAATTACTTTTTCTATAGAAAAAATTACTTTTTCTATAGAAAAAATTACTTTTTCTATAGAAAAAATTACTTTTTCTGTAGAAAAAATTACTTTTTTTATAGAAAAAATTACTTTTTCTATAGAAAAAATTACTTTTTTTATAGAAAAAATTACTTTTTCTATAGGAAAAATTACTTTTTCTATAGAAAAAATTACTTTTTCTATAGAAAAAATTACTTTTTCTATAGAAAAAATTACTTTTTCTATAGAAAAAATTACTTTTTTCTATAGAAAAAATTACTTTTTCTATAGAAAACATTACTTTTTCTATAGAAAACATTACTTTTTCTATAGAAAACATTACTTTTTCTATAGAAAAAATTACTTTTTCTATAGAAAAAATTACTTTTTCTATAGAAAAAATTACTTTTTCTATAGAAAAAAATACTTTTTCTATAGAAAAAAATACTTTTTCTATAGAAAAAAATACTTTTTCTATAGAATAAAATACTTTTTCTATAGAAAAAAATACTTTTTCTATAGAAAAAAATACTTATTCTATAGAAAAAAATACTTTTTCTATAGAAAAAAATACTTATTCTATAGAAAAAAATACTTTTTCTATAGAAAAAAATACTTTTTCTATAGAAAAAATTACTTCTTCTATAGAAAAAATTACTTTTTCTATAGAAAAAATTACTTTTTCTATAGAAAAAATTACTTTTTCTATAGAAAAAATTACCTTTTCTATAGAAAAAATTACTTTTTCTATAGAAAAAATTACTTTTTCTATAGAAAAAATTACTTTTTCTATAGAAAAAATTACTTTTTCTATAGAAAAAATTACTTTTTCTATAGAAAAAATTACTTTTTCTATAGCAAAAATTAGTTTTTCTATAGAAAAAATTAGTTTTTCTATAGAAAAAATTAGTTTTTCTATAGACAAAATTAGTTTAGATAAAATTTGTTTTTCTATAGAAAAAATTTGTTTTTCTATAGAAAAAATTTGTTTTTCTATAGAAAAAATTTGTTTTTCTATAGAAAAAAATTGTTTTTCTATAGAAAAAATTAGTTTTTCTATAGAAAAAATTAGTTTTTCTATAGAAAAAATTTGTTTTTCTATAGAAAAAATTTGTTTTTCTATAGAAAAAATTTGTTTTTCTATAGAAAAAATTTATTTTTCTATCGAAAAATTTGTTTTACTATAGAAAAAATTTGTTTTTCTATAGACAAAATTAGTTTAGATAAAATTTGTTTTTCTATAGAAAAAATTTGTTTTTCTATAGAAAAAATTTGTTTTTCTATAGAAAAAATTTGTTTTTCTATAGAAAAAATTTGTTTTTCTACAGAAAAAATTTGTTTTTCTATAGAAAAAATTTGTTTTTCTATAGAAAAAATTTGTTTTTCTATGGAAAAAATTTGTTTTTCTATAGAAAAAATTTGTTTTTCTATAGAAAAAATTTGTTTTTCTATAGAAAAAATTTGTTTTTCTATAGAAAAAATTTGTTTTTCTATAGAAAAAATTTGTTTTTCTATAGAAAAAATTTGTTTTTCTATAGAAAAAATTTGTTTTTCTATAGAAAAAATTTGTTTTTCTATAGAAAAAAATTGTTTTTCTATAGAAAAAATAGTTTTTCTCTAGAAAAAATTAGTTTTTCTATAGACACACTTAGTTTTTCTATAAAAACAAGTAAGAGTGGTATATTCGGCTTTGCCGAATCTTGGATACCCTTCACCAATGGTGTTGCAAAAGTACTTAATGTAATTCCTAGCAAAATTTGGTTATAAATACTAGTATTATATGCAAAGTCTTTAAAATTAAGAGTCGGAAAAAGAAAAGCTTTTCGGTGGCGTCATCATCTAGAATAGTTATGCACCCAAAGGTTAGGTTGGGCAGGAGGCTGATGTCGAGGGAAGCTTCACTTGGGTTCTAAAGTGGTCCCTTTGTGAAAGATAATGATTACTAGACTACAAATAGAGAATGCATATTTAAGTCAGCCAGTAGCTTCGAAATAAAATAGACACATATTTTACGAACATTTAATAGAGTTCGATAGACCAGATAAACCGTGCAGAAAAGATGCTTCAAAATGTAGATGCCCTTACATTAGCAATAGCACATCGATTTGATGAAGTTTAAGTATTCTGGCATGCAACCCAAAAACACAATGCCCAGTGAGGGTTGTGCACTTTAATTCGTACGAATTATCCAACTAGTAAAAGTTCTTGATTAGTTATGTAAAACTTTGAAGTTAGCGGACTGATTTAGGTCAAAGCTTTAACAATGATAAGCTTTAAAATTATAGGGTATACACTCTTAGTTTGAGATACATACGTGAAATATATAGCTTTTGAATGGATGGATATCAGCTTTGTCGGAAAAGTTATTAAAGATTTACTTATTAATCTGAAGTTAATTAATTAAATAAAATTAACACTTCATCAATAATATTTGGGATGTATTGTTTTTTCGATCTGTCCGATGGATGTTTGGAAAGTTTTGCTCTAGTTCCTTGTGCAATTTTAATGTGATTTAATTTATCAGCATTAAATCGATTCCCGGTCGGGGTTATATGGGAGATTTCACTAAATGTGAATAGAGCTCGCCCATTTTCAATATCGAACTTTTCAAGAGATCAGAAATACTTTTGTCAAATGTTGTCCCTCTAGAAAGTTTATTTTAGGCGCTATCGCCCTGAATATCAATATTGTACAACGTCTTTATACTAAATGTCATCATCGTATTTTAGGCGAAGTTATACGGGATCAATTGTCAAACGTGAACGGATTTCTCCCAATTGCAATTAAAAAATTTTAATTTTCGTTGATATGTGAGATACTTACTTATGTAGTTAGCTGCATTTTTGTACTTCCTAGGAAGATCACCTATAATTTGATATATAATACATTCTCAAATGTTATCATAATGTTCAAAAGTCAGACACAAAATTAAGATTAATGCAGAGTGTCTGTCTGCTAAAATCAGATTTGTGGAGCTCCTGGATTTTACACAAAATTTTAGGATATTGTCCCACCCTGAATTTCATCATTGTCGATCAAAACACCATCGCTTAAACGCTAAATTATATCTACCACAAATTACCGAATGCATCAGGATTTAGGTAATCCCCTGCGAAGGACGCTATTAAATTTCATCAAAATAAACACCTGAGATATCGACAAAACAGGAGCTCCAAAAACTTGACTACAACAGAAAAAATTACAGACAGGTAGACGGACGGACGGACGGACGGACAGACAGACAGCCAAACAGACGGACGGACGGACGGAGGTCGCGAAATCGATTCTCCTGCCGATTCTGAGTTGATCGGTACAATTTGAATGGTATTCGTAATCAGATTTGTGGAGTATAGATTTTAGAAAATCCTCACACAAAGAACGATGTCAAATTTCATCACATTCGGTCCATAAACACCTGAGATATCGCTGAAACAATACTTACAAAATGTAAACAAAATTTCTTAGCAATTTGCTGTACATCAAATGTAGTGTTATTGCGATATCTCAATTGTTTATGGACCGCTTTTGATAAAATTTAATAACGTGCTTGGCGGGGGAATTTCCTAAAATCTGATATAAAATTTATGTAGGTCCGTACTAAAGGAGGATAGTTTTTCCTATTTCTGCATTTAATTTTTTCAACAAACATTCTCTAATGTGTACTTTGGGCAATTTGCGATACATCAAATTCAGTGTTTTAGCGATATATAAGTTGTTTATGGACCGATTTTGATAAAATTTTACAGAGTGCTTTGGGAAGCTATTTCCTACAATCTGATATATAACATATTATCACATGTACACCAGGAGTATCTTTTTTCTCTTGTTATTTAAAAGTGTGTTTCAATCAAAAATTTTAAAATTTTCGTCTAATTTTTGGTATTTTTTCGATATTTTCGGTGTTTATAAACCGATTTTAATGAAATTTAATAGCGTTCATTGCGGGAGAATTTCCTAAAATCTGATATATAATTTATGTAAGAACATCCTCCAGGGGCTTCCGAAACTTGATTTCAACAGACAGACAGACGGACGGACAGACAGACAGACAGACGGACGTCACTTAATCGATTCTCCTCCCGATTCTGAGTCGATCGGTATAATTTTTATGGGGTCTACGATCACTAATAAAAAAATTACAAACGGAATCACAAACTTATGATACCCTTTCACCTATTGGTGAAGGGTATAAAAAGGACAGACAGGTAGACGGACGGACATGTAGACGGACGGACAAACAAACAGACGGACGGACGGGCAAACAAACAGGCGGACGGACAGACGGATGGAGGTCCCGAAATCGATTCTTGTGCCGATTCTGAGTTGATCGGAACAATTTGAATGGTATTCATAATCAGATTTGTGGAGTATATATATCAGATTTTAGAAAATCCTCCCATAAAGAACGATGTCAAATTTCATCACAATCGGTCCATAAACAGCTGAGAGATCGCTGAAACAATACTTACAAAATGTAAACAAAATTTCTTAGACACGTACTTTGGGCAATTTGCTGTACATCAAATGTAGTGTTATGGCGATATCTCAATTGTTTATAGACCGCTTTTGATAAAATTTAATAACGTGCTTGGTGGGGGAATTTCCTAAAATCTGATATAAAATTTATGTAGGTCCGTACTAAAGGAGGATAGTTTTTCCTATTTCTGCATTTAATTTTTTCAACAAACATTCTCTAATGTGTACTTTGGGCAATTTGCGATACATCAAATTCAGTGTTTTGGCGATATCTCAGTTGTTTATGGACCGATTTTGATAAAATTTTACAGAGTGCTTTGGGAAAATATTTCCTACAATCTGATATATAACATATTATCACATGTACACCAGGAGTATCTTTTTTCTCTTGTTATTTAAAAGTGTGTTTCAATCAAAAATTTTAAAATTTTCGTCTAATTTTTGGTATTTTTTCGATATTTTCGGTGTTTATAAACCGATTTTAATGAAATTTAATAGCGTTCATTGCGGGAGAATTTCCTAAAATCTGATATATAATTTATGTAAGTCCATCCTCCAGGGGCTTCAGAAACTTGATTTCAACAGACAGACAGACAGACGGACGGACAGACAGACAGACAGACAGACAGACGGACATCGCTTAATCGATTCTCCTCCCGATTCTGAGTCGATCGGTATAATTTTTATGGGGTCTACGATCACTAATAAAAAAATTACAAACGGAATCACAAACTTATAATACCCTTTCACCTATTGGTGAAGGGTATAAAAATTAGTTTTTCTATAGAAAAAATTAGTTTTTCTATAGACAAAATTAGTTTAGATAAAATTTGTTTTTCTATAGAACAAATTTGTTTTTCTATAGAAAAAATTTGTTTTTCTCTAGAAAAAATTTGTTTTTCTATAGAAAAAATTTGTTTTTCTATAGAAAAAATTTGTTTTTCTATAGAAAAAATTTGTTTTTCTATAGAAAAAATTTGTTTTTCTATAGAAAAAATTAGTTTTTCTATAGAAAAAATTAGTTTTTCTATAGAAAAAATTAGTTTTTCTATAGAAAAAATTTGTTTTTCTATAGAAAAAATTTGTTTTTCTATAGAAAAAATTTGTTTTTCTATCGAAAAATTTGTTTTACTATAGAAAAAATTTGTTTTTCTATAGAAAAAATTTGTTTTTCTATAGAAAAAATTAGTTTTTCTATAGAAAAAATTTGTTTTTCTATAGAAAAAATTTGTTTTTCTATAGAAAAAATTTGTTTTTCTATAGAAAAAATTTGTTTTTCTATAGAAAAAATTAGTTTTTCTATAGAAAAAATTTGTTTTTCTATAGAAAAAATTTGTTTTTCTATCGAAAAAAATTGTTTTTCTATCGAATAAAATTGTTTTTCTATCGAAAAAAATTGTTTTTCTATCGAAAAAAATTGTTTTTCTATCGAAAAAAATTATTTTTCTATCGAAAAAAATTGTTTTTCTATAGAAAAAAATAGTTTTTCTATAGAAAAAAATAATTTTTCTATAGAAAAAAATAGTTTTTCTATAGAAAAAATAGTTTTTCTATAGAAAAAAATAGTTTTTCTATAGAAAAAAATAGTTTTTCTATAAAAAAAATTAGTTTTTCTATAGAAAAAAATAGTTTTTCTATAGAAAAAATTAGTTTTTCTATAGAAAAAATTTGTTTTTCTATAGAAAAAATTTGTTTTTCTATAGAAAAAATTTGTTTTTCTATAGAAAAAATTTGTTTTTCTACAGAAAAAATTAGTTTTTCTATAGAAAAAATTAGTTTTTCTATAGACAAAATTAGTTTAGATAAAATTTGTTTTTCTATAGAAAAAATTTGTTTTTCTATAGAAAAAAATTGTTTTTCTATAGAAAAAATTTGTTTTTCTATAGAAAAAATTTGTTTTTCTATAGAAAAAATTTGTTTTTCTATAGAAAAAATTTGTTTTTCTATAGAAAAAATTTGTTTTTCTATCGAAAAATTTGTTTTACTATAGAAAAAATTTGTTTTTCTATAGACAAAATTAGTTTAGATAAAATTTGTTTTTCTATAGAAAAAATTTGTTTTTCTATAGAAAAAATTTGTTTTTCTATAGAAAAAATTTGTTTTTCTATAGAAAAAATTTGTTTTTCTACAGAAAAAATTTGTTTTTCTATAGAAAAAATTTGTTTTTCTATAGAAAAAATTTGTTTTTCTATAGAAAAAATTTGTTTTTCTATAGAAAAAAATTGTTTTTCTATAGAAAAAATAGTTTTTCTATAGAAAAAATTAGTTTTTCTATAGAAAAAATTAGTTTTTCTATAGACACACTTAGTTTTTCTATAGAAAAAATTAGTTTTTCTATAGAAAAAATTAGTTTTTCTATAGAAAAAATTAGTTTTTCTATAGAAAAAATTAGTTTTTCTATAGACAAAATTAGTTTAGATAAAATTTGTTTTTCTATAGAAAAAATTAGTTTTTCTATAGAAAAAATTTGTTTTTCTATAGAAAAAATTTGTTTTTCTATAGAAAAAATTTGTTTTTCTATAGAAAAAATTTGTTTTTCTATAGAAAAAATTTGTTTTTCAATAGAAAAAATTTGTTTTTCTATAGAAAAAATTTGTTTTTTCTATAGAAAATATTTGTTTTTCTATAGAAAAAATTAGTTTTTCTATAGAAAAAATTAGTTTTTCTATAGAAAAAATTAGTTTTTCTATAGAAAAAATTAGTTTTTCTATAGAAAAAATTTGTTTTTCTATAGAAAAAATTTGTTTTTCTATAGAAAAAATTTGTTTTTCTATAGAAAAAATTTGTTTTTCTATAGAAAAAATTTGTTTTTCTATCGAAAAATTTGTTTTACTATAGAAAAAATTTGTTTTTCTATAGAAAAAATTTGTTTTTCTATAGAAAAAATTTGTTTTTCTATAGAAAAAATTAGTTTTTCTATAGAAAAAATTTGTTTTTCTATGGAAAAAATTTGTTTTTCTATAGAAAAAACTTGTTTTTCTATAGAAAAAATTTGTTTTTCTATAGAAAAAATTTGTTTTTCTATAGAAATAATTTGTTTTTCTATAGAAAAAATTTGTTTTTCTATAGAAAAAATTTGTTTTTCTATAGAAAAAATTTGTTTTTCTATCGAAAAAAATTGTTTTTCTATCGAAAAAAATTGTTTTTCTATCGAAAAAAATTGTTTTTCTATTGAAAAAAATTATTTTTCTATCGAAAAAAATTGTTTTTCTATAGAAAAAAATAGTTTTTCTATAGAAAAAAAATAATTTTTCTATAGAAAAAAATAGTTTTTCTATAGAAAAAAATAGTTTTTCTATAGAAAAAAATAGTTTTTCTATAGAAAAAAATAGTTTTTCTATAAAAAAAATAGTTTTTCTATAGAAAAAATTAGTTTTTCTATAGAAAAAATTAGTTTTTCTATAGAAAAAATTAGTTTTTCTATAGAAAAAATTAGTTTTTCTATAGAAAAAATTAGTTTTTATAATTAGTTTTTCTATAGAAAAAATTAGTTTTTCTATAGAAAAAATTAGTTTTTCTATAGAAAAAATTAGTTTTTCTATAGAAAAATTAGTTTTTCTATAGAAAAAATTAGTTTTTCTATAGAAAAAATTAGTTTTTCTATAGAAAAAATTAGTTTTTCTATAGAGAAAATTAGTTTTTCTATAGAGAAAATTAGTTTTTCTATAGAAAAAAATAGTTTTTCTATAGAAAAAATTAGTTTTTCTATAGAAAAATTAGTTTTTCTATAGAAAAAATTAGTTTTTCTATAGAAAAAATTAGTTTTTATATAGAAAAAATTAGGTTTTTTAGCAAAGAGTTATCAATTCGTGTTTCTGTCAGTGTATTCCTCTTTTATTCAAGAATGTTCAATAGTATAATTACATTTTACTCTCTGCCCATTTCTGTCTTATATGGTAGATCAATTCTACCATATAAGACAGATTATTTTTCAATTGATACAGTTTATTCATGAACAGTTTGAGGAAAGGTATTTTGATTCAATTGAGTGTTTAGGAATTATCTTTATCACAGAACTAAGTGAAGAAGTTTGCGCGAAAGAGTTGCTTCCAAACACTGATAAGCATTATACGTTCATATAAAACTTCCAAATCCTTGACACTTCTACTGATAATTCAAAGGAATCTTTAATGTGTAGCTGGAAGTTTTTTTAATAAAGTAAGGTGGGTTTTATTCAGTTTCTTGGTCATTAAATTTTATGCAGAAAACATATTCTTGTTTAAAAAATGTATGTTTTTATTTTGAGTAAATAATATTTACTCAAAATAAAAACATACCTTTTTATGGTAGAATTGATATAGATTATCCTTGAATTGATACGGTTTATATATGAACGGTTTGAGGAAGGGTAAATACTTCGGACAAAGTAAAACCGGGTAATGTCGCTTCGTCTAAATATTATGCGTCGTAAAATGCTTTTGTGAATTGTATTGGCATAATTCAACAAAAATTATACAAGTTGGCTGTGAAAAGCAAAATTATCGATTAACCGGTTGAAAATCCAGGTCATAATTTAACGAAGCCTCCTTGTGACGTCGACACGTTCGAGGGTAATTATTTGATTTGGGTAATTATTTGATTTCCGTGAACTTTTTACCGCTATAATACATTAATATACAACTTAGCAATATCGAGCGATTATGTCACCTTCTACGGAAGACAAGTGGTGAAGCCAAGGAAATAGTTTCCAAATATCCGCTTTCGGATTTGGGTTTTGAATTGGCGTGAAATAGTTTAAAGGCTGCGTATGAAAATCCTCGCTTCTTAAAATTTTACAGCGAGGTTTTAATAGCTGTCTGTCGACATTGGCAATTTATGATGTTGTGACAGAGAATAGGAAACCAATTCTTATTTTACTTTGTTTATATGTTACGTGTCCTTTTTCGGATCAAGAGTGGCCATTATCTAGCTCATTAGACATGTACTTTTCCTTTGGTCGTGGAATTGACCCTCACTCCAGACCAAGAACCGTATCAAATAATTTTGTTTAAAGATAAACAACAATACACAGAAACTAAACAAATCCGACACTCACATAAAGGGAGAAAAGATGTTGTTCCCCTACCACCCATTCCCAACCATGGTAATTATCATCCTGTAACTTTAAATTTGAGGGCCCCATATATCGATGTACCTTCACCACTTACCGTCGTTCCTATCCCCTTTTCCACATGAATTTACTCACAAATGTCGTTTAAATAATTATGACATAGTTTATTAACATTAACTTAAAACTATTTATAAAGACATTTTTATTTTTTTTTGCTTATTTTTATAATATCTATTTCGTTACTAATCAAATGAAATTTAAACAAACAAAAAAACTTTTAACAAGATGAATCGGAAAATAAAACTCTACAAAAAATAATAAACTCACTTTTGAATAAGTATTTGGTAATACCTTTATGGGATATTTGTTTTTTGTTAGAGTGACAAAACCTACTCACTATATTTTTGCCCTTAATATAAGGCGTTACTATTTGAATCTGCTGACTTGAGAGAGCTCCCTAAAATCAGAAACGTGGTACACAAAAACTTTTTCACACAAACTAATTCCGTGAGCAAATTTTCTTCATCTCTTTCTAAAGACTTCTAATTCCTCAGCAATATTCAATGAGTAACTTGATTATTACCTTTTTCTTTTATATAAAAAAAATAATTAAACAAACAATAATAGAAAAATACATAGACTATAATAACTTAACACTACTACTTATGGCTATTCTTACTACTAAGGGCTATTCTTCGCTAATAACACTGCTCTGCAGCCAAATCCTCCTTTTAATAAAACTATGTGGACTACATGGATTTTGATGCGCTAAACTCAGATCCTTTGTTGATTTTTTCCATCAGATCTGGATTTTTTTATGGGCGTGGCAAATTTTTCCCCTTAAATTAGTCAGGTACGGAGACCTATTTCGTCCTAACACGAGAACGACTCATCCGATTTTCAAAATTAAAACACTTGAAGATGCATAACAAAATTTATTTTAGTCTATTTAATATAATTTGTCTGTATCTCTTATCGTTTTGGAGTTACAATTTTTTTTTCGTGCAAAATTCGTAATTTTTTAACATTTTAAACATTTTTCTAAGAGCTACATATCTTAAGAATAAAATAAGCTATAAACCATAAAAATCGGTTTAAAAATGTGATTGAATTTACCATTACCTAATGAAATCTTATGGTCATATGTAAGGTTGGTTGCATCGCAATATTGGGTACCTGGGGTAAATTGGTAATAATTTTTTTTTTTTTTTTTTGTTATGCATGTCAAGTGTTTTAATTTTTAAAATCGGATGAGTCGTTCTCGAGTTAGGACGAAATAGGTCTCCGTACCTGACTAATTTAAGGGGAAACATTTGCCACGCCCATAAAAAAATCCAGATCTGATGGGAAAAAACGACAACGGATCTGAGTTTAGCGCATCAAGATTCATATAGTCCGCATAGTTTTATTAAAAGGGAAGACAAAAATGAATTTTTGCAGAGCAGTGTAACTAATATCTTTTTTCGTCAAAACACAGTCTTATAAATCTCCCCTGATCATAAACAGAATGATAGCTGCCTATTCCTTTTTCTTCTCTTGAATTTTGTTGGGATGCATCCCCAATAAGCACTGGGATGTGGCCCATTTATTTATATGATCGTTTAATAAATTCGTTACCTGGTCAGTACTTTTATTAGGGCTATATATTTAAGTGCTGCTCACTCTTTTGTTAAACAAATGATTAGAAGAACCTTTTCCCACTCCCTGGTCTTCAATAGAACCAGTCCTGGTACTGCTCCAGATAAATCCTTGATCAAAGTTCTCCGGCTAATTTGTTCATACATGCAGGATTTTGCTTTCCTTTGGCAATGTAGGCACCGATGTATCTTACTGTACCCCAGGTTACCTATCAAAGGAAATTGATTTAAATAACCATAGAAGACTTATCTTTTTTATCGTTATGTTTTTTTATTTTTATATAATTTATTTTTAATATTTAACACACAAAATGAATTTTATTACCAATTTACCGATTACCAATTTACCAATTTTTATAAAAAAAAACACCGTTGTATTTTAGCTTCATTACCTAATGAAATCTTATGGTCATATGTAAGGTTGGTTGCATTGCAATATTGGGTACCTGCGGTAAATTGGTAATAATTTTTTTTTTTTTATTTATCTTCAAGTGTTTTAATTTTAAAAATCGGATGAGTCGTTCTCGAGTTAGGACGAAATAGATCTCCGTACCTGACTACTTTAAGGGGAAAAATTTGCCACGCCCATAAAAAAAATCCAGATCTGATGGGAAAAAACCGACAACGGATCTGAGTTTAGCGCATCAAGATTCATATAACCCGCATAGTTTTATTAACAGGAAAGACAAAATGAATGAATTTTTGCAGAGCAGTGTAATTAATTTCTTTTTCGTCAAAACACAGTCTTATAAATCTCCCCTGATCATAAACAGAATGATAGCTGCCTATTCCTTTTTCTTCTCTTGAATTTTGTTGGGATGCATCCCCAATAAGCACTGGGATGTGGCCCATTTATTTATATGATCGTTTAATAAATTCGTTACCTGGTCAGTACTTTTATTAGGGCTATATATTTAAGTGCTGCTCACTCTTTTGTTAAACAAATGGTTAGAAGAACCTTTTCCAACTCTCTGGTCTTCAATAGAACCAGTCCTGTTACTGCTCCAGATAAACCCTTGATCAAAGTTCTCCGGCTAATTTGTTCATACATGCAGGATTTTGCTTTCCTTTGGCAATGTAGGTACCGATGTATCTTACTGTACCCCAGGTTACCTATCAAAGGAAATTGATTTAAATAACCATAGAAGACTTATCTTTTTTATCCTTATGATTTTTTTATTTTTATATAATTTATTTTTAATATATAACACACAAAATGTGATGTTTTGCCACATCTATTCACTTGAGTCTCCTGAATCAACAACTAATGTGCCCTTTTATATGTCCATTTCTGGCTGTTTTGACTTCCAATGAGCCATCTTTTTTATTTTAGCGCCCTAAAAATATCATATATTTCTGTCTCATAAAACAAAAAAAAAAACTCGTAATGTTTTTTTTATTACAAACTGTTTGTCCTTTTTTTATCAAACTCTAACTTAATACCGCGCCAAAAATTTCAAAAAATAAAAAACTTCAAACCGTAATTTCATTCATAATTACCTGCAGCCTATACCCCCTTAATATCACTCATTCACAATAATATTCATTACTAGCGACTGAACATACCCAACATGGCTGCCGCACATAAAAACAACCACTCTTAGCTAATACGTCGATAAGAACACACAAAAAAAATAAAAAAAAAAAACTAAAATAAATATTCAGATAAAACATGTGCCGAAGGATTGCTCTGGTTATAATGTCTGTATTGAGGGATTTTGGACATACAGAAACACGAATTAAGAGGAACCAACCAATTATTGGAGTTTACTTATCATATGTTTTAGTGAAAATCATGATTTTTAATATAGTTTAATAAAAAAAAGGTTATATTACTCGTATATTGAATAATGCTTAGGTATTTGTAAATCATGCCCGAAAGAAAACTATATTGGACTATGTCAAACCGGCCACAGAAGCGGTCTTGGATAAGGCTTTCCCATGCCCACCGCCAAAGCATGTAGGTTATATTAAATTTTGAATAGTACCATTGCAATGAATTTTGCTTTCTATCCATCTCTAACCTAGCTGATGTGCGCAACGACATGTGTTCTCCACCGATTAAACATCATTGCGGATTACGTCCTCCAGATCGTCATTGCTTATCTGCTTGCAACTATAAACTACATACTGTCATTCAATCAAACAAAATCTGCTTTGGAATATCGATCTACTATAAAAACACAAATTAAATCTGGCAGTGAGAATTCAGCTGCTCCTGAACACAAACGGTATTGACCCCCACTCAAAATAATTAAAAAAAGTAAATAAACAAATTATTTTTCATGTAATAACCAAACAGTAAAGTGTTTGATTTTACAATTTCCTCTCCGGAGGCCACCGCAACAAAACACCAGATTTGGAAGGAAGCATAGGCAAAGATGGTGTTCGCGACCGAATAAGATCAGCGTATAAATACAACGTGGGGAACTCCCACACCCTGAAGTCTCATTAGACGGGTACTCAGAAAATAGAAATACTAGGTAACAATAATTAGGTTTAATAATTGTTGATATGTTTTATAATTATTATTGACAAGTTTGCTACCAACATCTATTTCTCTTTCAGATACTATACTTCAGCAGTTTTGGTATTTACTATTCTTGATTTTAGCCTGGGATATTCAGATATTGGGATATTCTGACAATACAATAAAATCAGGTACTAGGTGCTTATATTAGAGACATTTAGAATACAAAAAAAATAACAATAAAATTAAACCTTATTCGTTTTTAGATAGTCAAATCGCATTTCTTATATTATAATATTGCACATACAAATATTTTATCACAGATCCGTAAAAATCTCTCACTATATCTTTATATCTTTAGCATGATACACCCCAATAGATTTCCCTTGCATATTTTCTAACTCATATATGTTATTTCCGATAGGTTTAAAAATCCTACATTTAATAAACTTTTTACAGAATTTAGCATTTCGGTTTTTTCCAAAGTCACAAGTTCGTCTGAAAACTTCTTGTCCTGGTACAAATTTAGCAACTCGAGCCAGTTTATTATAATTTTTAGTACAGTAAAAGCGGTGTACGGTTTACATTCATCCTCGAGCTCAATCTGCCAAAACGCGTACTTTAAATCCACACTGCTAATAAAGTATGTTTCATCTATGTGACTAAGAATACCATCTATATTTTGTAGTGGATAAGCGTCTTTGACAGTTTAATTATTAAGTTTTCTCGCAAAATCGGTTTTTTCAGGTTTACGAACTATAGTCGTCCGATTACGTTTAAATCTAGCATAATATATTTTTCCTTATATGTTATTTGTTGAACAGCAGGTGAAATAGGATAGTGACGGTCTTTGACCGGAACGACCCCCTCAATTAATTTAATTGAATGTTTCTATAAGGAAGTTATACCTAAACCATTTTCCTCAAATGTATTAAAAAGTTTTATGATTCTATCTAATTGTTGCTGTTGTATTTCAGACAGACAATGCGGAAGTAATTTATGTTCTACCTTATTATCTATAAGCTTATGTGCGTTTTCTAAATTGATTTCTTCAACTATCTCGACATCTGGTCCTAGGCCAAATGACTCCCAGAAATCTATTCCTAAATAGAGATTCTGTTCCAGATCATGTTCCTTGATCTTTGTACTTTATATTGGTCTTTACTTTGCCTAAGATTCTTTGATGTTGACCACTGGCAGTTTTCACACTGGTTGACATCGGTTGAATCGATAATCATAAATCTAAGACAAATTCCCTACAATTTTATCCTAAAATACTTACGGATGCTCCAGAATCTAGCAATCCGCGTATTTGTGTTTCGCATATTGACACATTTATAAATATTCTCGGATAATTTTTTAATTTACTAATCCTCTGAATAGTTTCAACGATTCTCTTTCTTTTGTCACGGCGTTCTTAAAATTTTTTTCTTAGCTTATTTATTTGCTCCGACGTGTTAGTATTTATCGTATTATTCCCAAAAATATTATTCCTAACCTTTTCAATTGTTTTTCCTAATTTCTAACGGCAAATAATGCCTCGGCGTTACAACTATTTTCCTTATTATTTAATTCATTATTTAATATATTGTTTTCCTGTTTCAGAAATATTTACTTTCTTGGGATTTCTGTAGAACGTGGGTCCCCTGTCGTTCCCACGCCACTCTTCAAGTTTTTCTGCTGGCAGATTGGACATTTAGGTGTCACTACACCTGGTTTTCCGCACCGATAACAAAAAAGTGATCGCTGTTCCAACATACTAAAAGCTTATTTTGTAATTGAAGAGCTTCTACATCTATCACTTCATTATTTACACTGGAGTTATTGGGTTCATAAAAGGTCTCATCAAAATAGACCTCATTTACTTGTCGAGTTGGTCGTGATTGTGTTGATGGCATTATATTTCTCAGCTCCCTTTTAGGAAAATTTCTCTCTGCCTCATTACACTCGATCCGCTGTTGTTCCACTGACGACACCGATATTGGATATACGATTCTTGCCAGATTACAATTTACATTTCTTTTCATAATCTTGATCATGTCGTACTCAGGCATAGGTTGATAAGTTGCGAACTTAGTTTACTCATTATTTGGAAATAAGTATCTATGCTTTCATTGTTTTGTTGCTTCTTCTGTTATCCTTGACTCCCAGTGGAGCATAGGGCCCTTTGTTGCTTACGTTCAACTAAATCTCTCATCACCTCAAAGTTTGATCGCGGTGTCTGGTACTGAGACTGCAATGCCAATCGCAATACTGGCCACTGAGTCAAACCATGTAATCCTATGAAGGACCAATACCAATCCTTAACAGAGTCGGAAACAATTAGGTGAAAATCCCGCACAACTTCTTTATCGGATATATTGTAATGAACCTTCAAATGTTCCAGCCGGAAGATAAAATCATCCACCGACACAGACCTGTTATCAAAAACTAATCCAAGTTTATCAATCCTGATTGACCGGAACTCAAAATTGTCATTTCCGGTTGAATTCACCCTATCATTTTTGTTAACGGAGACGTTGGGAGGTATCACAGTGATTTGGAAGCTCGATGCAAAGGAGTTGAGATTTGGCGAGCAAGGATTGCTTGGCGCATTTCTGTGTGTTGAAACAGCATTCATTGGTAAAATTGATGATAAATTGTTGCTTGTCGCACTTCCGACGTTATGAGTATGGTTAGTATTTGGCAACACAGCTTGTTGAGATGAATTCTTGGACAAGCTCTGAACAGCTTTTGCCAAATCACCAATTTTTTTTTTTTAACATCTGACATCTCCTCTTACACCATTTGCCTCACTTTATCTTCCAATGATCTTTGTACATTTAGTGCTTCATCTACAACCATTTCCCTGACATCCGGATCAATATTTTCATTAAAATTACTGATTAGTACTATTCATCGTATCTTATTGTTGGCCAATTACCATGTTCGGAGGACGAGACGAGGTCGCCATTATTGTTTTCGATAAATCAATAAACTGAGGACCTACATCCATATCACTATTGGCATTAGAAAAATTTGGAGTATTCTTCTTCGGGAATCTTCTAAGCTTTGGTTCTGAATGCAAAGTTGACCTATTCAAGTCAAATCCAGGTAATCTAGTTCTCTTCCTGTTTACTTGTGTTTGATTGATTCCCGCCTATATTTACTATTTTATTCTTTCTTTTTAGATTGGTTCCTAGTTTGAATGTTCATTCCAAAAATCGAAAGCACATAAATACTAATCAACGTGAACAGTACGTATTCAATAGACAAGATAAAACAAGTGATAAAAACTAACTAAAAAAAAACTATAATTAAATCAATTAAAAACTAATGTACCCGATGAAAAAAAATAATTTGTAAAAAAACAAAAAATAAAAAAAAAACAATAAATCAATACAAAAAAATTTGTTTAAAAAAAATCCTAATTATTTTAAATTATATTCCTACGACATTAAAGATTTAATCCTGAAAATCAATATCAATTCTTTAAATCAAAATAAGTTATATCTAAAGGTATACAAATGTGTCAATAAAGGGGCGGTGATAGTAAGTGGTGGCGTATTCGGTCTTATTATTATTGGTACTCTCTATAAAAAGAGCTTTATGATTTAGTGTCTTCCAATCAACTTAACAGAAAATGTTTGAAATGCTGTTACACATAGATGTTTACTTCGTTAATGCCAACGGCCTATACAAATGAAATCAATTCTGTTACAATAGACCTCTAGTATTCGTGCGGCGCGGCTAACCGAATATTTTTTTCATTTTTATAAGGTTTGTAACTAACTTTTTCGTTTTTTTGAATTAAAATCTAATAAAAGAATAACACATTAGCAATACGGTCTTATTTTTCAGAACTCGTATGAAATGCATTTAACTTGAATGTGTTTACAATTTATACATACAACTAAATATCTTTCTAATTTATCTTTCTGTACGTCTGACTTCAGGCTAATTTTTTCTGAACGGCTACGGAAAAATTTCTAGAATACTATCTAATTGTTTTAGTATTTTAAATTTGTTTATTTTTGGGCTATTTTATATAATATTGACTTATTGATTTGTGTGTGGATATGATACACAAAAACTTTCATTATTCTTTTGAATCGCTATATTATTAAGCTTACAAAATAAAAGATTCTTATTTCTTTGGGCGCCATTTTGTTACGTGTCCTTTTTCGGATCAAGAGTCCTTTTTCGGATCTAGCTCATTAGACATGTACTTTTCCTTTGGTCGTGGAATTGACCCTCACTCCAGTCCAAGAACCGTATCAAATAATTTTGTTTGAAGATAAACAATAAAACACAGAAACTAAACAAATCCGACACTCACATAAAGAGAGAACGATGTTGTTCCCCTACCGCCCATTCCCAACCATGGTACTTATCATCCTGTAACTTTAAATTTGAGGACCCCATATACCGATGTACCTTCACCACTTACCGTCGTTCCTAGCCCTTCTTCCACATGAATTTACTCAAACATGTCGTTTAAATAATTATGACATAATTTATTAACATTAACTTAAAACTATTTATTTTTATTTTTTGCTTATTTTTATAATATCATTTTTCGTTACTAATCAAATGAAATTTAAACAAACAAACAAAAAACTTTTAACAAGATGAACCGGAAAATCAAACTCTAAAGAAAAAATTTATTTATTTATTTATTAGTATTTGTATAACGCACACAACAAGATTTAAATCTTATAATTACAGTGTGCGAATTAAATTGTTAACATTATAAGGGGCTCATGTAAAAGGATAAATTAATTAATACTATATATAGAAATTATAAAAATATAGAATATAACAAAAACAATAAACAATAATATTAGAATAATAATTATTAAAAACAGTACTAAAAATAAAAAAAATAAAATTTTGAAAGTTTTATTGCATAGGTATCTTTATTATTGATTTGTAAGATTAGTTTGCAAAATTTTTTTAAAATCGTTGAGGTTGTTGTTTGTTTGCAGGGAATTCGAAAGAGAGTTCCAAAGACGAATGGAGTATATAAAAAATTGGTACTCAGAGATAAGACTACGGTGCCTAGGCGGGATAACTTTATTGCCTCTATTAGATGTCGCAAAAGTAAGTCGATTGTGTAGGTACGATGGTTGCTTAGTGTATATAATTTTATGCAGCATTATTAACACTTTAATGTCCAAAAGATTTTTCAAGGATGTTCCATACAATTTATTTGAAAACTACGAAATGTGGTCATACTTTCTCAATCCATATACATATCTTATTATGTTGTCATAGGTTTTACGTAATACATTATTACAACGAGAATCACAGCTAGCAAAAAGCTCACTACCGTACAACAGTCGTGGCATTA
Source organism: Stomorhina lunata (assembly GCA_933228675.1). Classification (NCBI taxonomy): domain Eukaryota; kingdom Metazoa; phylum Arthropoda; class Insecta; order Diptera; family Rhiniidae; genus Stomorhina; species Stomorhina lunata. The sequence goes on along the minus strand of OW121741.1, from coordinate 50,285,458 downwards.
AATATGTTTTTGCAATAAGAATTCTAATATTTATTGGTGTAAAATTCTGAGTGGGCCAGAGTCCTCGTAATAAAACATATGTTTTAGCCGCAGCTTTTCTTATGTGGGTGGACCAGTCTAAGTTGTCCCTCTTAAATAAGTCCCTCTTAAATAAGTCCCTCTTAAATAAGTATTTGGTAATACGTTTTGATGTGGCTCATTTATTTATATGATCGGTTAATAAATTCGTTACCTGGTCAGTATTTCTATTAGAGCTATATATTTAAGTGCTGCTCACTCTTTTGTTACCCAAATGATTAGGAGAACCTTTTCCAACTCTCTGGTCTCTCTGTCTTCATTTCTGGCTGTTTTGACTTCCAATGAGCCATCTTTTTTATTTTAGCGCCCTAAAAATATCATATATTTCTGTCTCATAAAACAAAAAAAAAACTCTAAATGTTTTGTTTTTTTATTACAAACTGTTTGTCCTTTTTTATCAAACTATAACTTCATACCGCGCCTAAAATTTTGGAAAAATAATAATTACCTGCAGCCTATACCCCCTTAATATTACTCATTCACAATAATATGCATTACTAGCGACTGAACATACCCAACATGGCAGCCGCACATAAAAACAACCACTTTTAGCTAATACGTCGACAAGAACATAAAAAAATATTAAAAAAAAAAAATACGTTGACGACCTCTTTGGGATTATACACGAAAGTGCAATAAATGAAACTTTGACTCAACTTAATAGCTTCCACCAACATATCAAATTTACAATGGAAAGAGAAGAAAATGGACGACACCGTATCTGGACACTATTATCATAAGGAGAGGAAATAAATTAAAGACTGATTGGTACCAAAAGCCAACCGCGTCTGGTAGAATAATTAACTTTTACTCCTGCCAACCGAAAAGGATTATATTAAATACTGCAACGAACCTAATCAAAAGGGTTCTTACGATAAGCGACGAAGTTTTTCATAAAGATAATATGAAGAAAATCGAGATTATTTTAAAGAAAAATTCCTTTCCAGACAACATAGCAAATGCTTTAATACGAAACAACAGAAAAATAAAACAGAACAATACTACAGATGATGGCGATATAAAAAGATACAAGGTAATGACGTATATACCAACGATATCTGAAAGAATTCAAAAATCCAAAATATATAATGAACATCTGTTTAAAATAGCACCAAAATCGGAAAATACGCTTAGAAAACTATTTGCGAAAACTAAATCCAAAGTTGACAAGATGGACAAGGCCAACATAATTTATCAAATTAATTGTAACGGTGACAATAAGAATCAATGTGATCAAATTTATGTTGGTACAACTAAAAATAAATTAAAAACCCGCCTCTCTGGACATAAATCTGACATTAAAAATAAAAATAAAAATTTGACACAAAAAACAGCACTTGCAGCCCACTGTGCAGAAAGTGGACATACTCCAAACTTCGAGAAAACAAAAATACTGCAAACAGAGAAAAATTATAACAAGAGATTCACACTAGAAATGTTGAACATAATTAAAATACCGCTAGATAAGAGAATTAATTTTAAGAGTGATGTTGATAATTGTGCTCAAAGCTATAGATCAATAATAAACAAAAATAATAATAAGGTTTAGTTCAATTATAGATGTTCAACGTAGTGCTTATATTGTAACTCGCTGTAAGTGTGTTTATTTGTTTGTTTGTTATGTATAAATCTATGTGTGATTAATGTACACTGTGTAACAAAAATAGTAATTTATAATTTTTATAAACTTCTAAAGGTCCCTGATGATGATATCCAAAGGATATCGAAATATTGGAGGAGAATAATAAATAAATAAAACTAAAAAACAAAGACCTCGAGCTCGTTTTTTTAATTCTTAAAAAAAAATTAACAATGAAAAGGTCGAATAAATAAAATCAAAGAAATTAATTAAATATTACGGAGAGCACGCCGTTAAATAACCGGTAACATGGGTTATAAAGAATTAAAGGAGAGACATCATTCAGTTGGAAAGTTTATAAATAAACATAAAACACTTAAAACACAAACTATCAACACGAAATCTTCCATCACATTCCTCATAAGATGTAGACGTTTTGGAGTAATACCTGACTTCTTAGCTAGATCCACAAAAAACGTGGGAAAATTATTCGAAGAGGAGTATAACCAGGAAACAATGATTAAAAACTCACTTGACACACTGATACAGAACTTTCATGTTAAAATTCTTAATCTACTCATCAAATGTAAGCATGAAAGTCTAAAATACTATGATAAGGAGACGAAAGAAATTGAGAGAAGCCTTGACAAATATTTAACGGTTAAGGAAAAGGAAGAATTGTGGAGAAATGAACAAGTACTTTTGGAAGGGAAATATTTAAACAACAAAAACAAACATATACGCAAATTTGACGCATTAAGAGAAGAACAAAAGAGACAATTGGACATTAAACTTAATGAGAAATGGTTCGTTAATAAAACCAACACAAAAATACCGGAAGAAATTAGATGGCTATTATCCCTTGGACAAAAGCACGCAATACCGACAAAGAATAATGAATTTCCACTTTTAAAATTTATAGCAGACGGAGAAGAATGCATCCAGACATTAGTTGAAAAGGAAGAACAGGAGATTGCGAGATCGAAACTATGCAGTATGTTGGAGAACCACATGAATAAAAGAAGTTTAAATAAAAGGGAAAAATTTACATTAAACACGGTTAAACAAACAGAGACGTTTTTGGAACAAAACAATAACATTTTAATATTAAATGCGGACAAAGGAAATGTTACAGTCGCAATGGAAAAGGCAGATTATGAAGCAAGGATGAACAATATTCTAGGAGACATGATTATATATAGAAGGTTGTCAAAGGATCCAACATCTTCATTACAAAAGAGGAACAATGATTTGGTCGAGGAGCTATATATGTGCAATACAATATCTGTGATAGAGAAAAGACGCATGAAAACTGACGCGGCATTGGCTCCGAGAATATATGGACTACCAAAAATTCACAAGGAAAATTTTCCATTAAGACCAATCTGTTCTTCGGTAAATTCACCATCAGGAGAATTATGTAAGTTTATTAATAGTATTTTAAAAAACTTGACAAAAAACTCAGAATTTAATGTAAAAGATGCGGTGCAATTTAGTAATAAGGTAAACAACAGTGCAATAGGAGATGACGAAGTATTAATATCTTTCGACGTAATTTCATTATTCCCAAGCATACCAGTAGATTTTGCTATTGAAACTATAATAGCAAAATTGGAAGAAATTAAAGAACATACAACAATGACGAAAGAGCTATTTTCAAAAATATTAAAATTCTGTATTAAAGAAAACAGATATTTCAAATACAAGGACACATTTTATAAGCAATGTAAAGGATTGCCGATGGGGTCCTCTGCATCTCCTATTGTGGCAGATATCGTTATGGAGGAATTATTAAAATCCTGTTTGGAAAAATTGACGTTGACGACCTCTTTGGGATTATACACGAAAGTGCAATAAATGAAACTTTGACTCAACTTAATAGCTTCCACCAACATATCAAATTTACAATGGAAAGAGAAGAAAATGGACGACTACCGTATCTGGACACTATTATCATAAGGAGAGGAAATAAATTAAAGACTGATTGGTACCAAAAGCCAACCGCGTCTGGTAGAATAATTAACTTTTACTCCTGCCAACCGAAAAGGATTATATTAAATACTGCAACGAACCTAATCAAAAGGGTTCTTACGATAAGCGACGAAGTTTTTCATAAAGATAATATGAAGAAAATCGAGATTATTTTAAAGAAAAATTTCTTTCCAGACAACATAGCAAATGCTTTAATACGAAACAACAGAAAAATAAAACAGAACAATACTACAGATGATGGCGATATAAAAAGATACAAGGTAATGACGTATATACCAACGATATCTGAAAGAATTCAAAAATCCAAAATATATAATGAACATCTGTTTAAAATAGCACCAAAATCGGAAAATACGCTTAGAAAACTATTTGCGAAAACTAAATCCAAAGTTGACAAGATGGACAAGGTCAACATAATTTATCAAATTAATTGTAACGGTGACAATAAGAATCAATGTGATCAAATTTATGTTGGTACAACTAAAAATAAATTAAAAACCCGCCTCTCTGGACATAAATCTGACATTAAAAATAAAAATAAAAATTTGACACAAAAAACAGCACTTGCAGCCCACTGTGCAGAAAGTGGACATACTCCAAACTTCGAGAAAACAAAAATACTGCAAACAGAGAAAAATTATAACAAGAGATTCACACTAGAAATGTTGAACATAATTAAAATACCGCTAGATAAGAGAATTAATTTTAAGAGTGATGTTGATAATTGTGCTCAAAGCTATAGATCAATAATAAACAAAAATAATAATAAGGTTTAGTTCAATTATAGATGTTCAACGTAGTGCTTATATTGTAACTCGCTGTAAGTGTGTTTATTTGTTTGTTTGTTATGTATAAATCTATGTGTGATTAATGTACACTGTGTAACAAAAATAGTAATTTATAATTTTTATAAACTTCTAAAGGTCCCTGATGATGATATCCAAAGGATATCGAAATATTGGAGGAGAATAATAAATAAATAAAACTAAAAAACAAAGACCTCGAGCTCGTTTTTTTAATTCTTAAAAAAAATTTAACAATGAAAAGGTCGAATAAATAAAATCAAAGAAATTAATTAAAAAAAAATATAAAAAAAAATATAAAAAAAAAAAACTAAAATAAATATTCAGATAAAACATGTGCCGAAGGATTGCTCTGGTTATAATGTCTGTATTGAAGGATTTTGGACATACAGAAACACGAATTAAGAGGAACCAACCAATTATTGGAGTTTAATAAAAAAAGGTTATATTACTCGCATATTGAATAATGCTTAGGTATTTGTAAATCATGCCCGAAAGAAAACTATATTGGACTATGTCAAACCGGCCACAGAAGCGGTCTTGGATAAGGCTCACCGCCAAAACATGTAGGTTATATTACATTTTGAATAGTACCATTGTAATGATTTTTGCTTTCTATCCAGATTATCTTTAACCTAGCTGATGTGCGCAACGACATGCCTTCTCACCGGTTAAACCCCATTGCGGATTACGTCCCCCAGATCGTCATTGCTTATCTGCTTGCAACTATAAACTACATACTGCAATTCAATCAAACAAAATCTGCTTTGGAATCTCGATCTACTACTATAAAAACACAAATTAAATCAAATTAAATCAGCTGCTCCTGAACACCAACGGTATTGACTCCCACGCATAAAAATTAAAAAAAGTAAATAAACAAATTAATTTTTATTTAATAACCAAACAGTAAAGTGTTTGATTTTACAATTTTTTCTCCGGAGGCCACGGCAACATATAACGTTTACCGACGGTGACGATTAGTTGTGGGAGCGTTAAGCAAAAATCGGTTTAGGGAGATTTTGATGCCTTTTTGACGGAAAGAATTCAAACTGTAGAGTGTGTTAGTGACCTTTCTTCTAACAGCAAAAAAGTCTCTAAATCCAAGGTCAAGGCTCATGTTGTAAATTCTTATTGAAAATAGTATTAGAATAATAACACGAAGTTATTATATTCAAAGCAGAAAAAGAACTAAGAAAATTTTATTATAAAATTTTCATACAATGATTAAAATACAAAACATATTTGATTTGAATAATATAAAGTATAAAATAACAAGTTAATTTTCAACACCTTCCCTGAACATGCTATTTAAAAAATTTAATTTAAGATTGAATTAAAAAAAATTACAAAATACTAGTTGAGACCAAACTTATCCGTGAGTGTTTTTAATTTTGGAAAAGGTACTCCTTTTGTTAATAAATCAGCCAACATTTCATTTGTAGGCAAGTAATTCAAATTAATTTATTTATTTTCGAAGCATTCACGAATAAATTTAACTCTTACATCAATATGTTTTGTTCTACACGATTAACCGTTATTGAGTGCTACATGAATTGCACATTTATTGTCGCAAAACAAAGTCATCGTTTTAGCAGCATTTGAAGAAATTTCATTTTCAAGTCTTCTTAGCCAAATTGCTTCTTGAATAGCTGCTACCATTGACATAAATTCAGCTTCAGTTGTAGACAAAGCAATGGTTTTTTGCCTCTTTGTACACCATGATATTGCACCTGATTGAAAAGTAAACAGGTATCCTGTTGTTGAGCGCCTTTCATCTATATCACTTGCCCAATCAGCATCACAATATCCACTCAGTTCATCATCGCCTTTTGAAAATATTAAGCCTTTCTCAAGACTTCCCTTGAGATATCGCAAAACTCTCTTGATAGCTTCCCAGTGCGCCTTCCCTGGATTCCCACCATATCTGCTTAAGACGTTAACTATATAGCAGATATCAGGTCTAGTTACTTGAGCATCAAACAAAAGACATCCAATAGCTTCAATATAGGGAACATTTAACATTTCTTTCCTTTCCAGCTCACTCTTAGGAGAAAATTCTTCTGATATTTTTTGATTAATATCAACAGGAGTATTAACCGGATTTGAATCTTCCATATTGAAACGCTTCAGCACATTTTTAATATACTGGGATTGATCCAATTTTATTAAATTCTTCTCACGACTTATACGTATACCCAAAATCGACGAAGCTTTTCCAAGATCTTTCATTTTAAAATTGTTCTTTAATTTTTCTTTTACTTCATTAACTATTTTTATATTATTTGCAAATATTAAGACATCATCTACATATATTGCAATATATAGAATTTTATTTGGAGTTACTTTATAGTATATGCATTGATCAACTTCGCTACGCTTTACATCTAGGTCTAATAACACTTTATTTAAAGTTTCGTTCCAAACTCTACTTGCTTGTTTTAGACCGTATATAGATTTTTTAAGTTTGCATAGCTTTCCCGATCCGTCATCCATGGCTTCAGGTTGTTTCATATAAATTTCTTCTTGTAGTGTACCGTTTAGAAATGCAGTTACAGCATCCATTTGATGTATTATTAAATCATGTCGAACAGCTAAAGCAATTAAATATCTAATAGAATCATACCTTACTACTGGGGCAAATGTTTCATTGTAGTCAGTGCCTTTTTCTTGACTAAAACCTTTTGCTACCAATCTTGCTTTTCTTTTAATAACATCTCCATTGGCATTACATTTGGTTTTAAATACCCATTTACATGAAATTGCTTTTTTATTATCAGGTAATTTTTCCAACGTCCAGGTTTCATTTTCCATTAAAGAATTATATTCTTCCTTCATAGCTTGAGATCAATCAGCAGCATTTGGAGACGACATCGCTTTTTTGACAGTAGTGGGATCTTCAGAAACAAATTCTGCAGCACAGAAATTGAATGAAATCTTTGGCTTCTTTAGAATTCGTTCGAAACGACGAAGTTCAATAGCATCTTCTTCCCTTTGTCTTTTGTTATTGATTCTGGAAGGAGGTACAACCTGATCTTGTATGTTGTCATCTTCAGAAAATCCAAAAAAATCGTCATCACTCATTTCAGATTCGTCCATAGCAGCTTGATTTGATTCAATATTATCTTCACATCTTGATTGTTCAATTTCATCTTCAGATCTTGATGGTTCAACTTGATTTTCAGATCTTGATGGTTCAACTTGATTTTCAGATCTTGATGGTTCAATTTCATTTTCAACAAGTAACGGAAAATATAAGTTTTTATTTTTGGTTTTGTCAAACTTTTCGTTTTCAAAGAAAACCACATCTCTACTAATAATGACATCTTTGGTTATAGGGTTGTAAATTCTATAGGCTTTGGATTCTAAGCTGTATCCCACCATAATGCCATCTATAGATTTTCTTTCCAATTTCTTACGTTTTACTTTAGGGATGTGAACGATAGCTTTGCATCCATACACTCTTAAGTGCTTTAATGTCTGTTTCCTATTTGACCAAATTTCTTCTGGAGTTTTTTCATTTCCTCTACATGGAACTCGATTTATCAAATAAGCTGCAGTAACAGAAGTTTCTGCCCAAAAAGGTTCATCCAACTCAGCATCAATTAAAATACACCTCATTCTTTCAATTAACGTTCTATTCATACGTTCGGCAACACCGTTTTGTTCTGGGGTGTAAGGACAAGTTTGATGAATAATACCATTTCGTTGCAAATAATTTGAAAATTTATGATTAACATATTCAGTTCCATTATCAGTTCTTAAAATTTTAATTTTATTTGAACACTGATTTTCAGCTAAGTTTTTAAATTTCACAAACTCATTGAAAACATCAGATTTTCTCTTAATCGGAACAACAAAAACTTTACGAGAATAATCATCAACAAATGTTAATAAAAATCGATTTCCCGAAAACGATTTTGTTTTAAAAGGTCCAACAACATCCGAATGTATTAAATCAAGCAAATGATTTGCTCTGTTTTCGGATTCACTAAACGATTTTCTTGTTTGCTTTCCGTTTATACACGTAATACACTGATTATTTGTTTTTACTTCACAGTCTATACCGTAGCACGATTGTTTTGGTTTTTTCAAATTGTCATTACAAATATGACCCAATCGCCGATGCCACAAATCCGAATTTTCTTTAACCGTAAAAGCTTTTTCATTAGTGTTCAAAACTTGACAATTTAACCGATATAAATCATTTTCGATAAATGCATTTGCAATTAATTTGTTTCTGTTATTGTAAATTTTACAATTATCATTTTGAAACACAACTTTATTTCCGTTTTTTGTTAATTGTCGAACTGAGAGTAAATTTGTGCACAAATCAGGTATATATTCAACATTACCAACGGTCGCATCACAATTTCCATTTTCGATTTTAAGCAACATTTTTAAATCACCAACACATGATACCGACATTTTACAATTATTGGCTACGACAATTTCTTTATTTGTAATGTCTTTTTTATTAAACATGAAGTTTATATTATTTGTCATATGTGATGTTGCACCCGAATCTATGTACCACTCGCCCGAATTTTTATCATTCGAAAATAGTGACGCAAATAACATGGAACCACTGTTTTTTGAAACATTTTTATTTTTATTACTGTTGTTAGTTTTTGAATTATTTTTGCTAGGACAGTTTTTAATAAAATGACCAGCTTGACCGCATGAGTGACACTTATACTTCTTATTCTTCGGTTTATTTTTTGAAACCAATGCACAATCACTATATGTGTTATCAAATTTAGCATCTTGTAATAGTAAATTCTTAACAGAATCTACTGTTATCTTGTTTTTTTGAGTTCTCCACAGCCATTACCAAAGGACGAAATTCGTCTGAAAGACCAGCTAGAATAAGCGATGCAGTCATCTCTTCATCATCAACTTATAGAACTCGAAGCCATTGTTTTCAGCAATTTCCGCACAAAAACTTCTTTTTTATTTTATATTTCAGAAATAAATTCTTTCTTTAACACGATTTAACGCGAGGCGATAGGCCCATAACCTATTGAAAATAGTATTAGAATAATAACACGAAGTTATTCACCCCTATCTCGAATATTATGGGAATAAGTTGTTTGGGAGCAAAATTATTTTCCCATCCCAAAAAACTGGGATCGCGAATATTTTGGGAGTACAGATTTATATTGTGAATTATTTGTGAATGCTCTATAATCAAAACCTTTTACTGTGAATTACTTGTAAACAGTTTTTTGGAGGAAAATACAAAAATAAAAAAATGGTTAGTGTATATCTTCGTTTTCTGGTTCTGGAAGAGGAGAAACAAACAATGGAAAGATTGCAACGAAGACTTATTCGAGATGAGTCGGATCCGCTATCACTACCGGAGATAAAGTAAGAATTATACATTCAAAAATATTTATATTTAACGTAGAGCTATGTATTCTTTACAGATTTCAGGAATATTACAGGTTAAATAAGGAAGGATTCCAATACCTGCTGAATCTGTTGGTGGAAAATTTGCCTCCTAGCGGTAAAGTATTTGCCATTCCACCCGTAGTGAAATTGGCAGCCACTTTGAGATTTTTAGCAGAAGGTAGCTACCAAAAGGGAGCAGGCAGGCAAATCGATGTCGGTTTGGCACAGTCAACGTTTAGCGAAGTGCTTTCAGAAGTGCTAGGAACGTTTGAAAGAGTTTTATGCCCTCAGTGGATTGTGTGGCCATCCCTGGAAGAAAAGAAAGAGATCGCGAAATGGTTTTATACAAAATACAGAATACCAGGTGTTGTGGGTTGTATAGACGGTACCCATGTACGAATCATCGCACCGTCAAAGAACCGACATTTGTACTACAACAGAAAAGGTTACAACAGTCTGAATGTTGCTATTGTAAGTATAATTTATTCAAACCTAATCACTCCTTTTTATATTTTATAATTCATAACAAAAATCTTAGGTAGTAGACAACAATATGAGGATATGTTATGTAGATGGCAGTCATGGAGGAGCCACTCATGATGCTTCGATTTGGGCTACAAGTTTACTGAGGTCGTCCATGGAGTAAGAATACATCGAAGAACACACACGATTTTGGTTGTTGGGTAAGAATATTCTTCTTATAATTAATACATTTTTTTATTAAAAATATAATTTAGGAGACGGCGGATATCCCTCGGAGCCATGGATGCTTGTACCCTATAGAAATGCCGCAGAAGGATCATTAGAAGCAAAATTTAATGAAGTACATTCCCGCGCACGTAATATTGTGGAAAGGACCAATGGAGTTCTGAAGAACCGATGGCGATGTATGCTTGGAGCACGAGAATTGCACTACTCGCCGAAAAAAAGTGCTCAAATTGTTAATGTATGCAGTGCGTTGCATAATGTATGCATATATTATAAGTGCGACTCCCCAATTGTAGACATTCTACTATATGAAACAAACGACCAGGAAAATGATGACGTCGTGCAAGGAACACGCCTGAATGAAGCTGAACGCATTCGTACCAGCATAGCAAATTCACTTTAGTAGTTTTATGTAAAATGTTTATTTCATCACATTTCGTTACTTTTTAATTTGTACACATACATGTGTATGTTCTTAAAAAACAAAATAAAGCTCAAATATTCTTTAGAAAATTAAAAAAAAAATAAAGCCAATATTCTTTGGAATACTTAAATCTATGAATCAAATCTTAAATCTATAAATGAAAACTGTTTTATTTTTTAATTTTTTTAATTTCATCTCCTCTACTTCAATTTGACGTTTTGTAAGCTCGACATTATTTTGTATTTCTAAATTACGAAGGTACTCCATTGTTTCATTGTGTCGTTTTGCCTCTTCCAAAATTTTCTTTTGAGTATCTTGGAGCTGCTGCAAAGATTCACCAATCCGTTTCAATCGATAGTCCATGTCTTTGTGGTGCTTATAACTCATTTTTGTGCACTCTTCAATTTTTTCACAAATTTTCTTCTGCGTATCTAATTCTTCCGACAAAATCAAACTAGGGTTGATCTTGCTTTTTCTTGGAGGTAAATTTTCCTGTAAAATGTTGCTGGCAGGTTGCTCAGAATTCCTTTTTGTACTTACCGCAGAAGCTTTTGCGCCTTTTTCTTGTACACCACAAATAGAGTCTTCATTTTCATTGTCATTACTTTTTCTTTTTCGGCTGGTTACTGGTGTTCCGAAAACTTCCACATCCAAGCCTTCAATACTCTCCTCCAGCGATAACAGATCAATGATGGCCTCTTCGTTAGAAGAAAATACGTACTCACGACTTGGACCACCACCAGTCTTGTTGCGATTTTTTTTGTTTTCTGTGAGTTTCTTTCGAATGTAGCGTTTCTGATCAATCCACACCTATGTAAATTTCATGTTATAAATTTTTGACCAACAATAAGCATATGTGAATATATGTATATATTCTTACCTTTTTCCACTCCGCTGTAGACTTATTTGGTGGTCCTAGGCTGTTCAACGTCATGTTTAACTCGCTCCAAAATTTGGCCACATCCTCTCTTTTCTCCTTTTGGAACCCTTTCGCATATGAAGGTTTCGCGACCATCGCTTCCACCATGCAATTAATCTGCTCCTTATTTACATTTGCGTTCCTTCAATAAAACAAAGAACATAATTTTATAAAATCGACACTAAAAACCAATTTATAACTTACATATTCCCTTCTTGTTCCCAGTGGCAAGTGTTGTGAATAAATTTAATAAAATAACTGTTGGGAATAAACATTGGTGATGCCATATTTTTTATGCATGTGAATTCATTCCCAAAAAAAATTTATGGGAGTGATTCACAATAGCAAAAAGGGAAATATGGGAATGTTTCAATGGGAATACTTGTTTGCGATAGGGGTGATTATATTCAAAGCAGAAAAAGAACTAAGAAAATTTTATTATAAAATTTTCATACAATGATTAAAATACAAAACATATTTGATTTGAATAATATAAAGTATAAAATAACAAGTTCATTTTCAACAATTCTTCGTTGACAACGAAAACATGCACTTTTTGTCATGGGTCACTCCTTGAGACTTTTTAAACTTTGTAAAAGTCTTTCCATATCCGACTGATTTTCTATTGTTAAACTACTACATTGCTGTGTTGTTTGTCTAAAGATCATGAAGTATGTATATTAGGGTGACAATTTTTTGCATGAAGGAAAATGATTTTTCGAATTTTATAACTTTTTCTACGGAATATTGTAACAATAGGTCTAAAAGTCTAGATCTGCTAATTTCAGCCAAATCGGACAACGTTCTATGGGCGCGCATCGGGTCCAAAGTTTAAGAGCCCATTTGTATAGGGAAAAATGGGTTATTTTTTTGTTTTTGCGAAATTTAGACCAAAAATAAATAATTTTTACAAGAAAAAATAACAGAATATTAAAGAGAACTAACACAGCTTTATTTCAGTTTAAAAGTTATTCCAGTTTTCCCCCGAAAATTCACGTAAGGATATGCACCAAAAATTGTATGTTGTAAATAAAAAAATTCCAAAGTTAGACATTATTTATCATTTAATGGCTTGTTACTAAATTCCAAAGTTAGACATTATTTATCATTTAATGGCTTGTTACTATGGAATCACTCGTTTGTAATAAAAGTTGCTAATTGATGAAAAATGTTGACCATTAATGTGGTAAAAATGGTTCAGTTTTGTTTAAATATAATCAAATTTACTTAGTTTTTTTTCATGTTGGAAAATGGTACATTTTACTCAGGTCGGTTTCAAAAATAATTTTTTAAAAATTTTGTTCAACAAATATTACAAATTCAGAATTTGCTCTCCAGTGTGTTAAAACAGAATAAAACCCAAGAAAAAGTAGGTCGATATCTTGAACCGTTTCGCCGTACCTGCGATTTCAAATTGAAGAATTTCGCGAAAATGTAAATTTTTGGGCCAAATTCGAGTAAAGAAAAGAAAATTAATATTATTCCTTCGTTTATGGAAAACCTATGATAAAGGGTTTTTTAATATTGGAAGAAATTAACCTTTTCTTCACCGTGGTCAAATGTCAAAATTTGGATTTTCTGAAAATTTTCATAGCGAGATTTTGTTAAAATTGAATACAAGTATTTACCGAGCATTTACTCGAATTTGGCCCTAAAATTTACATTTCCGCGAAATTCTTCAGTTTGAAATCGCAGGTACGGCGAAACGGTTCAAGATATCGACCTAATTTTTTAGGGTTTTATTCTCCCATTTGTCTGTTTTAACACACTGGTGAGCAAATTCTACAAATTCTTTTAAACTACCTCATGGATTTTCGCCTTTCACGATTTGAAATAAAGCTGTGTTAGTTCTCAACAAAAAAATAACCCATTTTTCGCCATACAAATGGGCTCTTAAGCTTTGGACCCGATGCGCGCCAATAGAACGTTGTCCGATTTGGCTCAAATTTTCAGATCTAAACTTTTAGACCTGGTGTCACAATATTCCGTAGAAAAACATTTGAAATCAAAAAAAAAATTTTTATTGTCACCCTAATGTATATGTATGTAAAAAGAGGCATCATACTATGTTTCATCGGGATGCATCGGCTTCGTAAGCATTGGGAAACAATGTGACAAATTCAGCTCCCCTGATTACAATGAATTCTTCTTTTACTAATGATGCATCGGCACAACTTTCAACGTAGAGAGGATTTGTTTCTGGTGCCACTAGAAATCACCAAGTCTTTCATTAAGCTCAAAATCGCAAAGTGCTTCTGGGAACAGATATGGTGAATATCATGCGGATTTGCTAACTTAATATTACAAAAACTAAAGCGAAAATATTTAAACAACATTTTAAAAAATTCAATTAAAAGATTTATAATTACTTTTCAAAAATTAATTTTATTTAGTTTAGCATTTTTTCGAAAGAAACTCATAAATTTTTATTTAATTTTGGCCACATAAATATGTGTGTTCCTTTACTTTAACGAAACAACCCAACTATCTCAAACGTGTTCCCATACAAAATGTTCAATACAAATTGACGGTTTTTGCGTAATTTCGTTAGAGTACGGGAACAAAAAATAATATTAACAAATAAACTATTTATATTACATTATAATATATTAATAATGTATATTGATTTTGAAAAAAAAACTCCAGGAATGTGTAATTCATCTGCAATCTACTCATTCATTTGCAGTAAGGAATTAATTGTAGAGTCTTTATTTCCCCTATTCACTTCATATAGGGTTTTAACAACTTCCTCGTCAATGTTTGGAAACATTTCACGTATCTTAAAAATAAAGAAATATAACGAATTTGATGTATTTTAAATGAATATTATTTAATTACTTGATTCAGATCATCATTAGATATTATAAATGGAAGAGCAGGAGCCTGCTGAACTGGTTGAGGTGTAATAAAAATTGGCATAGGACGCCCGGGCGGTACCATCATCATTTGAGTTTGGGCTTGAATAGTTGGGTACATGTAAGGTTGGTTGGAAAAACTTAAAACAATATCTACTGCGCCTTCAAGTCCTTCACCTTGCTTACCGCTTAAGGGATACCATTCCTCATGTGTTTCCCCTTTGAATACTCTTTCAGGTATTTTGATTTCGCACCAAGCGACCAGTTCGTCCATTTTAAAGCTACATTCGTCATAAATTTCAATATAGATTGTATTTACACCAATTGGTAATTGACTTTGTATAACCCGATTCCATCTAGGGTTTTTACCTCCATTTGGATCAGTTTGAGTCTCGTAAACATAATGACCCAATCGAATTCGAACATATGGATCCATTCGCGTTAGCCCATAATTTCTAGCTAATTTTGCTTGAGCACATGTTATACTTAGGCGTCCTGCATGATTCGGCACCTAAATGTTGAAGAAAAATAAAAAAATTTAACAGCTCAGACCTTATATATATGTACATTAGGGTGAAAATTTTTTGTATGAAGGAAAATGTTTTTTCGAATGATATAATATTGTAACAATAAGTCTAAAAGTTTTGTTCTGAAGATTTGAGCCAAATCGGACAACGTTCTATGGGCGCGCATCTTGTCCAAAGCTTAAGAGCCCATTTGTATGGTGAAAAATTGGTTATTTTTTTTATTTTTGAATAATTTCAACCAAAAATAAACAATTTTTACAAGAAAAAATTTTTTTTTAATATTGGACAAGATTAACCCTTTCTTCACCGGGGTCAAATGTCAAAATTTGGATTTCCTTAAAATTTTTATAGCGAGATTACGAAATATCCAGTAACAAATTAGCGAATTTAAAAAAAAGCATGAAAATAATTGTTGTTGGCAAGATAGTGTTTTTTATTAAAAACAAAATTAGAATTTTCTCAATAAAAAAATGTGGGGTCAAAATATGACCCGAACACACCATGTGTATTTTTTTATCTAATATAGTATGAGGGATAATATTCTTATTTTTTCTTGTAAAAATTGTTTATTTTTGGTTAAAGTTATTAAAAAAACAAAAAATAACCCATTTTCACCATACAAATGGGCTCTTAAACTTCGGACCCGCCATAGAACGTTGTCCGATTTGGCTCAAATTTTCAGAACTAAACTTTTGGACCTAGTGTCATAATATTCCGTTTGAAAACAATTTTTTCCTGTCACCCTAATGTACATATTTGAATAGGTTTATATATTGAAGTTTATGGACTCATATATGGAAGCATATATGACACCATATATGAATTATTCGGCCATATTACCGTTGGCGTTGTAGTTTTAAAACGACACAAAAATGACAATTTGGCATCACCGTTGGCGTTATCGACAATTATCGGAATTGAAACGGTATTCTCTAATTTGAAACGAAAATAATAACGACAAAGGAACATTTACTTTTAGTCGTCGCCATTTTAAGTAACGAGGTTATAACGACTCTGCACAAAATAAATTAAAAATGAAAATAACATCAACAAAACAATTTGAAATTTTAGTTTCTGAAATGGAAAAAGAGCCAACTTACGCAAAGGGTTTTCGGAAGGGCATAAAACCCTTCAATTTCGACAGCTTTTGGAGAGAAATTGGAGAAAAATTAAATCCGCTTGAACCTCCAGTTCGTGACGGTGATGGTTGGCACAAAGTAAGTTAGAATAAAAGAGCGACAGCAAATAATTAACATTTTATTAACAAAATTGTTTATACAACTTAAAGGTGTGGAAGGACTTGAAGTTCAAGGTGAAGAAAAAGCTGGTAAATAACAAAGCAGAATCTAGAGCAACAGGAGGAGGAGTTAATAAACAGGTTCCTTTGTCTCCATTGGAAGAAGCTGTGGCTAACTTGTTGGAATTTGAAAAACAAGTAAGTCCAATAGGCGATGAACTAGGATTCGGAGAAGAAGTGCAAGTTGAGGCGAACACGATTGAAAATTTAGTAACGACATCAACTACCGAATCCAACATAAATGATGATATACCTTCTGTTTCAACAAGAGTTCGGTCCACAGCTTATTTCAAAAGTAATGAAAAGGAACGGATACAGTTATTAAGGACGCAGACCGAAGTTCTACAAGAGAGATGCAGCCATTCTAAATCCATTAAGGGATATTTAAAAGATATATCTGTTTATCAAAAAAGGAGACTACTAATAGAAGTGGAACGTCTTAATATATATAAAAGAAAAACAGAAAAAGAAGAAAAACTCCTGGTCCTTGATGCATCTATAAAGAAGAAAAAACTGGAGTTACTGGAAAATCAGTTGAATAATATTGGAAAAAAGAGTAATTAGATTATTTTTATTTTAATTTTTATTTTTTAATTTTTGTATTTTTTTGTTAAGCCGACCCTAGACCAGCAAATGAATCTGATAAATGAAATTTGATCGTCTAGAGACTTGAATTTGGCAGTCCTATAACCATTTCATCAAAACCCTAAAGATGTCTTACGATTTTGCTGATAAAATGACAAAAAATCATTTTCTTAATATATTTTATGGATTAAACTTCGTTAAATTAAATAATTGTTTTCTTATTTTTAGCTTTTAATAAATATTTATATTTGAATTTTTATTGATTTTGTTTCTTTTAAGTTTAGGATTTTTCAATGGTGTATTTTAAAACTAATTGATAATTTTAACTTTAATTAAAACTATTCAAAAAAAGAGTTTTTGATGGAATCTCTTATTCTGGCAGCTTCGGTAGAATCACCTCTTTTATTTTCATTACCGATATTACTCGTTTCCCTTTCCTCTGAAGGAAACTGGACAAATGTTGTGGAGAGTTGCACAGACGTTGACAATTTGGGTAATTTTTTCAGAATCATAGTGCAATTCACGTGCTCCAAGTAGACAACGAAATCGCGATTTAAGCACTCCTATTACCCTCTCAATAATATTTCGGGCCTTTGCATGTACGGAGTTGTAATGACTTTCAGCACTATGTTCATCCGCTGATCGATAGGGTGTCATCAAAAACGGTTCTAGCGGGTAACCAGCATCCCCTTAAAACTTAACTGTAATACAAATTTTACTTTGTTTGAAATTTCATACCTAAAATCCACGAATTGCCTTCACCAGTTTCATATTTTTCCTTTAAAAACCTTTTAACACGACTGGTGTTCCAAACTAAGGAATCGTGAGCAGAGCCTGGATGTCTTGCATCTATATATTTTATTCGCATTTTATGATCACAGACCTATGTACAAATAATAAAAAGTAGTTATCAACTTAATTATTTATATTTTTTTATTAATAGCTTGTGCTTACAATTATTGCATTTATGCTAAAGAACCCTTTCCTATTGTAGTATAAATGCTGAGAACTTTTGTTAGGCCCTACCATCTTGATGTGCGTCCCGTCTACACACCCTATGATTCCAGGAAAACCAGTACGTTCATAAAAAAATCTCTTGCATTCTGTTTTTTCATCTTCCGACATTTCAAATTTTACCCAAGTTTTACAAATTGTAGTACTCATCGCTTCCAAAACTTCGGACAAAATTTTACTTACCGTAGGTTGAGCTAAGGATAAGTTGAAGTCATTCCCAACGCATAGTTGATATGACCCTTGGGCAAAAAATCTTAAAGCTGTGGCCAGTTTTATTGTTGGGGTTATTGCTGACTTACGCATACTACATTTAAATTTTGGACCGATTTCTTCCAACACGTATTTAAAGGCAGTTTTGTTCAGCCTAAATGTGTCCACAAATCTAAAAATATAAATGATTTTATTTATATGTATTTAAGAACGTACTTTTTTAAATAAATTGTCTTACACTGAATCGGGAATGGAGAAGATGTCAACCTGCTGACGTAATTTCTTTCGATGAAGTGACATTTTAATTATTTCTTCATCCTCACTTGAACTTGTAAAATAAAATTCTGTACTCGCCATTTTTCATTTGTAAATTTTAAATAAATATAACAAAAATTACCGAAAATGTAAACAATAACGTAAAATTTGGTAACACTATAATAGTGCTGCCAATTTTTTTTGCTTCTTTTCGATAACTTCTCGTCTTCGTTTCAATATGTTTCAAGAATGCCAGATTAGAAACGAAGCGACGATAAAAACGACAACGATATAGAAACAACAATAAAAACGACAACGCCAACGGGAATATGGCCGATTATTATATTTATGGATCCATATATGCACTTGGGTTCCTAAAGAAAAATCATATATAGCATGGAAAAATATTAAGAACTGCTTTTGTAATTTTTCGGGATCGTTCAAAAATACATGAACTTTTTTTACTGAAATTATATAATTTTAATGCCATTTTGTCACATGATTTGAATTTAAATGAAAATAAAGTGTATTACTTTTGTTACGCTGGAAGAATTTTGTATGAGTATTTCTATCATGTACTTAGCTACATTTCATGTACTTCTTGAAATATAACCTATAATTTGATATATAATCCTTAAATCTAATCCACATAATGCCTTTACAATGTTCAAAAGTCAGATTTGTGGAGCTTCAGGAGGTGACCCAAATTTAAATTAAATAGAAGACAAATTTACAAAAGCATCTTCTCAAATTATAAAAAAAAAATTCTCGACAAAAAATATTTTGGGTTAATGTAATCCCAATGTCTGCTGAGGGTTTTTTTCGTCCTATGCAAAAGTGACTAAACGTTAGCCCATTGCACAGTGGGAAAATACGGCCAAAACTCAATAACTTGGTCAATTCTTTACTTTTTTTCTTGAAATTTTCTGTGTATGTAAATAACATACCTTTAGATAAACTGAAATAGTTTTTTAAGAAAATATAAATGGTGTGGCCACTTTAAACTGGACTTCTAAACATGCTGAAAGTTCTTTGCTGGCGATTATAAAAATTATTTACTTTCAATGGGATGATATATGAAAAGAATACCTATCCTACGATATACGTCTTGTCAAAATCGGACATGTTCTTTTAAAGTTATTGGGCTTACAATATGAGCTTATAATCAGATTTTGTATGCTTTTAATAAATTTACAGAAAAACTCTAAACATCTAATATTCTTATAAAAATGATTACGAGTCCTTGAATAATATAAAATTTGAGGATTTTAAAATTTATATTGCGTCCACAAATGTGACTGAATGTTGTTGTTTTTTATCTTTATGTATACATTTTGCATATCATTAGTAAGGAAGCTAAAGAAAATGGCATAAAAATATTACATTACGCCTATATTTCACTTTAAGTAGTGATTTTTTTCGCGATAAATTGCATAATATTGCAAAAAAAGGGGGCGTCACTAAAATCGTCATAATTCTTAAAATGGGATGCAAAGGGATATGAATTTCATAAAGCTTATTAATGATTCAATATAGCTATCAGAGGCAGCTGTGCTTCAACCCAAAAAACCTCTAAAAAAATTCGCGGTCTATTAAACTTTGTATTTAATTTTTTTTTTTAAATTTTTTTTATAGCCAGAATTATATATGAAGCATAGGTCAAAGAATATAGAAACTGAGTACTAATCGGCTTTTTAACATATATTCACAGACATAACACGAACTGTAATCAAATTCCAATAAGTGAGAAAGGAAAACAATAATATTTTACTTAGTCTCTTTGCTGCTTTCAACGAAGGAGGTTGATGTCGCTCAGATTTTTTAAATACAACAACAAACACACATAAAATTATTCAGCCTGCATTGCCAATGCTAAAATTTCTGTGTATTCATATTATTGTTTTACTTTTAACGCATTTTTTGTTCGATTTACATTTCATCGGTAACGCTACATAAGGTTATTTTTACACTAACACATGTAAAACCACAAACACATAATTATTTTAAGATGTTCTCCCGTTGAGTACCCCTGGTTCAAATATACAGTTAATTTTATTAAGAACATAAAAATAAATATTCAGACTTTGAGGAATTATTACAGCCTTAGTAGACAATGCAGAATGGTAAAAACTTGGGATTACATGTTTTGAAATGATAGTTCTAACCTGACATTAAAATTTATTTAAAAAAATTAAAAACAATTTTGGGGGTTTTGGCCGCAATTTCCTACTGTGCATTGCAACAAAAATGGATAATTAAATATCTTAGGTCTCAAAAGAGTAAAAACAGTCATGTTTTTTAAAATTTATTTAAAATAATAATTTTTGTTCAGGTTCAGGAGCGTCTTCAAGGTCGTAAAATATTGTGGGAAACCCTTAATAATTAGGAAACATTTCAAATTATATTAACGGCTTATATCTCGTTGGAGACCTCATTTTGTTATCTGTATCATGCTGTTAAAAATTTAAATACATTTTTAAGCAGAAACACTTTGAAGAAATGTAAAGAAAGCCCTCAGTTTTCCCATATAACTGGAATGACCAAACAGTAGTGTTCTGACGTCTGTCCTGTCTGTACGCGTTTTGTTTTGCACGTCTTTTGTCTGTCCATATGTTCGTGTTTAGTGTCTAAAAAATAAATATAAAATATAATAATAAATAAACTAAAAAAAAATTGTGCAAAAAATATAAAATAAATTAAATAACTATAAATAAAATATAAAATCAAAGAACTTTAAATATAATATAAAACAAAACCAAAAATTAAAATTAACAAACAGTGAACATAAATACATAAATAAAATAAAAACACCATAAAAAACAAAAACAAAAACTTTAAAAAACCAGTTTTCAAGCTACAACAAACAAAATAACACAATTACAACAACACCCAAATTCTTCAAACTCTCCATAACATCAACAATAACACCAACAACAATTAAATCTCTTCACCACTCGTCAACAAAATTTTAAATTAAATAGTGTTGGCACTACGCACAAGTGCTGGCACTGCGGCCCGTTTTTTTTTTTAATACAATGACCAGGCCAGGGCTTTTATGGCCCTTTTTAGCAATTGTCATTGTGTTCTCTTTTCCATCCCCATTACTATAGAAATATCGATGAATTAATTGTTGTCAAACTATTTAATGGTGAAGGTATAACACTGACCATTGAATAGTACTACTGACATCAATTAATAACGTTGATAATTTCTGTTGTAAGTGAATAATTGATTTGAATTTTAATATATAGCAATGGCAGATCGTTTTAACATAAACTTCTGCAATATACGCGGACTTAGAGCGAATTTCTTCTCCGTTTACGCACACATTTGTCTCCATCGGCCGGATATTTTCGCCTTATGTGAAACCCAGGTATCTGAGGATGCTGATCCACAGGATTTTCATATACCTGGGTATCACTTTCTATCCCTTTTTAATTTACATCGGGGCATTGCAATGTACATCCGCGATGAAGTTGCGCACCAGAGCCAGCAATCTTTAGGCACGCATGATAGCGAATTTAACTGTCTCTGGGTTAAGTTCAGAATCAGGGCGCACCTTTTGCACTTCGGGTTTCTTTACAGAAGCCCAAACGCGGATAGGGACACAACGTTATCTGGCTTCGATGCCCTCTCCGATTCAATTACGAAGATCCTTGAGAGTTGCCCGAACAGTGAAATTGTTATTGCTGGTGATTTCAATGTTCACAACTCGTCCTGGCTTCGCCATTCTAGCCACACAACTCCTGAAGGCCAATATGTTGAGCTATTCGCCGCGCATAATCACCTAGCGCAACTAGTGAATGAACCAACGCATATCTCATGTGTTGAAGGACACCAACAAAATACACTTGACCTTTTCCTTACTTCACACCCTGACAAGTATGAAGTAAAGGTTCTTGCGCCTCTTGGAAATTCGGATCATTGCACCATTTCTGCCTCTTTTTCGTTCTCCGGACTTCGGAATGTTTCACAAACAGCCACGAAACGTTTAACTTATTTATACGAAAAAGGTCGTTGGGCTGAGCTCAACGAATTTTTTAGGCATTTTAACTGGAAACTTTGCTTTCTTGACAATAATGTCAGTGCCTCGGCTGAAATGGTGTCTAATGTTATTAAGCTGGGAATGAAAATGTTCATCCCAGTAAAAAATATTTCGATTAAACCAAAGTTAAAAACTTGGTTTAATCAGACGTGCAAACATGCAGTCAGATCTCGAGAGGTTGCTTTCAGTAACTGGCGTAATAACCAAAATCCAGTTACTGATTTGCAGCGCAAACAGGCAAGGCGTACGTGTGCCAATGTATTAAGGCGTGAAAAGGCTCTGTACGAGCAACGTCTTCGTACTAAAATTCTTGCTGCTCCTCGGGGCAGCAAGAATTTCTGGTCATTCGTTAAAAGAGTCAAGAATAATGCTAGTTCTACAATTTCTTCTCTTTTAAAGGATGGTCAAACATTCACAGACCCGGTTGATAAAGCTAACCTTTTAGCTGAATTATTTGCAAGCAATTCTCGCTTGCCGGAAAGCACCCAACCTCTGCCCGAGCTCGAAAGAGTATCTGTAACTATGCCAAAGATATTCTTTCGCGCTCGTGCTGTAAAACGGGTTTTAGCGGATCTCAATATAAATAAGTCTCCAGGGCCAGATGGCATTCCAGCACTGGTCTTTCAGCACCTTGTATCATGCGGGTACATTTCCTCGGTGCTGGAAGGTTGCTAATGTTACGCCAATCCCTAAAAAGGGTGAGGCTAACAACCCTGAAAATTACCGCCCAATTGCAATTTGTTCTGCACTCTCCAAAGTTTTGGAGAGTATGGTAAATCACCATCTTGTTAAATATCTAGAGTTTAACAACCTACTAAGCGACCGCCAGTATGGGTTCCGTAGGGGCCGCTCTACGGGAGATCTGCTAGCCTTCCTATCGGAAAAATGGTGTCAATCAATACACCGTTTTGGCGAAAGTAAAGTTGTGGCTCTAGATATTTCCAAGGCGTTTGATAGAGTGTGGCACGGAGCACTTCTATCAAAACTTATTGCCTTTGGTGTCGGTAATAACTTCTCTCGGTTTATATCGAGCTTCCTCAGAGATCGCACTATACGAGTTGTTATAGATGGGTTCTCCTCAAACGAGTTCAAGATTAACTCAGGGGTACCGCAAGGCTCTGTTCTTTCTCCTACTCTATTTCTCATCTTTATAAATGACCTTCTTCGTCAAACTTCCAATCCTATCTACTCTTTTGCAGATGATAGTAACATTTGCCATTCATATTCATTCAATCGTAGGCCAAGCCTCCTTGAGGTTGACACTATGAGACAAAACATGAATGAATCATTAAACCGCGATTTAGAAACAATTTCAGAATGGGGTCGTGCGAATAGAGTTAATTTTAATGCGCGGAAAACTCAATGTTGTATGCTTACACATAAACGCACGGCAAATCATGTTACTTCATCTGTATTAATGGGTGGTGTACATATTGAGGAATCAGATGCTCTTGATGTTCTAGGCATGAGAATACAATGTGATGTCCGTTGGACAAAGCATATCTTTCAAGTGTCGAAAGAAGCATTCAAGTGCCTCGGTTTTCTGAAACGGTGTAAGAGATACTTCACTTCTTCTGATCTCCTTACTATTTACACCACCTACATCCGACCGAAAATGGAATACAACTCTCATGTATGGGCCGGTGCTTCAAAGTCTATTTTGGAGCTTCTCGACAGAGTGCAAGAGAGGGCTAAAGTGCTCATCGGTGACAGTAGGGTATCCAACTCTATTGATTCACTGGAGCACCGTCGCAATGTGGGTTGTGTCTCACTGTTCTATCGTTACTACTTTGGAATGTGCTCTAACGAAATCAGGGAACTTGTTCCCGAAACTCGAACTTTTTTACGCAACACACGTCATTCTGCAAGAGCACATTCCTTTGTGGTCGATTGGCCGGTAGACCGAACAACACACTACAGAGAAAATTCGTTCTTTAGTCGTACAGTTCGTATGTGGAATTCGCTTCCCGCAGAAATTTTTCCAGCCAGTTGCAATATAGCTAAATTCAAATCAAATGTCCACAAACACTACTCCATCTATCCTCCTTCCCATAACCTATTTTCCTAGTTCCAACACAATGCATCGCATAAGTAGGGGTCATCCCCTGAGTGCTGGTCCTAAATTAAAAAAAAAAAAAAAAAAAAAAAGAATCATAACCGGTAGAACTTGTGCGATTTAATAAACCACAGAAATAACCGGCATAGTTCTGTGAGCCTATGAGTACGCAAGGGTTAATTTGTATAAAAATGTAACTAAAGGCTTCTTTGAACGATTTGCTGAATTCTTATTCAAATATAATAATAAAAACATGAAATTTTTAGTACCTTTTTGGAAAAAATTGAATATTTTAAAAATTTTACTTTTGACCCTGGTAATAATAGGGGTAACGACATTCGATTTCAACCACACTTCACATATATATTTCTACCCATCGAAACAATAATAATTATAGTTCTGTTTATAAAAACTGCTAATATATAACAATTCGCGTGTTTTTTTTTTTTTTTTGATACTTTGGTGAAAAATCGGGTTTTTGTCCAAATCCTTTGACTTTAAGTCGCAGGTACGACTAAGCCGCTAGAGATATCGATTAAATTCTTCTTTTGTGCTAATCTGCAGGGTGTTTTTACTAACACTCTGGTATTTTTTTTTACTTTTTTCGAATTCGTTTAACAAACTATTGAAAAAACAAAAAAGGAGTTTTGAAAATGGTATGAAAAAACAAGTACTCGTAAGAGTGCTATGTTCGGCTATGCCGAACCTTAAATACCCTTCACCAATGGTGTTACAAAAGTAAAGTGCAGAGTGGAAAGAGCTTTTAGTCAATTACAAGCAGGGACTGTTACGGTTATGACTTTTATAATAAAACTCAGAAAATAACTGTTATTTTTTAATTTTTATTTTTTTTTAATCCGAAATAAAAGTAATTTTTTTATTTTTTTAATCAAAAATAAAAGTTAATTTTGCTTTTTTTTATATCACAAAGTCTGCCGGTTATTTCTGTCGTTTATTATATCGCACAAACTCTGTCGGTTATTCTGCCAGTTATGATTGCCGTTTATTATATGGCACAACTCTGTCGGATATTTCTGACGTTTATTAAATCACACAAATTCTGCCTTGCACTTTTTATGATTGCCGTTTATTATATCGCACAAACTCTGCCGGTTATTTCTGCCGTTTATTAAATCGCACAAATTCTGCCGGTTATGATTGCCGTTTATTATATCGCTCAATTTATAACGAGTATGTTTGTTTCATATTTTTTTGCACATTTTTTATCGGTAATTTTTATTTTAATATTTTATCAGGCAATTTTTGCCTTTTATTTTAAAATTTATTGTTTTTTAAACAATCTCTGAGCGATATCTTTTGTAATATACTTTTTCGAGCAGCATTTTTTTTTTAATTTTTTCTTGTAAAAGTGACAAATACAAACTCATTACACTGCACAACAGTGAAAAAAGTGCAAGGTCGTGACTATATAGGTTCTATTCTACTATCAAAATGTAGTAAAACCCTATACTCAATTTGGCAAAGTTAGTGACCGTTTTATTTTTATGGGCCTCCAAAGTTTCCCAATATTATCATGATGCTTAAAAAAGGTGTCATCAGTTTTTACCAAATAGCTAATCAGCACTTAAAAATATCGCTTAGCTTTGTTCGGCAAAATTGTAGCGAAGAGTATGGCGAATATTTTTTGCTAAAATTTTAATATAAAAATGTATTTTATCTTAGACCTTTTTAAAAAAAGCTAATGAAAAATTTTTTTGTTTTAATTTTTTAATCATAACTTTTTGGAAATCCTGATTTTTCCTACACTATATTTGGGAAAATTGTTGCCACAGCAAAGCTAAATAACTTTTGTGAACACACCAATATAATCTGAACGTGTCTATATACCAAAAATAGGTCATAAAGACTCCCATGTGCCAACAAAATTAAATTTTTTACTTAAATTTAAGCATGTAAAAATGCTGTTTGATAGAATCGTTTGATGTTCCAAGTGGTATAAGAGATAATTTTTTAATCACATATTAACTCCAGTTGCTTTAAATGCAATTAACGTATTGAAATTTAAATGAAATCCTATAAAAAAGTGTCACATTCGGTGTACTATTGACTACTTTTGCCTCTAGATTTCTTATTTTTTGTCAAAATTTCATAACAGACATCTCTTTTGAAAGTTTTTGACAGTATCTATTATTGCGCTTCTAAAAATATTGCAACAAATTGCCGCAAGGTGGCGTTATTTCCATGTTTCTTACAATTGTATCAAATACATTTTATTTGGATCTTTTTCGATGTTGGTACATTCTGAAAAAAATTAGACCAAATACTCCTGAACAAAGTTGCGGTACATTGTTAAACTATATTTTTTAGTTTTTGTTATTAAAAATGCGATTTCCGTATGTAACCTAAAAATAGTGCCATCTTTTTGCAGAAATCAGAAACAAAGAAGTCGTAGAACAAACATTGTTTCTATAACCTCAGAGATTTATTTTCCACAACAGTTATTTTTCGCAAAAGGACGTTTTATGGCTAATTATAAAATTTTAGTTAAAAATATAATGTTTTTTTGGTATCCAAACACGTTCAAATTATATTGGTGTGTTCACAAAAGTTGTTTAGCTTTACTGGCTACAATTTTCCCAAATATAGTGTAGGAAAAATCAGGATTTCCAAAAAGTTATGATTAAAAAAATGAAAACAAAAAAATTTTTCTTTAACTTTTTTTAAAAAACTTTAAGATAAAATACATTTTTATCATAAAATTTTAGCATTTTTGCCGAACATAGTTAAGCGATATTTTTAAGAGATTATTAGCTATTTGGAAAAACTGATGACACCTTTTTTAGGCATCATGCTAATATTAGGAAACTTTGGAGGGCCATACAAATAAAACGGTTACTAACTTGGACAAACTGAATATAGGGTTTTACTACAATTTGATAGTAGAATAGGACCCATATAGGCACGACCTTGCACTTTTCAAAAGATATTCATTTGTTGTGTAGTGTTATCAATAGAAAAAGTCTCAAAAATTATATTCTCTATAGAAAAACTGCTTTCAAACAGTATTCCCTATACAAAAAATGTTAAATAGAAAAACAGTCATACAAAAGTATTTTCTATAGAAAAACCTATATTCTCTATAAGAAAATGGTTATAAAAAGTATTCTCTATAGGAAAACTGTCATACGAAAGCATTCTGTATAGAAAAGTTGTTATACAAAAGTATTCTTTATAAAAAATGTCATACAAAAGTATTCTCTACAGGAAAACTGTTATACTAAAGTATTTTCTATAGTAAAACTATTACACAAAAGTATTCTCCAGGGTTGAAAATTACTTCAGTTTTTTACAGTATAAGTTTTTTGCTTAACTGAAACTGCAGTAACAAAACCAGCAAAAGCTAAATGAAAAGAAAAAAGTAAAACTGACTGATGCAGCTGACTGATCGTTTATTTTGGTTGACGCACAAGGCCCAAAAGAAATACTTGTAAATTTAGCTGATGCTGCCAACTTCAAGTTTTTTTCTCTTTCGCCTTTTGCTTTTGGTTGACTTTTTCCTATGAAGGTTTCTCAGCTAAGCACAACAGTTAAACACACACACCATAAGTTTAAGTTCAAATCAGTCAGCTAAAGGCGACGCAGAGCTTGTAGTTTTGTATTAAGACATCTATGTGTGTCGTATTTATGAATATGAGGAGAAAGAGACAAGGAGGAATATATGTAATTGCGTGTGTATATTTATAATACTAAGAAAGGGTGCTGTAAGCAATATCAGTAATCAAGTAAACAGCAAATTAAATAGAAACAACTTAAAAATGAAAAAGTAGCTGCTTTCAGCAAAAGCAGCAAATACAAGTAAATTTCTTTGACTGTGCTGCACAAGCAAAAACTACAGAAGCCGACAGCCAGAACAAACGAACTCATTTCGTTTGTTGGCTTCTACTTTTGTCTTTCGCTGTGTGTGTATGAAATTATATCAACAGGTATTGAAAACACATTTTTTATACAGTTCACCACCATAGGTGGAAAGCATAAAAATATTTGTCTTAGACCCACCTTTTAGTATACCAATAGACTTAGAATCACTTTCTGAGTCGATTTAGCGATGTCCGTCCGTCCGTCTGGCTGGCTGGACCCCCATGTAAACCTTGTAATCAAACTACAGGTCGCAATTCTAAAAATAATTTGATGAAATTTGGCACATATAATTTTTTTGATAATGGGACCATGGCTATTGAAATTGGTCAAAATCGGTCCATTATTTATGGTACCTCCCATAGGTCCCACTTACCGGAATTACTATATTGGCCACAAATATTTTTTCATGAAATTTAAAACAAATACTGCTTATGTAAGCATAAATCACTGTACCAAATTTCGTTCAAATCGGTCCACATTTGACCATAGCTCCCATACAAACTTTCCCATTTCTTTTGGAAAATTTTGAAAATGTCCCTTTATTTTGGGAAAATTTTAAAACTTCCTATATCTTTTAGAAAATTTTAAAAATTTCCCATTATTTTGGGAAATTTTGAAAATTTCCCATTACTTTGTGCAATTTTCAAAATTTCTTATTACTTTCGGAAATTTTGAAAATTTCCCATTATTTTTATTTTGGGAAATTTGAATATTAGAAAATTTGATATTTGGAAAATTTCCCATTTCTTTTAGGAAATTTTGAAAATTTCCCATTATTTTGGGAAATTTTGAAAATATCCAATTATTTTGGGAAATTTTTAAAAATTCCCATTATTTTGGGAAATTTTGAAAATTTCCCATCATTTTGGAAAATTTTGGAAATATTCTATTATTTTTGGGATATTAAGAAAATTTCCCATTTCTTTTGGGAAATTTTGAAAATTTCCCATTATTTTGGGAAATTTTGAAAATTTCCCATTATTTTGGGAAATTTTGAAAATTTCCCATTTTTTTGGGAAATTTTGAAAATTTCCCATTACTTTTGGCTTATTTTGAAATTTTCCAAATTTCCCAATATAATGGGAAATTTCAAAATTTCCCAGAATAATAATGGGAAATTTCAAAAATTTCCCAAAATAATTGGATATTTTCAAAATTTCCAAAAATAATGGTAAATTTTCAAAATTTCTCAAAAGAAATGGGAAGTTTTCTAAATATCCCAAAACTAATAGAATATTTTCAAAACTTCCTAAAATGATGGGAAATTTTCAAAATTACCCAAAAGAAATAGGAAATTTTCAAAATTCTCCAAAATGATGGGAAATTTTCAAAATTACAAAAAGAAATAGGAAATTTTCAAAATTTCCCAAAATAATGAGATACTTTCAAAATTTCCGAAAATAATGGGAAATTTTTAATATTTCATAAAAAGAAACAGGAAATTTTCCAAATAAGCCAAGAGAAATGGGAGTTTTTCAAAATTTCTTAAAATAAAGGGAAATTTTCAAAATTTCGCAAATTAATTGGATATTTTTAAAATTTCCCAAAATAATGGAAAATTTTAAAGATTTCCCAAAATAATTTTCAAAATTTCACATAGAAATAGGAAATTTTCAAAATTTCCCAAAATAATTGGAAATTTTAAAAATTTCCAAAAGAAAGGGGACATTTTCTAAATATCAAAAAAATAATAGAACATTTTCAAAATTTCCCAAAATTATGGAAAATTTTCAAAATTTCCCAAAATAATAGGATTTTTCCAAAATTTCCCAAAATAATGAGAATTTTTCAAAATTTTCCAAAATAAAAATAATGGGAAATTTTCAGAATTTCCCAAAGTAATGGGAAAATTTTCAAAATTTCCCAAAATAATAGGTTTTTTCAAAATTTCCCAAAATATTGAGAATTTTTCAAAATTTTCCAAAATAATGGGAAATTCCCAAAATAATTGGATATTTTTAAAATTTCCCAAAATAAAAATAATGGGAAATTTTCAAAATTTCCCAAAGTAATGGGAAATTTTCAAAATTTGCCAAAATAATGGGAAATTTTCAAAATTTCCTAAAATAAAGGGAAATTTTCAAAATTTCCTAAAATAAAGGGACATTTTCAAAATTTCCCAAAATAAAGGGACATTTGCAAAATTTCCCAAAAGATATAGGAAGTTTTAAAATTTTCCCAAAATAAAGGGACATTTTCAAAATTTTCCAAAAGAAATGGGAAAGTTTTCTATAAAGACTACTTTTGTATAACAGTTTTCCTATAGAGAATACTTTTGTATAATAATGGGAAATTTTCAAAATTTCCCAAAGTAATGGGAAATTTTCAAAATTTGCCAAAATAATGGGAAATTTTCAAAATTTCCTAAAATAAAGGGAAATTTTCAAAATTTCCTAAAATAAAGGGACATTTTCAAAATTTCCCAAAATAAAGGGACATTTGCAAAATTTCCCAAAAGATATAGGAAGTTTTAAAATTTTCCCAAAATAAAGGGACATTTTCAAAATTTTCCAAAAGAAATGGGAAAGTTTTTTATAAAGACTACTTTTGTATAACAGTTTTCCTATAGAGAATACTTTTGTATAATAGTTTTACTTTAGTATAACAGTTTTCCTGTACAGAATACTTTTGTGTGACAGTTTTTTATAGAGAATACTTTTGTATAACAACTTTTTTATACAGAATGCTTTCGTATGACACACAGTGGTTTACGGACGCTTTTTTTGAAATAATTCTGTTGGTTTCGAGTTGGTTTTCAAAAGCACAGGTCCACAAGGGGTCGGGAGAGTGATTGATGGACCTTCAAAGTTGGTCACTTCGGGTGTTCGACTTTTTTAAAAATTCGCCAAAAATCCATTTATGGATGGATTGAAAAGAAATTTTAAACTTAAGTTGTCCTTGAGAAGATCTACAAAAAATACGCTTACATGTGTAGGTTATCTCCTTTGGGTTTCGAGATATTTGGGTAAAAAGGAATTTTTGGGTTGATTTTTAGCTATTTTTATACCCACCATCAAAAAGAATGGGGGTATATTGAGATTGTCATTCCGTTTGTAATTTCCTCTTAATATTGGCTCAAAAATCAAAATATATATATATATATATATATATATATATATATATATATATATATATATATATATATATATATATATATATATATATATATATATATATACATATATATATATATATATATATATATATATATATTCTGAATCCTTATATATATTCTGAATCCTTATGAAATTCTAAGACGATTGAGCTATGTCCGTCTGTCTGTCTTTCTGTTGAAATCACGATAACGTCTAAACGAAAAGAGCTAGCTAACTAAAACTTATCAAAAACATTCTTTATCTATTGAAATTGGGCAAAATCGGTTAGCATTTGACCATAGCTCCCGTATAACCTCGTCTAGGCTAATCGCTTATTTGCTAATAAATGACAAATTATAACAGTTATGATGAAAATTTGGTTTCTAGAAGTTTTACATAAGCACTAGGCAGCATATAAAATTTCATCAAAATCGGTTCACATTTAGCCATAGCTCCCATACAAAAAACTTACGAAAACAGCCTAAATTTCACCTAAAATACACTTAAATGCCAATAAATCTAAAAGTATAACAGATATATGTAACCACTAAATTTGGCACAAGAAAGTCCTATATCAATGCCAGCCAGTGTGCAAAATTTTGTCGCAATCGGTCACCATTTGACCTAGCTCCCATATAAAAAACTTACGAAAACACAAAAATTCAAAAAGAAAAGGGGATTTATGTCCGTCTGTCCGTCAGATAAAATCATGATAGCTCCTTAGCTACAAGAGCTAGTAAGACTAAATTAAGCACAAGGAAGTCATGGATAAAGATATCACAATGAAATTTTGTAGTTATGTAGATCAAAAAGATCTAAAAGCAATAGACTAAAAAAATTCCCAATTTTAACTGAAAAATTCCCCAATTCCCAACTCGGCAAAAAGGGGTTTACAAATATGACAACACTGACTCTATGTGCAGCGCGTTTCAGAAAAACTTTTTTACTCAATAACAGTAATGTCAGAACATATAAACATATTATGATCTCATCTGGCAACACTAAAAAAAAATAATAATTGTTGTATTTAACACAGTTGATAATAATGGGAGTAAGACCAATTACAATCCATCTCCGACTTACCGCCATTTTAAGATTTTAAGATCATTCTAGAAGATTTTGTAAAAACGTGTACATGTAATTTTAAGCAAAAGACTAATAAAATATAAAAGAAAAAAACGAATAAGATCTTTAAAAACATTATAATTTTTTTCAAATCGGTGCTTTGCCTTTTGAGAAATTTTTATTTAAACTAAATTGTTTTTTTACAAATTGACATTTTTTGGAGAGGGCACGTGCGAGGAACAAAAGTCCAATTAGCAAGAAATTTGTTTTATATGCATTCTCATTATGCTTTCTTTGAAAAACTTTAAAAATCTTTTTATGTTTCTTAAGAAAATATTTTTTTATAAGTGAAAAAATATAGCTATCTTTTAGGGAAAAATTAAAAAAAAAGCTAAATTTTTTTTAAGTTTCAACTTTGAATATTTTTAACCTTTAAACGAAAGAAGATATCTATAACCGACTTTCACAAAAATTATATAGAATTTTATTACAAATTTAACGAATATTCTTAAAGAATTTTTGGTCCTCAGATGCGTCCACCAGATCAAAAAAACCTTAAAAAATAGGTAAAAAATCAACCCAAAAATTTCTTATTACCCAAATATCTCGAAACCCAAAGCGTATTTTTTTGTAGATCTTCTTAAGGACAACTTAAGTTTAAAATTTCTTTTCAATCCATCCATAAATGGATTTTTGGCGAATTTTTAAAAAAGTCGAACACCCGAGGTGACCAACTTTGAAGGTCCATCAATCACTCTCCCGACCCCTCGTGGACCTGTGCTTAAGTTTAAAATTTCTTTTCAATCCATCCATAAATGGATTTTTGGCGAAAAAGTCGAATACCCGAGGTGACCAACTTTGAAGGTCCATCAATCACTCTCCCGACCCCTCGTGGACCTGTGCTTAAGTTTAAAATTTCTTTTCAATCCATCCATAAATGGATTTTTGGCGAAAAAGTCGAACACCCGAGGTGACCAACTTTTAAGGTCCATCAATCACTCTCCCGATCCCTCGTGGACCTGTTCTTTTGAAAACCACCATGCCAAATTTCATACAAATATTTTCAGCCGTTCAAAAGTTACAGAATTATTTAAAAAAAAAGCGTCCATAAACCACTGTGTGACAGTTTTCCTATAGAGAATACTTTTTATAATCATTTTCTTATAGAGAATATCGGTTTTTCTATAGAAAATATTTTTGTATGACAGTTTTTCTATAGAGAATACTTTTGTATAACATTTTTTGTATAGGGAATACTGTTTGAAAGCAGTTTTTCTATAGAGAATATAATTTGTTGAGACTTTTTCTATTGATTATGAGTTTGTATTTGTCACTTTTAGAAGAAAAAATTAAAAAAAAAAAATGCTGCTCGAACAAGTATATTACAAAAGATATCGCTCAGAGATTGTTTAAAAAAAATAAATTTTAAAATAAAAGGCAAAAATTGCCTGATATAATATTAAAATAAAAATAACCGACAAAAAATGTGCAAAAAACAAGTAAGAAAGTGCTATAGTCGGTCAAGCCCGACAATACGATACCCTTCACCACTAAAGTCAAAGTTGTACTTTTTCATCTATAAAACAAATATTTCCTAAATTTTGTCAAAATACGAACATTTTCTTAAGGCTTATAAATTTAAGCTGTTTTCGTCATTTAGTCTTATATGGGGGCTAGGGTCAAATGTGAACCGATCATCTTGAAATTTAGCAAATTGATTACAGTTTTTACAAAAATTATGTGTGCAAAAAATAGAGTGAAAATTGTCATAATTTTCGCATTTATGAGCGTTTTAGTGATTTTTGTCTCATTTAGTGCGTTTTTAAAGAAGACTTTGTACGGGAGCTATGGTCAAATGTGGACCGATTTTAACGAAATTTGGCACAGTGATTTTAGATTACATATGCAGTATGTTTTAAATTTCATGAAAAAATATTGAAATCTGTGGCCAATATATCAATTCCGGGAAATGTGACCTATGGGAGGTACCATAAATAATGGACCGATTTTGACGAATTTCAATAGCCATGGTCCCATTATTATATAAAAAAATAATCTGTGCCAAATTTCATCAAATTATCTTTAGAACTGCGACCTGTAGTTTGATTACAAGGTTTACATGGGGGTCCAGCCAGCCAACCAGATGGACGGACATCGCTAAATCGACTCAGAAAGTGATTCTAAGCCTATTGGTATACTCAAAGGTGGGTCTAAGACAAATATTTCTATATGTTACAAACATCAGCACAAACTTATTATCCACTTATGGTGGTGAAACAAACATACTCGTTATAAATTAAATAAATAACATGCAGAATTTGTACGATTTAATAAACGACAGAAATAACCGGCAGAGTTTGTGCGATATAATAAACGGCAATCATAACCGGCAGAATTTGCGCGACATAATAAACAACAGAAATAACCGACAGAGTTTGTGCGATACAATAAACGACAGACTTTGTGCGATATAATAAAAGGCAAAATTAACTTTTATTTTAGATTAAAAAAATAAAAATAAAAAAATAACCTTTATTTCGGATTAAAAAAATAAAAATCAAAAAAATAAAAGGCTTACGATCAAATGAAAATATAGCCCAAACGAATCAAAACTGTTTAATTAAATTTTAAAACAAATGATTTTTTGGGTGTGCTTTTTTTTAATTAAAAATGCGAAAATAACGTTTATTTTCAGTCCCTGATTACAAGTACGTATGTTTCTGAAGACTGACTTAGGTGAATCCTACAAAAATACTAATATATGTATATTAGTGAATAACCTTGTTTTATATTGGGTCTACATTTTATAGGTAGATTGAAATACAAAAAATTTCAGAAATTACACTACATTGTAACATTTCGCACCTTGAGAGAGGTCGTATTTAAATGCATATATCTTTAAAATAAGAGGACCGATTAAATGGTTGCTTTAATGAGAATATTTAGCGGACCTATTTAGATTAGATTTTTGGCAACAACACTTGCGTAAGAAATGAATAAAGGCCATCATAATGTGCAAAAGTCACTTATTTAAGATATATTTCGGAATGCTGAAATCAAGTTTGATGAGCTTCTAGATGACATAACTTATATATATATGCATTAGATATCAATAGTGTTCTACGAAGTACACTATTAAATTGCAACATATAGTTCTAATTACAACTGAGATATAGCCAAAGCTCGAAATTCGATGCTAAATTACAATTTTTTATTTTCTATAAACACCAGGGATATCGCCAAAATTCAAAATTCGATGAGAATTAAAATTTTTTTAATAACAGTATTTTTCAAAACAACTATATATTTTCAAAAAACTATGTTTGTTTAAAAAAAGTTTTTTGAACTGTATATCAAATTTTAAGAAATCATTAAACGCAACACACTATTGAATTTCATCAAAATCGGTAGATCAGTAACTGAGATATTGCCAAAGCAAAATTTGTCGATTTACGCAAATTGGTATATTTTAGAAAAATAATTTTAAAAAACACTATTAAAAAAAAATCTTCGAATTACATATCAGATTTTAGAAAATACTCCTCATAATCTTTCATCAAAATCGGTGGATCAATAAGCGAAATTGACATATTTAAATTTTTTTTCTTTAAACAGTATTTAAAAAAAAATTTGAATTATATATCAGATTTTAGAAAATACTCCAACGCAACATGTTATTAAATTTTATCAAAATCGGTCTATACACACAAGAGATATCGTCAAAACTCGATGAGAATTATTTTTTTTTAACTGTATTTAAAAAAAATAATTTCGTCAAAAAATTGTGTTTTTTAAAAAAGTTTTTTGAAAGGTATATCAAATTTTAGGAAATCATTCAACGCAGCACACACCAGAGAAGAGACTGAATACATTCACAAATGTTGACAGCAACGTATGCATATTGCTTTTGCATTGCCTACAAAGGCAATAACTTTTTATGCAGATGCCTTCATTCATTCACACATTTTCGTTGATTGTCTTTTAACACACTATTTTATTATTGTACTGCACGTTAATCAACGAAATAGTTTGATGTCACACTTTAAGTTAGAAAAAATTCGTAGGACTCTCTCATTTTTCGTTCTATTCGCAAAGTATTCGTATAATATGTCTGCGTTGTTATCAGTGCTGCCATATGTTTTTCTACGCTTTCATGCTGAATCATATAGAAAAATTTTTGATAAAAATATTTTTCTAAGAAATATTTTGTTAAAAAAATTGGGAAATGTAAATTATGAAGATATTTAAATTTGTGTTTAAAATCCAATTTACAACAACAACATTGGGAAATTTTAAACAAACCACAAATCTGTAAGAAGTGTTAAAACAACATTAAAAATAAATAACGGCTTTTTTAAGGAATTTATTCAACATTAGGGTGGTACAGAATTAACATTTAACATTTTTCGCAAGAGGCAAAGTTTCTTTTGGATTATTTTATGGTAAAGTGGTTTCTAATGACACAGTGGAGTCCATATATGATTAAATTCGTTAATAAAATTTTTCTTGTTAAAATTAATTCACTGATTATTTTGCGGGAGCAATTATTCTTCCTGAATTTTTCTGTCAAGTGTTGCCAGATCGAAGAGATTTTAATTGTTATTTTTTAAAGCGGTTACAGATCAAAATGACTTCGAAAAGGAAATGTAAATACGATATACAGCAACTTTTGGCTTTTTGCAAAAATTTCGAGAAAACTCCTGCAGAATCATTTACGCTTACGTTATTAGAGGTAAAGCTGATAGAATTAGAAAGAAAGTGGTCGAAAACGATAGAAACCTATGAAGCATATATTGTAGGCGATGAGCACGTTAAGGAAGAGGTTGAGATAGCTTATGATATTTCTCTCAAATACGAAGATGTTAGCGAACAGTGTCAAATGCTAAGGGTGAAGATACGGGATATGATCAAGGCTATGGCTCCAGATAAAAATAACATTGTTGCGCGTCAGTCCTCTCTTAAACTACCGGCGGTGGAAATTCAACATTTTGAGGGAGGGTTTGATAAATGGCCAGCTTTCAGGGACATGTTCATTGCAGTGGTAGGAAATGAGCCCTCAGTAGCTTCAGCTCATAAATTGTACTATCTACATTCAAAGACGAGGGGGGAGGCTTACCAACTCATTAAGAACTATGAGTTGGTATATTCTAATTTTGATTTAGCTTGGCAGGCTTTAAAGAATCGATATGAGAATAAGCGAATTTTAATAAACAACCAAATCTAGAAGATTTATGGCACTCAGTCTCCTCCTGCTGAAACTTTAAAATTTTTACGATTACTTAAGAATATCACATCACAGTAAGTGATGCGTTATCAATTATAGAATCATTTCAAGTAGAAGTGGCTAGCAATGATCCCTTTCTTATACATATTTGCACCTCTAAGCTTTCCGAAGAAACCTCTCGTGCTTGGGAAGACTCTTTGAGTAATCACAAGGAACTGCACACCTGGCAACAACTTCTATCCAAAAGAATTGAGACTTTTTAAACTTTTACGAATTTGAGGAAGTCATCAAACCACCAAGCAAACAACACTTCAAAATCACAGGCCTTTTACTCCCAAAATGAATCAACGAGAAACAATTTTGGTTGCAAAAAGTGCAAGCAGAATCATCCGTTAAAATTCTGTAAATATTTTAAATCGTTGTCGGTCAATGATCGAATAAAGTTTATATATTCCAACAAATATTGTGCGAACTGTTTTTCTACTAGTCACTTTAAATCAAAATGTCCAAGTGCTAGAAATTGCTCCGTTTGCGACCAACGGCACCATTCGATGCTCCACATTGATGATCATGATAAGGCGAACAAAGATCCTTTCCCTAAGACTTCTCAACCATCTCGGCAGGATAATGAAAGACCTTCTGAGTCCGGAAGACCTTCTATGTAGCAAACAAATCAAACAGCTGCTAGTAATGAAAATTCGGAATTTATTCAAAGTCATTTCTCTCAACATAGGGGAACTACAATCTTATCATAGGATGGAAAAAACTTTGGAAAAGTCTCCAAGAATATGTAGACTTGGATCACATGGAACCCGTTGTACATTATGAGCCCAAAAGCGAAAAACATTCATCATTTTTTCTACCACATCATGCCGTTGTATAGCCTGAAAGTAAGACGACGAAAGTGCGAGTGATCTTCAACGCGTCAAAGAAGACGGGTAGCGGTTTCTCCCTGAATGATGTCTTATACCAAGGCCCAAATTTACAAGCAGATTTGATGCAGACAGTATTACGTTGGCGATATTATAAATATGTATTCACTAGGGATGTCCAAAAAATGTACCGCCAGATTTTATTCCACGAAGATGATCGTCCATATCAAAGAATTTTTTATCGTGACAAAGCAGACGGGTATGTGAATTCCTTTCAATTGAAATCAGTGACATTCGGTGTGAATTGCGCCCCATTTTTAGCAATCAGGACTCTCCTTGAGTTAAGCAAAGATTGTAGAACCTTATATCCTCTGGCTTCCTCTATTTTGAAAAATGA
The DNA here is from genome assembly GCA_933228675.1 of Stomorhina lunata. NCBI lineage: Eukaryota > Metazoa > Arthropoda > Insecta > Diptera > Rhiniidae > Stomorhina > Stomorhina lunata. The sequence continues at coordinate 50,246,185 of OW121741.1, read as the reverse complement.
AGTGTACGTGGATGATATCCTGTCCGGTGGACATAGTCTTGAGGGAGTGAAGCTCAAGCAAGATGAACTTATAAAGGTCCTTAAATGTGCAGGATTTCCTTTAAAGAAAATGACCGCAAATGATCAATCTCTACTTGAGAATTTGCCCCGGGAGGATCTTTTGGACGGAGATTTTTTGAAGTTTGACGATTCCAGTACTATAAAAACTTTAGGCATACGCTGGAACGCGCTATTGGATTCATTTTACTATGCTGTTGAACCAATTGATATTCCACCCTCCACCACAAAAAGACAAATTTTGTCAGTAATAGCAAGATTGTTTGGCCCTCTAGGCTGGCTCGGTCCAGTAGTCATTATTGCTAAAGTTCTCATGCAAGAGTTGTGGGAACAAAAGTCAGATTGGGACGAGGGAGTAAGTCCTCAAATACTTTTAAATGGAATTCATTTTTGAAGAACTTGCCATTTATTTCAAGTATAAAGATACCGAGATGGGTAGGTCTCTCCCCACATTTCCGCATCCAGATCCATGGCTTTAGTGATCCTTCTGAGAAGGCTTATTGTGGTTGCATCTACATTAGAGCAGAAAGTCCAGACGGTGAGATAAGTTGTCATCTGCTAGTTGCAAAAACGAAGGTAGCGCCTATTAAGAGGACTACAATCCCAAAGCTGGAGTTGTGCGGAGCTTTATTACTTGCAAAACTAATTAGAAACCTGGTCGTGAACTGTCAATTCTCCTATGAATTATTCTTGTGGACAGATTCATAGATAGTTTTGGGATGGCTACAGAAACCACCAAACACATTAAAAACTTTTGTCGCAAACAGAGTTGTACAAATTATTAATATTGCTAGTACCCAACACTGGAAGCACATAAAAACTGAAGATAATCCGGCAGACTTAGACACACGCGGCTGTTCCCCTCAGGAGTTTGCAGAAAATATATTATGGTGGCATGGGCCTACCTGGTTAAAACTCGCACATTCACTTTGACCAATACCACGTTCATTTGACCCAAGCGACTTAGAAACCAAAAAGATCAGAAACTTTCACCTGCAACTTATAGATTCGGATTTACTTGAAGAATTTTCATCTTTTGAACGAGCGTTACGAGTCCTATGCTATCGACTTCGCTTTATAAATCGAATTCTGAAGAAACCATTTTCCTCTGAAAAATTTACTACCTCGCAGGAGATTGATCATATGAAGCTAAGGCTTATTTCGATTGCGCAAAAGATCTACTTTGGTCAAGAATATAACTGTTTGATAAATAGAAAATCGTTAAATAAAAGGAGTAGACTGTCTAAAGTCTAAACCCTTAAACCCCTTTGTTGATAGGAATGATATTTTGCGAGTTGGCGGTAGGCTCTGCAACTCAGCTTTAAGCTATGAAGAGCGTCATCCTATTATTCTCCCCGAAAAATCCCAGTTTGCCAAACTTTTTACAAACTTCATGCATCGTATCTTGCTTCACTCTGAGTATCACATCATGTTGCGAGCAATTAGACAAGGATTTTATATTCCAAGATTAAAAAACCTCATCCGAAAATGCATAAGAGAGTGTAAGACTTGCAAAATTTATAAACACATGTTCCAGAATAAAATAATGGCTGCACTTCCCCCAGAACGAGTCAATTTTTCCCTGCCATTTACATATACTGGAGTCGACTTCGCTGGTCCCTTCAGCATTAAAGCCTCTCACCTCAGAAACGCCAAAATTCTCAAAGGATATGTAGCTGTATTCGTTTGTTTTTGCACCCGTGCAGTACACTTAGAAAGTTGCTCAGATCTCTCCACTGATGCATTCCTAGCATGCTTTGATCGATTTACGGGAAGAAGAGGTCTTCCTAAGACAATGTTTTCCGATAACGGCCGTAACTTTCTCGGTGCGATTTATGCACTTCTCAAAAGTCACAATGAATTTCTCAAGTCTGTAGAAAAAGCCTTAATAGAGAAATATTCTACTCACGGATTTACCTGGTCATTTATACCCCTGTCTCCAATAACAGAAAGCCCTAATGAAGTCTTACCGTTGACACCCGGACATCTACTACGTGGAGCCCCAATAGTTGCTCTCCCTGAAGCTCCAGCTGAACCACTAATCAAAGATATATCATACATGAAACGATGGGAAAGATTAAAGGCTCTCCAACATATCTTTGCACGAAGATGGAAAAGTGAATACATCACTGAACTTCAGCGTCGCTTCAAATGGCAAAAAGAACGGAATAATCTGAAACCAGACGACATCGTTATAGTCAAAGAAGACTTTTTACCACCTACTGAGTAGCTTTTAGGCCGTATTACCAAAGTCTCGTACTGACGTGATAATAAAATACGAGTTGCAGAAATACTAACTAAGAATGGCACAATTTTACGTCCAATCGTAAAATTACGTTTATTACCAACACATAACTATTCTCCAACCCAGAATGCAGTTAAGTCCTCTTAAATTCAAGGCCTACCAAATTTCCACAAACCTTAAAAATCTAAAATAATTCAATTGCACTACATGTTTTCTTATACTGTATGTATTTCTTTTGTTACTTTTTCTCTAAAATCTAGACGACAGGAAAACCAAAATGGCATATGTGCGGGCGCAACCACCCTTTAAAATATTGGAATTAAATTAAGGAATGGAGCCCCGCAATTAGACGACTAACTATTCTTAACAAAGGATATTGCCTGAACTGTTTGGCCCTCGACCATATTCGGTACTGGTGTCCGTCTCGCAAGAGGTGTGAGCTTCAACTTGGCCCAAATAAGCTCTGCAACGCCAAGCATCACACTCTTCTCCATCGAGAGGAACGGTACCCCTTGTCCTCAAGTTTTGAAGAGTTGGGCCACGCAGAGGAAACTGAAGAAAGAAACCTCACTTTACCAGAGGAAGTGGACAATTTCGGCATACTGGGTATGTATCGCTACTTCCCAGAGGAATTGGTTAACTTCCGGTCTATCTTGGATATTCCTACAATTCCCGCAAGTGACGAGGAAGACTAAAATCATCATCTTGCCCCGGGAATATGTTGAAGCGAGTTCAACTAATTTTTTTTAAGTGTAATATAATTACAATTTACTTTTGTTATTATTATTCTTTATCTCTTTAATTTTATTCATTTTCTCTTAAAATTCCAATGAATTTGTATTTTGTTCAACTACATTTCTTTTGTAGTTTTTATAACTGAACTTATGTTCAGGTAGCAACCTTCTCGGTTTGAGTTTTAAGTTTTTGTATTGATTTTTCTTTATAATTAAAAAATGAACTGGTCTGGTCTTTTCATTACCCTTGGAACACTAGCATAGGCAGAAAAACTCCCAGTTCAACAGACTGTTGTTTTTTTACGACCAGCGGTGGTCACGTTGTCCTAGAATGTGAAAATACACCTTTTCCGTTTTTCATTTATTTCATTTAAAAGATTTAATTTAAGATATATAGAAAACCTTTAACACGTGATAACATTGTTTTCGAGACCAAAAAGTCGAGTGTAGAAGAAGAACAAATATATTTAACATACATAAGCATAAGGTTTTATAAAATTCTAAAAAAGCTTCTGTTTTAATTTTTATTTGTTTATATTTTTGTATCTGACAACTGTTAGGTGAGCTTTTAGCTATGTTGAATTCACACAGAACCTATATGTGTGAACTAACTAAATTTAATCATTACATTAAATTTTAATTTCACAGCTGATAACATACTATGTTGTACTTTGTCTTGAGGTCTCAAAAAAGTAAAACCAGTCAAACTTTTTAAAATTTATTAAAAATAATTTTTTTTATTGCATATGTTCAGGAGCTTCTTTAAGGACGTAAAATATTTTGGGAAACCCTTAATAATTAGGAAACCTTTCAACCGTTGTTAATGTCTTATTTTTCGTTGGAAAGCTGATTTTGTTATCTGTAGGTTGCTGTTAAAAATGTATTTAAAAACATATTCTAAGTAGAAACATTTTTAAGAAATACAAACAAACCCCTCAGTTTTCCCATATAATTGGGATGTCCAAACTTTGGTGTCAAGTCGGCACACTTTCCCTATATCTGATCTGAATGAAACTTTGTATTTGGATTATTGGGGTCAAATGTAACAAATTTGGGGGTACGTCTATTGATACAACGACTTTCACTTTTTCTGCGACATTCTAATATATATACATGGACAAAAATCAAATAGTTTTTATTCCTTTGAAACCGACTTTCAACACGAATAATTTTTGTACCCTTAGGAGTTGGGAAAATCTAATTACAGATCTTGAACTCGCAAAAACTTCTGTATACTGAACACAATATCTTAGATGCGCAAATTTGCGCTTCTATGCGTAATTGGCATGCAAATTAAAAAAAAAACGTTAAAAAATCGATTATACTTCGTCTTCTTCTGAATTTGTTTTAACATTTGGACCCAAGTCGTTGTTCTACGAAATAGACACCACACTTAGGGGATAAATCCACTTCCCTCTAAATTTTAAATTTGTCACTTCTAATACTACTTAATGGCTGCCAAAATTTGAAGCTCGTTTTCGCCACTTTTTAATTTTTTTCATATATTTTTTGGCCACCTCAAAGAATTTTAAAAAAATAGATAACGATTTGTAGATCTTTCAATTTCGCATCGTTTGATATATATCTCGTTAATGTGCTCTATATAGGTATAATATACGACAAGTGTAAATGAAACTCCTCATTTACACTTGTCGTATATTATATGAGCGTAAATTTTTCAAAATACCGGTTTTTCGTGGAGCACACTCGCAAATATGAATGAAAATTTCCAAACTACCGCGTAAACCGAGTTTTTTGCCATTTAGCACCTAAAAGCGAAAGCGCACCAAAAAATCATTGCTTGCTAAAACTTTATGAAGATTTTGAAAATCGTGCAAAAAAGTGCATATTGGTTTAAATGGTTTTAGAATGCAAACTGAGACAAAATCACATAAGGCATGAAAGCGATGTCATTTATAACCGATTTGCATCGAAAGTTTGTCAAAAATCTCTTTATTAACTAAGAACGCGAAGGTTTTATCTAAAAATATTTCAATAAAGCACATCGCGAATTTAGCTCAAAATTGATCAGGAATGCTCTTAAAACTATTATTTAATAAAGCTTTATCTTAGATTTGAAGCGCACCAAAATATTATAAGGACTAACGATTTTATGGACCAAATAAGAATTTTATATCTTATATTTAAATAAAAAAATCTTTTAAATTAAATTTGTCCATAAGTCAAGTCAGCAGAATTTCACTAAGACTCACATTTTGTCAAATTTCGCGAAAATCGCGGTTAAAAAAATCAAAAAATATTGTTAAAAAATATTTTTTTCACTTGCATAATTGCATTATTTCTTCGTATTAAGGCATATATAAACTACCATAATATATAAATATATAAATTGTGTCAAAATCAACATAAAACTAATAAAAATAAAACTTATATTTAAATAAAAAAATCTTTTAAATTAAATTTGTCCATACGTCAAGTCAGCAGAATTTCAGTAAGACTCACATTTTGTCAAATTTCGCGAAAATCGCGGTTAAAAAAATCAAAAAATATTGTTAAAAAATATTTTTTCACTTGCATAATTGCATTATTTCTTCGTATTAAGGCATATATAAACTACCATAATACCATGAAACGACAGAATACCTGAAAATATATAAATTGTGTCAAAATCAACATAAAACTAATAAAAATAAAATAGTTTTTAATTTTTTTAGAAATTATTGTTTTAACCGTCATAACTCCTGCGCGCATCGCGTAAAATCATTAACGCGAACGGATTTTATGTATGAAGATACACTACTCGGCATAATTATTTTGAAATACCAGTTGTTTTTCTTCTTTTTTTATTTCCGGTCCTACGCAAATAAGAAAATAAATTAAAAATATTGAAAATAGTATAAAATATTGTAATTTATTAGAAAACAAAAGACCCTTCACAGTTTAAATGTTTTGTATATTTTTTTTTTTATTGAAACTAAAAAAGGAAATTTCAGGATGTGGCATAAGTATTTTGACATGTTTTTTGAGAGCGTATTAAAAAAATTGGGAACTTCAAGGTCAACAAAAATAAATAATAATTTAAATTAATTAAAAATGTATCCTCCTTTAGCATTTAAAACCTTTTGGTGGTGGTTCGGAACAGAATCCGCCAAGAACTGTAGAAACTTCATTGAAGTCTCTTTCCAAGCATTTGCGACCTCAATAACCGTTTTATCTTTTGTTCTTTTTAAATCCGCAGATCTGTTTTGCTTTCTGTATGACTACAAATGTTCTATAACAAGAAAAACTGGACTTTGGGGAAGCCAATCCAGAGTTTTGAACGCCAAATTTTGTGATCGTTTTGCTCTTATGACATAGAGCGTTATCCTGTTGGAAAATTAATGCTTCTCCGTTCAATTTATCGCCGGAGGCAAATGCATATTTATTCAATACTCTTAAATATTGATGATGGCTTATGGAACCGTCAACAGAAACCATGTTTCATACTCCATTACATTAATATATCCCCAGAACATAACACTTCCACCTAGATGGCTTACTTTCTGGCATACAGGTGCAACATTTTAATGGATTTTTTTTATTTAATTTTACAAAAACTATTTTATGTGATGAGAATGCACCTGTAGTCCAGAATGTATGATATGGAGGTGATAACGCATTCACCTCCATATCATACTTTCTAGTCTGGGGATATATTAATGTAGTGGAGTAGGGAACATGGTTCCTGTTGACGGTGCCATAAGCTATCATCAATATTTAAGAGTATTGAATGAATATGCATTTCCATCCGGCGATAAATTGATCGGAAAAGCATTAATTTTTCAATAGGATAACGCTCCATGTCATAAGAGCTTGCATAATTGCATTATTTCTTCGTATTAAGGCATATATACACCATGAAACGACAGAATACCTGAAAATATATAAATTGTGTCAAAATCTACATCAAACTAATAAAAATAAAGAGTGCTCTAAATAAAATTTGTAGTTGGATTTTCTTAAATAAAAATCAAACCTTTTAATATAAAAACTCTACAAAATACGCAAATATAATGACATATTATACAAAATCATTTAGCATTAAAATGTTTACTTAGTACTCGGGTTTTGCAAAATTATCGACTTTTTTCGGAAACCCTCCCATTAAAGATTTTACAGTTGCTTCTGATACCTTTTTAGAGCATGTGTTCCACCTGCGCTTAAAATCGGACATGTTCTTGAAAATCTTTCCTGTGTTCTTCAATTCCTTTTTTACCAGAGCCCAATACCTTTCAACAGGCCGAAGTTCTGGACAGTTAGGTGGATTTGCCTCTCGTGGTACAAAAATGACATTATTCTTTGAGTACCACTCAAGTGCCTTTTTTCCATAATGGCATGATGCCAAATCGGGCCAAAAAAATGTAGTCACTATGTGCTCTCTTAAAAAGGGTAACAACCGTTTTTGTAGGCACTCCTTTATATAAATTTCTGTGTTTATTGTGCCAGATGCCACAAATACTTTACTTCTTTTGCCACAACTGCAAATAGCTTGCCACACGAGAAACTTCTTAGGGAATTTTGTTTGTTTTTTTGTGCGAAACTCTTGCCGAACATTGCCCCGTTTATCAGCAACATAAAAATCTTGACCAGGAAGTTGAGAAAAGGCTGCGAGTACGTATGTTTCATCATCCATCACACAACAGGTGTATTTTTTTTATAAAATCAGACTTCAATTTTTTCGCTCGTTTTTTTGCTTCTAAGTTCTTTATAGCATTGCGATCTGGAACCTTTTGGACTTTGTATGTCTTCAGTCCAGCATAAGCTTTGACTCTATGTGCAAAATTCGTAGAACATTTCACCGTACGAGCTGCTTTTCTTAAAGAAGTGTTAGGCGCTCTTCGAAAGAATCGCTCGACTTCTTTTGCCTTACCAATATCTGTAGGACCTTTTTTCCTCCCTGATCCAGGTTTTCTTTCAATGCTCAGGTTTTCCTTATACCGTCTGATGGCATTAGAAGCCGTTCGAGGGTGAACTTTAAAATTTTTAGCTATTTTTTTAAAAGTCCATGACGGATTTTTTTGAAAAGTTTTAATTATAATTTCACGTTTATGCGTTATGTCACTAGTTATGCGTTTTTTTTCAAAACCGTATATTTTTCTGTTGGAGTAATAATTTTCTTTTTTTTTTGCCACGATGTGTAGCTTATGGTGTGATCGCCAATCTCGTTGCTTTTTTTGTTATACCCTTTCTTCAATTGCTTCATATATAATTTATTTGTTGGTAATATGTAATTTGAGCTGGGCACATTTTTGTAAAAAAAAACTCATTTTTTGAAACCCCTTTTTCCCCAGTTGAGAATTGGGGAATTTTTAAGTTAAAATTGGGAATTTTTTTTAGTCTATTGCTTTTAGATCTTATTGGTCTACATTACTACAAAATTTCATTGTAATATCTTTATCCATGTCATTTCCACAGAATATCAAAGATTAAAAATATTTTCCTTAAAAAAGCAGAAAAACAATTTTTTTTTGTTTTACGATACAAAGTGTAAAAAAAGTAACGCACTTAAAAAAAACTTTTACTTAGTGCTAATCTCCTAGTCTTTCCCGATCTAATGATACTAAACATGTATATAAAGCATTAATACCGAGTCTTAAAAAACTCTGAAAACTTTGGCCCCCGTAGCATTTTTACACTGTTTAAATATTTAAATGTAAGTGATGAATTTGTACATATAAAGTTAATTATCATACTCAAATATTTCACTATAAAATGACAATGATCCTTCGCTAATAAACAAATATTTTCTTCAAAAAGATATAAATAGTTTTTTATTTTTTTAAAGAAAACATTATAAGAATGACTTAAAAAAATTTTATTCGATTTTGTCTTTTGTTCCAAGCTAAAAAATAAAATTTTAGTAAAAGATTCTAAATAAGTAAGTACGAGTAAGGCACCGATTTTGATAACAGTGTAGCAAAAGTTTAATTAGAAGAGTACGGTTATAGTAACAGTGTGACAATTTATTTAAAATAAGATTTAAAGGCATTTTTCCGGTATTTAAAATTGGTGTATTTGAAAAAATTGCAAAATTATGTTAAGGTTATAAAATGTTTTTTAATGTGAAAGTTAATGCAATAGGTAAAAATTGTTACAACTTGGGTTTTTCATAATGGTCAGAAAGGTTATGGTTATTCACCTCCATACAGGTAGGTTTTAACCGAAACCGAAACCTCGGTTTTTTGTGCCTTAAAACCGAAACCGAAAACCGTATAAAAAACCGCGGTTTTAGCTATTTATTTTTCATAATTTTTTGTTTATATTATTCAGAAATAACATTAGCTTATAATAAATTTGCACGTAATTTGTCTATTTAATGAAGCAGAAGAATGAAACAAACAATAGACAAATGTAACAATGTAAAGGGAAGACGATTTATGAACGTAAATATTCACGATTCTCATGGTAAATTTTATGACCTGGGCTGTATTTTAGGAACGTTTAATTTCAAGCAAACGCAAGGGACCATTAGACAAAGGCTAATCTAGTTTAATATTTCATTTGATACAAACATCGTAGCACGTACTATAGATGGAGCAGCAGCCAATATCAAATTTGTATCTGAAAATCAATTTTGAAGACGGCGACGATGAAACTTTGACTCATTTAAAACCGATTGCCCATATACATTTGAATCTAGAGGCTGTAAGAAAAACTGTTCGGTATTTCAAAAATTCGTCAGTTCGTTATAATATTTTACAAACAAGCGTTAAAAAGCATCATAATCGTGAATTAAGTTTACTCTTAGATTTCTGCTTCTAAAGCAAAGTATTCATGAGAGTTTAGAAATACTGTCGACCTTAGATTTGCTTCATTCTATCGACTTTGAAATTGTAAATTCTTTAAAATCGTTGCTATTTGTAAAAATCACTATTGAAGCAATTTGTCGCTCGGATGCAAATATTATTCACGCTAAAGGAGCTCTGCAGTTTCTCCAAAAGAAACAAAACTTATTTAAGAAATCCCTCATATTTAAAAAACATGAATTATTTTCCTGAATTTTAGTGTTAAATTATAATGTTTTAATGAAGTTATCAAAATTTTCCTACAAATTTAAACTGAAATAGTGTTATTTAAAAAACCAAAAACCGAAACCGGCCGGTTTTGGATGTTTTAAAACCGAAACCGCGGTTTCTCATTTTCACGGTTTTTTGCAAACCCTAGTTGAGTTATATATGCACCTATTTTTAGAGGTAAAAAATACATTAATTCATTGATTTCTTTATTATTCTTTGGATACAGGTATATATAAAAAATGTTTTTTTTTTTAATATAAAAAAGAAAGTTTTAAATGTAACTGCTATTAACAGTTAAAACATCATGGCTATAACATTGGAATTTAAAGTGTTGTGCGATATTCTTTTTGAACAACCAAGCAGTTCGAGAGCAGAAAAAATTAAAATAATCATGCGATATGCTAAAAGTCAAACTAACTCCATGATTCTCAATAGTGAGGAAGACAAAGTCGTAAAATTTGTAAAGTTATTTGAACTTAAAATGAAGTCGGTTAATTACTGTTTAAAAAGATTTAAATCTAAATTTAAAGACTGGCTGAAGGACTCAATTGAGCTTAAAACTTCTGGTGCTGGAGCCCCTCTAAAAAACTATGATGATCTCGGAGAAAGGTCTAAAAAGATGCGATTATCCGAAGTTCTTTCTACTCATTCGGATACTGAAATCAAAGATTCCTTTAAGGAAGTGCTCAAACGAAATAATCAACCAGCTGAAGCTAAACAAATAGCTGATATTCTCCCAGAGGCTTCTCCTAAACGTCTTAAGCGAATTATTAAGAGTATACCAACTCCTTCTTCTCAATCAGAATTTTCGGATGAAGAAGCACTTGCTCTTATGCTCGAGTTGAAATTGAGTAAAAATAAATATATTAAACTCTGTAAAGCATTACGAGACAAAGGACACTCAATTTTACCAGGATATAATGCGTTATTAAAAACCAAAAAAAACTTAATACCAACAAACGTGATAGGAGACGAAAGTGCATCTGTGGATTTATCAAAATTATTGGAAAATACGGCATCAAGGCTGATATCTACTACATTGTCTGAAGAAGAAGCCAAGAAACTTGACAACAAGGACTTAACTTTAATATGTAAATGGGGATGTGACGGTTTATCTGGATTACCGGAATACAAACAATCAACATCTCATCAGAACACAAATGACTACAGAAGCGTTTTTATGGCATCCCTAGTACCACTAAGATTAAGAAAGAATCGTTCTGAACCATCCACATCAAAAGAGCGTACTGAATATGTGTGGGTTAACACATCTCCAGGATCAAAGGCATTTTGCAGACCGATCAGATTCGAATATTTAAAAGAAAATGCAGCAAGCACAAAAAATTGGGTTGATGATATCAAATATTCAATAGACAATTTGAGTCCAGTCTGCATAGACATACATGGATATTTGATTAATGTAAATTTTGAGCTTCAATTGACAATGATGGAAAAGTAAGCAACGCTATAACGGAAACCCATTCAACTTGGAAATGCTCATTATGCGGAAAGAAGAAATCGGAATTTCTACAAACTTCAGAAGATGCATCAGCTAGTACTGCAATTAATCAAGAGGTTCTGGAATTTGGTATATCGCCCCTACATGCACGTATCCGATTTTTAGAATTTATGCTACATATAGCATATGATCTGAAATATAGGAATATACCTGATAATCAGCTAAAATCCGTGAGAAATAATAAGGAACTGATTGAAATGAGATCCAGTGAAAAAAAAAGGATTCAGGAAGAATTCAAAACTATGACGGGTCTAAACATAGACAAACCACTTGTAGGATATGGCAGTACAAACGATGGTAATACGGCCAGGCGATTATTTGAAAATTATGAAACAACTTCAAAGATTACTGGAATTGATGAGGAAGTTTTTCGTAAATGCTACATAATGTTATCGGCAATAAATAGCAAATATCAAATAAATGCTGAAAAATTTCATTGCTATGCCCTCAACGCGTTAACTCGTATACGACATTTGTATCACTGGAAAGAAATTACACCAATAGTTCATAAAGTCCTTCAACATGGTCGTGAAATAATTGAATCAAATCTTCTCCCACTTGGTGAACTGACAGAAGAGGCCCAGGAAGCGCGGAATTCAGATTTCAAGTATATCCAACTATTTAATACCAGAAAATGCTCAAGAAAATCGCAAAATTAGGATCTAATAAATTATCTCTTGTTGTCTTCTGATCCTGCTCTATCAACGATAAGAAAGAAATGGTGGAGCAGTTATACAAAAACTTCTGAAAACGAACACCTGGAAGAGGTTCTTGATATAATAGATTGTACTGACTATTTTACTGAAAATAAAAATTAAGTAAATAACTACTTTTATATAAATATGTAATAAAAACTGTAAGTTTAAACTTTAACTACAAATACTTCAATAAAATGTATTTCACCTTTTAATATAAGTACAAATTATTTACATTTTGATATTTCATAAATCCTCATGATATTTTCTTCAAAAAAATAAAAAAATATTTGTTTATTAGCGAAGGATCATTGTCATCTTATAGTGAAATATTTGAGTATGATTATTAATTTTATATGCACAAATTCATCACTTATATTTAAATAAACAGTGTAAAAATGCTACGGGGGGCAAAGTTTTCAGAGTCTTTTAAGACTCGGTATTAATGCTTTATATACATGTTTAGTATCATTAGTTTGGGAAAGACTAGGAGATTAGCACTAAGTAAAAGTTTTTTTTAAGTGCGTTACTTTTTTTACACTTTGTATCGTAAAACAAAAAAAAATTGTTTTTCTGCTTTTTTAAGGAAAATATTTGTAATCTTTGATATTCTGTGGAAATGACATGGATAAAGATATTACAATGAAATTTTGTAGTAATGTAGACCAATAAGATCTAAAAGCAATAGACTAAAAAAAATCCCAATTTTAACTTAAAAATTCCCCAATTCCCAACTGGGGAAAAAGGGGTTTCAAAAAATGAGTTTTTTTTACAAATATGGCAACACTGTCTCTATTTGCAGCGCGTTTCAGAAAAAACTTTTCTAATCAATAACAGATATATTGGAAAATATGAACATTGTAATTTTTTTCAAATCGGTGCTTTGCCTTTTGAGAAATTTTTTTTAAACTAATTTTTTTTTTTTTACAAATTGCCATTTTTTGGAGAGGGCATGTGCGAGGACCAAAAGTCCAATTAGCAAGAAATTTGTTTTATACGCATTCTCATTATGTTTTCTTTTAAAAACTTTAAAAATCTTTTTATGTTTCTTAAAAAAATATTTTTTTATTAGTGAAAAAATATAGCTATCTTTTGGGGAAAAACTAAAAAAAAGCGAAATTTTTTGTAAGTTTCAACTTTGAATATTTTTAACTTTTAAACAAAAGAAGATATCTATAACTAACTTGCACAAAAATTATTCAGAATTTTATTACAAATTTAAGGAATATTCTTAAAAAATTTTTGGTCCTCAGATGCGTCCACCAGATCAAAAAAAGCTTAAAAAAAGAGGTAAAAAATCAACCTAAAAATTCCTTTTTACCCAAATATCTCGAAATCCAAAGGAGATAACCTACATAAATGGATTTTTGGCGAATTTTTAAAAAAGTCGAACACCCGAGGTGACCAACTTTGAAGGTCCATCAATCACTCTCCCGACCCCTCATGGACGTGCTTTTAAAAACCAACTCGAATACTCCTTGACTACCACCATGTCAAATTTCATTCAAATATCTCCAGTCGTTCAAAAGTTACAGAATTATTTCCAAAAAAAAGCGTCCGTAAACCACTGTGCGACAGGTGATTTGTGAAATGAATTCGAGAGGATGTCCTGTAAGTGAAATAGCAAGTATTTTAAATTGCTCCAGAAAGATGGTATATAATGCTTTGAGCCATATAAAAGCACACCGAACAATTAAAAATGGTCCACGGGCACATAGACCAAGAAAAACGACAACAAAAGAGGATTCTTTAATACATAGAATGTCAGTGGCCGACCCTTTTAGAAGCCCCAGTGAAATAAATAGTGAAGTGTCATCAAAATACGGTATTGATGTCTCCGACAGAATGATACAAAGACGCCTTAATGAAAAAAACTTGCGTGGCTGTATCGTGCAACACAAGCCACATGTGTCAAAAAAGAATTTGAAGTCACGAATTTCTTTCGCCCGATAGCATTTGGAAAAGCCATTAGATTTTTGGAAAAACATACTTTGGAGCGACGAATCAAAGTTTTGCAGATTTGGATCTGATGGAAAAAGATATGTATGGTATCTTCCGAACATGCAGCACAACCCAAAGTATACGTCAAAGACTATAAAACATGGTGGAGAAAATGTGATGGTGTGGCTTGCATTCTCAGGGCATTTAATTTGTCCAATACACAAAATTCACACGTATGGATCAACACGTTTATAAAAATATCCTAGCCGATATCATTATACCATATGCAGAGGCAAAGATGCCACCTAGCTGGCGCTTCATGCATGACAATGACCCTAAACACACTTCACGTACTTTGAAGTGTTGGTTAGAGGAGAGTCAAATAGATGTTTTGAAATGGCCAGCTCAATCCTATTGAGAATCTTTGGAATGATATAGAGAACCATATAACAAGCGTAAAACCTAAAAACTTAAATGATTTATGGACGGAAATCCCAAAAATACGGCACGCTATCTTAAATGAGCGATACCTGGCTCTTGTGAAGAGTGTACCTAAAAGATGTACGGCAGTTATACAAAATAAAGGATATCCTACAAAATATTAGGTTTTTTTTTCAAGAAATTGAAATGAATAACTTGTTTTTGATTTTTAATAAATATTGTTTTTAATTTGTGCTAAACATATGTCCAGTATTTTTTATGGGTTAGTTTTAAATAACTGCAAAAATAAATATAATTTTTAAAAAATATGTATATAAAAGGAATACGACTTCATCTTCGCATCACGTGTAATACATTACAAAAAAAATAGTGAAAAAAATTTAATTAGGACTTAATATTTCCTATAAGAGATAACAGGTACCATTTGTGCTAAATACGTGACCACCACTGTATATATATAATTAAATAAAAACTCTCTCCATTTTGTACTTTACTTTTGGAACTTTTGGAAGGGTATTAAAGGTTTGGCATAGCCGAATATAGCACTCTTACTTGTTTCTAGAACGGGCTTTCCAACTGCCCAAAGCACCATTTTCGACTGGACCAACTATGAATTGTGCTTCATCTGCTCCTAAAAAAATTTTTCGTAGTTTTCTACGCATGCAATATTGTTTATAATTTTTTGTAAAAAATTTTGAAAACTCTGTGAGAAAACAGTTAAAAAAAAAAGTAATTTATATTTATTTGGTAGACGAAAAAGCTTTTTTTTCATTTCGAAGTCTTAAATAAGCTTGTGATGGTGACCTTTGCCTATTATGGAACTTTTGATATTTTTTTTAAATTACTAACATTTTTTCTTGGCTGTTTGTAATTTTAAAGTTGTTCAAAATTCAAAATTTATATTTTTGGTTGGCTATGATTTTTTAGAATTTGGTATATGAAAATGTTGTCTTACATTTGAAAAAATTTTCTTGAACGAAAAAGTTCATAATTTTAATTTTTAAAAGATATTTAAATTAAATAATTCCATAATTTTTTGAGCAACAATTAACTTTTGATCCTTAACGTTTAGTTTAGGAATTTCTGTGTATTTGAAGAAACATTGGTAAGCTCCATTTAATGGTTATTTTTAAATATTTTCTTTTAAAAAATCATTTTTTTTTATTAGGAAATAAATTTAGTTCATTTTGCATCGTCATCATTATTGCTTATAGGATTCAAGATACATATACATATATTCGATAACAATTTTCTTGGATATCGATTATTGTGGAAGTTTGTGTGATTCTGTGTGTGATAAATCTGGTTACATATATTTAATCATTAGAGTGACCACCAATAATAACTATAATTTTATATTGCAATTGTGTCGACAACTTCGTGAGGTCAGGGTAACCAGTTGGTTCCCTTATAGATCTCAAAACCGCATAATAAATTTCATATTTCTAATATTTTGAAAGTTTTGATGAAAACTATTCTATTAATCTAAAATTGGTTCATCTGTTACTATAAAATTTGATTCATCCGAAACTACCAACAACAGTTCCTCTTTGAAAATCTATTTTTTTCAATAATTTAATTAATTATCAACTTAAATATTAATTTATTTTAACTTGAATTTATATATCGAGTTATTTTTCTTAATTTAACGTAAATTGAAATTAATTTCGTTTAAATATTCGGTTAAATTTTATTTGAATTTTTTATAAATTTATTTCGGGTCTTTATAAACCTTTAATTTTATTTGGACATCCTAAATATTTTAGATAAATTTTCATTCATAAACATGATTTAAACATAATTTACACTCACATTCATACACTATTTCATTTCTAAACACACTTCATAACAACATAACTTTCCTAACGGGACACCCTAACATTTAGAAATACTAAACAAAAACATTTAAATCACCACTAGATACAAGTTAACGACAGTGGCAACGCTGCACCTTAATAAAGTTTGGCGGTGTCAGCATAATTATTAATTTAACAATTCCCATGAGTTTGCATGCGCATCCGGCCCATTAACATAAAAATGGGTCTCATATTGCAATTATAATATTTCTGCCAATTTAGCATCTAGATACCTGCACATGTTAATGCAACGTGATCCATATATTTTCGAGGTGAGGAAAACAACTAATTTTGGCAGTCTTGGTTACGCGCTCGTTTCGATAAGTTTAATTTCAGTTGATATAAGTTTAAGTATTGTAAAAGTAAAACTAAGTTCATTTAATAAAATTTAATTAACTTAAATTACTAGTTCGTTTCATTCTTGGCGCAGTTGGTCGCGCCTCAAATTATTTTTTTAGACGAAGTCGGTTAGAGAACCTTAACTGGCGCCCGAGCAGGGACCCACTTTAACAATACAGTGGTGTCCTTATAAAATAATAAAACAATAACTAAGTAAAGAAGTTCTGCGAATCCTATGGGACCCTCCAGATCTATAACTCCATAATACTATAATCAAAAAATTATTTTAACCGCCCTCCTTTGCTAAACTGATATTCCTGGTGATCCCAAAGTTATCACAGAAGGTTATCGGCGCAAAAGTAGAGACAACCGTACCTTAGTAGGTATACGCGATCAAGTTTCCAATCAAAGCGTATACTAAAACGGAAGAATACGGATCTCTCGCGAGGTTTACAAGGTTCTCCAATCGATCGGTTCGCGGCGTGACCAAGGCTCGAAATAAGGAATTTTTTTTTTTTCCTCCCTCTCTCTTAATAATTAATAAAAACCTTTGAAGGAGATAATAATTTGAAAAAACGGAAATAAAAATACCCTGCAAGAAGCAGAAAATTTGTTAAAATAATTTTAATGTTAAAATAAAAGAATTAGTAAAAATTCTGTGAAGCAGAAAAGTAATAAAAATAGAAGAAGAAAAAGTAAAAAATAAAGTGGAAGTGGAAGTGTAAGTGTAAGTGATTTTTCAAGTTCATTAATACCAGGTGAGTCCTTTTGCCATTATTTAAAAAACATTAATTGTGACGATGGAAGAGATGAGAACATGCTTGACCACCCTTACGGGGGCCGTCAACCGACTTTTAGAGCAGGTGAAATTAGTTGAAGCTAGGATCTCTAGAATAGAGCAGGACAATAGCATGACGGAGATAAATAGAAGACTTCAATTGATAGAAAGACAAGGACAATATGACGTTATCACGGAACCGACAATTTCGGTATTACAGGTACCAAGGACAGAGGAGGATCTAAAATCTATTAGTAGGCTCCCTGACAGCGTTAAGGAATTGCGTACGTTCGATGGTAATCCCTTGCACTACGTTTCTTGGATACATTCGGTAGAAATGATACTGAAGGACTTCGAAATTGTGAAGGATAAACCCATATATCGGTCCATAATGCAAAGCATTAGACAGAAGGTTGTGGGAAAAGCCGACTCTGCATTGGTATCCTACAACGTTTTTGAGTCCGATTGGAACGAAATAAAAAGGGTACTGTCACTTCATTACGCGGACAAACGGGATGTTCAGACATTAGAGCACCAACTTAACCAGCTCTCCCAAGGATCATCAAAAGTCGACGAATTCTATGCAACAGTTAACCACCAACTATCCCTAATAATAAATAAGCTTAAAACGGAAAATTATAGCGAAGAAACCATCAATGCCTTGATAGCGACACATAGGAACAGGGCTCTAGATATATTCATACGTGGTCTTACTCCTGTACTCTCCAGAATGGTTATTATCCAGCGGCCTAAGACGTTGCCAGAAGCATACTCGGCTTGCCTGGAACTACAAAACCTGACGATGAGGAATAATATTCTGCACACAGGAGTACCGAATAGGAGTAACATTCACATTAACCCAAATGCGTACGAACGCTCCCACCAGACCACCTAAGTTTTTCCCGAATAAACCTCCTGCAAATGATTTTAGGTCCAATAATTGGCAGCATAAAAATAGCAATTACCAACATAACAATTTTAATTCAAACCATAGACCAGTACCGCATCCTAAATCGCACCAGGTTAGATTGGAGCCAATGGAAGTAGATCGCTCAATACAAACTAGGAAAGTTAACTATATGAATCGTCCCAACCAGGCTGTTAAAAGAAGTGCCTCGGAAATTTTTAATAGGGATAAGCAACCCCGATTGTTTCATTTAGATACTGATTATGATAACGCAGAGGATCATCCTGAATCCGTAAACAGTTTTGATTGTTTAGCAAGCGAGCAAAATTTTATGGAGGCAGGCGATCAAGCCTACCTTACATAGAACATAAAATAGGGAATAACATTACTCTACAATTTTTGATAGACACGGGCTCGAACAAGAACTTTTGTAGTCCTTCATTATCTAAAGGTAGCAAGCCCTTAGACAAACCAATTGTTGTAGGAACTGTAGGAGGACAAGTAAAAATCGACCGCATGGTGACTGGGAAATTTTTTTCAAGATACGGTATATCGGATTTAATAACATTTTACGTACTACCAGGTTTAGATACTTTTGACGGCATTATAGGCGATGACACTCTTAAGAAATTGGAAGCAGTGGTCGACAGGAAGAAAAACGTCCTTTTGCTTAGAAAAACTATTAAAATCTCTCTTAAAGACAAAATTTCTAATAGCTTAAATTACATAGTGAATGAATTCTTGTCAATTGGGACAAAATTGAAAATAAACGAAATAATTGACAAACATAAAAACCTATTTGGGCCCCTCGACGACAGCCAAGCTGCAGCGACTAATGTTCTAGCAGAAATAAGGACAACTACAACAGAACCAATATACTCAAAAAGTTATCCATATCCAGCTGCAATGAGGGAGGAAGTAGACAGACAAATTAGTGAACTGTTATCCGAAGGAATAATTCGCCCCTCAAAAAGTCCCTATAATTCCCCAATTTGGATTGTGCCGAAAAAATCGAAACCAAATGGAGAAAAGCAATACCGAATGGTGGTCGATTACAAACGGTTAAACGCTGTGACCATTCCCGATACGTATCCAATACCGGACATTAACGCTACTCTAGCAAGTCTAGGAAATGCGAAATTTTTTACAACAATTGATTTAACCTCCGGTTTTCATCAAATTCCGATGAAACCTTCAGACATCCCTAAGACCGCATTCTCAACAATGAATGGGAAATTCGAATTCCTCCGCTTACCATTCGGACTGAAAAATGCTCCAGCGATCTTCCAAAGAATGATCGATGATGTTCTCAAAGAATTTATAGGAAAAATTTGTTACGTCTATATAGACGATATAATTGTGTTTGGACGTACCGAGCAAGAAACCTTAAACAATGTTGACACGATTTTCAAAAGATTAGAAGAAGCTAACTTGAAAGTCAATATTGAAAAGACCCATTTTATGCAGACAGAAGTCGAATTTTTAGGATATGTAGTAAGTTTTAAAGGCATTAAACCTGATTCCAAGAAAGTAGAAGCTATAGAAAACGTTTTACCTCCTACTAATTTAAAAGAGTTAAAGGGTTTCCTAGGAATGACATCGTATTACAGGCGTTTTATTAAAGATTATGCAAAGGTGGCTAAACCACTAACCAATTTGACGAGAGGCGAAAATTCGCAGGTAAAGGCTAGCCAATCAAAGAAGGTCCAAATAGAATTGAAAGACGAAGAACTAAGAGCCTTCCAAAGGTTGAAAGCTCTTTTAACTACAGCAGAAGTTCTAGCATTCCCGGATTTTGACAAGCCATTTAACCATACAACGGATGCTTCGAATTACGCTATTGGTGCTGTTCTCTCACAAGGAGAGATTGGCAAAGACAAACCCATTGCTTTTATATCAAGATCACTAAATAAAACAGAGGAAGCATACGCAACAAATGAAAAGGAGATGCTAGCCATCGTGTGGGCTTTAGACAATTTGAGAAACTACCTATATGGGGCGAAGAAAATAAAAATCTACACTGACCATCAACCTCTTACTTACGCTTTAAGTAACAGGAATTACAATGCCAAATTGAAGCGATGGAAGGCACGCATAGAGGAATATAACCACGAATTGATCTACAAACCAGGCAGATCAAATTATGTTGCGGACGCTCTCTCTAGATCAAAAACCTGTATCCACCACATCGATGATGGATCGTCCACTATATCAGCCAGTGAAGGTGATTCGCAAATTACAAAAACAGCGTCAGAGGTGAGTGACAATGACTCACAAATAACGAAAACAGCGTCAGAAACAAGGGATGATGATATGATGTCTACAGGATCAACCATTCATAGTGCCATGCAAGACGCCTCTGATCTAATTCCTCACATGGAAGTTCCTATTAACGTCTTCAGAAATCAGATAGTCATAAAGATCGGACCGGATCTTCACTCAAGTGAGGTACCACATAAAAACGTTAATCGACATTACTTCTCATCGCCTGAGTGGAATGCCGAAAAACTTCTGGATGTTCTAAAGAAAACATTATATCCAAACATAATAAATGGAATTAAAGTCCCAGAACAGTATTTGCCAATCGTACAGGAGCTTTACTTACAGCATTTTTCTAGATACAAGGTTAGAATTGCTCAAAAAGTAGTTATGGATATCAGCTCAGAAAACAGACAGTTCGAAATAATCCAGAGGGAACATCGTAGGGCGCATAGAAATGCGAGAGAAAACAGGAAACAAATTTTAGACGAATATTATTTTCCTCGCATGAGTGCACTCATAAGAAAATTCGTCGCGAATTGTGATGTGTGTAATACCAATAAGTATGATAGAAATCCTCCCAGACCAGAATTTCAGGAAACTCCTACTCCTAAACTTCCATGTGAAATTTTGCACATGGACATTATAGAAATACAAGATCAAAAATTTATATCCGTAATCGACAAATTCTCGAAATTTGGTAAATTTTTTCATATTAGTGATAGATCTGTTTTAAATATTAGAGAAAAGTTAGTAAAAATTTTGCACTATTTTACAGTACCTAAAATTTTAGTAACTGACAATGAAAGTAGTTTCATCAGCCCTTTAATCAAGGATTTCCTTGAAAGGTTAGGCATAAAAATATACTTAACACCTTCACAACGCAGTGAGGTAAACGGACAAGTGGAACGTCTCCACTCAACTCTAATTGAAATTTACAGATGCTTGAGAGCAGAAAACGCAGAACTAAGTGTACAAGAGTTGATGTACGTCGCAGTGGACAGATATAACAATACCATACATTCTGTAACTGGAAAAAGACCAAGTGACGTATTTTTTAATAGGAATGGAACATCAGACTTTAAAAAACTACTTGAAGCGCGCTCTAAAATTAATAAGGATCTTAGGGAACTTATTAGGAGAAATGCAAAAGAGCGAAATAATCGTATGAATAGGAGACGTGCACAGCCAAAGAAGTATCGAAAGGGAGATGTTATATACGTTAGGAAAAAAAATATAAAGGCCAAGAACAAAGCAGTGTATAGAAAAGAAATTGTAGAAAAAGACAATAAGGTCACAATTCGTACAGCAAGTGGTAAAAGGATTCATAAAGCCAATATAAAGAATATTAAATAAATTCATAATGAACTCTAACACTTCCACCTCCCTAGATAAGAATATAGATGTATAGATTTTTTTTTTTTTTAACACAATATGCTGAACAAATGGAGCCCTTAAATCCAGTGGTAGGCGTATACTTACGCAGGGGTTCAAGTCCACATGGGCAACATGAGAATACAGAATATTGTGCAAAGATTAATTCAATATTTTAAGAAAAAAAACAAGGAAAAAATTAATTGAAAAAACGTATATAAAATAAGAAATAAAAAAAAGAAAAACACAATATCTTTAACAAATAGCGCCCTAAATTTTAGTGGTAAGCGTATATTTACGCTGGGGTTCAGGTCCCCACGGGCACTATGAGAATACTAGATATTGCATATATATAAAATTCCAAAAAATTGGAAAAATTGATATAAGAATTCAAATCCAACATACAATGAGTATTTACTATGCCTTACAAGAGCAATAAAAAAATAAAAAAAGGGGAAAGAAAAAATGAGTAAAGCTTTACCAAAATATATAAAAAGGAAAAATGTATCTATCCTAATCTAAAAAATAATACTAACTTTGCTAACCTACTAACAATAAATACTAATTAATTAACTAAGAAGGAAGGATACCCTTACCGTATCCAAACCATATCATATTCCACTTTATCATCACAGAAGGTCTTTGAATTATATTATATTACATTAGAATTAAGAAAACATATAAAATACTTTACACCTATAAAAAGGGCCTTGCCCGAATATTATTAACCATAGAATTTATATTCACAGGAATATGATTTTACGATTAACCATTCTACTACTTTCTACCACGAGTATAATTACTCCTCAAGCAGCACAAATATTCTACTATGATGCCCCTATTGTAACCGTACGAGCCGGAAATGCTTGGATAGTAAATGGTAACCTAAAATTAGTTCACCTCATAAACCTCGAAAACTATGCAACAATCGCCAATAATGTAACAGTGTTGGTTGAAAAACGTTTGCAGCCTGGTCATAATAAGGATGTCATTAGATACTACCTCGCACAAGTGCAAGAAAGATTAGCCGTACTACAGGGTACAAAGAACAGAAGACCAAGATCTATTGATTGGATTGGCTCAGCCTGGAAATGGGTCGCTGGCAACCCAGACGCCACAGATTGGAACAACGTTCTAAGAAGCCAGAATACACTTATTACCAACAACAATGAACAGTATAAAATCAATGCTCAACTTTTGAACGCAACAAATGAGGTTGTCCAGAAAACTAACGAACTTGTCTCTAGAGTAAACGAAATAACTGATGGAAAAGAGGCTGAGAGAATTGGACAAAGAACCTTAAATCAGGTGCTTGTTCTGAAAGATGCAGTAAATGAAATTGTAAGAGCATGTCAAATGGCTAAAGGAGGTATTGTAAATACAAATCTATTAGATCGAGATGAAGTCGAAGCAACTATTACTGAAATGGAAACATTGCCATATTCCAACGCGGTAGAAGCAATCGAGTACGGGAAGCCTTCAATTTTTGCAAATGGATCCTCATTATTGTATGTTGTATCCATTCCAAAAGTGAAAAGGAACCTTTATCATCGACTTATAGTCAGATCAGCCATCAGGTCGGACAAACGGATCGAACTGCCATTTAATGAGATCCTTATAGGTCAAAATGAAACCTATGGAATGAGCAGTCCCTGCCTAAATATCAACAATATAACGGTTTGTCAGTCATCCTCCCTTAACAAGTTGGTGGAAGAAACTTGCATTCCACGTCTACTTAAGGGTGGAATCGCCAACTGTCAATACATAAGGACGAAAGCTCAAATTATCGAGATGATAACGCCCGATATAGTATTCTTAACTAACTACGTAGGCGTCATCTCAACAAAAGGACATGAAGAGTCCCTCAATGGTACATACCTGATACAACTGTTTAACGAAACAATTCTAATAGACAATGAAACCTTTTCAAGTACATCCATCTCTAGAATGCAACCACTACCCCCCATACTGACAAGTGTTGCGAATAAAAGATTGCTGGTGGACCTCGATCAGGTCCACAACATTAGCTTGCACAATATCGATAGTATCCAACATTTGGAAATGAAATCAAATCTAACTCTTGGTAGCCATATAATCATGGCAATAGTGATAGGCATTTGCTTCGGAATGTTGTGGTACAGGCTAACAAGACGACACAATCTGCCAGTAGTTGAAACCCCACGGCTGACGATAACCTGCCCCTCACTCCAACCATCTGCAGTGATCTGCGGGACGCAGATTTTTAAAGAGGGAGGAGTTAACGACAGTGGCAACGCTGCACCTTAATAAAGTTTGGCGGTGTCAGCATAATTATTAATTTAACAATTCCCATGAGTTTGCATGCGCATCCGGCCCATTAACATAAAAATGGGTCTCATATTGCAATTATAATATTTCTGCCAATTTAGCATCTAGATACCTGCACATGTTAATGCAACGTGATCCATATATTTTCGAGGTGAGGAAAACAACTAATTTTGGCAGTCTTGGTTACGCGCTCGTTTCGATAAGTTTAATTTCAGTTGATATAAGTTAAAGTATTGTAAAAGTAAAACTAAGTTCATTTAATAAAATTTAATTAACTTAAATTACTAGTTCGTTTCATTCTTGGCGCAGTTGGTCGCGCCTCAAATTATTTTTTTAGACGAAGTCGGTTAGAGAACCTTAACTTACATTTTGATAGAAAAACCAAAACAATAACAAATGTATTTATATACATTTTAAACAAAATGTAAATTGCTCTCAACATTCGCTCAATATATTAAAATCTACTACTGCTGCGCAACATCTGTCTACAGGCCTGGCGACATCGTTGGACGTGAGCAGAGGTAAGTGAAATGTTTAGATTTTTGTTTTAGTTTCGCCATATATAAGTTATTGAAAATAAAATAACGTCTTATTTATTTGAGTACTTGACTTCAACTGAATTCTTTTATTTTTCATAATTTTATCAACAGAAATTCATTACAAAAATTATTGCTTAGACTTAAAATATTGTTTACCAAAAGAAATACAAAAATATTGATTACTCAGAAATATAAAAATATTGTTTATTTCCAATTTGTTGAAATCAATAAAACTGCACACAAAGTATTTGTAATTTGAGAACCACTTAAATGTTAAGCATAAAAAACGAAATGATTGCAACATCAAGAATGAAATTAAATTGTTGTTAACTCTTCCCCCCTTAAATTTGATTGTCCACAATCAAAAGTATGGTATCTTGGAAACTCTTGCTATTGATGGATCTCTGGGATCAGAGGTGTTTACAATAATCCCTTGCATTGGCAATGGAGAAATATTAACAGAATGTGGCTCTGAGTGACGACAACATATTCCCTTTGAGCAGATAAATAGTATTATTATGATTAGGGATATTATTAGGACAATACTTTGCTCTCGATGTTCAGCAATTCGATAGCTTCTGTGTTGTTAGCGTTCATTTCCTCAATTAATTCCAGTGTAAGAGTTTTTTCCACGTGTAAATTTTTACTTATTGGCTGTACCACAGCTGGCAATGGTTTTGAAAAAGATATTTCAGAATATGAGAAAGTTTTACCATTCACCTTGATTGTCTCATTGCAAAATTTAATAAGGAAAGTGCCGTTGAGGTCATAAATTTCTTGACTTATGAGAACTTTACCATTAAACTGATTCAATAGAATCGTTCCAGGAAGTACTTCCTGTACAGATGGTATGTGGAGGTTGTTGATCATGGTGCAATTAGAGGGTTTGCTGCGTATTAGATTGGGGAGGCATTCTGTTTTGATAATATCCTCAATATTTTCATCCTTGCATATTGTCAATTTATTGAAATTCTTACATTTACTTTTAATACCGAAAAATTTTTTGTCACAAACTAGTACCTCGTCGTATTCAATTTTAGTGGCAATTTTATTGATTTTTACAGGTTTGACATTTATTCTATTACAAGATTCTGTATTAGTTGTAGGAATATTTATAATATAAATTATTGAATTATTGCCCGAAGCTATTCTTACTTCACCAAAATCAAGAGATTCCTCGACGTTAAAGTAGTTTATTTCTTCTTTGTCGGCCAAAGCTTTGATCATACCCATTTCGTATTCAGACAAACTGAATGAGTTTATGACTCCAACTTTAGCCCAATCTATTGCGTATTTGAGATTTAAGATCTCACTTTTAATAATTTGCAATCTGTATTTTAATTCATCCACGAGGGTGTTTATCACTTCTGTGTTATTATAGGATTTCAAAATGTAATTTGTTTTCGCGGTTACTTCGTTTAACTTTTCCAATGACATTTTGTTAATTATAATTTGTCTATTGTTATTCTGCAAAACGTTATTTATTTTTTGTTCGATTATTTGAAAATCGGCGTGATCCGGATTACCCGCAATCCAT
The DNA here is from genome assembly GCA_933228675.1 of Stomorhina lunata. Lineage (NCBI taxonomy): Eukaryota > Metazoa > Arthropoda > Insecta > Diptera > Rhiniidae > Stomorhina > Stomorhina lunata. Next base: position 50,219,641 of record OW121741.1, on the reverse strand, counting down.
TTCCACGCGGAACCGATAAAGTCTAGGGATCTCTTGCTTCTGGGTTTTAAATTATCAACATAAATTTGTAATTGGTTAATTTCGTAATCAAGGAAGGAGTACAGGGGATGGGAAGTGCTCACGATTGACTGGATAATGAATTGTAGATTGTTAATTGTTGTCTCGTAACTTCCTATATCTACCACATGTACCAGTTTAAGTGTGCCAGACTGAACCTTAGCAGATCCAGTGTCGATGGCCACTATTTGTGAATTGGTATAATCCACTATTCGTACCTCGCACACTATGACGGATATCGTCGTTCTAAAAAAGATAAAATGAAATAAATCTTTAGTTTCTAATGTTATTTTTGTGAACTACTTTTCCACTTTCTGTCAATACTGTAGTGTGCCTATCTTCCTTAACAAGTTCCCTCCTATAATTTTTAGACAATTTGGTCCCCAGACGTTTATTAATCTTAACATAAATTTCCTGTCCTACTTCGTAACTTTTCTGTCCGGATTTCTTTTTGTTATGAAATTCAATATCCCTAGCTTGCTTTTCCTTTATCCTTTCAATTACTTCCTGCATCTCTTTTTCAAATTTGTCGGGTTCAGTGAATCTATTTTTACAGAGAAATATTTCTGACGGTTTTCTAAGTGTTGTGGTATGAATGGAGTTATTGTATTCATAAAGAGATTTACACAATAGTTCTGAGAAAGTCTAATGAGAGTTTTCTGCTCTAAGGCATCTTATTATTTCTGTCAATGTTGAGTGGAATCTTTCTATCTGGCCATTAGTTGAGCTAGCGTAAGGGGGTGTTCTGAAGACCTTGATATTAAATTGATTTTCCAGCATGAACCTTATAGCCGTAGAATTGAAAGACTTTTCGTTGTCCATCACAACGATTTCTGGCATTCCAAACGTTAAGAGGATTTCTCTTAGTGGTTCCTTTATATCCTCCGACGATCTGGACTTCAGTAATCTAGCCTGAGCATATTTAGAAAATTTATCAATCGCTGTTAAGACAGTTTTCTTTTCCGTAATGAAAATGTCGATATGGACAATTTGTCCGGGGTATTGTGGAATAGGTGTTTCACGAATTTCAATTTTGTTGGGGTGACGATCGTACTTGCTTTCTTTGCAGATTTTACAAGCCTTGGTAATTTTCTTCACTTTTGCCATCATCTGAGGGAAATAATATTTTTCTAGAAGTTGTGCCTTGTTTCCTCGGCACTTCTATGAGCTCTATTGTGCTCATTAATTATTTCTATTTCCTGCTCCGATTCATCTCGAACATCAGTCACCATCTTTCTTGTGTAAAGAACTTTGTATTTATGAAAACGTTTAGAGAATATTTGTTGTGCTTTACCGAGAATTGTATCCGTGGTCTTCACGCAATTTGTCACCGAAGGGTTAAGGTATTTTTCGAAGATTTGCTCTATTTTCCCATGAGAAAGATCCGGTTCTAATACAATATGTCTGTGATAAGTCGGGAAAACGATTTGAAATTCATATGAAGAAGTATTATGTGGCTCTATTATAATTTGATTCTTAAATGATTAACGCATTTCTGTATATTGGATAGAGTTTTCTGGAGAACTTTGGTTACTATGTTGAGTGGCAGCTGTCGAGTCCATATTGTGTATCTCTTGTGGGGGTCTGGATAATGCATCCGCCACTGCATTGGCTTTTCCAGGCTTATATTGCAGTACATAGTTGTATTCCTCCAGCGTTGCCTTCCATCTTCTTAACTTGCTATTAGTATTGCTGTCTGACAGAGCTTGTGTCAGTGGTTGATGGTCTGTGAATATTTTTATTCTTGCTGCACCATAGAGGTAATTTCTCAAACTCTTGAGTGCCCACACTATTGCTAACATTTCTTTTTCATTCGTAGCATAATGTTCTTCGGCTTTACTCAGGGTTCTTTAAATGAACGTTATTGGCCTACCCTCTTGTTCTAGCACAGCACCTATTGCATACTTTGAGGCATCCGTTGTTAAATGAAACTCTTTGTCGAAATTGGGGTATGAAAGCATTACGTCTTCAGACATTAATATTTTCTTTATTTTAATAAATGCTTCCACTGCCTCATCATTAAGATCTAAAATTATTTTATTAGATTGGGACTTGGACATTTGTCCTCCCTCCCCTCTTAAAAGAGCCGTTAGTGGTTTCGCAAGTTTGGCGTAATCTTTCACGAAACGGCGATAAAATCCCGACATACCCAGGAATGATCTTAAATCTTTCAAAGTTTTTGGGATGGGCAGATTACAAATTGCTTCCACTTTTTGTGGATTGGCGCGTATTCCTGATGTCGATATGATGAATCCCAAAAATTCCACCTGTGGTTTGAGGAATTCGCATTTATCGAGTTGAACCTTCATATTGGCTTTCTCGAGCGTTCGAAATATTTTTGCCACGTTATTAAGGTGGGATTGTTCATCCTTGCCGAATATGATAATGTCGTCAATATAGACATAACATATTTTCCCAATGTGTTCCCTCAATATATCGTCTAGACATCTCTGAAAAATTGAAGGGGCGTTTTTGAGCCCAAAAGGTAGTCGAGTAAACTCGTATTTGCCATTATTGATCGAAAATTCGGTCTTTTCGATGTCTTTTTCCCTCAGCGGAATTTGATGAAATCCACTTTTTAGGTCTAGCACAGTAAATAATTTGTTTCCTCCCAATTGAGAGAGAACTTCGTTTATCTCGGGGATCGGGTATCGATCCGGAACAGTTATTAAATTTAGTTTCCTATAATCGATTACTACACGATATTTTTTTGAACCAGAAGCATCCATTTTTTTTGGTACAACCCAAACTGGTGAGTTGTACGGTGATTTTGAAGGTCTGATAATACCTTGATGAAGTAATTCCTGGATCTGGCTTTCAACTTCTTCCTTGAGATGCGCTGGGTATGGATAGCATCTAGAGTAAAAGGGGGATGTCAGTTGTTGTTCTTATTTCACCCTTTACGGTTGTTGTGTAGGTTAATTTGACATTAGGTTCAGAGAAAAGGCCTGGGAACGCCGCTACCAGTGATTCTATTTGTTGCTTTTGGTCTTTTGTCATGTGTTTGGTTCTAATCGGAATAATACCTAAGACATTGTTTACGTCCTGTGAAATCTGTTGTTTCAATCCTATTTTTATCGAATCCCTAATTATCATAAAGCTCCTGGCTGTGTCAATAACTGCTGAGAGTTCCTTCAAGCTGTCATTGCCCAAGATGGCGTGAAAAGATTTTAGGGTTGGTAAATCAAAAATTTAAGATTTATGGATTCAATTCCAAATAGATTAATAAACGTATGTTGTGTTATAAGAACTTTTCCTCCTGCTGAATTTGCGTAAAAATTATCTTCGTTCTGAATAGCTAATTTTATTAATGATGTCTGTATGTAATTTTTATTTGATCCTGTATCTACTAATATCTTTAAAATTTGTCCGTTTTTCGTCCTCGCTTCAAAGTACGGCAAAGACGAATTGTTTATTCTAAAAAATGAATGTCTACGAATTGCTTATCTTCGAGTTGTTCTACTGGATATTCCAATTCATTATCAATGAATTCGTCGTATTCCTCAAACGATTGCAGATGTTCATCTGCTTCATATGATGCCATAGCTAGGTTGTAGTTGGTCTCTTCGTCGTTGTCATTTTTGTCAATTTCGATGTTAAAATTTCTTTGGTTTTTTCTTCCTTGATATGATAATTGGTCTGGTGGCCTTTTGCCAAAGAATCTATCATTGGGTATTGGACGATTCATATAGTTTACGTTTCTTGTTTGAACAGAGCTATCAATTTCCATGGGCACAGGTTTTGGTAAGGGTTTAGGAGCATTTGGTCGTGGTGGGGGTGGTGGAAAGGGATAGGAGTTATAATATTGTCTTGGGAAATTTTGGGGCTGGTTTGGGTTATGGATAGGTCCGTAAATATTTCCATGGTTGGGATATTGATATCGGTTGGGATAATGAATTGGATGTTGAGTAGGATTATTGAATTGTTGTTGTATAGGTGGATTCGAGAATGTGGTTTGTGTAGTGAGCCTAGCTGGTCTATAGGTTGTTTGGATTTTAGGAATACCTAGTGGATTTCTTGATCTGTTCTAAAGTTCTGATTCTGCAATTTTAAACACAAATGCAGGGCCTGTGGGAGGCTATTTGGTTCTCGGATACAGAGCAGCCTTGAGAGGTCTCCTCTTAGTCCTCTTATGAAGGTGTCTAAAGCCTTGTCCCTGTATGTCTGAATCAGCACATCCATAGCCTCTCTGTCAATGGTCATACAGCTAATGCTATTGATAATTAATGATAAGTGTGAGTAGACTTCCTGATAAAAGTCTTGCACCGATGAATTTCCCTGCATAAGTGTTGTTAATTGGTACTCTAAAGTAGTTATATCCCGTTTGTCCGCATAGTGAATGGTCAAGCAACGTGAAATAGCTTCCCAGCATAGAGGGGTATTGTAAGACTCAAGTGCTGAGTCAGCCGCTCCTGTAATTTTATTTCTTACTACGTTCAGTATAGCAAAGTACCTTGGTGTCCCTTTTTGTGCTTCATAAATTTTCAGGACACGTTCAACGCTCTTTCTCCAAGAACTGAACTCTGATGGGTTGCCAGAAAACTCCCTAAGGGAACGCACAATATCTGGCAATTTGTCCAGCTCATTCAGATTTTCCCTATACTGTTCTTCTATGATCTGATCTCCCACTGTAATATCCGCATTCGGATCTAAAATATTCTCCACTATTCTTCTACATTGGTCCCTACATAACTGAGTGACGAGACTTGTTATTGCATCCATTTGAGGGTCGTGTTGGGGATTATTGGGTGGATTTGGGTTATCGTTTGGGTTAGGAGGTGGAGGATTATTTAAAATTGACGGTCTAAGTAGATTGTTAGGGTTAGACATAACTTATAATTTTTCTTAAATTAATTCGATATATTTGCTAATAAAATTTATTTTTGATTTATATCTGTAAATTTTGGGAAATTTCGAATAGAAATATAAGAATTCTGCGATTTAAGTTCCGGACAAATCTTAAATATAATTTTTATTTAACAATAAATTTTTTGGAATTTTTTTTTTTTTTTTTTTTTTTTTTTGTGAAAAAAATAAATTTGTTTACTTGTAAATATTTTTTATAAAAGAAATAATTTGAAATTTTTAAATTATAATTAAATGAGTCACAAACAAAAAAAATTGTGCTTTATTTTATTTTCTAATCATCAATATAGAAAAATTCATAAACTTACAATAAATATATTGCTGTTTTCATTGCCGTGGGTACTGTTGGAAATAAAATCGTTGTGGTTTCCGTTGCTGATGATGTCCTGGTTATCTGGTTTTCTTCCTTCTTTAAGCACTTGTCGATTCCACAAAAAAGGATATCGGAATTTTGTAGAAATTATAATTGTAGGTGTTTGCCAATAAAGTCCCAGTATTCTGTTGTTGTTGCAAGTTTATTCTGCGTTGTTTAATTATAAATTTTTCTTCAGGTTCTCTCTTTTTTTTTATTTTCACTGAACAGTTTTAAATTTTGCTTCTTTTTTTTGTAATGTTGCTATAAAAATGAATTCATTAATTGAGTCTTTAATGTTTTTAATTTATTTCAAAGTTCTTTTTTAACACTTTTTTTTTTTTTTTTTTTTTATTCACATTGATCCTATTTGAGGATTTTTATTATTTTAATCCTACTTAAGGATGTTTTTATTATTTTAATCCTACTTAAGGATTTTTTTTTTATCCTACTTAAGGATTTTTATTTTTCGTTGGGCGCCAGTTATTGAAAATAAAATAACGTCTTATTTATTTGAGTACTTGACTTCAACTGAATTCTTTTATTTTTCATAATTTTATCAACAGAAATTCATTACAAAAATTATTGCTTAGACTTAAAATATTGTTTACCAAAAGAAATACAAAAATATTGATTACTCAGAAATATAAAAATATTGTTTATTTCCAATATGTTGAAATCAATAAAACTGCACACAAAGTATTTGTAATTTGAGAACCACTTAAATGTTAAGCATAAAAAACGAAATGATTGCAACATCAAGAATGAAATTAAATTGTTGTTAACTTATATTCACATACTCTCATTTTTTAAATTTCGCAACATGAATACTTATAAAAATTTAAAAACATAGAAACATTTTTTATATAACTATTTTCAGCAACATATGTTGCTAAATCCTTTAAGATGTTTTTAAATACTTTTGTGTGGTTAGGGGAATTCATAATGCGAATTTAAATTACATTATACATTCATAATAAAATACTACATAAACATAATCATATTTTGGTAATAACAATTACCACCATAGTTTTTCCATTTTCAAATTGAATGAAAATAAAATCTTCATTATAATTTTACAACTATTTGTTATTTTTTGATGTTAATTAAACTATAACTTCTATATTATAATTTTAATATAGTGTTAACTAAAATTAAATAGATTTTTATTAACCTTATACATTTTTTAATAAAAATATAATTTTTATAATGTTTTTTAAAAAAATGAAATTTTAGAATTTATTTCTGATTAAATTTGATTACGAAAGGTGAAGTGGAGAATGGAGTTGCATAAAATTTGTTAGTTTTCGTTTCATTTTGTTTAATATTGGGCTGACTAGTGAATAATAACCTTTAGTCAGCATGGAGGGCGGGCACGGGCTTTGTATAGCAAATAACATCTTAAGCTATACAATCGGTAACCACTACTTTATTTTATTTTTTTTTTTTTGAGCTTTGTATTGGTCATTTTCAGTTTCATAGCTACCTAAAGTAAAATTTTTGTGACGGTTCAAAATCGTTTAGGAATTTTAGTTTGGGAAAAATTACACAACCCCCCCATCCGACGAGCACGGCCAATATTAATAGGTAGCATCGTTCCCAAAAGGTATATCAACTCCTTAAAGAATCGTTACAAGCTTTCTTACGAGAAAGACTATATGAGGAAAAAAATTACCCATTGTCATGAACTTAGTTCAAAACAACACGTTGGTACTGATTTTGTTAGCATAAGCTTATACTCAATAGTACACTCGCCGAAAGGTGGGAAATAGTAGTGGTCAGCGAGGGACAGCGCCCTATAATAAAGCCTCGAATTTCGGAAAAGACCGGCAGAAGTAAAGTTGTACACCTTATATTTTGATGGTTTAAAGGGTAAACATGTAGCAAGCACCTTTTATATAGCTTACATATGTATCACTTTACTAGATTGTGAAGCTTTTGGCACTAATTCTTCTTCATCTTCTTTTTAGTTTTTCTTGTAAATTGTGTAAAAAAATAATCAAAAAGAACTTTTCCATCTGTTAAAAGCACAATGATTGACAAAAAGATCAAAAAATCCCACCAAAAACATATGTTTTTCCCATATGCGTCGAAAACTACGCAGAGGGTATACAACGTAACTTTTTTGATCCAATCGATAAAAATTAAAATTTCGTAGTAAAAATTGGCTTAAATTATGTATGTAAAATCATCATTCTTACAAAGTCAATAAATTTTGTTAACTTAAAGCTAGCACTTCCAAAAAGGACAGAGAAATTGTGTAGCGTAGTTTTCTATGCAAAGAGCAGATGAATGTTAAATTTTTGAAATATTATATTATACAATGAATTATATATTATCCTAATCTAAGATATATTAATGAATCCAATTGTATTTTTTCCAGAAACACCATCTTAGACCACACCTGATTTACCGAGTCCATTCTCCAGCATGTATCCTGCGGGCGACAATGTTAATGCCAAAAGGCCCTTTTCCGCCTTCTGACATTAATTCTTGTGATGAGCAAATAAATTGTTTTTGTTCAATATATATGAAAGCTGAATATATATGATAGCTAAAATTAAGACCTAAACGAGCTGTCAAAACGGTCAAGGGGTCTAAGATGATGTTTCCGTTTTGGCTTAGACAATTTTCCTTCTTATTCTTGCAGCTGCGATCACTTAAAGAAATTTTTGTTTTCAATTTCAATGTATGATCTAAGAAAAAACTCAAAGAAAAGTAAATTAACAAAAAATTAAAAAAATAAAAACCAGAATAAAAATATAATAAAAAACGTAATTATGGAAACAGTTAGCCAAAACATTGAACCTTTGACATCCAATTGTACTCCAACTCAAAAGCGACTACGGGATGTTCTTCAAAATTCGATTGTAGGGAATACAAAGGTTTCGGTTTTGGAGACTGTCGCAGCTGAAGTGAACAGCATGCAGGTAGAAATAAAAACACTTAAAGCAAAACTAAAACACCAAGAAAATAACACTGTCTCTAGTGAACTTCGGTTAAATGAGATTCCATACTCTGAAAACGAAATATCTGCAATACTATTGACACATCTATACCCGCAATTAGATAAGTATATAGGCTACAAAACCATATCAACAATCCTAGAAACAACTCTAAAGATGCTGTAATAATAATCAAGATGTGGTCTGTGTACGATAATAAATTCTATGTGAATGAAAAGTTGACTTAAACTAACTTCAATATTCTTCGTGCTGCAATTCGCTTTAAAAAGAAAAAAGTAATTAGTAGTGCATTGTAAATGCGGGGATAAGTTTATATTAAAAACACGTTCACGATAAACTAGTTATCATTGATGAAATCGAACATCTTTATATTTTTTTCCTGGCGCCTTCACAATCAATTAATATTGATGAAAATTCCAGCATCAATCTTATCTAAAAAAATTTTTATTCTCTCAACTTTTTAAATTAATAATAATTTAATCAATTTTTATCTAAATACTTTTTAAACTTATTAATTTTTCTTTTTAAACAAATTTTTCCTAATAACACAATTTATATATATATTTGGAATTGTTGAAAAGTTTTATACTTTATGCGTTGTCCGTTTCCAAAAAAACATGCAGTTAAATAGTAATTATGGTTCCAAAGACAATGTACACAATATGCTTAGAATTCTAGCGAAATTTAGATGAACAAGATTTAATTGAATGAATTTATTCACGGGACACTGATCTAAATGCACAAAGCTTAAACAGTAAGATGGACGAATTCAAATACCTTTTCGAGTCATCTGGAATTGATGTTATATGTATCTCCGAAACCTGGTTCCCATCCGACATTGATGACTCCGTATACCAAATTCACAGTTTAAATGGAGCTGAAACTAAGGCTAGAGGAGGCGGAGTTGCAATTTATGTCAGACTTGGAATTACATGTAAAATAAAATTGATATCAGAAGCTGGCAGTAGCATTGAATATCTTTTTATAAAATTAACTACAAAAAAAAAATAAAATGCTGATTGGCTGTGTGTACAGGCTTAATAGAGATGTGCCACTTAATGAATTCTTAAAAATGTTGGAAGAAGTTTTCATTTAATATAATGATGTATTGTACTAGGCGATTTTAACAATGACTTACTTATAAGTAATCCTTTAATCGATCGAATGCTATCTCTGAATCTACTCCAGGTAAATACTGTAAATCCTAGTCACTACCACCGACTATCGAATATCCTTATTGATTTGGTCTTCGTCAATCAGAATACTAAAATTCTATTGTATGACCAAATTACGACCTCAGTTTTTTCTTATCATGATGTAATATTTGTAACCTATGATATTCATGTAAATAATAATGAAATCTCGATTAAGTATAGAGATTTCAAAAACATCGATTATACATTATTGAATTTGCATTTAGACTCCAGTAACTGGGAACATATTGTTACGTTTTTCCTTTAAAACGCGGAAGGAATTCTTCCAAATCAGTTTTCTTCAAAGGAATGTTAACAAGATTTTCAATGTATGTGTTCCCCTAAAAACAAAACTTATTAAATCCCATTAACATCCTTAGCTCACGGCTGAGATAAAAACCAAAGGGACGCTGCTCACAAAAGATGGAAGAAATACAAAACTCCAGAACTTTATTATATATTTCAATTAGCTCGAAAAAAGGCTGCGAAAAACAAAATAAAGATAAAACTGAAATCTATAAAAGAAAATTTAATGAAGCTATAGATAGCAAATCTAAATGGAAGGAATCCGAAAAATTTTCATTGGTCATAAAACCTCCCCATTATGTGATGCTGATATAGACTTCGACGAACTCAACACGAAATTTGTAAATATTAATGTTCCACAACCAAGCTGCAATATGTATGAAGATACACTACTCGGCATAATTATTTTGACATACCAGTTGTTTTTCTTCTTTTTTTATTTCCGGTCCTACGCAAATAAGAAAATAAATTAAAAATATTGAAAATAGTATAAAATATTGTAATTTATTAGAAAACAAAAGACCTTTCACAGTTTAAATGTTTTGTATAATTTTTTTTTTTTTTTATTGAAACTAAAAAAGGAAATTTCAGGATGTGGCATAAGTATTTTGACATGTTTTTAGAGAGCGTATTTAAAAAAATTGGGAACTTTAGGTCAACAAAAATCGCCGGAGGCAAATGCATATTCATTCAATACTCTTAAATATTGATGATGGCTTATGGAACCGTCAACAGAAAGCATGTTCCATACTCCATTACATTAATATATCCCCAGAACATAACACTTCCACCTCTATGGCTTACTTTCTGGCATACAGGTGCAACATTTTAATGGATTTTTTATTTAATTTTACAAAAACTATTTTATGTGATGAGAATGCACCTGTAGTCCAGAAAGTATGATATGGAGGTGATAACGCATGCACCTCCATATCATATTTTCTGGCCTGGGGATATATTAATGTAGTGGAGTAGGGAACATGGTTCCTGTTGATGGTGTCATAAGCCATCATCAATATTTAAGAGTATTGAATGTATATGCATTTCCATCCGGCGATAAATTGATCGGAGAAGCATTAATTTTCCAATAGGATAACGCTCCATGTCATAAGAGCAAAACGATCACAAAATTTGTAACAGAGGCTGGTGTTCAAAACTCTGGATTGGCTTCCCCAATGTCCAGTTTATTCTGTTATAGGACATCTGTAGTCATACAGAAAGCAAAACAGATCTGCGGATTTAAAAAGAACAAAAGATAAAACGGTTATTGAGGTCGCAAATGCTTGGAAACAGACTTCAATGGAGTTTCTACAGTTCTTGGCGGATTCTGTTCCGAACCACCACCAAAAAGTTTTAGGTGGTAAAGGAGGATACATTTTTGATTAATTTAAATAATTATTATTAAATTCTATCTTCCTAAAAGCCATAATTTCCAAAATTCTGCTATATCTCATGCATACAATCAATACGATTTTCACCAAATTCGATTTCCCCCTAGACTGGAAGCTATCAAAAGTAATCCTTAATCCAAAACAAAATAATAAAACAAAAAATCCTACCATTTATGTCCAAAGTTGTGGAGAAGCTCATGAATAATCAAATAATGGGACACATTCAAACTCACAATCTTCTATCTAAAATGCAGTCTGGTTTTGTCAAAGGTAGAAGCTGCACCACTGCGTTACTAAATGTAGTTGATGATCTATGAGTAGAGCTGGCAAACCATCTATAGTACTACCGATAGTTTTGTTTTCTCTAAACTATCGATGTTTTTTTTTCGATAGCGATACTATCGCAAAAAAAGTATAACTGAATTTTTTTTTAGAAAGTTGATACAAACATTTCCCTTGCAGAAAACAGCAATGAAATTGCTGATGAAGACAGCGAAAGTGATATCGAATTTATTCCATTGAAAAAAGCACAACATGGTAATTCAGAATATGCTAATTGTCGGTTTTGCAAGAAAATTTGCAAAACTAGTGGTAACAACTCAAACATATTTGACCATCTAAAACGCAGCCATCCTTCTTATAGCAAAGAGCCGAAACACCCAAACATAATAGAAACTTTTTTAAAAAAAATCGGAAGATTACGAACCAAACACTGAACACAAACAAAAACTTGAGAGTGCTTTAGTTACTTTGATCGCCACCGACATACAGCCATTTAGTATTGTAGAAAATGTAGGTTTCCTAGATTTTGTTAAGATTTTGTTTCGCGTTACGTTTTACCGTCAAGAAACACTCTAAAAATGTGATGATGTAGGTTTCCTAGATTTTTGATGCAATTTTGTACAATTCAATAAAAAGTGAGCTACAAAATAAGCTTACTGAAATAGAATACTGTGATATTACAACAGACTGCTGTACTTCCAGCAAATGAGAGCTATCTTAATGTTTTATCAAAAGATTTTTTTTTGCGTACGGCTGTTTTGTCAACGAATAAACTTGCATGTACCATCAAACACAATGCAGAGAACATAGCAACATCTCTAAGCGCAGTTTTAAATTATACTTGAGAAAGTGGCGTCGATTGTCACAGATAATGACAGCAGCATGTTGAAGGCATGTGAGTTCCTTTAAAAAAAGGAATCTCCCCTGCTTTGCGCATACAATAATCCTCGTTGAACAAGATTGTTTATCGCAAGATTATGTCAAAGCCGTTTTCGGAAAATGCAAAAAGAAATGTGACTTATTTCAAGAGTAGCACGATTTCTTATGAAAAATTTAAAGCTGATTTAATACTGGAGGTTCCAACCCGTTGGAACAGCGCTCTAAGAATGATTGAGAGGATACTTTTGACGAATAAGTCAATATACAATATACTTTTAAACACAAAAAAGCACCACCGCCTTTAACGGCAGATGATATTCAATTTTTGAAAGATCTCGAAGAGCTATTGACGCCATTTGATGCAGCTGCCGTTCAAACATAATCTAGTTCAGCCGTTACTGTTTTTTTAATTATTCACTTGACATGTGGACTTTTTAAGACTCTTAATGAATTAAATAGTACTTTGAAGTCGTCGGAAAGCCGTCAAGGCTGTATGTTCCTAATAAAAAAGAAATTATTTCCCTACGAGGAACGAACAAAAAAAATTACACCATATTTTGCTTACATATAATGGGTGTTTTTTTTAGAGGTATAGAACTTCGAATTGAAATAAAACACAAGAAAATCGTTTTAATGTCCATCAATTTGGCTTTATTGGAAGGATAATTTTATGCCATTAATGTTTAAATATGATTTCGGGCATGTGGCCGCCGCGGCTGGCTCGAATAAAGCCAATTCTACAGGTCCAATTTTCAACCAAGTCCCCTAACGTTTCTGGTTTGTTGGCGTAGACGAGCGACTTCACATATCCCCAAAGAAAATAATCCAGTGGTGTCAAATCGCACGATCTTGGTGGCCAATTGACAGGTCCATTCCGCGAAATTATGCGCTCATCGAATGTTTCCTTCAATAAATCAATTGTGTCGTGCGCTGTGAGGCATGTAGCGCCGTCTTGTTGAAACCACAACTCATCCACATTCATGCCATCCAATTGGGGAACAAAATAGTCGGTTATCATGGCTCTATACCGGTCTCCATTTATGGTAACTGACTCTCCAGCATTATTTCGGAAGAAGTATGGCCCAATGACTCCACCAGCCCATAGAGCACACCAAACAGTCAGTTTTTGTGGATGTAATGGCGTCTCAAGGGTCTCATGTGGATTCTCTTCACTCCAAATGCGGCAATTTTGCTTGTTGACGTAGCCATTCAACCAAAAATGAGCCTCATTACTGAACAAAATTTTGCGATGAAAATCAGCATCGAGAACAATCTCATTTTCGGCCCATACACCAAAATCACGACGCATTGCATGGTCTCGCGGCTTTAATTCTTGCACAAGCTGGATCTTGTAAGGTCGCAAGCCAAGATCTTTGCGCAAAATCTTCCATAAAGTTGATGGACAAAGCTCCAATTGCTGTGCACGGTGGCGAATCGATTCATTCGGGTCCTCTTCAACACTTTGCTCTACAGCGGCAATTGTTTCTTCGGTGCGCACTGTTCGACGTCGCTGCGGATGCGTATTATCACATAGAGTTAGCGTAGTGCGAAAACGATCCATGGTTAACCGAATTAATTGCTCTGATGGACGATTATGTCGACCATAAAATGGACGGAGCTTGCGGTTAACTTCGCGAACTGAACCATTATTTTCGAAATAAATTTGCACGATTTGCAAGCGTTGTTCTTTTGTCAACCTGTTCATGATGAAATGGCAAACCAAACTAAATATTAATCACTTGACAGCTGACAAAATGGCCGCCAGTTAAAAAAGTGATGCCAACTTAAAGTTATATACCTCAATAAAAAACACCCGATATTACAAGCAATAATAAAGCTTTTGGACACTTTTCAATCATTTCGATACTATCGATAGTATCGATAGTTTTGCAAAAAATATCGAAAATATCGAATGGCGCGACTATCGATAGTTTGCCAGCTCTATCTATGAGCCAAACTTGATGATAACGTGGTATCTTTTTTAATACTTCTTGATCACAGCAAGGCTTTTGACACAGTCGATCACTCAATTTTATTGACTAAGCTAAAAAAGTTATTTAATTTTTCGCAACCAGCGTGTAAACTGTTGGCTTCATACCTATCTGACAGATCTCAGATGGTACATTTAAATGGAAAATGCTCCAAGGTACTGAATATAAAAAGAGGAGTCCCTCAAGGGTCAACCTCTGCTTTTTTGCCTATACATCAATGATCTTCCTGATATAGTCAACTACTGTGATGTACACATGTATGCGGATGATGTCCAAATTTACTGCAGTAGTAAAATAAACAGTATATCTGCGTGTGTATGTAATATAAATCACGATCTTTTGAAAATCAATGATTGGGCCACGTTCAATGGCCTCTGTATAACCCTTCAAAATCTAAATACATTCTTCTATCAAAAAATAAATTCTTCAAAGAATTTAAGAGTGATTTTTAACAATAAACTTTCGTGGTCTAATCACATCAGCTTTGTAATTGGACGAATGTATAGCATGCTTCGTAATCTTTGGGCCGTTAATCACACAATACCATTTAAAATAAGACTGCTGCTCGCAAAAACGTATCTTATTCACTCATTGATGTAAGGTAGTGAAATTTCTTCAATTGCGGAAATTCAGATTTTCATAAACTGAAAGTTGCATACAATCGTTAGATATACATATATAATAAACGATGTCACGATTCCATATCAATTTTTTCACACCAAATAAATCAAATGAACTTCTTAAATATAGAAATTTAATTTTGATGCATCGCATAATTACTAACCGCATTAAATTCGCTAGATCCAATAGAGGTAGAAAACTAATACAACAAAAATACAAATGCTTACTTTCGCAACGCAAGTTTTTTATACCAACTATTAGTCTTTGGAACCGTCTCCCAAATCACATTCAAATCATAGACAATGCAAATAAGTTTAAAACTGAATTAAAAAAATATTTTTGCTGAACTGTTTTTGTTTTTATATCTATATGTTTGTATTAATATTTTCACAGTTTTCAAACTGTTATGATTAATGATTTGTCTGGGTTTTTTATGATATACAATGCTTATTTACATGTTACCAATTAAATGGTTTTACTTAAATTTTATTCTAATTTATTCTTATGTACATCTATCATTTTTAAACTCACTAGCACTGTAATTTATAAGATTTTTTTATCTTGTTGTGCTAGACTAACAATATAAATCAATAAATCAAACAATCAAAGGTATATTCCGAATAAACTATCCATTTTTTCCAATATACAAACTAATAAAATCTTTTTCTTTTTTTGGTTTCTTCATAAAACAACCATTATTTTGGCTCAGAGAATAATTGTCCAATTATCCAACCAACTCAAGTCCTTAACATAATCAATAATCATAGCAGTTATAATTTGTCATTTATTAGCAAATAAGCGATTAGCCTAGACGAGGTTATACGGGAACTATGGTCAATTGCCAAGCGATTTTGCTCATTTCAACAGACAAACGACGGATATCAATTGTCTTAGAATTTCATAAGGATTTAAGGATTCAGAATATATATCCCTTTTGGTTTTTGAGCCAATATTAAGAAATTACAAACGGATGGTTTGTATTAAAAAATTTAATATCTGGAGTTTTTTTTCAAAACGTACTTTTTTGATTGTTTCAAATTTGTGGGAAATTGAGAATCAGTAATATCTTCTCATTAAAAGGCATTATAAATCGGAAAATTGTGTTAATAAGAGGTAACTCCTCTTACCAATTAGTAGAATGAGTTCACTAGAGGTAACTCCTCTTTCCAAAAAATTATTGAGGGAATGATTAAAAAACCCTCGTATATTATTTCCACCAAAGAAATAAAAAGACGACAATTATTTGTATATTTTGTTCACCTAAAACATTTATTTGAGCCTCTTGCTCTTTTGAGAATTCAGTTGTTACTGACTTCAAAATAAAAATGTAAAACAGAATTCATTTTTATGTACATATTTACATATTCAACTTTTTAAGAAGAAATAAAAGTAATAAATAACTATTTTTTTACATACATATTCTTATTCATTTCTTGTGTACATTTGTAGGTACATATCGCTACTTGAAAAGAAATGAAAAATGAAAACATAAAATAAATTCAAAAAATCTCTTTTAAAGAAAAATAATTAAATTCTGTTGAACTGGCTTCAACATATTCCGGCCACAAACTTGTGGTTTTATTCCTCTAGTAGTGGAGGTTTCTTACCATCATGGGTAGGCGGTTGTGTTTCTTCACTGGAATCTTCGTGATCAGAAATGGATGGAGGAACATTTAAATCCTCAAAGCTGCCTGAATGGTAGTCACGACCTGGGCGGTGAAGGAGCGTATGATGGCGACCATTACATAGCCTATCAAATCCCACTAGGATATCACATCGGTGTCTGGAAGTACACCATTCCCGGGTATGGGAATGTGCCAAGCAATTCAGGCAATATCCCTTATTTTGAAGTGAAAGACGACGCATTTCCACACTCCATGACATCATAGCTTTGCAGTATTTTAAGGGACGGTTTTTTCCGCAAAAGTGACAGGGAGGACGTCTTGCTTCCATCGTGTAGCTGGTGGCTATGGTTTTCCTTACCCTTTCGTTTTGTTATTGTTTGCTGTAGTCTATGGTTGCTTCGATCAATGCTGCTGTATTATGTAGCTGCATGCTTGATTTCTTTTTCGTTTATTATATATTTTGTTTTACG
Source organism: Stomorhina lunata (assembly GCA_933228675.1). Classification (NCBI taxonomy): domain Eukaryota; kingdom Metazoa; phylum Arthropoda; class Insecta; order Diptera; family Rhiniidae; genus Stomorhina; species Stomorhina lunata. Next base: position 50,202,642 of record OW121741.1, on the reverse strand, counting down.
AGTTTTCTGGAGTTCGCACTTCTTTTAAATATATAAAATATCCACGGTTTAGTTATGGTTTGATTTTTTTCTTTTTTGTGTTTGACTAATATTTTATTTATTATAATTTTCTAATTAATTTCGAATGCGCTTTAATTCTTCACGACGTCTTTCTACCAACTGTCCCTTGCCTTAATTTTCCTTTTGCTTCTTCCTTTCAGAATTAAGGGGAACGTGTGGAATGTGAAACGTTGATAATGCCAAATCATTTTTTTTTTTTGAGAGATAAGATGATATTTTTAACTTCATAGGGATGAACGATAATGTTCGTTAATTAGGTGAGACACATTGGGGGTGCCTAGGTTCATCTGAAATATAGGAAAAAAAGGAAAAGAAATACGCACAGTGCAAGAAAGATAAATTGTACGACTATAGGGTGTTCTTATGTGCATTTTTATTGTTGTAGTTTTAACTGCAATATTTTTCATAACATTTTGTATATGGTAGGCTGTGGCAATTTTTGGCAAAGTTATTGAGTATTTTCTGGAACAGGTGGTGTATTTGTCTGAATGGGAAGTAGGCAGAGGTTTACTATTGAACGCTGAAGAACTCCACTTTGAGTTAAGATGTCAGCTACTCAAACCTTACTGTCTTTTCCATATATTACACTTACAACCCGTCCAAGACGCCACTCAGTGGATGGTAGGCCGTCATCTTTTATTATGACAATATCATTTGGTTTAAGGTTATTTCTTCCTTTTTCCATTTGTAACGTCGTTGTAGCTCTGTATAATTCGGTTTTCCACCTTTGAGCAAAAAGATGTTGCATAGATTTTAGACGATCCCATAGTTTTAAGGCGGATAAATTTTTTTTTTTTTGGGGGCTTCTGGGGAAGCGGTGATAGGAGCACCTCGCAAAAAGTGACCAGGGGTCAAGGGCAAAATTTTACCAGCAGAGTGCTAAACTCCTCAAAAGTAAAGGAGTATGAAGTCGATACGTTTTTTAAATGAGTCTTCATACTTTTACCGGCGGCCTCCCAGATTCCACCCATATACGGAGCATAGGGAGGAATAAAGGACCAAGTATATTCTGACGAGCTAAACTTGTTTACCAACTCTTTTTCTATAGTCTTCAAAAATTCATTGTGGATTTTGAGTAAGGCATAATTAGCTCCAAGAAAGTTTCGTCCGTTGTCTGAGAACATCGTCTTTGGAAGACCTCTTCGTCCCACAAATCGGCTGAAACAGGCAAGAAAAGCTTCTGCGGACAGATCGGAACAGGCTTCTAGGTGAACCGCTCGTGCAGAGAAGCATACAAAAACTGTAGCATAGCCTTTCAAAATTTTTGCATTTTTTGACTTAATACTGAAGGGTCCTGCATTTGGTTTTGGAACTTTCGTTTGTAAATTGTGCATGCTTTGCACTTTCTAATGCATTTTCGAACAAGATTCTTGAGTCTAGGAATATAGAAACCTTGTCTTATCGCGCGTACCATGACGTGGTGCTCTGAGTGGAGTAAAAATCACAAAACTAGAAGTTTTGCAAAATGCGACTTTTCGTGTATTATTAGGGGATGTTGTTCTGCATAACTGAGTCCAGAGCAGCTCAGTCGTCCCCCAACCCGCAAAAGGTTGTTTTCATCCAGAAATGGACTTAGCTTTTGTTGGATAATGGAATTTTTTCTACTAAACATTTGTACTCGTGAGGGAAATATAGTTGTTGAGAAATACTTATCAACCTTCTCTTTGTAGCAGAGATTTCATCAGCTGTTATATAATTTTCAGTTGGGAACGGTTTTTTCATTATGCGATTAATAAATCTTATCCTATAACTGATAATTCGTAGACTTCGCTCAAAAGATGAAAATTCTTCTAGCACGTCATATTTTTCGTTAGGTATTAGAGTTGATTGTGCATTCTTGATGTCAACAGGATATTTTTTTATGTGAAAATTAAAACTTCGTTCTTTTTGGCGATTTATGACACTTGGCGGATTTTTCTTGATCTCCAGATCTATGGGATCAAAGGTACGAGGGATTGGCCAATCAGCCATTGGTTGTTGTAGCCAAGCGGGCCCATTCCACCAGAGTGAATTATGGCTGAGTTCTTGAGCAGAGCAGCCCCGCCTTCCTAAATATGCGGGGTTCTCTTCAGTTTTAACGTGTTGGTGGGCACTTGTAACGCTTAATATTTGAGACACTCGATTTCCCACAAAGGTTTTTAAAATATTTGGATCTTTCTGCAGCCAACCAAGCACTATTGATTAATCCGTCCACAAAATTAGACTATATGAATATTTTGGGTAATTGACGAAATGTTCAATTAACTTCGCAAGTAAAAGTGCTCCACATAATTCGAGCTTTGGAACAGGGGTCCTTTTTATGGGAGCGACTTTGGTTTTTGCTACTAGCAAATTACTGCTGATAACCCCTTCTAGGCTCTCTATCATCATAAAAATCATGGCGCAGTAGGCCTTTTCTGAGGCATCACAGAATCCGTGCAGCTGCATGCGATATTGTGGGGCAAATTGTATCCATCTAGGAATTTTGATGCATGATATATCAGATAGATTATCCACAAATGAATTCCAACTCAATAAAATTGCTCGCGGAACGTCTTCGTCCCAGTCAAACTTTTTCCACAATTCCTGCATTAAAATTTTTCCCAATATTATGATTGGGCCCAGTGGGTCAAAGCATTTTGCTATTACAGATAGAATTTTTCTCTTCGTAATGGAAGGTGTAATCTCAATTGGATCAGTGAAATAGAAAAAAAGTCTTCTTTCGCATTCCAGCGGATCCCCAAGGTCTTCACTGTACTAGAGTCACTAAACTTCAAAAAATCTTCATCCAGAAGATCTTCCCGGGGCAAATGTTGAAGTAGAAATGGATCGTTTGCTGTGAGCTTTTTTTTTGGAAATCCCGCAGAGTGCAACGCCTTATAAAGTTGCAGTTGCTTGATTTTAGCTTCCTGTAGGCTATGGCCACCTGATGAAATATCATCTACGTAAATTTCGTTTTTTAAAATAAAAGTGGCTTCAGGATATAAATTTTTACAGTCACTGCTGAGCTCATGCAGAGTCCGAATGGCCAAAAAAGGGCGCACAATTGACTCCAAAAGTCACCGTCTTAAGTTGAAAGGATTTCACTGGGTCTGTTATCACGAAAAAATTTTCTGATATGGTTGGTTTTCCTCGTGAAATAAAATTTGCCGGTACATTTTTTGGATGTCACCGGTGAATACATACTGGTAGTGACGCCATCCTAGCACAATTTGCATTATGTCGGTCTGGAGTGTAGGACCCTGGTGTAATACATCATTTAAGGAGAAGCCTCTACTAGTTTTCTTTGAGGCATTGAATACCACGCGAATCTTAGTGGTCTTGCTCTCAGGCCGAATAACAGCGTGGTGCGACAGATGGAATGAAAATAGTTTTTCAGCTTGTGGCTCGAAATTCACTACTGGCTCCATATAATCTAAATCTATGTATTCTTGGATTACCTTTGAGTATTCTTCCTTTAGTTGTGGGGATTTTTCCAATGTCTTCTCCATTCTGTAATATTGTGCGAGGGCCGAATTTCTTGAAGCTCCAAGAAACTTCTCCTGTGGGTACTCTTCCTTAAATGGTAGGCGAACAACATATCGTCCATCTGGTCGGCGTACGGTAGTACGTTGGTAAAATTCTTCGCAGTATGTATCATTCCCATAGTCCGACTGAGTTTTTTCGGGTTCCTCTATTTCCCAAAATTTCTGCAACTGGTCTTGAAGATCCATATTATCGGATGAACGAACCACAGTCGAAAAAGAGTTTATTTCATTGTGTGGAACCGGGCCTGACAGATACTGCAGATTAGTGCTTGGACACTTGGACTTAAAATGCGAAGGTGATAAACAGTTGACGCAGTATTTGTTCGAATATACGTAATTTATTCTGTCTCCTACCGACATTTCTTTAAAATATTTACAGTAGCGCAAGGGATGGTTCTGCTTACACCTTTTGCAGTTTAACTGCGGCTTTTCTTGACTAGAGTGGGAATAAAATGTTTGACCTTTACTGGCATGACCTTCTTTGTTATAGAGTTTTCTCATGTCCGAAGCGGTTTCCAACATTTCTATCCTTTGAGATAAATACTTAGACATATCCTGCCAAGTGGGCCAATTTTTGTGGTCTGTTAATGAGTTTTCTCAGGAGCGCATGGTTTCTTCAGGAAGCTTCGAGGTGCATAAGTAAATTAATATGGCATCCCATGTAGTTGTCAACTTAAGTGATTCAAAAATAGCTAAACTTTCACTTAAAGTACTTTGAATATTTCTAATTCCTTTTGCAGTTTCAGCATGAATTGGTTGAGCCCCAAACATCAGTTTCATTTGTTGATGTGCCAAAATTCTTGGATTTTCAAAGCGGGTTTTTAGGGGATCCCATGCCAAGCTGAAGTTTTCATCAACCAAATCAAACCTTTTAACGATTTGGTTGGCCTCCCCCTCGTTTCGCTGCGTAAATGATACAATTTTTGAGCTGGAGATAAATGCGGATGTGTTCCAACCACTGCTTGGAACATGTTCCTGAAAGCTGGCCATTTTGTGTAACCACCCTCAAATTCCTCGATGTCACATGGTGGTAACTTCAGTGACATAGAAGACTGATGCGTCTCTTCTTTTTGATTTTCCTCCCTTGATGCTGTCATCAATCCCATAATTTTTGCCTTAAGCTTTTGCGACCTATTTCGTGTTTTTTTGAAACTTTGAGATACATTGTAGTCAGGCTCCTCCTCCTTGCCATTATCAACTATATAATTTTCGTACGCGTCGCATAATTTTTCATATTTAATTTCTAATTCTTTTTGTGCCATCTCCACGTATGACTGTGTTATCTCCTCCACTGCAGTTGCTTCCCGATCATCGATGAAATTTTCCATCTGTTTGATCTCAAACTTACATTTTCTTCTCAGTTTGGTTGCCATCTCGGTGGGTGAAAAATCCTCGTATGCGAATTTATATTTTCTTCTCCCCGTTTTAATTCTAGTAGAAAACGATCTTTTCAAAAAAACAGATTATGCCCTTTGCTCTATTACCTACCGCGCACACTTTTTATAAACTTGTCTCACTTTTCAATTTCTAAAATTTTCTAGTAGCCGCACAAAATATATTTTAAACACTGTACGTACCTGTTCACATTTTTCCACTTGATGTCCGTCTCCTACGTATTTTTTGTATTCCTCTGATTTGAATTCACGTCTGTGAAGTGATGACTATGTACAGCTTTCGATGAGATCAGCCGTGCAAGTGGCACTATTTCTCGTATTTTTTGTATTTTTTTTTTTTTGGAGCAGCACAACTTCCGGCACAAGTTAGTGTGTCCACCAGTTCAATCAAATCCTAAACCTAGTTCAGGATTACTCGAAGGACCATATGTTAATAAGAGGTAACTCCTCTTACCAATTAGTAGAATGAGTTCACCAGAGGTAACTCCTTTTTCAAAAAAATTATTGAGGGAATGATTATTATTATTATTTCCACCAAAGAAATAAAAAGACGACAATTATTTGTATATTTTGTTCACCTAGAACATTTATTTGAGCCTCTTGCTCTTTTGAGAATTCAGTTGTTACTGACTTCAAAATAAAAATGTAAAACCGAATTCATTTTTATGTACATATTTACATATTCAACTTTTTCAAAATAAAAAGCAAAAACAACAAACTAACCGTCAACGGTACCAAATATTATTCTCAATCTTTGACTTTAAAAACAAAAATTAAGAAGAAATAAATGTAATAAATAACTATTTTTTTTACATACATATTCTTATTCATTTCTTGTGTACATTTGTAGGTACATATCGCTACTTGAAAAGAAGAAATGAAAAATGAAAACATAAAATAAATTCAAAAAATCTCTTTTAAAGAAAAATAATTAAATTCTGTTGAACTGGCTTCAACAAATTGCAATAAATTTATCCCTTATGTCAAGGTCCTTCCTTCCACAAATAACATCCAAAAAATGTCGGGGACCTTGAGATAAAATGAGTTATTTATACGAAAAAGAACGTTTTGTTAAAAAACGAAAAAGCACGTTTCGAAAAATAAAAATTAAAAAAAGGTTTTGATGTGCGATTTTTAAATAACTTGTTTATTGTTGTTTAAGGACATCTAAACATAAAGCTAGTGAAAATAAATGCATTTTATTCAATTCAGTTGATAATTAAACAAAAAACGTATTTAAAAAGTATATTTTGTTATACAATTTTTTTATGAAGTCATTTTTCTGAGAAGAAAAAATACAAAAATGCTGACATGATTTTTTTTTCAATGCAATTAATAACAATCCAAAAATAACAAAAAACTAATTTCTCAAAAAATGCAAAAAGAGTACTTTTGAAAAAAACTCCAGATATATTAATGTTGTGAAATAATCAAAGAATAAGATAAAAAACAAATGAAGCAAAGTGCGATATTACCGAAAGTGAAAATAATTTAAGAAAATCAAATATGGGTGACGGCTAATAAAATAAATATCACTGGTATTATTTTCTTACTGCAAGCTGAGGAAAACTCTGCCTATACAATGTAATAGCATTTTCAGCATCCACACTTTGTGCAGTGTCGGACAAAGTATTCAATCGCAAAAAATCACCAGGTAGAGGTCCAAGCATCACCTGTAAAAATAAAAAAGTAACTTTTAATTTGTACGGCATTAAAATATGTACGTATATTCCATAGCTGTATGATGATTAGTAATCGTAATGATTGCTAATTTGATTACTTTTTTTGAAACATGAAGTAATTATTACATTATGATTATATTCAGATTCGCACGATTATTAATTGATTATGAATACTGTTTGCGTGGAAAAATAGAATAAATCAAAATAAAAAGACAATTAGAAATTTGTTTCAAAAAGGAGATAAAATCTCCAGTTTTTATTTAATTACCTTTTATATAGTTTGTGAAATATACCGGTATGTGATGGAAATCGATCGTTTTCAAATCGATCGATTTCAAATGTATTTTTGAGATAATTTTTCGCTTATTTTTTCAAAAAATTGAAACCAAATGAAAGATTTAATATCAGTCAAAAGGATCAAGGCCCAAATTGTCATTTTTATTGGGGATATAACCGAAAATTACCTTAAAAATATATCTGAAACACATCGATTTCAAAACGATCGATTTCCATCACATACATGATAAAGAATTTTATAGTTTAAGTACGGCTGCGAGGTGGCGATAATGGCGGTCACTTAACAAGTAGGTAGTTAAAGAATAGTTGAAGACAACTATAACTAATAAAACACCGTTAGATTACTCGTCAGAACTTAAGTCTTCCCATCAAAATACCCAAAGGTGATAAAAAGGGTAGTACATTAAAGTAGTCGGATTATTTTTGATTATTTTTTGTAATCGTAATCAATTAGTAATCAGAAATTGTTCGAAAAAGAATTATAGAATCATTACGATTCTTTTGTAATGTAATTGATTACTAATCATAATCGAAATTTAAGATCTCTGGTATTCAATTTTGAATTTCAAACCAAAAATATTTTTAAATAAAATATATATGAGAACAAATTTTATTATTTAATTATTTATTTCAAAGTTGAAAAAAAATTAAAGTTGTCAACATGATTTAATATTCAGTTTTTATGTTTTTTTTCGAATTTACCATATTCGATGTAAATATAAATCGTATTCACATTTTTACTTTAAGAAATAATTTAAGCTTTTAGCAACCAGTTTGTACGACAGTAACTTTTAAGTGTAACACAGTATGTACGTATAACACTTCTTGTCAAGAAAAAACGTGAAATTCTAGAGTAAACTCACTTTTTAATTTATCAAAATACTTTCCGAATACGGCAAAATACCAACTGCGTTCAAGCTGCTATCATCAGTGTATGTTTCCGGGTTTTTTTGAGTAAAATAAATCATTTTTAAAATCACAAAATAAATTAAATTTTAATTAAAACAAAAAGCACTCAAAACTAGCAAAAGAGACAACTACACACGTTCAGTCAAAATAAAATAAGTAAACTAAATAAAAATAAACATCACCAGCTGATATCTTCTTTTAAATACTGGTAAAACAAAAACATAAAAAAAGTGTTAAAAAGTTTGAGGTTAATACAGTTTAAAATTCACTGCTTCTATGTCCGTTAAATTCAAAGTATCACACTGAAAGAAATTTTTTGTTGGATTAAGTTACACCAATTTATAAACAAAGACTATTTATTTTAAATTTTAAAATTCAATGTACACTCTAAGAAAACGATCAAAAAATAACAAAAATTCAAATAATTCAAAACCAAAAAGCAATAATAAAAATAAAAGTATGTCAACATCTAGTGAAACAACCAAGGATTTAAATCTTACTTTAGGAGCCACATCTACTCAAACACCCATCAACAAACGATTACGTGATGTTCTTCAAAACTCTTTTATCGGCAATGCAACCAAAGCTCCCCGTCTTGATTCACCAATTAAACTAATTTCCAGTATCGATAAAAGATTTGACAAATTTGCGGATCAAATTGAAAATATGATTGACACAAAATTCCGCGAATACAGAGCAGAACTTTTCACAGACCTCGACAGGAGGTATGAACTTCTAAGGAATGAGTTGCAATTAGTTAATGAGAGAGTCACACTTCTCGAAACAGTTACTTCTGAAGTAAAATGTTTGCGGGATGAAATAAACACTTTAAAAAGCAGAATCAGCAAACAAGAAAATTACCCTATTTCAAATGAACTTCGTTTGAATGAAATCCCTTATTCAGAAAACGAGGATTTAATGAATATTTTTTGTAGATACCTCTGTACCGGCAATAAAATCAATATATAGGCTACAAAACCAAAATAACAAGCACAAAAATAAATCCAAAGAAGCAGTTATCATAGTAAAAATGTGGTCCGTGTACGATAAAAATTTTTTTCTAAAGTCTCTGGCGGATTATAGAAAACTTCATAAAGGATTCTTTTTTTTCAACCCAGATAACAAATTTTTTGTCAATGAGAATTTAACCCAAACTAACTTTAATATTTTACGTACTGCTATTCGTTTTAAAAAGAGGAAGCTCATCAGCAGTGCTTTTAGTTTGCGTGGGTCTGTCTACATTAAAAAGGAAGTTAACGATAACCTAATCTTAATAGATGAAATTCAACATTTGTACCAGCTTTTTAATGGAAGTGCTGAGCAAGATAATGTACATCCCAACGTTGCTGACATTTCCAACATCTCAAATATACAAAATTAATTTTATTAGTTTCTTTTTTTTTATAAATTTTTCATATTTCATATCCTTATAAATTTTACAAAGAAAGGGGCTTAATATAGTACATATTAATACACAGAGCTTGAAGAAAAAAATGGATGAATTTAGATATTTATTTGCTTCAGCTGACATTGATATCATATGCGTTTCTGAAACTTGGTTTTCAAAGGATATTGATGATTCAATTTATCAGCTTTGTGGCTTCAAACTTTTCCGATCTGACAGAACTACCGTTGTCAACAATATCGAAACCAGGTCTAGGGGTGGCGGAGTCGCAATCTACGTCAGGTCTGACATAAATTGTTCAATGAAATTAAAAACTACAATGGAAAGTGAAATTGAGTACCTATTTATAGAAGTAAAAGTTAAAAATAAAAAATTGCTGATTGGAAGTGTTTATAGACCCCATCGTGACATATCTATTGTGCCAATTATTGCAATTCTAGAAAACATATCTGTACAATATGATGATATCTTGATCACCGGGAATTTCAACAATAATTTACTCATAAATAATCCTTTAATCGAACCCATGCTGTCTCTTAGTCTCACTCCAGTTAATACTGAAATACCCATACACTATGATAGATTATATCCAAAAAGAATGTCATGATTAGAAAAGACGGGTGCAGTAAGTTGATCATATAATAGAACTTACTGCACCCGTCTTTTCTAATCATGACATTCTTTTTGCAACTTATGACTTCTATACAGCCAGAAAGGACACATCTTATACCTACCGTGATCTGCGCAACATAAATCACACTCTCCTAAACGAACACTTTGATAATATCTGCTGGAATCAGATCTCCTCATTTCTTGATCCTAATGATTAGCTGTGGTTTTTACAAGAAAACGTTAATAAATTGTACGACTTATGTGTTCCACTAAAAACCCGAATAGTAAGATCAAATCAAGATCCTTGGTTTACTCCAGAAATCAAGGTATTAATTGAAAACCGAAATGTCCCTCATAGAAGATGGAAAACGTACAAAACTCCCGAACTTTATCAAATTTTCAAAAGTGCTCGTAGAGAAGTCACAAAAAAGATCCTTAAGGCAAAAACTTTGTATTATGAAAGAAAATTTAATTCTGCAATTGACAGTAAATCAAAATGGAATGAAATCCGCAAAATTGGTATCGGAAAGAACAACACATTATCTTGCGATGATGATGTCGATGTGGACCAACTAAACAATAAGTTTGTGAATATCAATATTCCACAACCAATTCATAACATATATGATGATCTCTGTTTTGTTCCTATACAAAATTGCTTTAGCTTTCATTGTATTCGCCAATGCGATGTTATTGCTGGTATAAAAAATGTAAAATCGAATGCCGTTGGTATTGATAATGTGAACCCTATTTTTCTAAAAGTTCTATTGCCAAAGCTTTTGCCTTTTCTCACATTTATATTTAATACAGTACTCACAAAATCTATATTTCCAGAAGTTTGGAAATTATCCAAAATTTTTCCAATTTCAAAACCAAATAATGACTTTTGACCAATTTCAATTTTACCCTATTTATCTAAAGTTTTGGAAAATATTTTGTGCCAACAGATTAACGAATTTCTTTTTTTTTATTTATTTATTTATTTAGTCTATGGATTAACTCCTTACAGACAACAAATTTACAAATTATACAAACAAATTAATTTAGTCTATTTAAATATAAAATCAAATTACGTTTAATAATATTAACATTTAAAGTTGTATCGATAATATTGTAAAGATCATTAAAGTTTAGACATATTCGTCGGAAAGGGTCAGCATTAGCATAATTTTGTTGAATATAATGAATTTTTAAAGGCTGGTAATAACGTGTAGGGCGTTGAGGAACATTAAAACATAAATTGCTTAACAGGAACTCCGAGCAAATATTGCCATTAATAAGTTTGAAAAGAAATATTACATTCAGCATTGTTCGGCGGCTTTTTAAAGTTGGTAAGTTGAGTTCCAATAACCTGGTTCTATACGGAGGGAGATATATTGATGGATTAGGGTAAGAGCTCCGTAAAACGAATAACAAACATTGTTTTTGGACAGACTCAATACGATCACTATGGATGTTATAATATGGATCCCAAATGATTGATCCGTACTCAATTATAGGTCTTACGAGGGTTGTGAATAACTGCTTTGTTATAGATGAATCAGCAAATTCCTTTGACCATCGTTTAATAAAACCAAATACACCACGAGCTTTATTAGTACACAAATTTATATGTTCAAAAAACGACAACTTTGTGTCAAATAAAACACCAAGGTCCAGAAAAACATCAACTAGCTCCAATTTGTAGTCACCAAGAAAATAGAAGTCAATTGGTCTAGCAGTTCTGGAAAAACGCATATATTTACATTTTTTCAAATTTATATCCAATAAATTTATTTGACACCAGGCATAGAATGAAATTAAGTCCTGTTGTAAATGCGGTTGAACAATAGAGGAGGCACTACTTGAGAAAATTTTTACATCGTCAGCATACATAAGTATATTTGAAAATTTTATTGTTGAAGGAAGATCATTGATATACAATAAAAATAGTATTGGTCCTAGATGACTACCATGCGGAACACCAGAATTGACGAAAATCTTTTTGGACAAGGAATTATTAAAACTCACACGTTGTTTACGAAGCAAAAGATACGATTTTATCCATTCCAAACAGTTGTTCGTGAATCCCATTATATACAGTTTATGTAGTAAAAGATCATGATTAACTCTGTCAAAGGCCTTACTGAAATCAGTGTATATAACATCAGTATAACATCCATTCTTAAAACCATTATTAATTCTTGTTGTCAGTTCAAGTGAATTAGTCGTTGTTGAACATTTTTTACGAAAACCGTGCTGGAAAGGTGAAATTATTGAAGAGAGTTGATGACTTAAGAATTCAGTAAGATATTGTTCAAAAAGCTTAGGAATCTTTGCGAACACCATCTCTTATCTGAAGTCCAATCTGGTTTCGTAAAAGGCAGAAGCTGTGTAACTGCATTAACAAATGTTATAGAAGACTTAAGAGGAAAACTCGATAACAATATGGTATCATTCCTAGTACTACTAGATCATAGTAAGGCCTTCGATACGGTGGACCACTCAATACTTATATCAAAACTACAGAAACAATTTTATTTTTCCAAACCTGCATGTAAGCTTTTAGCTTCATACCTAACTGGCAGATCCCAAACAGAACAGTTACACAACAAATATTCTAATGCTCTAAATGTAAACAGAGGTGTTCCGCAGGGCTCAATTCTTGGACCTTTACTTTTTTGTTTGTACATTAATGACCTTCCAGACACTATCAAACACAGTAAAATTCATATGTACGCCGATGATGTACAAATCTACCACAGCTGTTCTCTTAGAGCCACTTTTTGAGTTCGAGATCGGAGATTAAATTAATGTTAATCGCCAAATTTTGTTTTTGAGTGGTCGATTATCTTATTATGTTCTCTAGTTTAAGCGGTCAATGTTGGTGGTTTAATCTTCAGTGAGAACTGTCACAACACACATGCATAATAAACAGCTGTTAAAAATACGTAAAATTTTTGGGTATTTTTTTTTTGGAAGTGCAGATGAAGATTTTAGCGACTCCGAAATTTATGAAAATTGAAATAAAACAATTATAAGAAAGTTAAGAACTATTAGAACACGGCCAAATCATTTTTATTTGTATAATAACTATGAAATTCTCGCAATGTCTTCTTCTACAAAAAAAGTTATGTCATTTTGACAACACATTTGACATTTGCAAAAAAAGGTTACCATTTCTTGTTGATCGATATGGCAATACAATGAAGTTTAAACCATCACTCAAAAAAATCAAATGCAAATAATATGCACTTTTAGATTAGTTAATTAGAGAATAAATTTAATTTTGATCTCAAACTCAAAAAGTGGCTCTTAGTGAAATTCATACCGGTGTTAACAATATTAACTATGATTTAGCAAAAATAAATGATTGGGCAACAGCAAATGGTCTGAGTATAAATCCTTCCAAATCAAAATATATTTTTCTCTCGAAAACTAAGGAAATTACACTGCACAATATCAAGCTTCAGATAAAAGACGACATTATTGAAGAAGTGAAGTCTTCAAAAAATCTGGGGGTTATATTTAATGACAAACTCACGTGGACAAACCATATCAATTTTGTCGTTGGAAGAACGTATGGAATGCTTCGTAATCTTTGGGCAGTTAAATACTCAACCCCTTTTAAGATACGCATGTTACTTGCTAAAACTTATCTTATTCCAGTTTTATTATATGGCTGCGAAATTTTTTCAAACTGTGATAGCACAGATGGCTGCGAAATTTTTTCAAACTGTGATAGCACAGACTTTCAAAAACTTAAGATTGCGTACAATAGCATTGCTAGATACGTAATCAATAAGGGATTTTGACTCAATATCCAGTTATTCGTACCAAATTAACAATATAAGCTTTTCAAATTTACTAAAAATTAAAAGTCTTTCTACATCGAATTATTTCATCTAATCAACCCACCTCTCTGTACAATCGGTTACAATTTGCAAGATCAAATCGAGGAAAAAATCTTATACAGCGTAAATTTAAATATTCATCATCTCAACGCCAGTTTTTCATATACACTACAAGTCTTTGGAACCTCCTTCCAAATCAAATTCAAATTATAAAAAACAACGCAAACAAGTTTAAATCTGAATTACTTAAATATTTTTGCTAAAATTTTTAACCTTTGAACTAATAAATAAAATTTTGTTTTGTTTTGTTTGTTTGTTTAAATAACAAAAATATTGAAAAAGTAGAAAAAATTAAATACCTTGGATTTATAATAGATAAAAATTAAAATTTTAAAGATCATATAGACTACATTTGTAAAAAAATTGGTAAAAAGGTTGGCTTTTTCAGAAGAATAAGGAATAAAATATCAATACTAACGGCAATAAATATATATAACTCAATTATAAAACCACATTTCGAATTTGGTTCAACGATATTATATACATGCTGCACAGATGTTCAAATAGATAGACTACAAAAACTACAGAATAAAGCTATGAGATCAATAACAAAATGCAATAGATTTACTTCAATCCAATATATGCTCGATATGCTGAAATGGCTTAATATAAAACAAAGACTACAATTAAATTCGTGTGTATTTATCTACAAAATGAAGTCAGGAAATGCACCAGAATATTTAACTAACCAACTAACTTATGTTAATGAAATCCAGCCGTATAATCTTAGAAATGCGAATGATTTCAGAATTCACAGAGCTAATAACAGTGCAATGAAGAAGTGTTTACTATACAAGGGACTACAAGTATTTAATCAATTACCGAATGATATTAAAAATGAAGGAAATATAAATGTGTTTAAAAGAAAATGTATTTATCATATTAAAACTAATTTTTAATTTTTTTATTAGAGCAATTTTTCGATTAATTTAAATAATATTGTGTGTTGTATAAAGTATTTATAATACTACTTAAATAAATAAATAAAATAAAAATAAATGAGTCACACAAAATTTATTTTTTACTACCTTATCTTTTATTAAAAATTTTTTTTTATTACTTTTTCTTTAATAAATACACTTTTTTTTAAATTCAACTACTTACAATTATTAATTTATATCTTTGTATTGTATGATTTTGTATGTTTTAAATTATACTCACTAGTACTATAAAATATAAGATTTATCATCTTGTGCTAGTACTAAGATTTAAATAAATAAATAAAATAAAAATAAATAAAAGAAAGAATATGAATTTTTCATTGCAAAAAGTTTGACAATCTTAGTTATGAAAAATGATGTTTTTCGCATAACTATTTTAAAAAAATTAAAATTTTGACTGAAATAAACTAAAAAGGTAAACTACCAGTGAGGAACGAAAACTATCAAGAAATATAAAAAAGAATCAAGAAAACCTTCAAAATTATTTTATATATTATATAGTTTTTGTTATAAGTAATGTAAAAATTTGATTCACACAAGTAAAATTAATTTTTAAAAGTGACTTTGATGGGGTGGGTAGAAGAATTAAGTTAAATTTGTATAAAACGATTGACTTTTACCAGGAGAACAGAAAAGAAACTACATAATTTTTATAGCTTGTTTTTGTATACAATTTTTTCGTGTTTTGTTTTTGTATGGTTTTTTACAGACCCAAAAATTAACCTTGCAGTTTGACGGCATAAATTGTCACTAGAGCTAAAAAAGCAAATCGTTTGTAAAACTTGGGTCAGTATTTATATTTCAAAACTTAACTTGTATAGAGTAACAAAATAAATATTCGGTTAAATATGATTTCTGTGCTTAAAATCAGTGGCCACTTCTAGTTTTAAACGCAATGTTTCCCTGTAAAACTGTTCCCTGTAAAACTGTCCTTTTTACACAATGATAACATCAACGGCATCGAAAAAAATTATGCATGCCTCACTTTATACCAGTGGTAACCAAAGCATTTGTATTAGTGTTAGTTGTTTTTTTTTTTTTTTGGAAAGAACCTTGTCGTACTTTCACTTAACTTTAAATTAACGTAAAGCTAACTATTTCTCAAGTAGTTGTGCTTGACACTTAGATTGCTTTTATATGGAATTAACTATTTTAACATTGCAAGGTTTAGGAAGTAGTCAATTGTCCGACTCTACATTTCTTTTAATTAACTTAGAGTTAGTTATCTAGCCGTTAACATAAAGTTAACTTTTTGAAGCTAGCTATAAAGTTACTACTTCCAATTAGCTTTTAGACATGTTTTTAAATAGCTATAAATTGAAAAAAAAAAACAACAAAAACTTTTTGCTGTTCTATTAATAGAGACATTTTTGTTTGTATACACTTTGGTTAATGAAAATTTAGATTGCGTTGAAGTTGACTATAAGTAAGTCGATACATGCTAACTTAAAAGTTAGTTTTTTTGCAGCCAACTACTCATTTTACGGGAATTTACACACTTGAAAAAACATGCTATTATTTTTATCATATCGAGGACCTATATCTAAAAGGCTTACCTGCAGATTTTAGATATTCTTCCGTATGATGCGCATTATCTATTGTGTGATTTTTTTTTTATCAAAATGTTGATTTATTCACTACTTATTCACTTTTTTGTTTGACTTATCTACACAAACAATTTTTTTCGAAGACAAAAGACAATGTAGATATTGTATTTGCTAAATAATCATAGAATATGTAAACTAAAAATCTGTAAAATCTGATGAGTGGAAATAAGATAAATTCAAATGTGTTTTCAAAATTCTTCTATCTTTACACTGTCCAACTAAAAATGCGATAACAATAAGAAGACATCTTCTTCCAAATAGAAGAGACGAAAAATCCTAAAATCTTTTAACTTTTATAAAAGAAAATGCATTTTGAGAAATGCACTTTTTATTATGGTATTTTCAATCAGATCTATTAGTCTTATTTACGTGTTAAATTATTCTGAAACAGCAGAAGAAACTTATTATACCAAAAAACTATTTGTATGAATATGAAAATCTAAAATATATAATAGATAACTTTACTATTTTAATTTAAAGTATTAAAGGTTTTCATGTAACGCCTCGTAAGCTTCGCAAGGATATAATAATTAAATCTTCTAGAATTTAGTTTTCTTGCTTTCGTTGTTTGTCTAGGATTTTCAAAAAACAATTTGAACAAAACGCAAGTTTCTATATTTTTGTAAAACTACCATTCTTCACAAAATTGTATTAATTTACTTTTTTCACTTTCTTTTGGCACTTTTCTATTTGAATTAAAAAAGTTTATTATTTTCTTGACGTTAAATTTATTTCTGACAAAATTAGCTATCAAAAACTGCTCAAATTCCAAAAACGGCTTAAATACAGTTTATGCAAGTCGCAGATGTTGAGCCCAAACTCCTAGGGCTAATAGAACTTATTATTGTGAGTCGAAAAGTAAAAAAAATTTTAGTCGGCGTGACCTGGTTTCCGAGATATAGGCCTCAAAAGTTTGAACATAAAATGCGTTTTTTGCCGACATTTCTTGACTGATTTCAATGATATTGGTGTCATTGGAAAGGTAACAAAAATTTATTTTTGATAGCATCAAAATTTGATCCCAACGAAATTTATATCAAAAATATTTTTTAAAAAGGTTTATCCAAAATTTTGCGACATCAAACGTTTAATTAAAAAGTTTTACTGTAATGTATTGCACTAAGATCAGAATTCATTACAATTATTTATTATTGTAATAAATAATTTTTTGATAAAACCAAAAAATGTTGGTGGGGAAACCTTTCATCGACGCGTTTCGATGGTTGATCAGGCCATCTCATCAGGAGGATTATCCCTAATTTTAGACGAGGCGCGACCACCGCGAAGCAGTTGCTTGCCAGAAGTTTTCTTATTCTTATTCATTTAGTTGTTATAAGTTAATTTTTTTGTATTTTTTGTTATTGTTTTTCTCAGATACACTGTGAGATTGAATGTTAGAAAAATTATTTTTACGCTAAACATTCAATCGTTTTGATAGAAAATATTTGATTCTTTTTAGTAAAAAATACGTTTATATTTTCTTTAAAGAAAATAAACTTAAATTTTTTTCTATGTAAAAGCACGTTTTTTAAAGAAAAAAAAACGTTTTCTAAATAAAAAAATAAAGAAAACAAACTTTTTCTTTAATAATAAAAACATGATAAACCTATTTAAAGACATGTTTTTTTTATAGAAAAAGTAAGTTTTTCTATAGAAAAAGTAAGTTTTTCTATAGTAAGTTTTTCTAAAGAAAAAGTAAGTTTTTCTGTAGAAAAAGTAAGTTTTTGTATAGAAAAAGTAAGTTTTTCTATAGAAAAAGTAAGTTTTTCTATAGAAAAAGTAAGTTTTTCTAAAGAAAAAGTAAGTTTTTCTGTAGAAAAAGTAAGTTTTTCTGTAGAAAAAGTAAGTTTTTGTATAGAAAAAGTAAGTTTTTCTATAGAAAAAGTAAGTTTTTCTATAGAAAAAGTAAGTTTTTCTATAGAAAAAGTAAGTTTTTCTAAAGAAAAAGTAAGTTTTTCTAAAGAAAAAGTAAGTTTTTCTAAAGAAAAATTAAGTTTTTGTATAGAAAAAGCAAGTTTTTGTATAGAAAAAGTAAGTTTTTCTATAGAAAAAGTAAGTTTTTCTATAGAAAAAGTAAGTTTTTCTATAGAAAAAGTAAGTTTTTCTATAGAAAAAGTAAGTTTTTCTATAGAAAAAGTAAGTTTTTCTATAGAAAAAGTAAGTTTTTCTATAGAAAAAGTAAGTTTTTCTATAGAAAAAGTAAGTTTTTCTATAGAAAAAGTAAGTTTTTCTATAGAAAAAGTATGTTTTTCTATAAAAAAAAAGTAAGTTTTTCTATAGAAAAAGTAAGTTTTTCTATAGAAAAACTTACTTTTATTTTCTTTAAAAAAAATATAAACGTATTTTATACTAAAAAAAATCAAATATTTTCTATCAAAACGATTGAATGTTTAGCGTAAAAATAATTTTTCTAACATTTAATCTCACAGTGTATCTGAGAAAAACAATAACAAAAAATACAAAAAAATTAACAAAACTTATGTATAACAGCCTCCACTCGTGTGCATCCGTCAAAGGTTGAATGACGACTAAATGAATGAGAATAAGAAAACTTCAGGCAAGCACTTGCATTGCGGTGGTCGCGCATGGTCTTAAATTGGGGATAATCCTCCTGATGAGATGGCCTAATCAACCATCGAAACGCGTCGATGAAAGGTTTCACCACCAACATTTTTTGGTTTTATCAAAAAACTATTTATTACAATAAAAAATAATTGTAATGAATTCTGATCTTAGTGCAATACATTACAGTAAAACTTTTTAATTAAATGTTTGATGTCGCAAAATTTTGATTAACCTTTTTAAACAATATTTTTGATATAAATTTCGTTGGGATCAAATTTTGATGCTATCAAAAATATTTGTTACCTTTCCAATGACACCAATATCATTGAAATCAGTCAAGAAATGTCGGCAAAAAACGCATTTTATGTTCAAACTTTTGAGGCCTATATCTCGGAAACCAGGTCACGCCGACTCAAAGCTCTAGGAATTTGGGCTCAACATCTGCGACTTAAATAAACTGTATTTAAGCCGTTTTTGGAATTTGAGCAGTTTTTGACAGCTAGTTTTGTCAGAAATAAATTTAACGTCAAGAAAATAATAAACTTTTGTAATTCAAATAGAAAAATGCCAAAAGAAAGTGAAAAAAATAAATTAATACAATTTTGTGAAGAATGGTAGTTTTACAAAAATATAGAAACTTTGTTCAAATTGTTTTTTGAAAATCCTAGACAAGCAACGAAAGCAAGAAAACTAAATTCTAGAAGATTTAATTATTATATCCTTGCGAAGCTTACGAGGCGTTACATGAAAACCTTTAATACTTTAAATTAAAATAGTAAAGTTATCTATTATATATTTTAGATTTTCATATTCATACAAATAGTTTTTTGGTATAATAAGTTTCTTCTGCTGTTTCAGAATAATTTAACACGTAAATAAGACTAATAGACTAATAGACTAATACCATAATAAAAAGTGCATTTCTCAAAATGCATTTTCTTTTATAAAAGTTAAAAGATTTTAAGATTTTTCGTCTCTTCTATTTGGAAGAAGATATCTTCTTATTGTTAAGAGTTATAGAATGTATTTGTAAATACCATTTTAAACATGACTAAAAACATTGCATTTTATCGCATTTTCCGTCGGACAGTGTAAAAATAGAAGAATTTTGAAAACACATTTGAATTTAGCTTATTTCCACTCATCAGAAAAGTAAAATAAGTTTTAACAATTTTACGTTTTTACAGATTTTTAGTTTACAACTTCGATGATTATTTAGCAAATACAATATCTACATTGTCTTTCGTATTCGAAAAAAATTGTTTATGTAGATAAGTCAAACAAAAAAGTGAATAAGTCGTGAATAAATTAACATTTTGATAAAAAAAAATTACGCTAAAGATAATGCGCATCATACAGAAGAAATCTCAACTTCTAAAATCTGCAGGTAAGCCATTTTAGATATAGGTCCTCGATATGATAAAAATAATAACATGTTTTTTCAAGTTTGTAAATTCGCTGCAAAAGAACTAACTTTTAAGTTAGCATGTATCGACTTACTTATAGTCAACTTCAACGCAATGCTAAATTTTCATTAACCAAAGTGTACACAAACAAAAATGTCTCTATTAATAGAACAGCAAAAAGTTTTTGTTGTTTTTTCCAATTTATAGCTATTTAAAATTAAAAACATTTTTAGACATGTTTTTAATTTTAAATAGCTAATTGGAAGTAGTAACTTTATAGCTAGCTTCAAAAAGTTAACTTTATGCTAACGGCTAGATAACTAACTTTAAGTTAATTAAAAGAAATGTAGAGTCGGACAATTGACTACTTCCTAAACCTTGCAATGTTAAAATAGTTAATTCCATATAAAAGCAATCTAAGTGTCAAGCACAACTACTTGAGAAATAGTTAGCTTTACGTTAATTTAAAGTTAAGTGAAAGTACGACAAGGTTCTTTTTCACAAAAAAAAAAAAAAAACAACTGGCACTTACTAATACAAATGCTTTGGTTACCAATGGTATAAAGTGAGGCATGCATAATTTTTTTCGATACCGTTGATGTTATCATAAAGAAGATTAAATGTATACACTATTTCATTCTCTGGTACCCAACAGTTTTACAGGGAAACATTGCCTTTAAAACTAGAAATGGCCACTGATTTTAGGCACAGAAATCATATATAACAGAATATTTATTTTGTTACTCTCTAAGTTAAGTTTTGAAATATAAATACTGACCCAAGTTTTACAAACGATTTGCTTTTTTAGCTCTAGTGACAATTTATGCCGTCAAACTGCAAGGCTAATTTTTGGGTCTGTAAAAAACCATTCAAAAACAAAACACGAAAAAATTGTATACAAAAACAAGCTATAAAAATTATGTAGTTTCTTTTCTGTTCTCCTGGTAAAAGTCAATCGTTTTATACAAATTTAACTTAATTCTTCTACCCACCCCATCAAAGTCACTTTTAATTTTACTTAAAATTTTACTTGTGTGAATCAAATTTTTACATTACTTATAACAAAAAATATAATTTTAAAGGTTTTCTTGATTCTTTTTATACCCACTATCAAAAAGAATGGGGGTATATTGAGATTGTCATTCCGTTTGTAATTTCCTTAATATTGGCTCAAAAACCAAAAACGATATATGTTCTAAATCCTTATAAAATTCTAAGACGATTGAGCGATGTCCGTCTGTCTGTTGAAATCACGATAACGCCTAAACGAAAGGAGCTAGCTCACTGAAACTTAGTACAAATATTCTTCATCTCTGAGAAAATTTTGGTATTGAAATTGGGCAAAATCGGTTCACATTTCATCGCTTATTTGTTAATAAATGACAAATTATAGCAGCTATGATGATAAAATTTGGTATATAGAAGTTTTACATTAGCCCTAGGTAGCGTGTAAATCAAAATCGGTTCACATTTAGCCATAGCTCCCATACAAAAAACTTACGAAAACAGCCTAAATTTCACCTAAAATACACTTAAATGCCAATAAATCTAAAAGTATAAAAGATATACAGGTATGTGATGGACATTTTTCGTTTTCAAATCGATCGATTTCAGACATATTTTTTAGCTAATTTTCGGATGTTTCCCCCAAAAAAATGAAAATTTTGGCTTTAGTCCTTTGGACAGATATTTTATCTTTCATTTGGATTGAATTTTTTGGGAAAATAACCGAAAATTATCTCAAAAATATATCTGAAATCTATCGATTTGAAAACGATCGTTTTCTATCACATACCTGATAACCACTTTGGCACAAGAAAGTCTTATGTCAATGCCAGCCAGTGTGCACAATTTTGTCGCAATAGGTTACCATTTGACCTAGCTCCCATATAAAAAACTTACGAAAACACAAAAATTCAAAAAGAAAATGGGATTTATGTCCGTCTGTCCGTCAGATAAAATCATGATAGCTCCTTAACTACAAAAGCTAGTAAGACTTATTTAAGCACAAGGAAGTTTTATGTCAATGTCAGCCAGTGTGCAAAATTTTGTCACAATCGGTCACCATTTCACCATAGCTCCCATATGAAAAACTTATGGAAACACAAAAATACATAAAGATAAGGTTGTTTATGTCCGTCTGTCCGTCAGATAATATCACGATAGCGCCTTAACGAAAAGAGCTAGAGAGGCAAAATTTTACAAAAGTATTTTGGATATCTTGAAAAAGATGTGTGTTGAAAATGGACAATATCGGTTCAAATTTAGTTAGAGCTCCCTCTACATATATACCAGCCAGTGTGTAAAATTTTGTTACAATTGGTAAACATTTGGCTACAATTCTTATATATATATAACATTCCCTTTTTATATCTACAATCAAAAAGATTTGGAGGTACATTCATTATATTAAGATTGCACCAATGAAATTAGATAGGCATCAATGTTCAGCCCAGACTTTATATATGATGAATGCATTAGGAACTCCTAACGAAATATATGGACCTGCCGTATTATTTAACAACTTATTAATGTAAAACTATATCTGGTTATGAGACTGAATATTGATCAAAGTAAATACTGGGGAAACCACTCAAATATTTTTAAATGTTGAACTATACAGCTACGGCAACCGAATTTAGTCCAAAGGTTTTACCAACAATAGCAATTAGCTCAGCGATTTTTTCAGTTTTGGTCCAGATTTTGAATTAGCTGATGGTGGGTATATAAGATTCGGCACAGCTTAATATAACACTCTTACTTGTTTATATTTCTTGATAGTTTTCGTTCCTCACTGGTAGTTTACCTTTTTAGTTTATTTCAGTCAAAATTTTATTTTTTTTAAAATAGTTATGACAATAAGTTTCGCTGCGAAAAACATAATTTTTCATAACTAAGAATGTCAAACTTTTTGTACTGTCGTACAAACTGGTTGCTAAAAGCTAAAATTATTTTTTAAAGTAAAAATGTTAATACGATTTATATTTACATCGAATATGGTAAATTCAGAAAAAAACGTAAAAACTGAATATTAAATCATGTTGACAACTTTATTTTTTTTTCAACTTTGAAATATTAAAAATATTTTTGGTTTGAAATTCAAAATTTTTAAAAATATTAAAAAGTTTTGTATATACCAGAGCTAAGTAATAAAAATTACTTTTTGATGTCATTCAAATTTAATCCGAAATAAATTAAAATAAAAAATATTTTGTACCTATAATATAGTAATTTTGTGTCTTAAAAAGTAAGATGACAACCCTATTCTTCGATTTTCTATAATTTTATTGCAATATAGTAATATTTCTGAAATATGGTAACAATGTTTTGTGACTCCATTTTGATTAAGGCATGACCACGGGAAAGTAGTAAACGGTTTATTTAAAAAAAATTCCATGCCTTATCTGCACACTTATGTGATGGAACTTTTTGAAAATAATTTTTCGCCTGCGGCGCTTAATTCCATTTATACCTTCCACATTAAACCCAAAATAAAAAAATATTTTCAAAAAATCGCGCGATTTTTTTATAATAATTATTCGCCTGCGGCGCTTATTTCCATTAAAATTTGTTTTAGAAAAATCGCGCGATTTTAGCAAAGGTATCAACTTTTATGTATAATATTTGGGATCCATATCTCGGAAAATAGGGCTTGCAACCAAATTTTTCATTTAAATTTTTTGTTCAAAAACATCATTTCTACCTCTTTATTTTTTTAGACCGTCCACATACGTTGAAACATTTATAGCCAATTTTCACGATGCGACATGTCCCCTGAAACATTTTGACGTTTTCTTTTGGTGTCCCTTCGTGTTTCAAGATGCGTTTACATTATACTTTTTTTGTTGAAACAAAGAGGGGACATTTTGACGTTTAATTGTCTATTGCAGTAGTGCCAGATGAATATATTTTTCACCGACACTCGGATGTGATCGCTAAAGTGGGGATACATTTTTTTTCAGAATTCGCTAATGAATAATATATAATTAATTTTTAATTGTAATTTTTTTATAGAATATTATTTTAATTTAATGATGTAGAATTAACCATATGATAGAAAAAAATATTGTATGACATTTAAAAAATAGGTAACCCTGGGCTATTGTTTTTTACTTGCTTACGCTCCAAATTGAATTCAATTACTGAAGAGATAATAAAAAAAGTAAAGATGTCAGATTTAAATAATGATGAATATTTTGAAGAAATTTTGGATCTTATTGAGCCAAATAATATCCCAAATAAAAAAATTAAAAAGGAATGACTTAAACCATGAAGGTTAGAGCGAAATCAACACAGGATATTCTTGTTTTTTGATAAAAGAGCTATCTTTAGACTCTTCGTCTTTTTTAATTATTTATGAATGGATGCAAATATTTTTATAACTCATTCACATTGAGCTCGAAAACTAGTTAGAGTAGTTTTCACCTTAAAACAATATTGAAAACTTTAGTTTTCAATGAAAGCTATTAAAATACCGATACAACACTGAGTTCATACCAATTATAACAACTCTATGTAAGAAAAATGAAAATATTAAAAATAAATGTCAGTTTAAAATAAAATATAAAAAAACAATCATTTTAATTTTTAAAAATTTCTGTAAAAACATTATGAAGTGATGAAAAAGTGATTATTTTATTGTTTTTTGATGCAATTTAATGTTCAAAAATATTTTATGTTCGGTATTTAACACTAATCGCGATTAATAAATAAATTTCTCCCGAAAACTTATAAAATGCCAAATTTCCATAATGTGAATGGTAAAGTTTTCGATGGTGTTTTCATTTCCGAAAATACCTAAAAACTTATAGTGTGAATGGAATATTAAATACATTCTAAAGAAAATTTAAAAAGACATCGTCAGCTGTTTTTTCAATATTTCTTTTAGTTCAAAGTTTGTTTTTGTTTCTAATGTCAAATTATTGTTGTTATTCCGAATTATCCAATTGTTTTTGTTAATTTTGGCATTAAAAACTATATTTCCAACAATGAAATCTATGTTGTTTTTGGCTTATTGTATTTGTTGTAGCCATGCATTAACCTGTATATATGAGCCTTAAACCAAGATTTTGTTGTTGGATAATAAGTTTTTTAATGCCAAAATTTAAAACAACAATTCGACAATTCAGAATTACAACAATAATTTGACAATAAATAGAAAACTTAAAAAATTTTTGAACTAGAACAAATTTTGAAAAACAACTGAAATGTTCACAAAATATTTTTTTAATTCTGATTCTTTTGTTTTATGTTTTATTTTCGTTTTTTTTTATTGTTTTGTTTACTGTTTTAGTAATTTTCTTATTGTATTATTTCATTACACATTATTACCATCCCCATAAATGTTTGTGGTAGAAATTTTGTGAGACTGGTAGCACTTTTCGTATATCAATAACATGATTACGAAAGAGAAGAAAAAGAAACGTCAATTTGTCCCATGAAAACTCGTTTCGTGGGTCTTTGCTACCCCCACAGGCAACACTCTTCCCCTGACCCACAAGCTCTTGTTTCGTGCAACATTTTCAGGGGACATGTCGCCTCGTGAGAATGGGCTATTAAATATAACTTACATTTTGAAAACTTTATAGGTTCATAACTCGAAAAATAGGCCTCGCCGACATTTTTTCTGCTCAAAATCACCCATTCTACCCCAAAAAAATTTTTAGACCGGCTTGAATAAACTGCATTTGTTCCCTAAACTCCCTTAATAGAACACCAATTAAAACTATTTGATTTTTTGCCCATATGTATTATCTGATTTTGACAGGATATCGTTGATTTAATAGTATTTATTAAAAATCAATTACGTGAGCTATTCAGGATCAGTAAAACATTTATACCTACTCTTTTCCATCGTGATTCAGATGCTTTCACCATATTATTTAAAATTAAATATTGTGTTTTTTATGTTTTATGATAATTTTGCAAACCTATTTAGAAAACGAGGCTGATATATATTATTCTGCGGCGTTTAACAGCCAGCAACGGATGACACTTTCTAACACGATGTCTTGACCTAATATAATTTCATCAGATTAGCAGACATAGCATACATAATGGTCAGATCTTACAATATTGTAAGAAAAATTGTAAGAAAATTTCTTACAATCGTGTAAACTTACAATTTTTTGCTGACAACGTTGTCAGCTAAAGCATTGTCAGCACATTGTCACACAACCACCTTACAATGAAATTGTCAGATATCTTACAATCGTGTAAACACCCTATTTAAAATTGTTAGCTTCGTTTTTATTGTCAGCTGCATGAAATTCCACCATCTTACAATGCAATCATTGTCAGACAATTTTAACTTATTGGTTTTAATTGAAAATATACGGTTCTTAGGATTTATATCATTAAAAAATAAATAAATAAAAATAGCAAAATAATATTATATTGAACATGCATTTTAATTGGGAATATAGTGTTATTATATATCAATCTAAAGAAGTTTTTCGAATAAAAATATTATACAAAGATGAATTAAAAAAGCAAATAAGCAAATAACACTTTTAGCAAAAAACTTAAAAACAGCCAACATTTTTGTTTTATCTGAGTTTACATTAATAGATTTTGGATTAGAAAAATTTTTTATAAATATATTTGCGATGGTATAAAACTTTTTAAGCAAAAAATTATGGATCGAAATTAAAATTTCCTGAAACAATAGGTCTATGTCATGAATAAAGTTCTAAAGACACTTATTTAAGACATATTTCGGTATGCTGAAATCAAGTTTGATGAGCTCCTAGATGGCATACCGACATAACTTACATGTATAGGAATTGTATGTTAATAGTGTTCTACCAAGTATACTATTAAATTTCAACAACTGAGATATAGCAAAAATTCGAAATTCGATGCCGAATTCAAATTTTTGTATTTTCTTTTTAATTGTTTTTTTTTTAATTTGTATAAATTCCTCAATTTACGTATAGTATACCGACACGAATTATATATCAGATATTAGAAAATCCTCCTAAGCAAAACGATGTTATATATATTATCAAAATAAGTACAATCTGAGATATCGCCAAATTCGATGTCTCACAAATTACCGAATTTAAAAAAAAAAATCCTTGAAAGCTATAGGTTATCAACATGTATATACCCGTAATGGCAAAGTTTATTGTAAGAAAAGCGACTTATCAAAACCTCAGTTAATTAGATCTGAAGACGATGTAGATGAGATACTATTGTATGCAACAACAAATAAACATTGGAAACGTAGGTCATTTGTTCAAAGCAGTAATTATGTTCGAGGTGACTCTAGTGATGAGGCTGAAGGTGCTGAATATATTTCTTCTTAATATGGAAGATAATGTATTTATTTTATTGATTTAAATATATTTTTATACCCTTCACCAATAGATGAAAGGGTATTATAAGTTTGTGATTCCGTTTGTAATTTTTTTATTAGTGATCGTAGACCCCATAAAAATTATACCGATCGACTCAGAATCGGGAGGAGAATCGATTAAGCGATGTCCGTCTGTCTGTCTGTCTGTCCGTCCGTCTGTCTGTCTGTTGAAATCAAGTTTCTGAAGCCCCTGGAGGGTGGACCTACATAAATTATATACCAGATTTTAGGAAATTCTCCCGCAATGAACGCTATTAAATTTCATTAAAATCGGTTTATAAACACCGAAAATATCGAAAAAATACCAAAAATTAGACGAAAATTTTAAAATTTTTGATTGAAACACACTTTTAAATAATAAGAGAAACAAGGTACTCCTGGTGTACATGTGATAATATATTATATATCAGATTGTAGGAAATGGTTCCCCATGGTTCTATAAACAACTGAGATACAGCCAAAACACTCAATTTGATGTATCGCAAATTGCCCAAAGTACGCGTTAGAGAATGTTTGTTGAAACAATGAAATGCAGAAATAGGAAAAACCATCCTCCTGGAGCACGGACATACATAAATTTTATATCAGATTTTAGATTTTTTCCCCCGCCAAGCACATTATAAAATTTTATCAAAAGCGGTCCATAAACAACTGAGATACCGCCAAAACACTACTTGTGATGTACAGCAAATTGCCCAAAGTACGTGTCTAAGAAATTTTGTTGACATTTTGTAAATATTGTTTCAGCGATATCTCAGGTGTTTATGGACCGATTGTGATGAAATTTGACAGCGTTCCTTGTGGGAGGATTTCCTAAAATCTGATATAAACTCCACAAATCTGATCATGAATACCATTCAAGTTGTACCGATCGTCTCAGAATCGGCAGGAGAATCGATTTCGCGTCCGTCCGTCCGTCTGTTTGTCCGTCCGTCCGTCTACCTGTCTGTCCGTCCGTCCGTCTACCTGTCTGTCCTTTTTTCTGTTGTAGTCAAGTTTTTGGAGCTCAGGGTGGGACGATATCCTAAAATTTTGTGTAAAATGCATATGGGTATACCTTCCAGGAGCTCCACAAATCTGATTTTAGCAGACAGACACACTGCATTTATCTTAATTCTATGTCTGACTTTTGAACTTTATGATTACATTTGAGTATGTATTATATATCAAATTATAGGTAATCTTCCTAGGAAGTACAAAAATGCAGCTAAGTATATGATATCCGTTCAAAACCTACATATGTATGTATGTATCTCACATATCAACGAAAATTTAAATTGTTTAATTGCAATTGGGAGAAATCCGTTCACGTTTGACTATTGCTCCCGTATAACTTCGCCTAAGGCAATCTCTTAGTAGCTAATAAATGACAAATTATAATTATCTATCTATTATAATAGATACGATGATGGCATTTAGTATAAAGACGTTGTACAATATCGTTATTCAGGGCGATATCTTGAAAAGTTCGGCTTTGAAAATGGGCGAGCTCGGTTCGGGAATCACTTTAATGCTGATAAATTAAATCATGTTATAATTGCACAAAGAACTAGAGCAAAACTTTCCACACATCCATCGGACAGATCGAAAGAACAATGCATCCCAAATATTATTGTTGAAGTATTCATCTTAATTAGTTAACTAACTTCAGATTAATAAGTAAATCTTCAATAAATTTTCCGCCAAAGCTGATATCCATTCATAGCTAGCTATATATTTCACGCATGTATCTAAAACTAAGAGTGTATACCTTATAATTCTAAGGCTTGTATACATTGACAATCATTGTTAAAACTTTGACCTAAATCAGTCCGCTAACTTCAGAGTTTTACATAACTAATCATTAACCTTTAATAGTTGGATAATTCGTATGAATTAAAGTACACAACCCTCACTGGGCACTGTGTTTTTGGGTTGTGTGCCAGAATACTTAATCTTCATCAAATCGATGTACTCTTGCAAATCTAAGGGCATCTACATTTTGAAGCATCTTTTCTGCATGGTTTATCTGGTCTATCGAACTTTAGAATCCAAGTGACGCTGCCTTATACATCAGCCACCTGCCCAACCTAACCTTTGGGTCCATAACTATTCTAGATGATGACGCCACCGAAAAGCTTTTCGTTTTCCGGCCAGAGTTGATTGTCATTTGAGCCCTTTTTATAGCATTTTAGGTCCTCACATTCTTGACGGATATTGTCTTTAAGAGCTGCAAGAGTCTGAGGCTTGTTGACATAAACCCGCGACTTCAAAAAGCCCCACAAAAAGAAGTCTGCAGCGGTCAAATCAGGCGATCTTGCTGGCCAGTGCAAATCGCCAAAACGGAAGATTAGGCGCCCGGGAAATGCATCCTTCAGCATATCGGTTGTGGCACGTGCAGTGTATGCCGTTGCACCGTCCTGTTGGAACCACATGTTTTCCAATCCCAATTCATCAAGTTGCGGCAAACGGAACTCGTTAATCATTGCTCTGTAGCGCTCACCATTCACAGTAACCGTTTGGCCCGCTACGTCTTTGAATAAAAAAGGTCCGATGACTCCTCCAGCGAAAAAAGCACACCATACAATGACTTTGAGTGGGTGTAATAGCTCTTCGTGGGTTACACGCGGATTTTCACGTAAATTTTGCTTATTTACGTACCCGGTAAGATAGAAATGGGCTTAATCACTCATGATTATTTTTAATGAAAAATCGTCTTCCTCTTGGTGGTGATTAGGGATGGCTTGAGCGTATGTTAGACGCGATTGGCGGTCAGCAGCTAACAGCTGATGCACCGTCTGGACTTTGTACGGAAACATCTTCAAATTTTTTACCAAAATTC
The DNA here is from genome assembly GCA_933228675.1 of Stomorhina lunata. Lineage (NCBI taxonomy): Eukaryota > Metazoa > Arthropoda > Insecta > Diptera > Rhiniidae > Stomorhina > Stomorhina lunata. The sequence continues at coordinate 50,172,184 of OW121741.1, read as the reverse complement.
GCTGTAAAGACCGTTGACTGATACCCATTTGCGTGGCACGTCGTCTGATCGATGTCGACGGCGCTTCCATGACATCCTCGGCTACAGCAGCAATATTCTCTGCAGAACGGCGACTCCGGGGTTGCCACGCCTGGCAGCATCTCGTGTTGTGCCAGTCTCTTCGAGGCGAGCAGTATTTCACCAGTAGGCGTTGGACGACTAGGAAATCTGCGACGAAACTCACGTTGTGCCAAAGTCACCGACCGATTATTGGCCAAATAAATAGTCACCAATATTCCGCGTTCTGGAGCAGTGTAGAGTAACATTGTTTATTAACGTGTATTTTGCAAGTGTTTACTACACAAATGCCAAAACAGAATTGACATTAGGGGCCAATCGCAAAATTTAGACCATTTTCTGATAGGAGGATTACTTTTGCGCCACCTTGTACTAGTATAACCAAATATTGCTAGGAATTACATTTAGTATGAACAAAAGAAAATTAATATACATATGAAGCATTTGTGTGGGGCTCAACTAAGTCAGTAATCAGAAACTATATAATTATCAATATATTCATACGATTTTGTATTTTACTTTTGAAACACTATTGGTGAAGGGTATCCAAGATTCGGTAAAGCCGAATATACCACTCTTACTTGTTTTATTTTATTTTATTAATGATTAAAAATCAATACTTTAAAAATTTTTCAAGCTTTAAGCATTATATTTCTAATATTAATTCAAATTTTTTAAACCTAGTTAGCTTAAATATCAGAAGCGTTTCATCCTTAGATAAATTTAATCGGTTTAAATCTTTATTAGCTGATTTTCCCAAATTACCTGATGTAATTGCAGTGTAAGAAACATGGTTTGATAAAAATTTAAAAGATTTATATTCAATACCAGGTTTTTTTGAAGTTCATTGTTGCAGAGATGATGGTTATATATTAAGAAAGATTTTACTTTTTCATTGGAACTTTGCAGTAGTAACAATTTCGTTGAGCTTATAGCTATAACTTTAAAAAATTTTAAAATTGATCACAAACCCGTGAAACTTATATCTTTCTATAGGTCTCAGAAATGTAGTGTTTCTGATTTTCTTAATATGCTTGATGATACTTTAAATAATAATGCGCAATGTCCGTTAATTGTTGTGGGTGATTCGAATATCGATTTATCCCATAATCAATATTCTGATGATTTGTTTACAATATTTCAAAATTTTGATTGCGTTAGCGTGCATAACATGGTAACAAGACCTTCAAGCAACACATGCATTGATCATGTTTTTATCAATTTTGAAGAAAAAATATATGTTGATTCAATAGAATGTAATCTATCAGATCACAATCTATTGTGCTGTAAAATTGAGGGTGGAATTCCAAATAGAGGATATATTGAAAAATGTAAGATCCACTGTGATTATGAAAGAGCTAGAGAGTACTTACGAAATAATTTGCCTCATGATTTTTCAATGTTTAGTGCCTCTGAATTGACAGAAACTTTAGTTTCTTGTATGAAAAATGCGACGAACAGTTCAACCAAAGTTACTCATTATAAGAAAGAGCTTAGTTTTGAGTTAACTCCTTGGGTGAACAGGAATCTTTAGGAGCTAATATTACTAAAGCAAAAATTGTTAAGGAAAAGACGAAAAAATAGAAAAAGCTGGAAATGTGATGATATGTTAAGAAGATTAAGTAGAATAATAAAGGTAGCTAACAAAGATTGTAGGAATAATTACTATGTCGAAAGTTTAATTAAGGCTGGTAACGATCCGAAAAAATCTTGGAAGTTTATTAATTCAACTTTAGGTCGATCAAAAAATAATGTAGTGAGTTTAGTTAACCCTCAAGGAATTGAAATAGATTCAGACCTAGATAAAGCTAATTGTTTGAACGATTACTTCATAACATCAGTAAAGAATCTGAAGAGAGAGATTGAAATACAGAGAGGTGATGCATTTGATTCATTGCTAACCATAAATGAGTTTCCTAACAGATTTTATTTGGATAGAATTAACAGCGACGATGTCAATGAAGTCATTGCTACTATTAAAGAGAACAAAAGTCCTGGTTACGATAATATATCACCCAAATTTGTTAGGGAATGCGCAGATGAGGTTGCACCGATATTAGCTGAAATTTTCAATAAAATGTTATTAACGTCAGTGTATCCTGATGTGCTTAAGATCCACAAAATTGTTCCTATACCGAAACAAATAAATGCTTGCACTGTTGACAAATATCGTCCAATCGCCGTTCTTTCGACAATAGACAAGGTTTTTGAAAAGATTATTTATGATAAATTATTATCTTATATTGAAGAATACAAGTTTCTATATGAATTCCAGTTTGGTTTTAGAAAAGGGTGTGGTGTGGAAGATGCAGTCTTGAACGTGGTTCGATTTATTTGTAATGGTTTAGACGAAGGCTTTTGTGGTGTTGCAGGCATATTTTTCGATTTTTCCAAGGCTTTTGACCTTGTAGACCATCATATTTTATTAGAGAAACTTTCATTATATGGAGTAAAGGGTAAGGAATTATTACTTTTTAAGAGTTATTTCAAGAATAGGAAACAATTTGTACAGGTCAATAATGAACGTAGTTTTACTGGTTCTGTTGAACATGGAGTACCGCAAGGCAGTGGCTTAGGACCGCTGTTATTTTCCATATATTTAAATGATCTCAATAACCTCAACCTGACTGGTAAATTATTTATGTTTGCGGATGATGTGTGCTTATTTTATCCTTTCAAACATGACTTGGTGTTACAGGCTTATATGGAAAGAGATGCTTCTTTGATTCTTGAATTTGCTCGTTTAAATCGGCATTAAGCCGATAAAACTAAATTAATTCGTTTTAGACCTAATCCTTCAAGTTTTAACGATTTTACGGTCCACATTGGTGGGACACTTTTAAAAGAAAGTCACTCGATAAAATACCTGGGAATCACATTACAAAGTAATCCCTCATGGGACTTACACATTACAGAACTTAAGAGGAAGATAGCTCCAGGAATTGGAATTTTGTATAAGTTTAAAAATAAACTGAATGTAAATACTAAGCTAATGATTTATCAATCCTTGATACAGAGTCATTTGAATTATATGGCAATACTTTATGCCTATAATAAGAACAGCAATATATTAAAGACTCTTCAATCAATGCAGAATAAGGCATTGAAATCAATATATAATTTGCCAAGGTTTTTTCCAACAATTTCTCTTTACGCTGACATATGTAGAACAATTTTGCCAATTAATGGACTATATGAATATCAAGTTTTGAAATTTGTATTTAAATCTATCCACAACATCGGTCATCGCACTATATCTTTTGTACAAAATCAAAGTCATTTTAATACGAGAAATGCTAACAATTTGAGGATGCTAAGGTGTAGACTAGAAAAAACTAAACAACGCATTGATTACATTGGTAGTATGAAATTTAACAATATACCCTCTGATTTAAAATCTGTCAATAGAATTTCAACATTCAAAACTTTTTGTAAAAATTATTTACTTAATCGAGTTGAAACGCTTTTGTGATCTTTGTAAAACGTATAAAATTAAAATTACTTTTTTCTTGTAAAATTTTACTTTATATTTTAATATAATAACACTTGGAAATTGTATGTACATTAATAAGAGTTACTAGATTGTCAACTTGCTCCTATAATGCCCTGAAGGCGCTGGAGCCGTTACTAAAATGAATTTTATATATAATTTTGTACTACAATATAAAAAAAAAAATATTTTTTTTTTTTGTAAAAAAACTTTATTTATAAAAAAAGTTTTTTGAACTATATGCTCCACTGGCAGTCAAGGATAACAGAATTTAGCACAATATATCGATGTCCTCAAATTGGTAAATTAAAAAAAAAATAAATTTAAAAAATCGTATTTATTTAATCCGAATTATATATCAGATTTTAGGAAATTTTTCAACCCAGCACGCTATTAAATTTCATTAAAATCGGTTTATAAACACTAGAGATATCGCCAAAATTCAAAATTCGATGAAAATTGAGTTGAAACATTATTTTTAACTGCATTTAAAAAAAAAGATTTTAAAATTCTAAAAATAGTCAAATAAGACTCTCTGAGTCGATTTAGACCCCGACTCCTGAGTCGATTTAGACCCCGACTCCTGAGTCGATCGGTATTATTTTTACTTGTTTTAAGACGAATAATGAAAAAATTACAAACTGAATGGCAAACTTATAATACCCTTTTACCTATTGGTTATATATGATCAGATATTAGTAAAAAAATTCGGTGCAGTATGGTACAAAAATTAAAATTTTTAATTTTAATAAAACTGTAAAAATAGTATTTGTTATATAGTATGATTCCTCAAATTGGTTGGAAAATGACAATTATATATAGTTTTAAGTAATTTATTAGTCTGATGTGCCCTACTTTGGGATCCGATTGCGCCGCCATAGTAAAAGTTAGGCTTTTCAGGTTTAAACATTTCTGCCAAAATTATTTTAAAATCGGCCTAAAGGTTTAATATTAAAAAAATATAATAATAAATTGCTTTAAAAATGTGCTAATTTTAATATATACATTGAGTTTCAACAACTTTGCGGATGAGTGCAGGAAAAAAATGCTTTTATGTTCTTAAAATATAAGATCTTAGCTAATAAATCCCAAAATGCTTTGTTGCGCGATTGTACGATTTTTGAGTTATGGAAGTTTTTGTGGGAGAATTTCAGTTGCTGACATGTCGGTTTCAAAACTAATTTTTTTATATTTTTGAAAATTTTGCTAAAGTAAATATAAGAATATAAAAGTTGTTTCACCGGTGATTTAAAATATATAACTAGAAAAATAAAATTAAAAAACATTGGAGGTCAATTCTTAACAGTTTTGCCGTACCAGCAATTTTAATTGGCCGATTTTCGGCGAAAAATTATTTTTTTTTGTCATTATTTGGAAAAGAGCTTATTAAATTTATTTCTGTTCATTTTTGATTAAACTATTAATAAATATTATTGCTCAGCATATGAAGAATGTATACTGATTTCCCGGGGCATAGCTCATGGTAAAATCATAACAATTGTATTATTGTTAACTATTAATACGTTTAACTATTTAATACGTTTTAAAATATAATATAATTAATTTTATGAGTTTTTTTTTAAATTCACTAATAAATTTTTAATTTTTGTAACTTTGTCATAAAAAAATAAAAAATCTAAAGGAGGGATTAATGTCATATAGTTTCGAAAAAAAATTCTAGCATACATTCTCTATATGCTGGCCAATAATATGTATTAAGATATTGCTAAACTTAAACATATGTAAGTAAAATTTACTATGCATCTCGTCAAATTATGATGAAAACTTACATTTTAGCTAAATAAGGATAATGTAGTAAATATTGCTTCTGAAAATAATTAAATATAGAAAATAAAGAAGCTTTATAAGTTTTTTTTTATGTTTATTTTCTGAAATGTTTATTTTCTGTTTACGAATAAATAAAAATTAATAATATATTCTAATGCGACTTTTTTCAGTAAAATCGTTGGAGTTTTGAATTTTTGACAAAAAAAAGAACGGATAACATCAATAGATATTAATTATTTATTTTATTTATTTAAAGGCTAATAAAGTATACTCAAATTAACAATTTAAATCATAAATTTATCGCTTTTTATTCCAAAGTTACAGCAAAAATAGTCAAGTATGACCATTTTCTCCAAAATACAAAAAAGCCCATAAAAGGTTAGCATTTTTCTTTTTTCAACATTTTTATTTTTTAAAATTCAGAAACAATAATGAAAGAAATGGTAAATATTGAGCAAGCCAAGCTATTTAATGATAATTTGGAGAAGATAAGACCAGGACTTACAGCCTTTCAAAAAGTTTACCAAGCTTTGGGAAGAAAAAAATCAGCTTTTTGTCAACAATTATGCATAAATAACATATTAATAACTAATGACAATGATATTTCTGAATCCTTCGGATAATACTACTCTACCGTCTACAGCGAAATCGGCCTCTTGAAAACATCGACTCCCGTATTTCGTCATGTTTAAATGTTGTACCCTGGCGCATTTATTCGTTTGACGATAGTTTTAGCTCTTTAGAGAACCCAGACGCTTACCACCTTACGAAATTGGAATCTGTGAAGGAAATAATCAAAACAATAAACAACAAAAAATCATGTGGAAATGATAAAATTTCAAATTTTATAATAAAAAGCTGCCAGATGCCTCTCTAATGCTTCTAACAATAATATTCAATAATTGCCTCAACAATTACTATTTTCCCACAATATGGAAGTTAGCAAGAATTATTCCGTTGAAGAAAAAAGTGAATAGTGAACAACTTGAGGACTTTAGACCTATTTCACTTCTATCTAATATTGGCAAAATATTTGAGCATATATTGAAATGCAAGCTTGAAAATGAATTCGTTATAGACCCGATTCAATCATTCCAATTTGGGTTCAAAAAGTCCCACTCAACGCAACATGCTCTTTTGAAACTTCACTCTGATGTTACGCAGAACCTAAGGGACAAAATCTGCACTGTTGTTATTTCATTGGACATTGAGAAGGCATTTGATTCTGTTTGGCATAAAAGAATTCTCTTTAAACTAATACCCCTTGAAATTGATCCATTTTTGGTTAAATCTTCCATAGCTACTTTTCAGACCGTAAATTCTGCGTTCAAGTCAACGATTCCTCTTCTAGTTACAATAATGTAAATAGTGGTGTCCCTCAGGGAAGTGTACTGGCACCTATGCTTTTCAACTTCTTCCTCCATGATTTCCCCCATATTGCTGGCAATTCTAAAACTATACTCTACGCAGACGACTGCATCATATACGCCCACAATGAATCTCCGCACGAGGCACTTAGCTGCAGTAGCGCTAAGTGCATCTTGATATTATAAATGAATACTACAAAAGTTGGGGTATTAGAATAAATGCAACAAAATCAGAAGCAATATGCTTGAAAAATGCCGCTGGCAAATGCGCTAGATTTGTAGTTCCTCAAAGCAAGCTTTTACAACTCACTCTTGAAGGTGTTGATATACCCTTTAAATCCAGCTTAAAGTATCTTGGAGTACATCTTGAGAAACTGATGAAATTCAACAAACACGGCAGAATTGCCTTGTCAAAAGCAAAACGCATTTCCGGCATGTTTTTAAGCCTGTTGAATAGCAAATATCTACCTAAAAATACAAAACTCCTTTTGTACAAAGTAGCCTGGTTCTCTATTTCTAAAATAGTAGCAAAAGAATTGGAAATATTTGAACGAAGAATACTAAGAAGATGTATTGGAAAAAACTTTCAAAACTTCACAAAACGATTTTCAGATAAATACATTTATGAACAATCAGGTGTTGTTCCTTTTTGCATATACGCACAAACAATGCAAAAATTTGTCAATAACCTCGAAAACCATGACAACATATTTATGAAAGAAATTTTTGAGTATAAAAAAAATATACAATGGACTGGCTCCACCTACCTGTCACCAGTCGGAATATTGCTGTAACCAGATGATGTTACCAATCCTTTTGTACTACCCAGCTCCTATAGTAAGGCTCTTCCTGGCTCCCATAGAGGCTAAAACGCAAATTGAATAAATTGTGATATTATTTTTTTTTATACTTACATGTAAATATATTTTTATATTTACCACTACTGGTACGTTCGTATACTAATAAGGTTACTCTATACCATTTTGTATATTTATACTTATACTAGCTTTAAAACCCGCTACTTCGTTAGCGGTACAATTGGAATTGTCAAAGTTACAATTAAAAAGTTACGAAATTTACCAACATAATTTTTTAACTTGTTTATCGATTCCGATATAAATTAAATTAAATATTTATTGGTTCTTAAGATACATATAGAATAAAATAAGTACCTACCCTTTACTGGTGCCATTTTCAAAAAAGTACTAAACACCTCCCTTATTTTCGCCTACCCAATTATGATTGCTAATCTAATTTAAGTCTTGTTTTTGTCGCTTTTTTTCCTCTGCGAAGGGTAGTCATCTTGTCGTGATGCAGGGGCTTAAGCGCAATGAACTCTAAGGCTATGCTGGGGGAGATTGGTATCATTGCTATCTCCAGTAGGGTCACCCATACCAGACAGGCTTGGAGTGAGCGTACCACTAAGAACTACCCACCCTCTGGCGTCTGTTTCCCACATTGGGCGGCCAGTTGGGACCTTTTTCTGCCCCACAGTTTTTCCCATAGGTGGCACCATGGGCTGTGGCGGTTGAACAGTCCGCTTTTGGATCTTTGATCTTCTGATAAGTCCGTCCGGTCAACTAAATCCACAGAGCGTCTGTCTCCCATATTGGGCGGCTCTGTGGTCTGCGTCCGATCCCCAGTGGGGCAGCAGCTCTTTATTTCTTGGTAGTAAGGATAAAATACAACCTTAAAAAAATCATGAAACAACTAAAATGTCTAAAAAATCATGCCCCCTATATCCGGTCGAGGGCTTCATAATCCCCAGAAACTCAGTTCCCACTGTACCTGTCCCGGGCTTTGGCCCCTACCAAGGGCGACGTTCCTTCCGGTTCATCTGCTAATCCTACTTCCCAGTTGAGTCTAGGCTCCAAGAGCCTTGGATCGTGGGAGAAAAGATTCGTGGATTATCATTAAAAGGCTATAAGCTCATACTCGCCAGTGGATCAGGTAGGCTGCGGGCATGTATATTAGCTAAAAGCACTTTAAACATCTTCATTTTATTTGATTTCAGTGATGAAGACACGGTAGTGACTGCATTGGAAGCCAATGCAGGCCCTACACTGATTGCCTCGTGCTACATGGGCTATGACCATATTGGACCACCACCCAACAATTTGGTCAGGAAGACAGCGGACATTGCTGTCAGCAGAAATCTGCCACTCATCATAGGAGCAGATGCAAATGCCCATCATATCATCTGGGGCAGCACTAACACCAACGAAAGAGGTGATTCTTTTTTTGATTTTCTTGTTTGTAGCAGTTTAGATATTGTAAATAAAGGGTCAGAACCCACTTTTGTAGTTAGCAACAGACAAGAGGCTCTTAACATTACTTTTGATAGCTCTCTGCACCATAACCTCATTAAAAACTGGAGAGTGTCAAATGACTGCTCCTTTTCCGATCATCGGTATTTTGAATTTGAACTTCAATTCAAACAGAAAAGACCCACCCCCTTCCTAAATAGGAAGAGAACAAACTGGGACTCACAAAAGGAATCTCTCTTTCATCTCTTACCTTCTGTACCGCTCATTAACTCTTGCGAGGACATTGATCTAGCTGTCAACACTTTGACCAATGTTTTCCAGCAAGCCACAAATGAAGCTTGCAAGAAAATCACTAGGAAAGACAAATGTAAACCACCCTGGTGGTCACCCGACATTGCTAAGTTACGCAAGGAATGTAAACGTCTGTTTAATGAAGCCATGAGGACTTCCAATTGGGTCCCCTACAAAGCTTCAGTTAACAGATTCAAAAATGTAGTCAGGAATGCGAAAAGACAGTCTTGGAAAAACTTCTGCAGCGGCATGGAAGGATCCTCTGAGACCAGTAGACTTCGCAAAATCCTGACTTTATCTTCCTCCGTCACTGGTTATATTCAAAAAACCTGTGGCAACTGGACCACCAGTAGTAACGAAACCCTTGAGGTCCTTATGGGCACTCTCTTCCCTGGATGAGCGCTCTCTACCATGAACCTGTGTCCAGTAACTCGACTGTATATGAATCCGCACCCATCCTCATTGATAGAGGAAGAGTCAAGTGGGCTCTAGACAGCTTCAAACCATATAAGTCAGCGGGTCCGGATGGCATCATCCCTGCAGACCTTCAACACAACGCTGTAACTATCATTCCCTGACTCATCAGGATTTTCGAGAGTTGTCTTAGATTCTCATACATTCCTGAATTATAAACTAGATGTGAGGTAGTATTCATCCCCAAAGCGGGTAAAGCTAGCCACACAAAACCGAAGGACTTCAGACCAATTATCCTCAGCTCCTACCTACTTAAAACTCTAGAACGCATCATTGATGTTCACTTACGTTCATCTATTAATCCGCGTCTTCTCTCTAAATCATAGCACGCCTATAATAAAGGCAAGTCTGTTGAAACAGCACTCCACTCACTTGTTAGCTCTTTTGAAAAATCACATGAGTTCGGCGAATTCTCACTCGTTGCCTTTCTAGACATTGAAGGAGCTTTCAATAACATTAAGCCTACATCGATTATTTCGGCATTGGCGGACCTAGGAGTTTATAACTCTATTGTCTCCTTCGTAGGGAAACTTCTCTCTTATAAAATTATCTTCTCAACCTTGGGCATAGCTACGGTATATAAAGTAGCCGGGGCACTCCTCAGGGAGGAGTTTTGTCTCCTCTGCTCTGGAACCTTGCTATTAACAAACTGTTAATGGTTTTGGACTCTCTGCGCTTCAAAACGGTTGCTTATGCAGATGATGTCGCCATTGCAGTCTAGGGCAAGTACCCGAACACTATCTCGCAGCGACTGGAAGTCGCTCTAGCTACACTCACCGAATGGAGCGCTTCCAATGGCCTGGGAGTTAACCCAGCCAAAACGGAACTCGTTCTATTCACCAGGAAATACAAGATTCCCCAGTTCACCCTTGAGGAGTTTTGTCTCCTCTGCTCTGGAACCTTGCTATTAACAAACTGTTAATGGTTTTGGACTCTCTGCGCTTCAAAACGGTTGCTTATGCAGATGATGTCGCCATTGCAGTCTAGGGCAAGTACCCGAACACTATCTCGCAGCGACTGGAAGTCGCTCTAGCTACACTCACCGAATGGAGCGCTTCCAATGGCCTGGGAGTTAACCCAGCCAAAACGGAACTCGTTCTATTCACCAGGAAATACAAGATTCCCCAGTTCACCCTCCCAAAGCTAGATGGGACTGAACTGGTACTCATGGATCATGCCAAATATTTGGGAGTGATTCTGGACTCTAAGCTGTCCTGGAACTTAAACACTCAATATAGGGTGTCTAAGGCTTCCATTGCACTATACTCGTGCAGAAGAGCTCTGGGAAATACGTGGGGCCTTTCCCCGTCCAATACCACCAATGGTTGCTAAACGTATACTTATGTACGGCGCTCTTGTCTGGTGGCCTGCCCTCAATAAGGCTTATCAGCGAGGATCCTTTGCCCTCATGATTACGGGTGCCTTAAGGACTACACCATCAAAGGCACTTTTTGCTATGCTCGACTGGCTCCCGGTTGAACTAATGGCCCAATTCGTAGCTCTTAACGCAGCAGTTAGGTTAAGAACTACCGGTGAATGCTCTACCTCACCCATAGGCCACTCCACCATTCTGGATAAACTACCTAATCTCCCCTAATCTGCATTTCATCACCCGTTTTCGAGCAATTCTTCTCTGTGGATATCTCTGGGGCTCAAATCGACTCCAGAGAAGAGACCCTGGATATCTACTCGGACGGATCTAAATCGATACGCGGTGTAGGAGGGGGCTTCTTTATTCCACTTTTTGGGACAAAAGTAAAATTCAAGCTCCCCAAACAATGTAGTACTCTTCAATCTGAAATCTCAGCTATCTATAGGGCGAGCAAGTGGCTCACGTACCACCGAATATACTCTAACGATATTCGTTTCTGTACGGATAGTCTTGCCGCAATCCATTCTCTATCATCGGTCTACACGACATTCGTTCTCATCGGTGAATGCCGGGCATCCCTAAACGAGATGGCGAGACATTCCAACATCGAACTTCTCTGGGTACGCAGTCACAGTAATGTACCAGGTAACATCACTGCGGATAACATAGCAAAAGGTGGTGCTCTCCTTGAGGAGCACATCGACCAATTTATAGGTATACCACTATCAGCATGCAAACTGCTCATTAAGCAGTTTCTTTTTAGGTCCGCACAGACCAACTGGTCCACAGAAACGATCTGGTTGATCTCCAGACTTACATGGCCAACTTACGATTGTAAGCCTTCTGCAATCTTGATCAGCTTTCCGCTCCATAGACTTCGCACTCTCATCTCAGTACTCACAGGACACTGTTTATTAGGTTTACATGCTAGGAGACTTATTCTTCAAAGCAATGACTACTGCAGAAGCTGTCAAAACGTGGAGGAGGAAGAAACTATCACTCATTTCCTCTGCCACTACCCAGCCCTTGCTGATATTAGGACACTCCATATGGGATACCCTTTTTTGCATGATTTATCAGAGATCTCGAACACAAACATTCGTAAAATAAGCTCTTTTATTTGTGCTACTGGATGGCTCTAGTTTTGAGCCTCTAATTTATTGGTAGTTTAGACATTTTCTCTTCTTTCCCATGAAGGAGTTACAAAGGGACCTCTTTTTGGACGAAAGTGACGCGGACCATAAGGACTGCATCCTGCCTAACCTAACCTTTAGATATTGAATATTTTACAAAAGTTTCCTTTTTTACCCCAGGTCAGCCAAATTAAAAAAAACACCGAATACGTGTCCTGATATTTTTATTGCTGATCTTAAATATTACCGATTTTTTTGTTTTTAACCATTTAATTGGAAAAAGTACCAAACACCTGTCACATATTTCTTCAATGTCAATCGAACAGTCCATAAATTATTCTATCTCTTTATTGATTTAAACACTGTGCATAGCTTAAAAAGAAAAAACCTTTAAATTTTTGACCAGTTTTTGTCCTTTTCTACCCCATTATTCGAAAAAGTACTAAAAACGTATTTGATACCATTTTGATATTTATCGATTGTGGTATAAATTTTTTTTCTATAATATTTGATTTAAAAGTTATATATTGGTCAAAAAAGTACCAAAATTTAGTTTTTATCCTTTTTATGCCCTATTTTTACCTCATTTACGGAAAGTACTAAAAACGTGACTTTTTATTTTTCTAGCAGATTTAAATCAAAATTTAAATTTTTTGTTTCATTGTTTAATTGTTTCTAACGATATTAGTTTCAGAGATATAACTTTACTAATTATTTCAATTTCTACCGCATTTTTTTACCCCAGAACTGTTAAATTTGAAAAAAGTACTGCATACTTGTCTCTTAATTTTAAGTGCTGATCTTAGACCACTTTAGTATTTGTTTTTATCATTTTAGGTTTAGAAGATATAATGTCATCGACTTTTCCCTTTTTTACCCCTTTAATTGAAAATACTTATTTTAATTTTCTTCAATGTGAATCGACACATCTCTAGTTTATACTGACTTCGTAAGCTTAAATGAATACTTTCCCGTTTTCAACCTTTTGAACCCCATTTATCGTGCACATGTTTAAAATTCTTTAATACTTATTGATTGTGGCATAAAGTGAGCCTTTATGTTTATAAGTTCAAAAGATACATATGGGTTAAAAAAAGTATCAAAATATAGTTTTTACCCTTTTTACCCTTATTAGTGCCTTTTCCAAAAAGGACAGAACACATGTCCCCTTATTTTTTTAGCCGATTATATGATTAATCCATTTTGTAGCCTGATTTACCCATAAGCGGCCAAATTAAAAAAAAAAAATTATCAAACCCGTGTCCTTTCATTTTTAGTGCTGATCATAGACCAATTTAATTTTTGTTTCTATCTCTTTTGATTTAGAAGATATTACGTTACCAATTTCCCCCCTTTTTACTCCAAAAATTAAAAAAGGAACCAAACGCGTGTCTTATACTTTCTCAATGTAAATAGACCCGTCTGTAAATTATACTTCTGGCTTTATTTGTTTAAATGATATTCATACTTAAAAAACAAAAAACACTTTTATATTTACCAGTTTTTACTCTTTGTGCCTCATTTATCGTAAAAGTGCCAAGCACTTTCTTAATTTTTTTAGTCCCTATCAATTGTGATGTAAATTCAGTATTTATGTTTAACTTGTGTGAAGAAAAAAAAACAGGAGAAAACAAACTTTTTTCATGGTTGCAAAAAGTTGTTTTCAACATGGCCAATATGGGAAAATTTTTAATTTTGAATAGAGGACAGTCATAGGAATAAGAAAATATGACTGTCACTTTTCAAAAAACCGTAGAATAAGGGGTACCCCCTAGCAAACATTTTTATAGACCAATATTTATAGAAGTTTTCCGCAGAAATTATGCTGATGCTGACCCCATTAGAAGGATTTGTAAAGATTTCAACGACTTATATAATATTATTGATTTCTCATTATCGACAAAAACTGTCAAACAAAGAATTATAACATATTTAAATACCTAATTAAGATTCAAATTTATATTACTCTTTCAAATCTAATTTAATGTAATAGTCTGTAAGGATTTTTTTCCATAGACTTTAATAATAAATAAATAAAATATGGCGGAAATTTTTAATCGTGAATAAAATCTTAACCCTTCCTTGAGCGTTATTTTTATACCCTTCATCAATAGGTGAAAGGGTATTAGTGATCGTATTAGTGATCGTAGACCCCATAAAAATTATACCGATCGACTCAGAATCGGGAGGAGAATCGATTAAGCGATGTCCGTCTGTCTGTCTGTTGAAATCAAGTTTCTGAAGCCCCTGGAGAATGGACTTACATAAAATATATATCAGATTTTAGGAAATTCTCCCGCAATGAACGCTATTAAATTTTATTAAAATCGGTTTATAAACACCGAAAATATCGGAAAAACACCAAAAATTAGACGAAAATTTAAAAATTTTTGATTAAAACACACTTTTAAATAACAAGAGAAAAAAGATACTCCTGGTGTACATGTGATAATATGTTATATATCAGATTGTAGGAAATAGTTTCCCAGTCTGTCTGTCCGTCCGTCTGTTTGTTTGTCCGTCCGTCCGTCTGTTTTTTTGTCCGTTCGTCTACCTGTCTGTAATTTTTTCTGTTGTAGTCAAGTTTTTGGAGCTCCTGTTTTGTGGATATTTCAGGTGTTTATTTTGATGAAATTTAATAGCGTATTTTGCAGGGGATTATCTAAATCCTGATGCATTCGGTAATTTGTGGTAGATATAATTTAGCGTTTAAGCGATGGTGTTTTGATCGACAATGATAAAATTCAGGGTGGGATAATATCCTAAAATTTTGTGTAAAATCCAGGAGCTCCACAAATCTAATTTTAGCAGACAGACACTCTGCATTAATCTTAATTTTGTATCTGACTTTTGAACATTATGATAAAATTTGAGAATGCATTATATATCAAATTATAGGTTATCTTCCTAGGAAGTACAAAAATGCAGCTAACTACATGATATCCGTTCAAAACCTACATATGTATGTAAGTATCTCACATATCAACGACAATTTAAATTTTTTAATTGCAATTGGGAGAAATCCGTTCACGTTTGACAATTGATCCCGTATAACTTCGCCTAAGATACGATGATGACATTTAGTATAAAGACGTTGTACAATATTGATATTCAGGGCGATAGCGCCTAAAATAAACTTTCTAGAGGGACAACATTTGATAAAAGTATTTCTGATCTCTTGAAAAGTTCGATATTGAAAATAGGCGAGCTCTATTCACATTTAGTGAAATCTCCCATATAACCCCGACCGGGAATCGATTTAATTCTGATAAATTAAATCACATTAAAATTGCACAAGGAACTAGAACAAAACTTTCCAAACATCCATCGGACAGATCGAAAGAACAATACATCACAAATATTATTGATGAAGTGTTCATTTTAATTAATTAACTAACTTCAGATTAATAAGTAAATCTTTAATAACTGTTCCGACAAAGCTGATATCCATCCATTCAAAAGCTATATATTTCACGTAAGTATCTAAAACTAAGAGTGCATACCCTATAATTTTAAGGCTTATCATTGTTAAAGCTTTGACCTAAATCAGTCCGCTAACTTCAGAGTTTTACACGGCATTTACACATGCAAGTGCAAGCTCAATACATTTATATTTTTTTACTAACACAATCACACTTCTGCAAGTTGAAGGCTCACTGGCAAGCGATTTTGATTGCCAGTGATTTTTTTACTTGCATGTCAGAAGAATACGTATACACAACTCGTAACAAGTCACCTACGTGTGTAAACGTACTGTAACATAACTAATCAAGAACTTTTACTAGTTGGATAATTCGTGTTTTTGGGTTGCATGCCAGAATACATAAACTTCATCAAATCGATGTGCTATTGCAAATTTTGAAGCATCTTTTCTGCATGGTTTATCTGGTCTATCGAACTTTATTAAATGTTCGTAAAATATGTGTATATTTTATTTCGAAGCTACTGGCTGGCTTAAATATGCATTCTCTAAT
The DNA here is from genome assembly GCA_933228675.1 of Stomorhina lunata. Taxonomy (NCBI): domain Eukaryota; kingdom Metazoa; phylum Arthropoda; class Insecta; order Diptera; family Rhiniidae; genus Stomorhina; species Stomorhina lunata. The sequence continues at coordinate 50,155,971 of OW121741.1, read as the reverse complement.
TGTAGTCTAGTAATCATTATCTTTCACAAAGGGACCACTTGGGTTCTAACAAGTGAAGCTTCAGTAGACATCAGCCACCTGCCCAACCTAACCTTTGGGCGCATAACTATTCTAGATGATGACGCCACCGAAAAGCTTTTCTTTTTCCGACTCTTAATTTTAAAGAGTCTTTGCATTTAATACTAGTATAACCAAATTTTGCTAGAAATTACATTAAGTACTTTTGCAACACCATTGGTGAAGGGTATCCAAGATTCGGCAAAGCCGAATATACCACTCTTACTTGTTTCTCTTGTTATTTAAAAGTGTGTTTCAATCAAAAAATTTTTAAATTTTCGTCTAATTTTTGGTATTTTTTCGATATTTTCGGTGTTTATAAACCGATTTTAATGAAATTTAATAGCGTGAGAATTTCCTAAGATCTGATATATAATTTATGTAGGTCCATCCTCCAGGGGCTTCAGAAACTTGATTTCAAAAGACAGACAGACGGACATCCCTTAATCGATTCTCCTCCCGATTCTGAGTCGATCGGTATAATTTTTATGGGGTCTACGATCACTAGTAAAAAAATTACAAACGGAATCACAAACTTATAATACCCTTCCACCTATTGGTGAAGGGTATAAAAATTACTAAGTGAATGGCTTAATCGATTCTCCTCCCGATTCTGAGTCGATCGGTATAATTTTTATGGGGTCTACGATCACTAGTAAAAAAATTACAAACGGAATCACAAACTTATAATACCCTTCCACCTATTGGTGAAGGGTATAAAAATTACTAAGTGAATGGCAAACTGATAATACCCTTTTACCTATTGGTTATATATAGATCAGATATTAGTTAAAAAATCGGTGCAGTATGGTACAAAAATTAAAATTTTTTTTAAACATTTCTGCCAAAATTATTTTAAAATCGGCCTAAAGGTTTAAAAGTTGCAGACTTATTTCCATAATTTTTTCCACAATCCCACTGTGAGACATTTTTTCTCCACTTCACATTCATCTTCACTGCTTTCGAAAACATACACTGTTAAAATTTTGGCAATTGCTTGTTTTTTCCATTTTGATTAATATTTTATAATAAACAAATATAAATTTCAATTCAAATGCTATGTCTACATGATAGTCAGATCTTACAATATTGTAAAAAAAATTGTAAGAAAATTTCTTACAATCGTGTAAACATACAATTTTTTGCTGACAACGTTGTCAGCTAAAGCATTGTCAGCACATTGTCACACAACCACCTTACAATGAAATTGTCAGATATCTTACAATCGTGTAAACACAGAACATTTTAAAAAATTGTCAGCTTCGTTTTTTTTTTTTAAATTGTCAGCTTCGTTTTTATTGTCAGCTGCATGAAATTCCACCATCTTACAATGCAATCATTGTCAGACAATTTTAACTTATTGGTTTTAATTGAAAATATACGGTTTTTAGGATTTATATCATTAAAAAATAAATAAATAAAAATAGCAAAATAAAATTATATTGAACATGCATTTTAATTGGGAATATAGTGTTATTATGTATCAATCTAAAAAAGTTGTTCGAATAAAAATATTATAAAAAGATAAATTAAAAAAGCAAATAACCAAATAACACTTTTAGCAAAAAACTTAAAAACAGCCAACATTTTTGTTTTATCTGAGTTAACATTAATAGATTTTGGATTAGAAAAACTGTTTATAAATATATTTTAAATATACTTTTTAAGCAAAAAATTATGGATCGAAATTGAAATTTCCTGAAACAATAGGTCTATGGCATGAATAAAGTTCAAAAGACACTTATTTCAGCATATTTCGGTATGCTGAAATCAAGTTTGATGAGCTACTAGATGGCATACCGACATAACTTAGATGTATAGGTATTGTATGTTAATAGTGTTCTACCAAGTATACTATTAAATTTCAACATATATCTCAGTTGTTAGTAGAACTACAACTGAGATATAGCAAAAATTCGATGCCGAATTCAAATTTTTGTATTTTCTTTTAAATTGTATTTTTTTTATTTGTATAAATTCCTCAATTTTCGTATAGTATAACGACACGAATTATATATCAGATATTAGAAAATATTGAACTATATATCAAGTTTTAGGAAATAATTCAGCGCAACTTGAGACCCTATGCTCTACTGGCAGTCAAGGATAACAGAATTTAGCGCAGCACAATCGATATATCAATAACTGAGATATCGCGAAAGCACAATATATCGATGTCCTCAAATTGGCAAATAAAAAAAAATAAATTTAAAAAACCGTATTTATTTAATCCGAATTATATATCAGATTTTCCAACGCAGCACGCTACTAAATTTCATTAAAATCGGTTTATAAACACTGGAGATATTGCCAAAATTCAAAATTCGATGAGAATTGAATTGAAACATTCTTTTTAACTCCATTTAAAAAAAAAGATTTTAAAATTCTAAGAATAGTCAAATACGACTCTCTGAGTCGATTTAGACCCCGACTCCTGTGTCGATCGGTATTATTTTTATTTGTTTAAAGACGAATAATGAAAAAATTACAAACTGAATGGCAAACTTTTACCTATTGGTTTATATAGATCAGATATTAGTAAAAAAAATTGGTGCAGTATTGTACAAAAATTAAAAAATTTAATTTTAATAAAACTGTAAAAATAGGATTTGTATTTGTTATATAGTATGATTCCTCAAATTGGTTGGAAAATGACAGTTATATATTGTTTTAAGTAATTTATGAGTCTGAGGTGCCCTATTTTGGGAGCCGATTGCGCCGCTATAGTAAAAGCTAGGCTTTTTAGGTTTAAACATTTCTGCCAAAATTATTTTAAAATCGGCCTAAAGGTTTAAAAGTTGCAGACTTATTTCAATAATTTTTTCCACAATCCTACTGTGAGACGTTTTTGCTCCACTTCACATTCATCTTCACAGCTTTCTAAACATACACTGTTAATATTTTGGCAATTGCCTGTTTTTTCCATTTTGATTAATATTTTATAATAATCAAATATAAATTTCAAGTCAAAAATACAAAAATGAACAATATTTTTCATGTGCTTTGTGACTGACAATAGATCCTGCAATTTGTTGTGTACACATATCTGATAATCGTGTGAACTGCCAATTTATTGTAAGCTGAGATTGTCAGCTTAATTAATTGTCAGACAATTTCTGACAATGAAATTGACAGCTTTTCTTACAACCGTGTAAACACACAATTTGCCTTTTGCTGACAATTCTTTATTGTCAGTTTATTGGCAGCACATTGCCAGATGTGACAATATTGTAAGATCTGACCATCGTCTGAACGTAGCTAAAGACACAAAAATAAACAATATTTTTCATGTGCTTTGTGACTGACAATAGATCTGGCAATTTTTTGTGTACACATATCTGATAATCGTGTGAACTGCCAATTTATTGTAAGCTGAGATTGTCAGCTTAATTAGTTGTCAGACAATTTCTGACAATGAAATTGACAGCTTTTCTTACAACCGTGTAAACACACAATTTGCCTTTTGCTGACAATTCTTTATTGTCAGTTTATTGGCAGCACATTGCCAGATGTGACAATATTGTAAGATCTGACCATCGTCTATACGTAGCTTTACTATTTTTCTCCAAGTAAGTAAGTAAATTTTATTGAGACTTTTTTCTTTCGATAACATGCAAACTTTTTTAGAAAGTGATATGTTAAATAACATACAGTGAATGAGAACAAAGATTTCTCAGGTCTTTAACAGTGACAGACAGAGCATGTGTATCTGTTAAATAAAACAACAACTACATAACACTTAAAACGAGTTAATAATAATCTGTTAGATATTTGGCAAACAGAGCTTATATGCGACGATACTTTTGTAAAAAGATAAAATGATGAATAAATGTAGTATCACAGAATATATAAATTTGTTAGTGGTTGTTTGTAAAACGACAGTTCAGGTACATTCTAAGAACTTATTAAAAATTTTTGTAAATAATTTTAGTTATTTTTAGATTTATGATGAAATAAAAATAAATAATGAATAGTTTATAAAATATAATTTTTCATTTTCCTCAGCCCCTATGGGAGCCAGGCGTAGTTTTGATATATATTTGTGGTAACGATTTATGATGCCTATTGGGGAGAGGTAAGCTGATTCTGACCAGCGTAAATCATTTTCTAATTCATGAATTTCATTCATAAGGGAGTTTTCGTGTGAGGCGAGTTTTTCGGCAAACAGCTTTTGTAGCCGTAGGGCGTTTTTGCAGAAATGTTGAACTTCTAAGTTATTATAAATGTAAGTGTTGGAGTATTTCCTCGTTTGACTTACATAATGTTTGTTAATACACTTCCGCAAAATCCTACGTTCAAATATTTCCAATTCTTTGGCAACTATTGGCGAAATAGTGAGCCAGATTGGAAACCCGTAGAGCAAGCCTGATCTGATAGTCACCTAGGAATGAAAACATCCCAGCTATTTGTTTTGTTTTTTGTAGTGTGCAACGTGCATGTACATTAAACTTTAGTAGGTTGTTGAAAGTGATGCCTAGGTATTTAATGCTATTTTAAAATGGAATCTCGACTCCGTCAAGAGCGATGTGTAACATTTTGCTTTGGGGTCCACTGATCGGTGACATTTCCCTGATGGGTTCCTTATACAAATTGCTTCTGATTTGTTTGTGTTAATTTTAATTCTCCACGTTCTGTAAAAATCATTATCAGCTTGAGATGAGCTTGTGACATTGTGAAGAGCTTGAGTTGGTGAGGCACTATGTGCACAAATAAGACAATCATCTGCGTATAGAATTGCCTTGGAGTTTTGTGTTGTATGCGGGAAGTCATAAAGGAAGAGATTAAACAAGTACGGGGCTAAAACACTTCCTTGTGGAACTCCACTATTTACATGACCGGGAGATGAAGATATACTCTGAATTTGGACCGAAAATTTTCGATCGGATAGAAAACTTTGAATCAGTTTGACTAAATTGAGATCCACTCCTAATTCTATTAATTTGTATATAATTGCTTTATGACAAACGGAGTCAAACGCTTTCTCTATATCCAAGGATATTGCCACCGTGCAAATTTGGTTTCTCAAGTTTTTGCTTACATCGCTATAGAACTTTAATAGGGCGTGCAGGGTAGAATGAAGCCTTTTGAAGCCAAATTGGAAATCAGATATAGGGTTTATGATAAGTTCATTTTCAATTTTCTCCTTTAAGATGTGCTCAAACACTTTTCCTATGTTAGAAAGCAAGGATGTGGGACGAAACTCAGATAATTCTTCACTTTCACTTTTCTTTTTTATTGGAAGTATGTATTTTCGCCAGTTTCCAATCTGTGGGAAAATAACCATTGTTAACATAATCATAATATAGGTAAGTAGCTTAATTGTTGTATTAGGAAACTTTTTAATGATGTAATTTGAAATACCGTCTAAACCAGGAGACTTTTTAGTGTTAATGGTTTGTATTATGCTTTTAATTTTTGAAGATTCTGTGAAATGGTATGTATCTGGGTTTGAAAGTGCATCAAACTTATAATCAAAAGTAAAAAATGTGACTTGGGATGACGTCTACACAATTTAAGATGCTGGAATCTAGAAAACTGAAGAGTATAAAGATTGGAACCTGTCTGCAATTTCTACAGGGTTTGTTATGACGTCATTATTGTGGCGTATGTGTTGTCAAAATGGAGACTTTCTTTTCCCAGTAAATTCATATATTTCTTTAAATGCAGACGGCCCAGGTTTGATATTTTGTAATTTATTATTAATTTTCTGTGCTTTTTCTGTATCAACTGATTCTTTAATAATCACTTTAAGCTGAATTTGTTTGGATAACATTTTGTACTCATTGCTGAGTCTGTTTCCAGTGCGGTGGAATATGTTCTTCAGCTCCTTTTGCCATTGGTGATTCGTTTTAAATAGTTTTTTGGTTCTTTCTGAAAGCGGCATTTTCCCGTTTTTTAATATAACCTTTTGGGAATGGGACTCATGAACTGTAGCAAATATAGTATTAGAACCCCTTATTAAAGAATCAATTTCTTGATTTTCTAGGGATGTATTAGTCGGAGGCATAATTCTCCCTCACGGAGTTCCTAAATCACGGCTAAATTGATCCTAATTCGTATTTTTGTAAAAGGTGAAAGATTGTGGTGGATTTAAAGTAATGCTGGATGAATTTATTTTTAATTTTAAATTGATCGGAAAGTGATCTGAAAAGGTTGGAAGAGAGGCTACCGAAAGTTTGGGTTGTTTGTGTCAATGAGTTTTGTGCTGACAAGAAAGTGATCCAGGAAGGAAGATCCATTTGGGTAAGAAGGTGTAGAGTCACAGATGCGAACAACCTCTAAAGAGTTGTCATCTAACCAATTTTCAGGCTTTTTAAGTTGGAGTTATCCATTGTGTCGCCCCATGATGAGCTCTTTGAATTCAGATCACCTCCAAGGATGAACCCATCAAAACCTAAACAAGTTTGAAGAACGTTATTTAGATCTGATTCTAGCTGCAGCGACTGATAGTTGCAAGGAATGTAGAGTGATCCAAGCAAATATCTTCTGCTGACCTTGTTGTAAGAGGAGTTGATTTCTATAAAAGAAGTATTTATTCCGATGTTATTTCTGGAAACTTTGTTGTGTTGTATGGAGTTTTTTATTATTACAGCGACGCCGATTGAAGAATTGTCATGAATAAAGGTGTAACCATCAATAATTATGGACATATGATTTCTCAAGTGACACTCTTGGATTAATCCAATGTCGATGTTGTTGTGGTGTAGTATATTTCTTAATTCGATCTGACGACTTTTGTCAATCAGAGATCGCACGTTAAATGATAAAATATTTAATGATCTATGGTCCACATTTGGTCTTTACTTTTTTTAAGAGGCTCAGAATTTCTGATTTTGCCTCAGACTTTGTCATGTTTTTAAAATCATTCAGAAAAATGTTGATCTCTTGCTCCAAGGTTAATTCCTCTGATTCTAAGAAATAATTGACTAGTTTTAAGAATTCTTCAATTACCGGAGGCTTTCGTTGACTAGAAGATTGTTGAGAGTTGTTAGCCTGCTGAAAGAAACTAGCAAATGTTTTCCCCGGTGAACGCATAGATAAATTCACTGCTCGATTTACATTTTCTGATGCTGCAGCCATGCAAGTCAATGTCTGCGAGTACACTAAGGATACCAAATTTGTTCTGGTCTCGAGGGACATGGTTGGCTAGTCTTTCAGGTAAATCTGAAATGTCCACTTGAATAGTGTTTTCAAATCTTTATCTTTCTCGATCATTTGTAATGATTGTCGTTTTTGTTGTACAGGGTGGCCCAGAAAAACCGAAGTAGTGTGAATTGCTTATAACTTTTTATTTAAGAGATATTTTTTTAATTTATTTTTTTTTAAATACATTAAATTTATGGGGAATATTTTTGGATTAGTTATTAAAAATGATATCCCGCAAGTGGTGGCCATATTCTGCTTCGCACAAATGTGCTCTTTCCAGCACATTTTCCATGACCTTTCGCAAAACTTCCGGTGGTATGTTGTTAATTTCTTCTCGAATATTGGTTTTTAACTCCTCAATAGTCCTAGGCTTATTAACATAAACTTTTCCTTTTAAATAGCCCCAAAGAAAACAGTCTGGAGCGGTTAAATCCGGGGACCGCGGAGGCCAATTAAAATTGCTGTTACGAGAAATTATTCTTTCACCAAAGATGTCGCGTAAAAGAGTTATTGTGGCCCTCGCAGTGTGCGCTGTGGCTCCATCCTGTTGGAACCATATTTGCGGATGGTTTTCCACGGCTGGCCTTACAAAATTTTGCAACATGGCCCGATATCGATCACCATTGACGGAAATGGCGACACCTTGTTCATTTTCAAAAAAAAAAAAATGGGCCAATGATCCCTTCAGAAGTAACACCGCACCAAACGGTACACTTAACTGGGTGCAATTGTAGTTGATGAAGTACTCTCGGGTTTTCCGTAGCCCATATCCTACAGTTTTGCTTGTTAACGAACCCATTTAATTGAAAATGGGCTTCGTCACTCATTATTAAGTTATGAATAAAATTTGGATTCTCTTGTGCTTTTTGCTGGAAATAAATTGCATAGTCAAGTCGCTGCTTGTAATCTGTTGGTTTCAATTCTTGGACAAGTTGAATTTTGTATGGAAACAATCCTATGGTGTGCAAAATTCTCTGCAGCGACGTTCTTGAGAGGCCCAGTTGTGACGAACGTCTCCTGGTTGATGTTTCTGGATCCTCCCGAATACTCTCCTGTACCACTTGAATATTGTCAGCCGTGTGGACAGTTCGGTGTCTGCCGGGACCAGGAAGGTTCCTTACTGCTCCTTGTTCTCGAAAATTTGCAACCAGACGGTTTATTGTTGAATGAGAGGGTGCAACCCGCACATTAAATTGACGACGGTATGCACGCTGAGTCAACACAATGGACCGTTGATTTGAAAAGTAAATTTCAACAATTTGGGCACGTTGTTCAATTGTGTATTGCTCCATTATAAATTATCCAAGCCTTCTTTACAAAATACTGAAAAGAAAAGAAAAAAATTATAATAAAAAAGTTATAAGGAATTCACACCACTTCGGTCTTTCTGGGCCACCCTGTATTTGCGCCACTATAATTGGTTACAACAGCAATCTTTGGATCACTAGGAGTTGTCCCTACTTCCTCCTCCATAACATCATACTCCATGTCATGGGGCAATAGCATAGGCATATGCTTACAATATTAAGCAATTTATTATGCATGTCGTTGTAAATATTCAATATAACTAGAAAATTACTTATTTGCGCTAAAAAAAATACGATAACTGAAAGTGCCCACCAAAAAAGCTATTTTTCTCCAACTGAGATTATCTTGTCAGAATCTTAGCAACGTCATCTATTGTAAATTATACAGTACTATTCACTGCTACCCAGCAAACAATTTTGTTAAAACTTGTATGTATATAATTATTATTATTATACCATTCACCAATAGGTGAAAGGGTATTATAAGTTTGTGATTCCGTTTGTAATTTTTTTATTAGTGATCGTAGACCCCAAAAAATTATACCGATCGACTCAGAATCGGGAGGAGAATCGCGATGTCCGTCTGTCTGTCCGTCCGTCTATCCGTCCGTCCGCCAAAACACTAAAATTGATGTATCGCAAATTGCCCAAAGTACGCATTAGAGAATGTTTGTTGAAAAAATGAAATGCAGAAATAGGAACAAGTAAGAGTGGTATATTCGGCTTTACCGAATCTTGGATAGCCTTCACCAATAGTGTTTCAAAAGTAAAATACAAAATCGTATGAATATATTGATAATTATATAGTTTCTGATTACTGACTTAGTTGAGCCCCACACAAATGCTTCATATGTATATTAATTTTCTTTTGTTCATACTAAATGTAATTCCTAGCAATATTTGGTTATACTAGTACAAGGTGGCGCAAAAGTAATCCTCCTATCAGAAAATGGTCTAAATTTTGCGATTGGCCCCTAATGTCAATTCTGTTTTGGCATTTGTGTAGTAAACACTTGCAAAATACACGTTAATAAACAATGTTACTCTACACTGCTCCAGAACGCGGAATATTGGTGACTATTTATTTGGCCAATAATCGGTCGGTGACTTTGGCACAACGTGAGTTTCGTCGCAGATTTCCTAGTCGTCCAACGCCTACTGGTGAAATACTGCTCGCCTCGAAGAGACTGGCACAACACGAGATGCTGCCAGGCGTGGCAACCCCGGAGTCGCCGTTCTGCAGAGAATATTGCTGCTGTAGCCGAGGATGTCATGGAAGCGCCGTCGACATCGATCAGACGACGTGCCACGCAAATGGGTATCAGTCAACGGTCTTTACAGCGAATTTTGGTAAAAAATTTGAAGATGTTTCCGTACAAAGTCCAGACGGTGCATCAGCTGTTAGCTGCTGACCGCCAATCGCGTCTAACATACGCTCAAGCCATCCCTAATCACCACCAAGAGGAAGACGATTTTTCATTAAAAATAATCATGAGTGATTAAGCCCATTTCTATCTTACCGGGTACGTAAATAAGCAAAATTTACGTGAAAATCCGCGTGTAACCCACGAAGAGCTATTACACCCACTCAAAGTCATTGTATGGTGTGCTTTTTTCGCTGGAGGAGTCATCGGACCTTTTTTATTCAAAGACGTAGCGGGCCAAACGGTTACTGTGAATGGTGAGCGCTACAGAGCAATGATTAACGAGTTCCGTTTGCCGCAACTTGATGAATTGGGATTGGAAAACATGTGGTTCCAACAGGACGGTGCAACGGCATACACTGCACGTGCCACAACCGATATGCTGAAGGATGCATTTCCCGGGCGCCTAATCTTCCGTTTTGGCGATTTGCACTGGCCAGCAAGATCGCCTGATTTGACCGCTGCAGACTTCTTTTTGTGGGGCTTTTTGAAGTCGCGGGTTTATGTCAACAAGCCTCAGACTCTTGCAGCTCTTAAAGACAATATCCGTCAAGAATGTGAGGACCTAAAATGCTATAAAAAGGGCTCAAATGACAATCAACTCTGGCCGGAAAACGAAAAGCTTTTCGGTGGCGTCATCATCTAGAATAGTTATGGACCCAAAGGTTAGGTTGGGCAGGTGGCTGATGTATAAGGCAGCGTCACTTGGATTCTAAAGTTCGATAGACCAGATAAACCATGCAGAAAAGATGCTTCAAAATGTAGATGCCCTTAGATTTGCAAGAGTACATCGATTTGATGAAGATTAAGTATTCTGGCACACAACCCAAAAACACAGTGCCCAGTGAGGGTTGTGTACTTTAATTCATACGAATTATCCAACTATTAAAGGTTAATGATTAGTTATGTAAAACTCTGAAGTTAGCGGACTGATTTAGGTCAAAGTTTTAACAATGATTGTCAATGTATACAAGCCTTAGAATTATAAGGTATACACTCTTAGTTTTAGATACATGCGTGAAATATATAGCTAGCTATGAATGGATATCAGCTTTGGCGGAAAATTTATTGAAGATTTACTTATTAATCTGAAGTTAGTTAACTAATTAAGATGAATACTTCAACAATAATATTTGGGATGCATTGTTCTTTCGATCTGTCCGATGGATGTGTGGAAAGTTTTGCTCTAGTTCTTTGTGCAATTATAACATGATTTAATTTATCAGCATTAAAGTGATTCCCGAACCGAGCTCGCCCATTTTCAAAGCCGAACTTTTCAAGATATCGCCCTGAATAACGATATTGTACAACGTCTTTATACTAAATGCCATCATCGTATCTATTATAATAGATAGATAATTATAATTTGTCATTTATTAGCTACTAAGAGATTGCCTTAGGCGAAGTTATACGGGAGCAATAGTCAAACGTGAACGGATTTCTCCCAATTGTAATTAAACAATTTAAATTTTCGTTGATATGTGAGATACATACATACATATGTAGGTTTTGAACGGATATCATATACTTAGCTGCATTTTTGTACTTCCTAGGAAGATTACCTATAATTTGATATATAATACATACTCAAATGTAATCATAAAGTTCAAAAGTCAGACATAGAATTAAGATAAATGCAGTGTGTCTGTCTGCTAAAATCAGATTTGTGGAGCTCCTGGAAGGTATACCCATATGCATTTTACACAAAATTTTAGGATATCGTCCCACCCTGAGCTCCAAAAACTTGACTACAACAGAAAAAAGGACAGACAGGTAGACGGACGGACGGACAGACAGGTAGACGGACGGACGGACAAACAGACGGACGGACGGACGCGAAATCGATTCTCCTGCCGATTCTGAGACGATCGGTACAACTTGAATGGTATTCATGATCAGATTTGTGGAGTTTATATCAGATTTTAGGAAATCCTCCCACAAGGAACGCTGTCAAATTTCATCACAATCGGTCCATAAACACCTGAGATATCGCTGAAACAATATTTACAAAATGTCAACAAAATTTCTTAGACACGTACTTTGGGCAATTTGCTGTACATCACAAGTAGTGTTTTGGCGGTATCTCAGTTGTTTATGGACCACTTTTGATAAAATTTTATAATGTGCTTGGCGGGGGAATTTCCTAAAATCTGATATAAAATTTATGTATGTCCGTGCTCCAGGAGGATGGTTTTTCCTATTTCTGCATTTCATTGTTTCAACAAACATTCTCTAACGCGTACTTTGGGCAATTTGCGATACATCAAATTGAGTGTTTTGGCTGTATCTCAGTTGTTTATAGAACCATGGGGAACCATTTCCTACAATCTGATATATAATATATTATCACATGTACACCAGGAGTACCTTGTTTCTCTTATTATTTAAAAGTGTGTTTCAATCAAAAATTTTAAAATTTTCGTCTAATTTTTGGTATTTTTTCGATATTTTCGGTGTTTATAAACCGATTTTAATGAAATTTAATAGCGTTCATTGCGGGAGAATTTCCTAAAATCTGGTATATAATTTATGTAGGTCCACCCTCCAGGGGCTTCAGAAACTTGATTTCAACAGACAGACAGACAGACAGACGGACGGACAGACAGACAGACAGACAGACAGACAGACGGACATCGCTTAATCGATTCTCCTCCCGATTCTGAGTCGATCGGTATAATTTTTATGGGGTCTACGATCACTAATAAAAAAATTACAAACGGAATCACAAACTTATAATACCCTTTCACCTATTGGTGAAGGGTATAAAAACCATCCTCCGTTAACATACATAAATTTTATATCAGATTTTAAGAAATTCCTCCGCCAAGCATGTTATTAAATTCTGTAAAGTCTTATCAAAATCGGTCCATAAACAACTGAGATATCGCCAAAACACTACTTGCGATGTACAGCAAATTGCCCAAAGTACGTGTCTAAGAAATTTTGTTTACATTTTGTAAGTATTGTGTCTCCACTAAGCATGTTATTAAATTCTGTAAAATCTTATCAAAATCGGTCCATAAACAACTGAGATATCGCCAAAACACTACTTGTGATGTACAGCAAATTGCCCAAAGTACGTGTCTAAGAAATTTTGTTTACATTTTGTAAGTATTTTTCAGCGATATCTCACGTGTTTATAGACCGATTGTAATGAAATTTGACAGCGTTTTTTATGGAAGGCTTTCCTAAAATCTGATATATAAACTCTACAAATCTGATCATGAATACCATTCAAATTGTACTGATCGACTCAGAATCGGCAGGAGAATCTATTTCGCTACGTCCTTCCGTCTGTCTGTTTGTTTGTCCGCCCGTTCTTCTGTTTGTTCGTCTGTCCGTCCGTCTACCTGTCTGTCCTTTTTTCAGTTGTAGTCAAGTTTTTGGAGCTCCTGTTTTGTCGTATCTCAGATGTTTATTTTGATGAAATTTAATAGCGTTCTTCGCAGGGGATTACATAAATTCTGGTATATTCGGTAATTTGTGGTAGATATAATTTAGTGTCTAAGCGATGTTTCAGGTGTTTTGATCGACAATGATGAAATTCAGGGTGGGACGATAAATAAGTAGCATACCTTCCAGGAGCTCCACAAATCAGATTTTAGCAGACAGACAAACATTTGTCTTAATTTTGTGTCTGACTTTTGAACATTATAATAATATTTGAGAATATATTATATATCAAGTTATAATTTTATTAATTGCAATTGGGAGAAATCCGTTCACGTTTGACAATTGCTCCCGTATAACTTCGCCTAAAGCAATCTCTCAGTAGCTAATAAATGACAAATTATAATAGATACGAATATGACATTTACTATAAAGACGTTGCACAATATCGTTATTTAGCGCGATAGCGCCTAAAACAAACTTTCTTTCTTCAATATTTAACAAAAGTATTTCTGATCTCTAGAAAAGTTCGGTATTGAAAATGGGCGAACTCGGTTCACATTTAGTGAAATCTAATATATAACCCCGGCCGGGAATTACTTTAAAGCTGATAATTTAAATTACATTAACTAGAGCAAAACTTTTTTTTTATTTATTCTTCCATTATATAACTTAGCACATAAAGCCTTATATAGTTATTAAAAGCAACTTGAGCTACTTTCCTACTTTCTACGTATCCATCGGACAGATCGGAGGAACAATACATCCCAAATATTATTGATCTAGATGATGACGGCGGGTGACACTACGAGGTCTGGGGCCGAATTACGGCATTCGATATCGATCGAAATCTTAGATATTTTCAAAACATTTGTATAGCATACTTTAAGGATGATCAAAATTATTTAAAAGATACACAGTTTACTATATTTTTTTGCCAAAAGATAAACAATTTTTTTGCCAAAAGATGAACAATAGCAAACGAATTTTAATTGAACTATATGTTTTTAAAGACGAATCAAAATGGATACCAAATTTCAATTAACTTTTTGCACCGAAGTTACTTTCAACATCCCTAAAGTATACTTCACAATATTCACTTGAAAGTCTGAGTTTTCGATCGATATCGAATGCGGTAATTTGACCAATGATTTTTGATTTTCGATCGGCGGGCGTATAGGCGTGGCAAAATCCAATTTTCATATTGTACCACTAATGTTTGCTTAGGGCCAGCAACGCGGACCGGGTCAGCTAGTTCTCAATAAATTCTTATGGTTTTGTACTTTACTTTTGAAACACCATCGGTGAAGGGTATCCAAGATTCGGCAAAGCCGAATATACCTCTCTTACTTGTTTTTTATTTATTGCAATTACTCCGAAACAATGGATTGTTTAAAATCTGATTTTAGCGCTTCAGCTTATGATCGCATGGTCTGCTGTTGGTTGTGCATTTGAAACTATCACTTAAAATTTAGTGGACTTAAAGCTTGTGCCGCAGATTCTTTAGCTGATCCTAACAAATGTATGCAATGGACTTGTCCTCGGTGCAAACCAATTAATATTGAGTTTTATAAATTCTTTAAAAGTTTTAAAAATGAATATGATCAGTTAATCACTGATTTCAAAAGTGTTCAGAACAAATTGACTATTTTCGGCGAATTGTTCTCGAAGTTTCCAAACTTGGATTCATTCACAAGCATGCAGCAAAATTCTTCGCCTAAAAGAAAAAAATAATTCCTGAACATTCGTTAATCCAAATAATGTTTCTTCTAATGCGACTTCGGTTCCCTCTTACTCCGAGATTATCTCTGAAACCAATGCCAGTTTTCCGTTATCTAACAATAATAACAATAATAATATTTTGCCATTACCAATGAATTCTGTATCCAACATTACATCACTGGATTCTAATAAAACTCCTGTATTGTTCAAAAATGTTTCTTCCAGTACTTCGTCACAACCAATTAACAGCCTGTTCACAAAACTGTCATACGTTAGAAGGCAATCGAATACTAGCCTAACGATTAAGCTCTAAATTGAGTTCATTTTCTTTTTTCGTTTGGAAGTAAAAACTTCGTAATGAAATATCAAATAATAGTATTGCCATGAAATATTTTATTACTTTTCTGAAAGCTTTTCCTGTAAAACGTAAGACTTTTGTAAAATGATGTTAACCCTAAAATTATATAAACTCAAAAATAAATAAAAACAAAAAATAAAAATATTTAAAATTTTTTTTTTTCAAAATTAAATTAAACATTTTTTCAATGATGTTCTGTTTATGAGAAAGGCAAGTACTAAGTAAAAAAGTTCGGGTTTTAGGAACAAGTTCTCTGATTTCTATCCAAAGTAACTAGAAACGATAGAACATTGTGACACTCCAGTGGCTCAATAGAGTTGGATACCGACGAGCACATTCACCCTTTTCTACACTCGGTCGAGTAACCCTATTCTGAGACATGTATTTCGTAAGAAGATTTGAGTTTGGGAACGAGTTCCCTAATTTGATTAGGGCACATTCCAAAGTAAAAACAATAGAAAAGTGTGACACTTCAGTGGTTCAATAGAGTTGGATACCATGCTGTCATCAATAAGCACTTTCACCCCCTCTTGCACTCCTACATAGACCCTTTTCCGAAACATGTATTGCGTAGTAGTGAAATACAACTCTCATGTATGTCCCGATGCTTCAAAGTTTATTTTGGAACTTCTTGACCGAGTACAGCAAAAGTGTTGTACATTAGGTTACCCAATTCTATTGTTACTACTTTAGAATGTGCTCTAACGAAATCAGGAAACTCGTTTTCGATTCATGAATTTTCTTACGCAATACACGTCTATCTGTTAGAGCTCGTCCTTTCGTAGTCGATTGACCAGTAGACAGACGATACTCTACAGATAGACGTTACAGTTCGTATGTAGAATTTGCTTCCCTCAGAAGTTTTTCCAACCAGTTGCAATATATGGAAGTTTAAATCAAAGGTCCACAAACACTTCCTATTCCCCCTCCCATAACCTTTTCCTAGTTACAACACAATGCATTGTATTGTGATCATGTCCTAATCGAAAGAAAAATAAAAAGCCGTTTTTTGTTTTCCAGGCGATTAGAATTTTTTAATTGCCTGATTTGACATTTACTTTCGTCTATACATTTCATTTGCGAACCAACATTTTAAAAGCTTTTTCTCGTTTCACTCAAAAAAAAAATTTTAAAAACCAAAAGTTCAATTTTTTCGTAAGTTGACGTACAATGTGAAAAAATTAGTTTCAAAAACAGGCTGATATAGTCTAAAGGAACTTTCATACTTCTACAAGAGCTTTATCTAACAGCAAACAATAGTAAAAGGAAAGTAAACAAATTTCAAGAAGAAACTAAATACTATAATCACTACAACAAAGGAAGTAGATAAAAGAGGCCAAAGATTAGGTAAGAATTTTAAAGAAATCTTGTGAGGATAAAAAACAAGGAAATATATTTATGAACGCCAGTATTTATGTAATAACGACCATAAGCAAATAACTACGAGGAAGTAGCGACAAAACAGCTTGCAATATCAAGTATAAGTGAAGAGGGGTCTCAATTTATAGCAACAATTTACAGCCTGTTTTTGAAACTACAATTTTTTCAAATTGTACGTCAACTTACGAAAAAATTAAAGTTTTGGTTTTTGAATTTTTTTTTTTGAGTGAAACGAGAAAAAGCTTTTGAAATTTTGGTTCGTAAATGAAATGTATAGACGAAAGTAAATGTCAAATCAGGCAATTAAAAAATTCTAATCGCCTGGGAAACAAAAAACGGTTATTTAATTTTTTTTGTTTAGGACCTGAATACAATACAATGCATTGTGTTGAAACTAGGAAAAGGTTGTGGGAGAGGGAAAAGGTTGTGGGGGGGGGGATAATAGGTACTGTTTGTGGATATTTGATTTAAACTTCCCTATATTGCAACTGGTTGGAAAAACTTCTGCGGGAAGGAAATTCTACATACGAACTGTACGACTAGCGTATCGTTTATCTGTAGAGTATCGTCTGTCTACTGGTCAATCGACTACGAAAGGATGAGCTCTAACAGATAGACGTACATTGCGTAAGAAAGTTCATGTATCGAGAACGAGTTTCCAGATTTTGTTAGAGCACATTCCAAAGTAGTAGCAATATAACAATAGAGTTGGATAACCTACTGTTACCGATGAGCACTTTTGCTCCCTCCTGTACTCGGTCAAGAAGTTCCAAAATAAACTTTGAAGCACCGGCCCATACATGAGAGTTGTATTTCACCGGTTCGCAATACATGTTTCGGAATAGGGTCTATGTAAGAATGCAAGAGAGGACGAAAGTGCTCATTGATTACAGCATGGTATCTAACTCTATTGAACCCCTGTAGTGTCACACTTTTTTTTGGTTTTTACTTTGGGATGTGCCCTAATGAAATTAGGGAACTCGTTCCCAAACTCAAATCTTCTTACGCAGTACATGTCTCAGAATAGAGTCTTTGCTACTCGACCGAGTGTAGGAAACGGTGGACGCGCTCGTCGGTATGCAACTCTATTTAGCCACTGGAGTGTCACAATGTTCTACCGTTTCTAGTTGCTTTGGAATCCGGTCTATCGAAATCTGGGAACTTGTTCCTAAAACTCGAACTTTTTTACTTAATACTTGTCTTTCTCATATTCCGAACATCATTGAAAAAATGTTTAATTTAATTTTGAAAAAAAATGCTAAATTTTTTTATTTTTTGCTTTTATTTATTTTTGATTTTATTTAATTTTAGGGTCAACATAATTTTACAAAAGTCTTAAGTTTTATAGAAAAGTAATAAAATATCTCATGGCAATACTATTATTTGATAATTCATTACTAAGCTTTCACTTCCAAACGAAAAAAGAAAATGAACTCAATTTAGAGCTTTATCATTAGGCTAGTATTCGAATGCCTTCTAACGTATGACAGTTTTGTGAACAGGCTGTTAATTCATAAATAGTTTTTAAACAGAGATTGTTTGTTGATGTCTTTAATAGATTTTTCGGCTTTTGTGATTTTAGGTAACATCAAGTGTCCGTTAACAGTAAACACTTGACGCTTTTCAACATAGTTGATGGAGGAATCGTGGTACAACTTGTTTATATATTAAGATTCACTTAATCTTTCTAAATTGTATATATATTTTTTAAACATTTTCTTTATTATTTGAATTTGTTTGTTTAACATTGAAACTTAAAGACAATGTTCAGTGATTTGAAACACACACCAAATAGAAAGTAAACATCAGGACAAATAAACCAGGATAATAATGCGGCACACCAAAAAAAATATTTATCAGGCCTGTTCTGAAAATCACATTTTGTGAAAGTTATTTAAAATCACATAAAAGGTGTTCTGCAAACAAAAATCACAAAAGTTTTGTGATTTCAAATCGGTCAGCTAAGACACTATCGATTTGAAACCACTTGTCTGTTTTACATGTAATTTTATTTTTATTTCTATTACTAATTGAATAGATTAAAAGCCTAATATGATTTTTATAATTTTGTGTAATAAAATTTACAATTTTACTTAAAAGTTCATTGAAAAATATGAAAAAACGGAAACACTCATTTTAAGCTAAACTTTTTGTGATTTTTCTTAAAGTCAACCAAGTAGAAAAATTTACTTTTTCAACGTTAAAAGTGTTAAGTTTTTGCAAAAATACTAATAAAATCAATCAAATTTTATTTATGATGCTAAAAATTACCAAAAATCGTGCATTTGCACTAGTTTATACAAATTTCCTTGTGTTTTGAGAAGTTTAAATCACACAAAAAAACGTAAAAAACTGTGATTTACAGAACAGGTACAAATCACATTTGTGATTTCAAAACGGAATGTGATTTCAAATCACGTGATTTTCAGAACAGGCCTGTATAATAAACAATAAAGTTAAATATTTAACTAACTAACAGTAGCAGTATTAACAATATTTAAAAGGAAAAAATCTTACTATTAACACGAAAAGTAACAAAAAAAAAAACAAGTAAGAGTGTCATATTCGGCTTTGCCGAATCTTGTATACCCACCATCAAGTTGTACGAGAGTGCAGCTAATTCAAAATGTTGAACAAATGTGGTATTGTTGGTAATATATCGGGTGGTTAAATTTCAAAGGCCGATGTTGATTTTGAATAAAACACAAACTATTTAGGAAATTTTATTTTATTATTGGTATTACTCACTTATGTATGGAACAAAATATCGGCCAAATGGTCGCCGCGACCACGGCGGCACACCTCCATCGGATGGTCCAAATTTTCGTTGACCCTGAGGCATAATGGAGGTTCTATGCCGTTAATGGGCCGAATTATCTCATCCTTTAGCTCTTGAATTGTTGCTGGCTTATCGACGTATACCTTTTCTTTCAAATAACCCCAAAGAAAAAAGTCCAACGGTGTCAAATCACATGATCTTGGCGGCCAATTGACATCGCCATTATGTGAGATAACACGGCCATTGAATTTGTTGCTCAAAAGAGCCATTGTTTCGTTAGCTGTGTGGTAAGTGGCACCATCCTGCTGAAACCACATATCGTCCAAATCCATATCTTCCAATTCGAACCATAAAAAGTTCGTTATCATCTCACGATAACGAACCATTCACAGTAACTGCCTGACCGGCCTCATTTTGGAAAAAAAACGGCCCGATGATGCCGCCAGCCCATAAAACGCACCAAACAGTCACTCTTTGTGGGTGCATTGGTTTTTCGACAATCACTCTTGGATTCTTATTCGCGCAAATGCGGCAATTCTGTTTATTGACGAATCCACTGAGGTGAAAATGTGCCTCATCACTGAAGATGATTTTCTTCGAAAATTGATCATCCACTGTTGCCATTTCTTGCCACCATTCTGCCCATTCACGACGTTTGGAATGGTCAAGAGGCTTTAGTTCTTGAGCCAATTGCACCTTGTAAGCGTGTAAATGCAAGTCTTTATGCATAATGTTCATCAACGAATAGCGTAAGAGGTGCAATTGTTGGGCACGACGACGAGTTGAGCATGCACTGGTGTTCTCACATCTTCTACAGACCCGGTCTGCTTGAATCTTTCCACGATTTTTACGATTGTACGCACATTTGGACGATCAAATTGACCAAAAAAATCACGAAGTGCACGATACGCATTTTGATTTGAACGCCCATTTTCATAATAGTTTGGTTAACTTTAACACGTTGTTGGAATGTGTATCTCTCCATGGTTCAAATTGAGTAAGTCTGAAATAGAGAAATGTCAAATAAAATTCGGAAAAAATTTTGCGTTTAGGTGTGGTTCACATTCAACATCGGCCCTTACAATTTAACCACCCTTTATTAGTCCAAATATTTCGATTGCAGTGGTATAGTTATTATAGTTCAACATTTAAAAGTATCTAAGTGGTTTCCCAAGTATTTACCTTGGGCAAAATTATGTTCCATAACCGAATATAGTTTTACATTAATAAGCTGTTTCGATGTGCCATAAACATGTTGATAGCGACACCTCAGGTTCATATATTTTTTTAGGAGTTCCTAATGCATCTACCTTGTATAAAGTCTGGACCTATTATTGATTGATAGCTATCTAATTTCGTAGATGCAATCTTAATATACTGAATGTACCTCAAAATCTTTTTGATTGTAGATATAAAAAGGGTATGTTATATATATAAGAACTATAGCCAAATGTTAACCGATTGTTACAAAATTTAGTGTACTGGCTGGTATTACAGCCTGTTCACAAAACTGTCATACGTTAGAATGCAATCGAATACTAGCCTAACGATAAAGCTCTAAATTGAGTTCATTTTCTTTTTCCGTTTGGAAGTAAAAGCTTCGTAATGAAATATCAGATAATAGTATTGCCATGAGATATTTTATTACTTTTCTGAAAGCTTTTCCTGTAAAACTTAAGACTTTTGTAAAATGATGTTAACCCTAAAAAATCAAAAATAAATAAAAACAAAAAATAAAAAATTTAACATTTTTTTTCAAAATTAAATTAAACATTTGTTCAATGATGTTCTGGGTATGAAAAAGACAATTGGTTTTAGGAACAAGTTCCCTGATTTCGATAGACCGGATTCCAAAGCAACTAGAAACGGTAGAACATTGTGACACTCCAGTGGCTCAATAGAGTTGCATACCGACGAGCGCGTTCACCGTTTCCTACACTCGGTCGAGTAGCTCTTACAAAGACTCTATTCTGAGACATGTATTGCATAAGAAGATTTTAGTTTGGCAACGAGTTACCTAATTTCGTTGGGGCACATTCCAAAGTAAAAACGATAGAAAAGTGTGACACTCCAGTGGTTCAATAGAGTTAGATATCATGCTGTAATCAATGAGCACTTTCGCCCTCTCTTGCACTCTTACATAGACCCTATTCCGAAACATGTATTGCGTACCGGTGAAATACAAATCTCATGTATGGGCCGGTGCTTCAAGATTTATTTTGGAACTTCTTGACCGAGTACAGGGGAGAGCAAAAGTGCTCATCGGTAACAGTAGGTTATCCAACTCTATTGTGTTATTGTTACTACTTTGGAATGTGCTCTAACAAAATCAGGAAACTCGTTCTCGATACATGAACTTTCTTAAGCAGTACACGTCTATCTGTTAGAGCTCATCCTTTCGTAGTCGATTGACCAGAAGACAGACGATACTCTACAGATAGACGATACGATAGCCGTACAGTTCGAATGTAGAATTTCCTTCCCGCAGAAGTTTTTCCAACCAGTTGCAATATAGGAAAGCTTAAATCAAATATCCAAAACCTTTTCCTAGTTTCAACACAATGCATTGTATTGTGTTCAAGTCCTAAACAAAAAGAAAAAAATAAATAACCGTTTTTTGTTTCCCAGGCGATTAAAATTTTTTAATTGCCTGATTTGACATTTACTTTCGTCTATACATTTCATTTACGAACCAAAATTTTAAAAGCTTTTTCTCGTTTCACTCAAAAAAAATTTCAAAAACCAAAAGTTCAACTTTTTGTAAGTTGACGTACAATTTGAAAAAAATTGTAGTTTCAAAAACAGGCCGTAAGTCTGTTTCCAATTTTGCACCTCAGAAATTTGGGAAATTTTGAAAATTTCCCATTATTTTTGGGAAATTTTGAAAATATCCAATTATTTTGGGAAGTTTTGAAAATTTCCCATTATTTTAAGAAATTTTGAAAAATTCCCATTATTATGGGAAATTTTGAAAATTTCCCATTATTTTGGGAAATTTTGAAAATTTCCCATTATTTTTGGAAATTTTGAAAATTTCCCATTATTTTGGAAATATTTGAAAATTTCCCATTATTTTGGGAAATTTTTAAAATTTCCCATTATTTTGGGAAATTTTTAAAATATCTAATTACTTTGGGAAGTTTTGAAAATTTCCCATTATTTTGGGCAATTTTAAAAATTTCCCATTATTTTGGGAAATTTTGAAAAATTCCCATTATTTTGGGAAATTTTGAAAGCATCCTATTATTTTGGGAAATTTTGAAAATGTCCCATTATTTTGCGAAATTTTGAAAATTTCCCATTATTTTGGGAAATTTTGAAAATTTCCCATTATTTTTGGAAATTTTGAAAGTATCCAATTATTTTGGGAAATTTTTAAAATTTCATTTATTATTCTGGGAAATTTTGAAAATGTACCTTTATTTTGGAAAATTTTAAAATTTCCCAAAATAATTGTCTATTTTCAAAATTTCCCAAAATAAAGGGAAATTTTTTAAATTTCCCAGAATAATAAAGGGAAATTTTAAAAATTTCTCAAAATAATTGAATACTTTCAAAATTTCCAAAAATAATGGGAAATTTTCAAAATTTCCCAAAAGAAATGGGATATTTTCAAAATTTTCTAAAGTAATAGGAAACTTTCAAAACTTCCCAAAATAATGGGAAGTTTTCAAAATTTCCCAAAAGAAATGGGAAATTTCCAAAATTTACCAAATTAAATGGGAAATTTTTAAAATTTCCCAAAAGAAATGGGAAATTTTCCAAATATCCCAAAAATAATAAAATATTTTCAAAATTTCCAAAAATAATGGAAAATTTTCAAAATTATCCAAAAGAAATAGGACATTTTCAAAATTTCCCAAAATAATGGGAAATTTTTAAAATTACCTAAAAGAAATAAGAAATTTTCAAAATTTCCCAAAATAATGGGAAATTTCCGAAGATAATGGAAAATTTTCAATATTTTCCAAAAGAAACAGGAAATTTTCCAAATAAGCCAGGAGAAATGGGAATTTTTCAAAATTTCCAAAAATAATGGGATATTTGCAAAATTTCCGAAAATAATGGGAAATTTTCAAAATTTCCGAAAACAATGGAAAATTTTCAAAATTTCCTAAAATAATTTGAAATTTTTAAAATTTCCTAAAAGAAATGGTAAATTTTCTAATTATCCCAAAAATAATAGAACATGTTCAAAATTTTCCAAAATGATGGGAAATTCTCAAAATTTCCCGAAATAATAGGATATTTTCACAATTTCCCAAAATAATGGGAAATTTTCAAAATTTCCCAAAATAATGGGAAATTTTCAAAATTTCCCAAAATAATGGGAAATTTTCAAAATTTCCCAAATTAATGGGAAATTTTCAAAATTTCCCAAAATTTCCCATTAATTTGGGAAATTTTCAAAATTTCCCAAAATTTCCCATTATTTTGGGAAATTTTGAAAATTTCCCAAAATAATGGGAATTTTTCAAAATTTCCCAAAATAATGGGAAATTTTCAAAATTTCCAAAAATAATGGGAATTTTTCAAAATTTCCCAAAATAATGGGAAAATTTCAAAATTTCCCAAAGTAATGGGAAATTTTCAAAATTTCCCGAAATAATGGGAAATTTTCAAAATTTCCCGAAATAATGGGAAATTTTCAAAATTTTCCAAAATAATGGGAATTTTTCAAAATTTCCCAAAATAATGGGAAATTTTCAAAATTTCCCAAAATAATGTGAAATTTTCAACATTTTCCCAAAATAATGGGAAATTGTCAAAATTAACCTAAGTAATGGGAAATTTTCAAAATTTCCCAAAATGATGGAAAATTTTCAAAATTTCCCAAACTAACAGGATATTTTCAAAATTTCCCAAAATAATGGGAATTTTTCAAAATTTCCCAAAATAAAGGGACATTTTCAAAATTTTCCAAAAGAAATGGGAAAGTTTTCTATAAAGAATACTTTTGTATATCAGTTATCCTATAGAGAATACTTTTGTATAATAGTTTTACTGTAGAAAATACTTTAGTATAACAGTTTTCCTGTAGAGAATACTTTTGTATGACAGTTTTTCTATAGAGAATACTTTTGTATGACATTTTTGTATAGGGAATACAGTTTGAAAGCAGTTTTTCTATAGAGAATATAATTTGTTGAGCTTTTTCTATTGATAATGAGTTTGTATTTGTCACTTTTACAAGAAAAAATTAAAAAAAATTGCTGCTCGAAAAAGTATATTACAAAAGATATCGCTCAGAGATTGTTTAAAAAAATTAAATTTTAAAATAAAAGGCAAAAATTGCCTGATATAATATTAAAATAAAAATAACCGACAAAAAATGTGCAAAAAAATATGAAATAAACATACTCGTTATAAATTGAGCGATATAATAAACGGCAACCATAACCGGCAGAATTTGTGCGATTTAATAAACGACAGAAATAACCGACAGAGTTTGTGTGATATAAAAAACGACAGAAATAACCGGCAAACTTTGTGCGATATAATAAAAGGCAAAATTAACTTTTATTTTTGATTAAAAAAATAAAAATCAAAAAATAACTTTTATTTCGGATTAAAAAAATAAAAATAAAAAAATAACAGTTATTTTCTGAGTTTTATTATAAAAGTCATAACCGTAACAGTCCCTGGCTTATATACATCTTTAGTGAGGCCTATACTTGAATACGCATCAGTAATTTGGGATCCGCAATATAATATTTACATTGATAAATTAGAATCCGTCCAAAACTGTTTCTCATTTTCTGTCTTCGTAGTTTAAATTGGAATCTAAATGTTAATCTTCCTCCGTACTGCAGTCGTTTAGCTCTCATTAACTTACCAACACTTGTAAGCCGAAGAACCGTTTCAAGGGAAAATTGACTCCGTCTATTTACAATCATTGATTCAGATTAATGTTTCCAACAGACGTCTTAGATCTTATGAACCTGTCCATTTAAAATTTCAAAGATCAAACTACGCGGATTATGATCCTTTCCGAAGAAGTGAATTCATTTTATAATTATATCGATTTCTCAAACAAATAGTTTAAGTTTAATATAATATTTTTATATATGTATACTTTTACTCAATGTATTATAAATGTCTAATAGCCCATTCACACTATAAGTTTTTAGGTGTTTTCGGATATGAAAACACCATCGAAAACTTTACCATTCACATTATGAAAATTTGGCACTTCATAAGTTTTCGGTAAAATTTGTTTTTATTAATCGCGTTTAATTTTAAAAACCGAACACCAAATACTTTAGAATTATTAAATTGCAGTAAAAAACGATAAAATAATAACATATTCGTCACATTCACAATGTTTTTTTTCAAAAATTTTTAATATTAAAATTATTGTTTTTTTATATTTTATTTTCAACTGACATTTATTTTTAATATTTTCCCATTTTTCCAACTTAGAGTTGTAATAAATGGTATGAACTCAGTGTTGTATCGGTATTTTAATAGTTTTCAAATAAGTTTTCGTTGAAAACTCATATAGAAGGAGTTTTCGTTTTGTATGTGAAAACTTAAGTTTTCAATATTGTTTTGAGGCAAAAACTACTTTAACTAGTTTTCGAGCTTAATGTGAATGAGCTATAAGCTGTAATTAATTTAGCTTAAATAAATAAATAAATATGTTGTTCTTGTAACTGAACTTTAACAGGCAAAAATTTTGACCGTAATATTTTACAAATACTCAGCAAATAAACTGTCACTTTCCTCAAAAATTCTCTCTGTTCTTTCCCCTTTTACTGAGTTTTGTTTAAACAATCGACTTTCCGTAATATTTTGTAAAAATTTGTACAAATTTTAACGTTATCGAATGAACATAATGCAATCATTTTTATACAATTTTAACTTCTTGGCTTTAATTAAAAAAACACACGGTTTTGAAGATTTGCGTCATAAAAAAAGAAATAATAAAATAAAATTATATTGAATATACATTTTAGTTGGGCATATAGTGTTATTATATATCAATCTAAATTTGTTTTTCGATCAAAAATATTATAAAAAGATGAAGAATTGATAAACGGCCAACATTTTTGTTTTATCTGAATTATTTATAAATAAATTTGCTTTTAAGCAACAAATTATGGATCGAAATTAAATTTCCTGAAACAATAGGTCAATATATGTCATGAATAATGTTCAAAAGACACATATTTAAGATATATTTCGGTATGCTGAAATCAAATTTGATAAGCTCCTAGATGGCGTTATGACATAACTTATATGTATAGGTATTATATGTTAATAGTGTTCTACAAAGTACACTATTAAATTTCAACATGTAGTTCTGCTAACAACTGTAATTTTTTGTAATTTCTTTTAAATTATCAGACAATTTCTGACAATGAACTTGGCAGCTTTTCTTAAATTTTCTTACAACCGTGTAAATACACAATTTATCTTTTGCTGGTAATTCTTTATTGTCAGTTTATTGGCAGCACATTGCCAGATGTGACAATATTGTAAGATTTGACCACCGTGTAGACGAAGCATAATATATTTTTTCGTGTTTTAGTTCCGTTTCACACGAATCAGGTTTACATGATCAGTTTTTCTTTAAATTTTTTTTGAACCTGCATTCACGTTCAAACACAAACATTTTCTTCATCAGTTTTCATTTTATTTTCCTTAAACTTCATACAAATTTTTAAAATTTTCGTAAACTTGATAGTACGGTCAGGTTTCCTCAATTTTAATTCTGTCAGTTTTTTCTCACACAAATTCAAGTCTTGATAAGCCAAACCTGACTGATATAAAAGTAGACTTATAGCCCATTCACATTGAACAATTTTTCAAGTTTTCGATCATGAAAACTAACATGAAAACTTACCCGTTCACATTCAGATTTTTTGACTTTTAAGACGTTTTCGTTCCAATGTCTTTCATGAATACTTCTTCTAAAAACAATAATCACTATTTTTTAATGCTTATCAATATTCCACATAAAACTTATGAAGTATTTTAACATTTTTTTGATCATTTTAGAATAATATTCCAAGTTTTTAAATATTTTAATTTGTCATATTTTGTATTTCTTTTTATTTTCCATTCTTATTGCTGCAAAAAAGTGTACAACTCAGGTTTGTATTTGAATTTAATGAGTTTTGAAACGAGTTTTCAATGAAAACGCATACATAATGAGTTTTCGTTTTGTATGGGAAAACTTGAGTTTTCAAGTTGTTATGGTTCGAAAACTACTTAAACGAGTTGTCGAGCTTAATATGAATGAGGTTAACATAATCTTCACGTAACACTAACA
The DNA here is from genome assembly GCA_933228675.1 of Stomorhina lunata. NCBI lineage: Eukaryota > Metazoa > Arthropoda > Insecta > Diptera > Rhiniidae > Stomorhina > Stomorhina lunata. The sequence continues at coordinate 50,128,130 of OW121741.1, read as the reverse complement.
TGATGATAATGGTAGTTATTGCAATTTCGTATTAGTGATAGACGGCACTTGTACAAAATAGCAGAAATTACTTGATTTGCGAACGTATTTTTGTTGCATTTTTTATTGGCTGAACACATCTTCTAAGTGAAAATGACGTAAATAAATATTCTGTGAAAATTATACATTTCTAAACATTGAATTTGGTTTTTATACTTTTAAGGTACAAGAAAAAAGAGATAATTATTATTATATTTGGTGAAATGATTAGTATATAGTTGAATTGAAAATATTCTTAAGTTGTCATTGGCTATTTTAATATTTATTGTTATATGCAATTGCTAAATGGATATGTTTTCAAGGAGGCTTAAGTCTAGTTCAACTGAACTTCACCGATCTTAAAAATTTGTATAGCCCACAAAGAACTTTTAATTTTAAGAATGCCAGTATACAAATTTTCTGCAGGAAACTTTTTGTATGAGAGATATGTATAGAGCTTTGAAGTTCCGAAACTAATCGATATATTAGTCTTATTTTTGCACGGTTTGTAATTCAATTTACATTATTACTTTATAAGACTATTTTAAATCATGAAAGATCTTTTTGATCTGTAGGCAACGGTCAAAAGTAAATAAAAAAACCAATTCTGTGTTCAAAATTCTTTTTTTGGCTTTACCTTTGAATTTGTTCTGTATGTGTGATTATTTAGTAGAAACACAACATTTGTTACTTTTATCTTTTCTTAATTTCCCACACTTTTGTTGTTGCTTTTTCGGCAACTAAGACAAAAGCGCTATAAATAGCGATATTTTTATAAAATTTAACATAGGTATGTAGGTACAATTTAACAAGCATATACGCGAAACGGTTAAAGATATCGTCCCAAACTTGTATACCCACATCAAAAAAAAAAAAAAAAAATGGTGAGTATATTGAGATTGTCATTCCGTTTGTAATTTCCTTAATATTAGCTCAAAAACCAAAATTGAAGTATATTCTGAATCTTTATGAAATTCTAGGACGATTGAGCGATGTCTGTCTGTCTGTCTATCCGTATGTATGTCTGATGTTGGCTCGATAAAACCTTAACGAAAGGATATAGGTCTCTTCAATATAACATAAGTATTCTTTATTTCTTAGAAAATTTTGGTATTGAAATCGGGCAAAATCGGTTCACATTTAACCATAGCTCCCGTATACCCTCATCTATGCTAATCGCTTATTTGCTAATAAATGGCAAATTATAACAGCGATGATGATAAAATGTGGTATATACAATGGTGGTCACATATTTAGCACAAATGTTAGCTGTTATCTCTTATAGGAAATATTAAGTCTTAATTAATTTTTTTTACTCCTTTTTTTATGTATTATGCGTTATGCGAAGATGAAGTCGTATTCCTTGTATATACATATTTTTTAAAAATTATTTTTATTTTTGCAATTATCCAAAACTAAACCATAAAAAATACTGGACATATGTTTAGCACAAATTAAAATCAATATTTATTAAAAATCAAAAACAAGTTATTAATTTAAATTTCTTAAAAAAAACTAATATTCTTTAGGATATCCTTTATTTTGTATATCTGCCGCACATCTTTTAGGCATACTCATCACAAGAGCCAGGCAACGCTCATTTGGGATATCGTGCCATGCTTTTTGGATTTCCGTCTATAAATCATTTAATTTCTTAGGCTTTATGCTTGTTATATACTTCTCTATATAATACCAAAGATTCTCAATAGGATTGAGATCCGGAGATTGGTCTGGACATTTCAAGACATCTATTTTACTCTCCTCCATGCAACACTTCAAAGTACGTGAAGTTTGTTTAGGGTCATTGTCATACATGAAGCGCCGACGAGATGGCATCTTTGCCTCTGCATATGGTATCATGATATCGGCTAGGATATTTTTATAAACGTGTGATCTATACATGTGTCAATTTTGTGTATTGGACCAACTCCATGCAATAAGAATGCAGCACACACCATCATATTTCCTCCACCATGTTTTACAGTCTTTGACGTATACCTAGGGATGGACGTATACCTCGGAGGACGCCATATATATCTCTTTCCATCAGATAAAAACTGCAAAACTTTGATTCGTCGCTCCAAAGTATGTTTTTCCAAAAATCTAATGGGTTTTCCAAATGCTTTCGGGCGAAACAAATTCATGAGTTGCACAATACAGCCAAACAAATTTATTTCATTAAGGCGTCTTCGTATCGTTCTTTGGGAGACATCAATACCGTATTTTGATGAGACTTCACTATTTATTTCACTGGAGCTCTTAAAAGGTTCGGTCACTGACATGCCATATATTAAAGAATCCTCTTCTGTTGTCGTTTTTCTTGTTCTAGGTGCCCGTGGAACCTTTTTAATTGTTCCGTGTTCTTTTATATGGCTCAAAGCATTATATACCATCTTTCTGCAGCAATTTAAAATACTTGCTATTTCACTTACAGGGCATCCTCTCGAATTCATTTCATAAATCACTTGTCGTGGCGCATCTTTACCACCATTTATTTTTGACCATGTCTAATAAATATTTTATTTCTAAAAAACCTTTAACTGTACACAATATGATAAAAAACTTACCAAAAATTAATTAAAAATTAAAAAAATAACAGAAATGTAAAATGTTTATTATTTGTGCTAAATTTGTGCTCCAATTACGTATTACCAACAAATAAATTATATGAAGCAATTGAAGAAAGGGAATAACAAAAAAAGTAACGGGACTTGTCGATCACACCATAAGCTACACATCGTTGCAAAAAAAAAAAAACAAATTCTTATTCCAACAGAAAAATATACAGTTTTAAAAACAAGGCATAACTAGTGTGCTAAATATGTGACCACCGGTTCTCATTTAACCATACCTCCAATCCAAAAAACTCACAGAAACAGCCTTAATTTCACTTAAAATACACTTAAATACCAATTAAAGACAAACTTAATAGCTTTGGCCACTAAATTTACCACAAGGAAGTCTTATGTCAATGCCAGCCAGTGTGCTAAATTTTGTCACAATTGGTCACCATTTGACCATAGCTCCCATATAAAAACTTACGGAAACACAAAAATACAAAAAGAAAGAGGGGTTTATGTCCGTCTGTCCTTAACGAAAAAAGCTAGAGGGACAAAATTTTACTAAAGTATTTTCGACATCTTGAGAAAGTTGTTATTGAAAATTAACGAAATTGGTTCACATTTATACCCGGTTATGAGATGAAATTTTGTGCAAAGTAAATACTATTGAAACCACTTAGATACTTTTAAATTTTGAACTATAAAGCTACTGCAACCGAATTTAGTCAAATATTTTACCAACTCGCGTAACGTTTTTTTGAATTAGCTGTACCCTCGTAGATTTTATTTTTATTATTATTCAAAATTCATGATAACAGTAAAGAAAACTACCCCGCGCCTCTCGGGCATAACTGGGGTGAATTGACAACATTTATATACATTTAGAATAATAGAAAAAATATACAAATTTAAGGAAAAATAAGTTAAGATTTAAACGAGTTTTTTTTTATATATATATATAATCAATTACATACATAGAAGCATTTCAATTTGTTCAAGTAAGTACCGTTTTAACGATGTTTTAAACGTAGCAATTCTTTGTATATCCTTCAAATGTGATGGAAGATGATTGAACTCAGAGCAACCAATATACTCAACTCGTTGTTTTGTTGTTTCAAGTCTACATCTTTTGACTTGCAGGTTTGATTTATTGCAAATTCTATAGCATGAAATCTAAGGTTATGTATAGCTTTAAATATGTATACTAATAGTTGCATTTTATATAAACCGTTAATAGGTAAGATTGTTTTACATGTGTCTTTATATAATAATAATGTTGGATGTAGCCTTGAAATATTAAAGACCATTTTTAATGCCTTGTTTTGAACATGTTGAAGAGCTTTGAGATCTGTTGTTCTTTTGTATGCATATATCATTGGTAGGTAATTTAAGTGACTATGTATAATATGACTATGCATAATAAATTTGTAGCATTGTTTTTTTATGTAGAATACCAATGACCGGAGCTATTTTACTTTTTAATGATTGAATATGATTATTCCAGGATAAGTTGTTTTGAAAATGCATGCCTAAGTATTTTAGTGATTCACATTCTTGTATTTCTACGTCACCAATTGAAACATTAAAGCTTTGTGTATTCCTAGAACTATATGGACGAAATCTTATTAGTTTTGCCTTATCTTTGTTTAATGATAGTTTATTAATTCTGACATAATCAAGCAAGATCTTGGCATCATATTCCATTTGAGATTTGACAATTAAGTCATAGTTGTATGGGTAAAATAGACACAAGTCATCAGCATACATTATAAGTTTGCCATAGAATTTCATGTTAGAAATATCGTTTAGAAATAATTTAAACAATAGCGGACCCAACACACTTCCTTGCGGTACACCATATTTAACATTACCCATATTACTCGTCGCACCATTTATTTCAACGAACTGAAGTCTGTTATGCAAGTAACTTTCTAGCAGTTTAATTGCATTATCATGTAGTCCATAATACGGAAGCTTTTGGATTAGGATTTCATGATCCACAAGGTCGAATGCTTTAGAGAAGTCGTAGAAAACTGCTCCCACCCCTCCATAACCATTATCAAGTTCATCACAAATATAGTTTATCACGTAAACAACCGCTTCCTGTGTTCCACAACCCTTTTTAAAACCGAATTGTAGTTTATATAGAAGATCATTTCGTTGTAGAAAATCTGATAACTGTTTGTGCAAAACCTTTTCAAAAACTTTATCTATTATAGGCAGTAGTGCTATTGGTCTAAATTTGTCAACTGTACTTGCCATAGCTTCTTTTGGAATTGGTGTTATTCTTGAAGTTTTTATGGCTGTTGGGTAAGTTGATGAGTTGATTATGTTATTAAAAATATTAACCAAGATTGGGATTAATATATCTCTGCATTTGAAAAGTACTTTGCTGGTTATACCATCATGACCAGGACTTTTGTTCATTTGTAAATTTGAAATTATATTTAACAGTTCTTCACTATTCGTATGTTGAAAGCTGAAATTATTGTTAAATTGGTGTAAGGTTTGTAGGTTGTTAAAGCTATCGCCTGGAGCAGTACCTATACCGCTTCTCAAGACCTCAGGAATTTCAAGAAAATATTTGTTGAAAGCATCGCATTTATGTTTGTCATCCAATATTACGTCTCCGTTATCACTGTTTACTTGAAATTCTTGTTTCCTATTTCTTCCAAGACTTCTTAGGGTCATGTTGTAAATTGCTTAGGCTGTTCTGATAATATTTATTCCTGCAAGTTTTGCAAGCGATTTTAATAATACGACTTAGATGTTTTAATTTGTTCTCAATATTACATTATTAAATAAAACTCCGTGTTTAGCGTTTTCACATTTACTTTACTTCAATTCATTCTTACAACGAACTCTTATATCTACAGTGTTGCCACATAAATATTTTATATTCATATTTCAGGGATCTAATTCCACAAAAACCCAACAGATGGATTTACGTTATTCGAATTTTTGAGAAGTGGTGCTGCATGGGAAATCTCCGGCAAATCAACATCTGCTTGTTCATCTTTTACCACCGACTCAGTCAAAGCTTCTTGCACTTCTTGCGTATCGTCCTCACGAATCCTATCTTCTTCCGTACATTTATTTTCCTCCACATGTAGAATACCAATGACCGGAGCTATTTTACTTTTTAATGATTGAATATGATTATTCCAGGATAAGTTGTTTTGAAAATGCATGCCTAAGTATTTTAGTGATTCACATTCTTGTATTTCTACGTCACCAATTGAAACATTAAAGCTTTGTGTATTCCTAGAACTATATGGACGTAATCTTATTAGTTTTGCCTTATCTTTGTTTAATGATAGTTTATTAATTCTGACATAATCAAGCAAGATCTTGGCATCATATTCCATTTGAGATTTGACAATTAAGTCATAGTTGTATGGGTAAAATAGACACAAGTCATCAGCATACATTATAAGTTTGCCATAGAATTTCATGTTAGAAATATCGTTTAGAAATAATTTAAACAATAGCGGACCCAACACACTTCCTTGCGGTACACCATATTTAACATTACCCATATTACTCGTCGCACCATTTATTTCAACGAACTGAAGTCTGTTATGCAAGTAACTTTCTAGCAGTTTAATTGCATTATCATGTAGTCCATAATACGGAAGCTTTTGGATTAGGATTTCATGATCCACAAGGTCGAATGCTTTAGAGAAGTCGTAGAAAACTGCTCCCACCCCTCCATAACCATTATCAAGTTCATCACAAATATAGTTTATCACGTAAACAACCGCTTCCTGTGTTCCACAACCCTTTTTAAAACCGAATTGTAGTTTATATAGAAGATCATTTCGTTGTAGAAAATCTGATAACTGTTTGTGCAAAACCTTTTCAAAAACTTTATCTATTATAGGCAGTAGTGCTATTGGTCTAAATTTGTCAACTGTACTTGCCATAGCTTCTTTTGGAATTGGTGTTATTCTTGAAGTTTTTATGGCTGTTGGGTAAGTTGATGAGTTGATTATGTTATTAAAAATATTAACCAAGATTGGGATTAATATATCTCTGCATTTGAAAAGTACTTTGCTGGTTATACCATCATGACCAGGACTTTTGTTCATTTGTAAATTTGAAATTATATTTAACAGTTCTTCACTATTCGTATGTTGAAAGCTGAAATTATTGTTAAATTGGTGTAAGGTTTGTAGGTTGTTAAAGCTATCGCCTGGAGCAGTACCTATACCGCTTCTCAAGACCTCAGGAATTTCAAGAAAATATTTGTTGAAAGCATCGCATTTATGTTTGTCATCCAATATTACGTCTCCGTTATCACTGTTTACTTGAAATTCTTGTTTCCTATTTCTTCCAAGACTTCTTAGGGTCATGTTGTAAATTGCTTAGGCTGTTCTGATAATATTTATTCCTGCAAGTTTTGCAAGCGATTTTAATAATACGACTTAGATGTTTTAATTTGTTCTCAATATTACATTATTAAATAAAACTCCGTGTTTAGCGTTTTCACATTTACTTTACTTCAATTCATTCTTACAACGAACTCTTATATCTACAGTGTTGCCACATAAATATTTTATATTCATATTTCAGGGATCTAATTCCACAAAAACCCAACAGATGGATTTACGTTATTCGAATTTTTGAGAAGTGGTGCTGCATGGGAAATCTCCGGCAAATCAACATCTGCTTGTTCATCTTTTACCACCGACTCAGTCAAAGCTTCTTGCACTTCTTGCGTATCGTCCTCACGAATCCTATCTTCTTCCGTACATTTATTTTCCTCCACATCTATTCTTTCACCCACCTTCCTCAATTGGTCCACATGTCTTTGCCACACCCTGCCATCATCCAGCAATACTTCATAATTTAACTCGCCTTTCCGCTGCCTTATTTTTCCAAACTGCCATTTGTCCTTAGACAAGTAGTCTCGGACAGCGACTCTCTCTCCCTCACCAAAATTCTTTTTTACTTCTGAATTCCCGTTATTAAAACTTATTAAATTCTGCGCAATAGTAAGTCTAGACGATTTTTAATTTGACGGCCAAACATCAACATGGCAGGGGAACTACCAGTTCCCGTGTGGATAGATCTGCGATAAGCCAGTAAAATTTTCGCATATCGGTTTTCATACTTATTGGTGTAGACTTTAATGATTTCAATTTGTTTTTCAACGTTTGTACAAATCTTTCAGCTAAACCGTTTGTAGCTGTGTGGTAGGGAGCTCCTTGTTTATGCTTTACTCCGTTGTCGGTCAGAAATTTTTGAAATATGGCAGAGTGGAACTGTGTGCCATGGTCACTAACTACTATATTTGGAATTCCTATTCTTGCAAAAATTTCACGACACACACCTATAGTAGTTTCTGCCGTGATGTCGTTAATCACCACCACCTCCGGCCATTTTGTAAATGCGTCCACTAGTATAAATAAGTATTTCCCAAACATTGGCCCCGCGAAATCTACATGAACTCTCTCAAATGGTTCCCTTGCTGAATTCCAACTATGAACTGGTGGCTGTTTTGTTGGTTCCGGTCTTACTTCTTGACACTGCGCACAGTTTTGTACCATATCTTTAATGTCGTCATCTAATTTTGGCCACCAACAATAACCTCTCGCCAAACTCTTCATCTTATTCATTCCGAAGTGTGCTGAATGTAATTCCTGTAAAACTCTCCTTCGCAATATCTTTGGAATATATACCCGTATACCACGGAGTAAGCATCCCTGCTGCAAACTGAATTCTGTTTGAGTTATTCCAAAACGAAAATTGTCTGGGCATTGCCTTCCAAACTTTAAAGAACCAATTAAAGTTTTTACTTCGACTTCTTTAGCAGTTTCTTTACTTAGTTCCTTAACACCTATAGGCAAATTCTGTATTCTTTCTAATTCTATCGCATTGATTTCATCTTCATGACTTTCTTCAATATTTTGAGGCAGTCTGGAGACAGCATCTGCATTTCCATTTTCTTTTAATGTTTTTATTTCAATTACGTAATCAAACGATTGTAGATATATAGCATAATGTTGCATTCTAGTGGCTGACATCGTTGAAAGGCCTTTCACAGGAGAAAATATTTGAGCAACTGGCTTATTGTCTGTAACTAAAATGAATTTCCTGCCGAAAATGTACTGATAGAATTTCTTGATGCCGAATATAATGGCATACGCTTCTTTGTCTATTTGGCTGTACCGTTGTTGCGTGACAGATAAAGTTTGTGAGGCGAATTGTATCGGGCGTTCTGTGCCATCGGAGTCTCGGTGGCTAAGTACTGCCCCTACACCGTAAGGGTTTGCATCAACAGCTAGAATCAGCGGTAATCTTGGATTATAATGAGCTAAAATTCTATCAGACATCATTTGCTTTTTAACTTCACAAAACGATTTTTCGCAGTTTACATTCCACTTGAAAGGTACATTATTTTTCAATAAATTATTTATCGGGTACAGGATAGTGCTCAAATTCTCTATAAACCGTCCGTAGTAATTAACCATCCCCACAAAGGCTCGCACTTCTTCCGTTGTAGCCGTTCTCTTCATGTTTTCTATTGCATCAATTTTCCTTTTTACTTTCCCAATGCCATGTCTATTAATTACATACCCACAATACTCAATCTCATCCTGCATCCAGTAAGATTTTTCAATATTAATTCGCATATTGTGACTCTCTAACCGACGTAATACTTCGTCGATTCTATTCAGATGACACTCATCGTTTTCTGCAGTTATTTTGATATCATCAAGGAAAACAGAGACGCCCGGAATATCTTGAAGCAGCTGCTCCATAAACCGCTGCCATTTCGCCGGAGCGCATGCAACCCCAAACATCATTCTAGTTGGTGGATGTACCTCCAACTGTAAATGTGCCTGGGCCAAATCGATCTTGGTAAATTTTTTTCCTCCAGACATCGCGCTAAACAATTCTTCGATCGTGGGCAACGGGTGTTCATCAACTATCATGTGGGGGTTTATTGTAATTTTGTAGTCACGGCATATGCGTACACATCCGTCCTTTTTAGGCACTGCCACAATAGGGGTTGCCCATTCGCTTGAATCTGTCTTTTCGAGCAGTCCTTCTGAAACTTGCTTCTCTAATTCAAGTTCGACAGCATTCATTATAGAAAATGGCACTCTCCGGGCTTTGAAGAATTTTGGAGTCGCTGATTCATTTATGTTTATTCTCGCTTGATAGCCCTCAATTTTCCCAGCGGTTTGTGATTGAAGCATGGGATACTTTTTAAGTATAGCTTGAAGTTTTGTTTTTACATCTTGTTTTGAGTCTTCAGATATATGATTTATTTTTGTAGCTTCTTTGTTTAATATGTTTGACCAATTTAACTTAACCTGTTTTAACCATTCTCGACCGAGCAATGGTCCCCTGTTTGATTTAACTACGTATAGTTTTAATGGCGGTGATGGAATAGTGGGACTAATTTGGACCGTGACCAGCAAGAACCCAAGACAGTCAATGGCGTTGTTACAGTAGCTATACAATTTTGTGTCATTCTCGTACAATTTTGATTTGCCGAAATATTTCCTAGCATCATCCACATTCACAATCGTTACGGGGGCACCTGTATCGATTTCAAAATCAATTAAATGATTATTAACCCTTAATTTACAAATTAATTTGGAACGATTAGAATAAATTTTATCATATACAAAAACCCAACACTCAATACCAGGGTTTTTCATATTTTTCCTCCTTCTATCAAGAAGTTTTTGTTTTAATACCATCAAAGAGCGTAAATTTTCATTTATCCAAGGTGTTATTTTGTATTTTATTCCAGTTTTCTCAACTTCTTCCACAGTTGTTTCTTTTACACAATTTGAAATAATACTAATTAATTGTGATGTGTCATTAGTTGGATTTCCAGTATTGGAAAGTAAGGATATTTGATTTTGAAGTTTTTCGTGTAGCAAATTATAATTACACTTTTTATATCTCACCTCCGTATACTTTGATGTTTTTACTCTATTTGCCATTTTACAGAAGAGCAGGTTATGATCTGTTATATCACATTCAATGGAGTCAATAGATAAACTACTGGGTATGTTACTATAAATGTGGTCAATTGATTTTCCACTTGTTGGGCGAGTAACCATAGTATGACAAATATTATAGTCGTAGTGTAATAATCCATTTGAAAAATCAGCAGATAAATCTTCATTTAAGAAATCTATGTTTGAGTCTCCAACTATAACAGTAGGCGTACGAGAATTATTACTTAAAATGTTGTCTACGAAAATATAAAATGTATTTAAATCGCATTTTTGTGATCGATAAAAGGTACAAACTTTTAAAGGTTTTCCATTTACTTTATAATTTTGTAAAGATATTTGAATTGATTCAATAAATTGTTTACATTCACAAAAGTCTATGGAGAAATGAAGGGTATCTCTTATGTAGAGAGAGGTTCCTCCATAACCATCTTGCCTACAACAGTGTATTGCGTTGTAACCAGGAATATTGTAGATTTGTTGAATATTTGATCGAAACCATGTTTCTTGTACAGCTATAATATCCGGTAAGGATTCCAATTGTGATATAAGTGTCTTAAACTTTAAAAATTTATTAATAGAAGAAATGCTTCTTATGTTTACAGAAATTATGTTGAAAAAATGTTTGTTTAAACTTTTTATGTATGTATTAAATGATTCTACGTTAAAAAAAAATATTTATTTTTTGAGATCATGGAAAGAGAAATTATTAATCTTATATAAAAGGATAAACATTGTAATAATGAAAATAATTATGAGGGCGACTCGAATTGAGATTGCACATCATCATCGGATTCATCTACGATATTTGCTCGATTCCTATTTCTGTTTGTTTTAACATTAAAATTTGTTGTTACTTTCAACAGAATGTTGTCCACATCTTCGCTGGTTTTAATGACTGTAGATTTTCCTTCGAGTTCTTTTTGCAAAAATTCTTCCCCCAATAATGAATACAGAGTGGTAACCAATTGATTTTAGGCTTTTAGCATAATTAAAAAGCTCAAGTGATTCCTTGCTTAAAAAGTCATTGACAAATATTGTTTTTGTTTTTTCACTTTCTTTGAACTTTGACTTGGCAGCCATCAATTTGTCTTTTGCCAGTTTTGAATTAAATTTCACAACAACAGTCTTCTTAGAATTGGACAAATTCCTTTGTTTTAAGAAATAAGCATCTTCAATGTTTTTTCCATCAAATTTAACTCCAATATTTTCAGATAGGGAAATAACAGCTTGGGCGGCACCAACCCCATTATCAACTTCCACACCACTGATTAGACAATCATTTTTTACCAGGGACTGAAAATAACGGGTATTTTTGAATTTTTAAATCAAAAAAGCAAGCATTAAAATTTATCTGTTCTGAAATTCAATAATACAGTTTTGATTCGTTTGACCTAAATTTTAATTTTATCGTAAGCCTTTTATTTTTTTGATTTTTATTTTTTTGGGTAGAAATAACAGTTATTTTGTGACTTTTATTATTTAAGGCAAAAATAACAGTTATTTTTGCTTTATATTTTATCGCTCAAATTGTACCGGGTATTTTTGATTTATATTTTTTTGCTCAATTTATACCGGGTATTTTTGATTTATATTATATCGCTCAAATTATACCGAGTATGTTTGATTTATATTATATCGCTCAAAGTACACCGGGTATTTTTGATTTATATTTTATTGCTCAATTCATACCGGGTATTTTTGATTTATATTATATCGCTAAATTATAACGGGTATTTCTGATTTATATTGTATCGCTCAAATTATACCGGGTATTTTTGATTTATATTATATCGCTTAAATTAAACCGGGCATTTTTGATTTATATTATATCGTTCAAATTATACCGGGTATTTTTTATTTATATTTTATCGCTCAATTCATACCGGGTAAGTTTGATTTTTATTATATCGCTCAATATGTGACGGTTATTTTGATATAATAGAGTCATTCGTTTACGTTAAAATTTGTACAAATTATTACAAAATATTACGGAAAGTCGTTCGTTTACCCAAAACTCAGTAAGAGGGGAAATGTAAACAGAGAGAATTTTTGAGAAAAAGTGACAGTTTATTTGCTGAGTATTTGCAAAATGTTACGGGGAAAATTTTTGCTTGTAAAAGTTCAGTAACAACAACAACATGAATAAAAAACGTAAACAAAAGAAAAACAGGCAGTTGAAAATTTGCCGCAATTTTTATTAAGTTAAAAATTTGAAGTAAAAGAAATAAAATTAACTAAATTAAAGTTAAAAAGTATATAACTAATTAAAAATTAAAAGCTTAGGTCATTTTTTTATTTATTTATTGCCTTTTTTATTGTTTTTTTCTTATTGTTTTGATTTTCTTACTGGATTTTTACAAATTTTCTGTTCGTTTACTTTTCTTGTACAAATGATTTGGTGAGAGTAAATTCGTTCATTTACTCAGTAAATACTCAGCTTACTGGACTTTTACTGGAAAGTAAACGAATAGACCTAATATTATATCAAGCAATGAGATTTAAATTTTTTCAAACAATTTCTGAGCGATATCTTTTAAAATTGATTTTTTAGAGCAGAAATTTGATTTTTCTATATAAAAATCGGAAATTTTGAAAAAAAAAATAGGAAAACTTAAAAATTTCCCATCAAAAAGGGAAATTTGGAAAATTTCCCATAAAAATGGAAATTTTTAAAATATCCCATTAAAATGGTAAGTTTTGAAAATTTCCCATAAAAATGGTAAATTTTGAAAATTTCCCATAAAAATGGTAAATTTTGAAAATATCCCATAAAAATGGTAAATTTTGAAAATTTCGCATAAAAATGGTAAATTTTGAAAATTTCCCATAAAAATGGTAAATTTTGAAAATTTCCCAAAAAATGGTAAATTTTGAAAATTTCCCATAAAAATGGTAAATTTTGAAAATTTCCCATAAAAATGGTGAATTTTGAAAATTTCCCATAAAAATGGCAAATTTTGAAAATTTCCTATAAAAATCTTAAATTTTGAAAATTTCCTATAAAAATGGCAAATTTTGAAAATTTCCTATAAAAATGGCAAATTTTGAAAATTTCCTATAAAAATGGGAAATTTTGAAAATTTTCCATAAAAACGGAAAATTTTTAAAATTTCCCATAAAAATGGTAAATTTTGAAAATTTCCCGAAAAATGGGAAATTTTGAAAATTTCCCGAAAAAATTGTAAATTTTAAAAATTTGCCATTAAAAGGGAAGTTTTAAAAATTTCCCATTTTTATGGGAAATTTTCAAAATTTCCCATTTTTGTGGGTAATTTTCCAAAATTTCCCATTTTGGTGGGAAATTTTCAAAATTTTCCATTTTTATGGGAAATTTTCAAAATTTACCATTTTTATGGGAAATTTTCAAAATTTACCATTTTTATGGGAAATTTTCAAAATTTCCCATTTTTGTGAAAAATTTTCAAAATTTCTCATTTTTATGGGAAATTTTCAAAATTTCCCATTAAAATGGAAAATTTTGGAAATTTTCTATAAAAATAGGAAATTTTGAAAATTTCACGAAAAAATGGGAAATTTAGAAAACTTCCCGATAAAATGGCAAATTTTGAAAATTTCCTATAAAAATGTCAAATTTTAAAAATTTCCTATAAAAATGGCAAATTTTGAAAATTTCCTATAAAAATGTCAAATTTTGAAAATTTCCTATAAAAATGGGAAATTTTGAAAATTTTCCATAAAAACGGAAAATTTTTAAAATTTCCCATAAAAATGGTAAATTTTGAAAATTTCCCGAAAAAAATGGGAAATTTTGAAAATTTCCCGAAAAAATTGTAAATTTTAAAAATTTGCCATTAAAAATGAAGTTTTAAAAATTTCCCATTTTTATGGGAAATTTTCAAAATTTCCCATTTTTGTGGGTAATATTCCAAAATTTCCCATTTTGGTGGGAAATTTTCAAAATTTTCCATTTTTATGGGAAATTTTCAAAATTTCCCATTTTTATGGGAAATTTTCAAAATCTCCCATTTTTATGGGAAATTTTCAAAATTTACCATTTTTATGGGAAATTTTCAAAATCTCCCATTTTTATGGGAAATTTTCAAAATTCACCATTTTTATGGGAAATTTTCAAAATTTGCCATTTTTATAGGAAATTTTCAAAATTTGACATTTTTATAGGAAATTTTCAAAATTTGCCATTTTTATAGGAAATGTTCAAAATTTGCCATTTTATCGGGAAGTTTTCTAAATTTCCCATTTTTTCGTGAAATTTTCAAAATTTCCTATTTTTATGGGAAATTTCCAAAATTTTCCATTTTTATGGGAAATTTTGAAAATTTCCCATAAAAATGAGAAATTTTGAAAATTTTTCACAAAAATGGGAAATTTTGAAAATTTTCCATAAAAATGGTAAATTTTGAAAATTTCCCATAAAAATGGAAAATTTTGAAAATTTCCCACCAAAATGGGAAATTTCGGAAAATTACCCACAAAAATGGGAAATTTTTAAAACTTCCCTTTTAATGGCAAATTTTTAAAATTTACAATTTTTTCGGGAAATTTTCAAAATTTCCCACTTTTTCGGGAAATTTTCAAAATTTCCCACTTTTTCGGAAAATTTTCAAAATTTACCATTTTTATGGGAAATTTTTAAAATTTTCCGTTTTTATGGAAAATTTTCAAAATTTTCCATTTTTATAGAAAATTTTCTAAATTTCCCATTTTTATGGGAAATTTTCAAAATCTCCCATTTTTATGGGAAATTTTCAAAATTTACCATTTTTATGGGAAATTTTCAAAATTTACCATTTTTATGGCAAATTTTCAAAATTTACCATTTTTATGGGAAATTTTTAAAACTTACCATTTTTATGGGAAATTTTCAATATTTACCATTTTTATGGGAAATTTTCAAAATTTCCCATTTTTGTGGAAAATTTTCAAAATTTCTCATTTTTATGGGAAATTTTAAAAATTTCCCATTTTTATAAGAAATACTCAAAATTTCCCATTTTTATGGGAAATTTTCAAAATTTCCCATTTTTGTGGGAAATTTTCAAAATTTCCCATTTTTGTGGGAAATTTTCAAAATTTTTCATTTTTGTGGAAAATTTTCAAGATTTCCCATTTTTGTGGAAAATTTAAAAAATTTCTCATTTTTACGGGAAATTTTCAAAATTTCCCATTCTTATGGGAAATACTCAAAATTTCCCATTTTTAAGGGAAATTTTCAAAATTTACCATTTTTATGGGATATTTTAAAAATTTCCATTTTTATGGGAAATTATACAAATTTCCCTTTTTGATGGGAAATTTTTAAGTTTTCCTATTTTTTTTCAAAATTTCCGATTTTTATATAGAAAAATCTAATTTCTGCTCTAAAAAATCAATTTTAAAAGATATCGCTCAGAAATTGTTTGAAAAAATTTAAATCTCAAAATAAAAAGCAGTCATTGCTTGATATAATATTATATCAAAATAACCGTCACATATTGAGCGATATAATAAAAATCAAACTTACCCGGTATTAATTGAGCGATAAAATATGAATTAAAAATACCTGGTATAATTTGAGCGGTATAATATAAATTAAAAATATCCGGTATAATTTGAGCGATATAATATAAATCAAAAATGCCCGGTTTAATTTGAGCGATATAATATAAATCAAAAATACCCGGTATAATTTGAGCGATATAATATAAATCAGAAATACCCGTTATAAATGAGCGATATAATATAAATCAAAAATACCCGGTATACTTTGAGCGATATAATAAAAATCAAACTTACCCGGTATGAATTGAGCGATATAATATAAATCAAAAATACCCGGTATAAATTGAGCAAAAAAATATAAATCAAAAATACCCGGTATAATTTGAGCGATAAAATATAAAGCAAAAATAACTGTTATTTTTGCCTGAAATAATAAAAGGCACAAAATAACTTTTATATCTGATCAAAAAAATATAAATCAAAAAGTAACCGTTATTTTCTGAGTTTTATTATAAAAGTCATAACCGTTACAGTCCCTGTTTTTTACACGTTCAACATTTTTACGGATTCTTTTAAAATTTTGATTTCGTTTTTTAGCTTATGATTTTCCTTTTCCACACGTTCTACTTTTTTATTATTTTCGGTTACATTTTTTAAAATTTCATCAAATTTACTCGACATAAATTCCATCGTATCTGTTAGATGATCAAGTTTATTTAATTGTGTTTTTATCAAGTTCAGTTCTGTTTTTATTTCACCATTCTCATCATAAGCACAAAAGTGACAGATAAATTCTTCTTCATTACTATTTAACAGACGTTCATATTGGCGTTTTTTAGCTTTGTACATAGGACGTGAAAGATTTTATCGCATTTATCACATTCTATGCTATTCTCACTTTCTTCATTTATTTCTAAGTTGCACTGACCGCAAATAATTTTTGGATTTTTATGGATGCTTCTGCGAGATTTACCAGGCATACTTCAATATATTTTGATTCACCGCAACTTATTTAATTAAAAGTACATTTGTTTCTTTTATTATAGTTTTTATTGGCTTGTTTAATTAAAAAGATAAAACAGTTTACAGAGCACTTGTAGAAAAACAAATTATGTTCACCAGTGTTAATGAGATATATTTCTAAATTTTACAAAACTTGATGGTGGGCATATAAGATTCGGCACAGCCGAATATAACACTCTTCTACACTTACTTGTTTTAAATTTTATTATCCATTTGTTTGTTTTATGATATGTATATATTTATCCCGTACTTCAATCAAACTAGAGCTTCGAAAGGCTTAATTAAATATTAGCTTAATTCCTAGGAATTAAAAATTATTTAACAATCAGGTATGTGATGGACATTTTTCGTTTTCAAATCGATCGATTTCAGACATATTTTTTAGCTAATTTTCGGTAATTTCCCCTAAAACAGTGAACATTTTGGCTTTAATCCTTTTGACTTATATTTTATCTTTCACTTGGTTTGAATTTTTTTGGGAAAATAACCGAAAATTATCCCAAAAATATATCTGAAATCGATCGATTTGAAAACGATCGTTTTCCATCACATACCTGAATACCTAAAGTTTAATTCCCATAAAACAATTCAAAAAAATGTGTTCATTTTTAATTCTTAGTGAATTGATTCACATGGGAATTTAAAATCTTCTTAAATGAATAAAATATTTCTTCATTCCTCTACTCCAATTTGAATTAACATTTTTTATTCTTAATTAAAACCAGTCCAAATTGAATTAAAATATTTTTGGTAATTAATTTTGTGCAAATCATTAGAGGATATAAACTAAAGATATTTGATTTTAAATCAAAAACTTAAATTCTGACTTTTTCGAGGGAAAAGTTTTGAAAACTCTACCACTCATTGAATAAAAGTATATCAACTTAAAAAAAATCGAAAATTGAAGTTTTAATTTATAGGGTATTATTGGATCAAGTGCGATATACATTGTTTGCAAAAACCCCAGATAAAAAATAGAACAAAATGTATCATAACCTATTAAAATATTCTTATGTTTTATCAGAAAGCATACAAATTTAATAAAAGTATGCATGTATTCATTAATGTTCGTTCAGAAAAACTACCCTAATGTGGCTATTTCACGGCAAACTTGTGTATATTTTGCATTTATTTGTTAAACTATAACATTTAAAAGATATTTAGATATGCAGGAATATATCAATATTAATGGTTTTTCGTTTATAACGACCTAATCTTTAAAAGAAATTCAATCAATGAAGGAATCTGCTTAATTTAAAATTTTTTCTAAAAAAATTTATAAAAATAATTTATTTTTTGTGACATTAGTTTTTGTAAATACATACATATACATGTAAAATGTGCTGATATGTAAGAGTATATCATCTCTGGTTTTGTTGTGTTGCTGCGAAATAATGGATTTTATATGTTTTCGAATCTGGATGAGATTATAGATTATGTGTACAAAAAATCTTTAGTTTTATGTGTATCTATATTTTATTTTAAATAGTTTTTCTGATCTTATGACCAATAACAAAGAATTTTTTATTTTTTCAAATTTCGCCAAAGTCAACTTAATAAGTTTTCAAATTTTTCCACAGAAATGTTATTTATATATGCCCTACAGGTCTAAAAACATCAGTCCCTTCGCAAGAAGATATATTACATAGCTGAGATACATATACAATTATGATGGAATTATAATAGAATTACAAAATTCAGTACAATTAGAAAATGTATATATACATATGTATGTATGTCGATAATGAATAAATCACATTATAATCATATTATTTTTCATACATGTTTTTTAAACAAAGTGGTTTTGTTAAAATCTAGAAGGAAATCATCTCAGCTTAAAACCCCTTTTTAAACCCAATAACTTAAGAAAATGTCATTTCTTTATCCTCTAAAATGGGGACTTTGTTTTTCGTGGGTATTAAATGATATTTAATCCCTAATGCAATCCTGAAACTTATTTTATGGTTAAGGACTTGTTTCGTTGAGATTTATTTTATTCCGCTCTTTTATAGGTATTATATGTTTTTGAACTGTATGGTTCGTTTGAATATATTTATTTCTGTATGCCTTTACAAAATGATTTGTTTATAAAATTTTTAATTCTTTTTGTATTAGATTAAGAATTGAAATAATTTAAATTAAAACTAACTGATTTTAAATTCCATAAGAATTAATTCTTAAAAGTTAAGGCTTATGACTTGATTCAGGTGAATGTATTATGGGAATGATATAAACACTAAAATGAATTTGATTTTAAAATATGGAATTAGGAATTGAGGCTTTCGAACCTCTGAATGAAACTACCCAAAAAATTGTAAAAACTCCAAAACTAATATTTTGATGTCTAAAAATAAAGCAACTTTAGTTCCCTTTATATTCCATCATATATTTATTAAATTAAATTCTTATTGGTAAAAATTTTGACAATTTGAAAACAAAAAATACTTATGTTTATTCTTTCCCATACCAAAAATTGTTCGTCTTTTATTTAAGGAGTTAAGGGAAGATTTTGCATTTTTGTTTAATACGGTGCTCCCAAGTATGCAAATTGTGTGGTGTTGAAAAGTTCTTGTGATCTTCACAACTTATAACTAAAGATGCAACATCGTACTTTAAAACATCGATGTTTCCATAAAAAACATCGGTAATAAGAACGGTACATCGATGTTTTAATGTTGAATAGTATAAAAAGCCGTATCTATAGCAGAAATTTTAATGAACAAAAATAATTACTTGAGATTTTATCGTCTTTTTTTAAAAACCTCTACAAACCAAAGTAATATTTTCTGATGCAGAACTCTCTTTAAACCAAAATATATTCAACCAAAAATTTTAAATTTGCTTCATTGAGGGTATGGAATATAAGCCATCAATGTGTACTTCAATTCGAACATATCATCCATATAGTAAAAGTTCTTGATTAGTTACGTAAAACTCTGAAGTTAGCGGACCGATTTAGATCAAAGCTTTGGCAATGATTGTTTTGTCAATCTATACAAGCCTTCGGATCATAGGGTATACACTCTTAGTTGCGGGATATATAGCTTTTAAAAGGACAAAATTTCAGGTTTACATTAATTGCAAACGTATCATAGCTTTGTCGGAAAAGTAATTGAATATTTACTTATAAATCTAAAGTAAGTTCACTTATTAAGATGAATACTTCATTAATAATGTACTTCCGATCTGTGCCAGTCTTTACTTCTAATGATACTTATATTAATTAATTAATATAAGGGCTGCATGTTCTTACGATGTACACAGGACACTAGTAAAATATATAGGTTTTTAATCAATTTCAGGGCCAAATTTCATACTTCTAAATTTTGGTGTCTTGGCGATATCTCAGGTGTTGCTAAAATCTGATATATAAAACTACTTTGCACAAAATTTGGTCTCATAACGGGTATAGTGTTACATTTATAAGCATTTAAATACTTTTCATTGTGCTTAATCGTTTAATTCGGATTGTATGAGAGTTTTGATCAAATGTCTACCAACTATTGCAAAATTTAAATGCTATATAATATAAGATATATTATGGAACTGTGGTATTTGAAGGTTTTCGAGAATGTTATGATAAAACAGTGACCAAAAATATTTTACACATAATGGTACTAATATTAAACTTCTCTTTGATCTTCTCAGCTAGTAACTATAGGTCAACATCAAGCAAAAACGGATAACAATTGAATGGGAATTAACCATGGTATGCTGACGGGAAAGTTTTGCTCTCTCTCTCTCTATTTGACGCCTTTAAAATTGGCTATATTTGTTTTTTTATTGTTGTTGATGCAATGCATGTATTTATTTCAATTTTTTTTACGACTTTTTGTAGTAAACAGTTACATTAACGGTATGTGTTAAATAAAAGAAACAAATTTAAACGATTTAAATTTAAATTGCATTTTCTATATTTTTATATATATAACTTCTATATGTATAACTTCTCCTAAGGCAATCTGTTAGTAGCTAATAAATGACAAATTATAATAGATACGATGATAACATTTAGTACAAAGACGTTGTACAATATCGTTATTCAGTGCGATCGCGCCTAAAGTAAACTTTATAGAGGGACAACATTTGACAAAAGTATTTCTGATTTCTTGAAAAGTTCGGTATTGAAAATGGGCGAACTCGGTTCACATTTAGTGAAATCTCCCATATAACCCCGACCGGGAATCACTTCACGGTTGGGGGGGGGGGGCGGGGAGTCGTTGCATATAATACTAGTATAAGCAAATATTGCTAGGACTTACCTTTGGTATGAAGAAAAGAAAATTAATATACATATTAAGCATTTGTGTGGGGCTCAACTAAGTCAGTAATCAGAAACTATATAATTATCAATATATTCTTACGATATTGTACTTAATTTTGGAACACCATTGGTGAAGGGTGTCCAAGATTCGGCACAGCCCGAATATACCACTCTTACTTGTTTCATTTAACTCACGAAATAACTGTTATTTAAGAACTTATTTGATGAAACTTATAACCGTTACGGTCCCTGCTTTTATACAAATTAAAAAAATAAAATTTAAAAGAAAATAAACAAAATTTAATTTACCATCGAATTTCGAGTTTTGCCTATATCTCAGTTGTAAGTGGTCCAAAGATTCTTCGTAGAATTTTCCTCTCAAATACTCCAAGGATAGCTTCATCTGTCTGTGCAAGTGCCCATGATTCAGCACCATACAATAACACGGGTAGTATGAGCATTTTATAGAGCGTGATTTTAGTTCTTACAGAGAGGACTTTATTTCTTAGCTGTTTGCTTAGTCCAAAATAGCATCGATTGGCAAGTATGATTCTACGTTTGATTTCGAAGCTTATATCGTTGTTGATGTTCACAGCGGTACCAAGGTATACAAATTCTTTTACAACCTCGAAGCTATAGTTCTCAACGGACACATGTGATCCGATTCTAGTGGTCTGTCTGCCTGTAGAAACCATCAGTTTTGTTTTTGATTCATTTACAGCTAGATCCATTTTGTTTGATTCCTTCTCGATATTGGAAAAGGCGGCAGTTACCTCGCGTAGAGTGCGTCCTATAATATCAATGTCATCGGCAAACGCGAGTAGCATATGTTTTCTATTGAAAATTGTTCCTGTTGTATTAACCGCTGCATCTCGCAAGATTTTCTCTAACACAATATTGAAGAGGTCACAAGATAAACTGTCACCTTGCCTGAATCCCCGTTTAATTATGAAGGACTCTGATAGGTTCTTACCTATCTTAACAGATAATGTTGTATTAGTTAGTGTCATCCTGCATAACTTTATTATCTCCGTAGGGATGCCGAACTCAGACATTGCTTCAAACACCTTCTTCCGTATCGGGCTGTCAAAAGCAGCTTTGTAGTCAACAAAGAGATGATACGTGTCGATTTATTTCTCCTGGGTCTTCTCTAGGATTTGACGTAGAGTAAAGATCTGGTCAGTGGTTGATTTACCTGGTCTAAAACCACATTGGTATGTCCCAATTATTTCGTTTACTTTGGGCTTTAGCCTTTCACACAGTATGGTCGATAAAGTCTTATATGCAATTGAGAGGAGGCTTATCCCTCTATAATTTGCACATACAGTTTTATCTCCTTTTTTGTGGACTGGACAAAGGACACTGAGTTCCAATCGTCCGGCATGCGTTCTTCTGACCATATGTATTCTAGGAGCTGGGACATATACTTTATTAGCTCATCACCTCCAGCCTTAAAAAGCTCTGCTGGCAAACCATCGGCACCAGCAGCTTTATTATTTTTTAATCGCGCTATTGCAGTCCTAACCTCTTTCAGGTTGGGTGGTGGACATATAACGCCGTCATCGTTGATTTGTTCAGGTGTGTCATCTTGGTCGCTTTCATTTGCAACCAACAACTTGCAAAAGTGCTCCTTCCACAGTTTCAATACGCTTTCTGTATCTGTGACCAGATTTCCTTGGTCGTCCTAACAGGAAAGGATACAGTTGCTATAACCATCCGTCTGATGCTTAATTTACGGATTTCATTTTGTGTCCTATACAACTCAATCTCCTCAAACACACGTCTCTCCATATCTTTCTTTTTTTTGCGGAATAGTCGTTTTTCTTCCCTCTTTTTCTCTCGATATCTTTCTAAACATCCACGAGTAGCTGCTGACTGCAGAGTTGCCCTGTAGGCCGCATTTTTCTCAGCAGTGGCGTTGCGGCCACAAGAGTTTTTAGCATGAGGGCTTTGGTACCCTATTGCCGATTTTGCAGCAGATTATGGCAATATGTTGCCATAGTGTGTATATATCGTTTGAGTTATTCTCTCTTAGCAATTGAGTTGTCCGTTTGGTGTAATCAGTGGCAATTTGCTGAGATTTTAATTTCTTCACGTCATACTTTTTTTGCGCTTCTGCCTGTACGCTCCTCGACACACTTAGACGTGTTCTCACCTTGGCTACAACAAGGTAGTGATCGGAGTCTATGTTAGCTCCTCGCATGGAACGCACATCTAACACACTTGATAAGTGTCTTCCATCAACTAAAATATGGTCTATTTGATTTTTCGTTAGTTGATCAGGAGACACCCATGTAGCCTTGAGTATATTAAGGTGTGGAAATCTGGTGCTGCTCACGATCATATTGCGAGCAGCCGCAAAGGAGATTAATCTCATACCATTGTCAGTGGTTACGCTGTGTAAACTAAATTTACCAACAGTAGGCTCAAAACAACTTTCATGCCCTAACTTTGCGTTAAAATCACCCAGTATTATCTTAACGTCGTGATTAGGGCAGCTATCGTAAACTTCCTCAAGTTGTTCATAAAAGGCTTCCTTTACATCATCATCTTTCTCCTCTGTTGGAGCGTGAGCACAAATCAAACTCAGATGGAAGTACTTAGCCTTGACGCGTATTGTCGCTAGTCTTTCGCTTACTGGTGTGAACCTGGAAACAAGATTTCGCAATCTTTTGTTAACCATAAAACCGCAACCAAACTCGTGCTTACTCTCATGGCAGCTGTAATACAGGTCACCTTTTGATGTTTTGGCGACACCGTTGCCGTTCCATCTTATCTCCTGGAGAGCAGTCACATCACATTTATATTCATCGGGAACACCCATCAACTGGATCAGAGCACCTCCTCTGTAGAGGGTTCGGATGTTCCAGGTGCTGATCCTTAAATGATGGTCCTTTTTTAGTTTGCCATAGTCGTCAACATTTGGAGGGGCCGTTTTTATTCTTATTTTTTCATAGTAAGTTTTTCCAGGAGTGGGTTACTAGCCCGACGTCCTTGACCCATGTTTTTATCGTTCTTATGGGAGAACACGCGGCACTTGTTTGCTCACTGCTTTAACGGCTGTTAGAGTAGCTACCCAGATGACACCACTAGGAGGTAAGTGTCCACAATTGAGATGAAGGATGAATATATATATTATATAGCACTTAAATTTTGCAATAATTGGTACACATTTGATCAAAACTCTCACACAATCCGAATTAAACGATTAAGCGCAACGAAAAGTATTTAAATGCTTATAAACGTAAATTTTGTGCAAAGTATTTTATATATCAGATTTTTGTAAATCTTCCCTAGGATCCTGTGCACATCGTAAAAACATGTTGCCCTTGTATTAATTAATTAATTAATTTAAGAGTCATCAGAAGGTAAGACAATACATTCCAAATATTATTGATTTATTTATTAGTAAATATTTAATTACTTTTCCGAAAAATCAATGATAGGTTAGCAACTAATGTAAACCTGATATTTATCCATTCAAAAGCTATATATCCCAAGTATGTATCAGAAACTAAGTGTGTATAACCTATGTTCCTAAGGTTTGTATAGATTGACAAAACAATCATTGCCAAAGCTTTGATCCAAATCGGTCCGCCAACTTCAGAGTTTTACGTAACTAATCAAGAACTTCTACTATATGGACGAAACTTCGAATTAAAGTACACATCGATAGCTGATATTCAATACCCTCTTCGAACCAAATTTTAAATTTGTGTTTGAATATTTTTTATTTCATAGCGAGTTTTTAAATAAGTTGAATAATTTAAATTTTAAATATTATGACTCCAATGTTTCAGGTAAAGTTACTTTTGGACCACCATTGGTGAAGGGCATCCAAGATTCGGCAAAGTCGAATATACCATTCTTACTTGTTTTATTTTCTTTTAAGTTGTATTTTTTATACCATTCACCAATTTGTTCATTATTCGTCTTATTCTTTTTTAATTTGTCAATTTGTGTACATCGATATCTTTTGCTTTGGCGATATCTCGGTTATTGATCTATCGATTTTGATGAAATTCAATAGTGTGCTGCGTTAAATGATTTCCTAAAATTTGATATACAGTTCAAAAAAGTTTTTTTTTTTAAATACACAGTTAAAAAAAATCGGTAATTTTCGGGATGACGAATTTAGAGTTTTAACAATATCTCAGATTGTAATGTATCTATTTTGATCATATATAATATTGTTTGCTTTTGGACGATTTTCTAAGATCTGATATATATATAATTCATATCAATATAATATCCGTAAATTGTGGAATTTTAAACAAAAAGATGGTTTTTATACAAATTAAAAAAATACAATTTTAAAGAAAATAAATTTTAATTTAGCATCGAAGAGACTAAGTAAAATATTCACGTATGTGATGAAAATCGGTCGATTTAAAAAGTAAATCGTTTTTCGAAATCGACAAGTGTGTGATAGATTTCGATCGATTTCATATTCCAATTTTGTTTCATTTCACAACAATTCTTATAAATACAACTATGATTACACAGCACAACAAAATAAAAAAAATTTCATGTGCTCTTAAAACCACTATACAATTTTGATGTATCATGACTACCTTTGTACAAAAATGGTAAAATTTTTAAATTCTATGGCAAGATTTAAAAAAAAAAATTTTTTTTTTAAATTGCAATTTTTTTTAGACATTTCTTCAAATAATTAATGATAACTCAAAAACTACTAGTCCGATATTATTAAAATAAAATCAGAAAAATTAAGATTTACATAACCTTTAATTCGTCTATATATCAATAGTATCGGAGTTATAATAAAAAACTTAAGAAAAAAATTTATTTTTTACGTAAAAATGGCAAAAATTTTCGTTTTAAAAAAATCATGAAAAATCGAAAACGGCAAAAAACTTCCAGATTTATTATTTTATCGCATAGCGACATATAATAGCAACAAAATGAGATATCGATCACAATTTAGTGAATTCGCTCATTTTCACAAAATTTTAGTTTTTTGCTTGATATACGCATTATAGCGGGTTTTCAAATGTATGAAAAAAATAAATTTTCCGATTTCAATGGGTGCATGTCGGATTATTGTGAGATTTGGTGAGAAACTTCCACCCACAAAATTTTAGTCGAATTGGACAACGTTAACACGTAGCGCATAGGCCCCAAATCTGAAAAATAGCTTTTAAATCGAAAAAATTTACAAATTTTCAGTTTTTGCAAAATTAAAGCTATTTGTTACCCCTTTTGCAAAAAAGTGGATCCTGGTCCTTAGGGCAAACACAATGAGATTTCCAATAAGCTACATATCTTTAAAATCGGTTAAACAGTTTTTGAGTTACTACAATTTGCACTGGCCATTACATATCCTTGAGGACTTGCCGAAGGCAATTGACCATAGAATTTAAAAATTTTACCATTTTTGTACTAAGGTAGTCATGATACATCAAATGTATATAGTGGTTACTCGAGCACATTTTTGCTGTTGACCTGTGTTATCTTTAAAATGCAACTCTTCAATAGTCAACAGTGAAAAAGTTTTCAAGGAAAAGTAATTGCAGCAATTTATTTAATTTTCTTTGAGCAAAATACTCAAAATATTGAAAATATAAGACGTAAGTGCTTGAGGGACAAATCAGATCCTCTAAATTTGCCAGAAGAAATGAAGAACGCTCGGTCCGAGACAGACGCCCGCTCGTAGCCGCAACTAACATGTTGAACAGACGCTACGGTTTCGTACTTTACCAAGTACAATTATCTTAGACCCTTAGACCAAATATGTCGGAATGGCTCTAAGATAACTCCCCCTCACGTTAGCCCTGACCTAGAATCCCACTCGGATTGTTTACCGCATCTTCAACTAGGTTGCTCAGGTTTCCAGGATGTACCACTAGGAGGTGTGAGTAGGAATTGAATACAGTTATTACCTGTTAGCTGGAAACTCAGACAACAACTGCATCCCATTTACATCCCATCGAGTATACTCAAACGATATTCGCTTCTGTACAGATAGCCTTGCTGCAATCCACTCTTTATCATCGGTCTACACGACATCCGTTCTCATCCGCGAATGCCGGGCATCCCTCAATGAGATGGCGAGACATTCCAATATTGAACTTTTCTGGGTACACAGTCATAGAAATGGCAATATCACTGCGGACAACCTAGCGAAAGGTGGTGCTCTCCTTGGTCAGGAGAACACTGACCAATTCATAGGTTTACCGCTTTCTGCATGCAAACTGCTCATTAAGCAGTTTCTTTTTAGGTCCGCACAGACCAACTGGTCCACAGAATTGACCTGTTCGATATCTAGACTTACATGGCCAACTTACGATTGTAAGCGTTCTGCAATCTTGGTTAGCCTTCCGCGCCAAAGACTTCGCACCCTCATCTCAGTACTCACAAGACACTGGGTGATAGGTTCTCATGCTAGAAGACTTAATCTTCATAGTAATGATTATTGCAGAAGCTGCCACAACGTAGAGGAAGAGAAAACCGTCACTCACTTCCTCTGTCATTGCCCAGCCCTTGCTGATATTAGGAAAATCCACTTGGGTTTCCCTTTTTTGCATGATCTTTCAGAGATCGCAGACCTCAGTATTCGCAAAATTTGCTTCTTCATTGGTGCAACAGGATGGCTCTAACTAAGTCTCTTATATCTTTTGGGGTAGTTTAGAAACCTTTATCTTTCTCTTCTATCCATTTGCAGGAATTACAAAGGGACCTCTCTGGACCCAAGTGACGCGGACCATATGGGCTGCATCCTGCCTAACCTAACCTATCAGCATAAATGTGATTCCCGGGGCAGGGTTATATGGGAGCTCTAACTAAATGTGAACCGATTTTACCCATTTTCAGCACACAATTTCTATAACATCGAAAATACTTTTGCTAAATTTTGTCTCTCTAGCTCTTGTAGTTAAGGAGCTATCGCGCTTTTCTCTAACGGAAAGACGGACATAAACCTATGGTCAAATAGTAACCGATTGTAACAAAATTATGCACACTGGCTTACATTCACAAAAATTTTGTTGCTGTAACCCTTTTCGTTAAGGCGCGCTTTTATCTGACGGACAGACGGACATAAACCCCCTTTTCTTTTTGTATTTTTGTGTTTCCGTAAGTTTTTTTATATGGGAGCTGTGTTCAAATGGTGACCGATTGTGACAAAATTTTGCACACTCGTTGGCATTGATATAAGACGTCCTGCTAAATTTAGGGGTTATATCTGTTATAGTTTTAGATTTATTGACATTTATGTGTATAAGTGTATAAGTTTTTTGTATGGAAGCAATGACTATATATGAACCGATTTTGATGAAATTTTATATGCTGCCTAGGGCTTATACTTCTATATACCAAATGTTATCATCATAGCTATTATAGTTTGTTATTTATTAGCAAATAAGCGATTACCGTAGGCGAGGTTATACGGGAGCTATGGTCAAATGTTAACCGATTTTACCCAACTTCAATACCAATGAAGAATGTTTGTACTAGGTTTCAGTGAGCTAGCTTCTTTCGTTTAAGCGTTATCGTTATTTCAACAGACAGACAGCCAGACAGACGGACATCGCTCAATCGTCTTCGAATTTCATAAGGATTCAGAATATATATCGTTTTTGATTTTAGAAATTAAGGAAATTACAAACGGAATGACAATCTCAATATACCCCCCATTCTTTTTGATGGTGGGTATAAAAAATTCGTCATCAAAAGTCATCGAAGTTTAGTATTTTAGCGATATCTCGGGTGTTTATGGACCGATTTGAATGAAATTGAATAGCGTGCTGCGTTTTTAATAATTATAATTCGTCTGGGTACACCCACCAGGAGTTCCACAAACTTTATTTTAACAGGCAGACGGACATGGCTATCGACTCTCCTGACGATTCTGAGTCGATCGGTATAATTTTTATGGGAATAGGGAAAAAATTACAAACTGAATAACAAACTTTTAATACCCTTTCACTTATTGGTGAAGGGTATTTATAAAAATCTGCAAAATTGTTACTAATTGATATGTCATTATCAGCACAGCTGGAACCCGACTTAAAAATCTTTGGGTAGTTACAAGCACGACGTTTAGAATTGATAAACTGGTAAAACCATTTCGGATTAGTTTTAAGTTTTACTTTCATCCGAAGCACATAGTTATCATACGCTAGTTTATTGGTGATGTTATATTCAGAACATGCAATGGAATAATTTCTAAAATCTATTATAGAACCAGATCTTTTATACTTTTGGTAAAATTAGTTTTCTATTTTTTTGCATTTGTTAGAAATTGATTATTTCATGGTGGACCTTTATTAGTGTGGCTTATTCTTTTAGGAACAGTTTCGGAAATGGTTTGGTGTAATACTGAATAAAACTTGGAAATAATGTGGTCGAAATTATCACTAGAAATTATAGTGATCTAATTGACATTAGATAATAAGTAATTACGTTTCTTATAATCTGTGCGATAAAAACAGTATACTTTGTTTTGTTCTTTTGGCTGATTTGGCAAATTATTGGATTGGGAAAATATTTCAATATCTAACTTGTACGTCCATTGGCTGAATAAACCAGATTCAAGCACTGATTGGATAAATTCATTTGTGCGCAGCGGAGTTAAATAGTTATCTTCTTTCGATTTACTCCACAATAAAGGAGGCATATTAAAATCTCCAAGAGCCACGAACAAATCGGATGGGTTAAAGTTTTGTAAAACAGATACTATTCGAGAGAGTGTAAATTATAAATATCAATAGATGAATTTGGCGTAATATACGAGCAAGTAATAAACAAAAATCTATTTGAAAATATGATTTTGACAGCCACAAATTCTGCGTTATCATTGTAGTTAAATAATATGTGTTCACAAGGAAGGGAGTTTACAACAGCAATAAGAACTCCTCCACCGCGGTTGTGTGACCTATCATATTTGATATTTTGAGCATAGAATTTCGGTATTATGAATGTTATTTTTGTTATACAACCAAGTTTCCGTGAAGGCAATAATATGATAAGTAAAATTAAAACTGTAAGTTGTAAGTTATTAAGGCCGCGAACGTTATGATATGCTATTTTTTGTAACATTGTTCTCAGAGGGTAAAAAAACAATGTTTTATTGTGGATTGTTTCTATAGACATATTCGTGTATTATAGCTTTAGAAGGCCTAAAATCGGAGTTAACTATAGTTTACAAATTTTCTTCAGAAACAATGATTTTAAACAAAGATTTGCTTCTTTGTCGAGAATATTTGAATTTGAAAGCTTAGATATCAATATCATAACCAATTTTCTGTTTTAAATATTGGGCAACAGCATTATGCTATGTCTACATGATGGTCAGATCTTACAATATTGTAAGAAAAATTGTAAGAAAATTTCTTACAATCGTGTAAACTTACAATTTTTTGCTGACAACGTTGTCAGCTAAAGCATTGTCAGCACATTGTCACACAACCACCTTACAATGAAATTGTCAGAAATCTTACAATCGTGTAAACACTCTATTTAAAATTGGCAGAACATTTTAAAAAGTGTCAGCTTCGTTTTTATTGTCAGCTGCATGAAATTCCACCATCTTACAATGCAATCATTGTCAGACAATTTTAACTTCTTGGTTTTAATTGAAAACATACGGTTCTTAGGATTTATATCATTAAAAAATAAATAAATAAAAATAGCAGCATAAAATTATATTGAACATGCATTTTAATTGGGAATATAGTGTTATATATCAATCTAAAGAAGTTTTTCGAATAAAAATATTATAAAAAGATGAATTAAAAAAGCAAATAACACTTTTAGCAAAAAACTTAAAAACAGCCAACATTTTTGTTTTATCTGAGTTAACACTAATAGATTTTGGATTAGAAAAATTTTTTATAAATATATTTGCGATGGTATAAAACTTTTTAAGCAAAAAATTATGGATCGAAATTAAAATTTCCTGAATCAATAGGTCTATGTCATGAATAAAGTTCTAAAGACACTTATTTAAGACATATTTCGGTATGCTGAAATCAAGTTTGATGAGCTCCTAGATGGCATACCGACATAACTTACATGTATAGGTATTGTATGTTAATAGTGTTCTACCAATTATACTATTAAATTTCAACATGTAGTTCTACTAACAACTGAGATATAGCAAAAATTCGAAATTCGATGCCGAATTCAAATTTTTGTATTTTCTTTTAAATTGTATTTTTTTTAATTTGTATAAATTCCTCAATTTACATATAGTATACCGACACGAATTATATATCAGATATTAGAAAATCCTCCTAAGCAAAACGATATTATATATATTTTCAAAATATGTACAATCTGAGATATCGCCAAATTCGATGTCTCACAAATTACCGAATTTAAAATATTTTTTTTTTTGTAAAAAAACTTTATTTAAAAAAAGTTTTTTGAACTATATATCAAATTTTAGGAAATAATTCAGCGCAGCTTGCTGTTATCCTGGCAGTCAAGGATAACACAATTTACCGCAGCGCAATCATCAAAATCGATAAATCAATAACTGAGATATCGCGAAAGCACAATATATCGATGTCCTCAAATTGGCAAATTAAAAAAATAAATTTTAAAAATCGTATTTATTTAATCCGAATTATATATCAGATTTTAGGAAATTTTCCAACGCAGCACGCTATTAAATTTCATTAAAATCGGTTTAAAAACACTAGAGATATCGCCAAAATTCAAAATTCGATGAGAATTGAATTGAAACATTTTTTAACTGCATTTAAAAAAAAAAATTTTTTAAATTCTAAGAATAGTCAAATACGACTTCCTATGTCGATTTAGACCCCGACTCCTGAGTCGATCGGTATTATTTTTATTTGTTTTAAGACGAATAATGTATGTTTCCTCAAATTGGTTGGAAAATGACAATTATATATAGTTTTAAGTAATTTATGAGTCTGATGTGCCCTACTTTGGGAGCCGATTGCGCAGCCATAGTGAAAGCTAGGCTTTTTAGGTTTAAACATTTCTGCCAAAATTATTTTAAAATCGGCCTAAAGGTTTAAAAGTTGCAGACTTATTTCCATAATTTTTTCCACAATCCCACTGTGAGACGTTTTTTCTCCACTTCACATTCATCTTCACAGCTTTCTAAACATACACTGTTAAAATTTTGGCAATTGCCTGTTTTTTCCATTTTGATTAATATTTTATAATAATCAAATATATGTATATCAAATTTATTTTATAATAATCAAATATAAATTTCAAAAATACAAAAATGAACAATATTTTTCATGTGCTTTGTGACTGACAATAGATCTGGCAATTTGTTGTGTACACATATCTGAAAATCGTGTGAACTGCCAATTTATTGTAAGCCGAGATTGTCAGCTTAATTAATTGTCAGACAATTTCTGACAATGAAATTGACAGCTTTTCTTACAATTTTGGTAATTTTAAAATACATAAAAGCCCAATATTTAAAGAAAAAATTTTGAAAAAAAACATAAATTGTTAACCTTTTATGGGCTTTTTTATACCCTTCACCAATAGGTGAAAGGGTGTTATAAGTTTGTCATTCAGTTTGTAATTTTTTCATTATTCGTCTTAGACCCCATAAAAATTATACCGATCGACTCAGAATCGCCAGGAGAGTCGATTTAGCCATGTCCGTCTGTCTGTCTGTTGAAATCAAGTTTGTGGAGCTCATGGAGGGTGTAGCGAGATAAATTGTACAAATTGACGAATTTTAAAAAATTTTTTTAAAATTTACATATTTAAAAAAAAAATTTTGAATTCCCATCGAATTTTGAATTTTGGCGATATCTCTGGTGTTTATGGACCGATTTTGATGAAATTTAATAGCGTGCTGCGTTGTAGTATTTTCTAAAATCTGACATATAATTCGAATTTTTTTTTTTAATGCTGTTTAAAAAAAAAAAATTAAATTGCCAATTTGCGTACATCGATATATTTTGCTTTAGCGATATCTGAGTTGTTGATATATAGATTACGATGAAATTCAACAGTGCTCTGCGTTGAATGATTTTCTAAAATTTAATATACAATTCAGAAAACTTTCTTCAAAAAAAAATGATTTTTTTCACAAAAAATATATATTTTTTTTACAAAAAAATATTAAAAAAAAAATATATTTTTTTTACAAAAAAAATATTTTAAATTCGGCAATTTGCGGGACATCGAATTTAGAGTTTTGGCTATATCTCAGATTGTTATATACCGATTTTGATGATACATATTTAATATCGTTTTGCTTTAGTGGATTTCCTAAGATCTGACATATTATTCATGTCAGTATACTATCCGCAAATTGAGGAATTTTAAACAAATTGAAGAATTTTATACAAATTAAACAAATATAATTTAAAAGGAAATATAAAATTTTTAATTCGGCATCGAATTTCGAGTTTTGGCTATATCTCAGGTGTTAATAGAAATGTATATTGAAATTTGATAATAAACTTCATAGAACACTATAAACATCCAATATTTAACTTATGTCGGTATGCCATCCAGGAGCTACACAAACCTGATTTCAGTAGACGGAAATACGATACATATGTCTAAAATTAGTGGTATGACTTTTGAACATAGTGATTGCTCATTATTTGCGACATATAATAAGTATATTTATATTAAATTGTAGGTAATCTTTTTATGAATTATGCAAAATACAACTCATTACAATGGTATCCGTTCAAAACCATACATATACATATGTATAAAAATCTAACTGAACCTATAGGTTAATATATTAATTATATATAATTGCATATATTGGTACTAATTCTGCCTACTTAATTCACAGACATTCAAGATTAACCATGTGCTTTTCCTATAAGAAAAACATATACACGTATTTTAAAATGTGATATTTGTTAGTTGCCAGATATAAAGCCAAGACAACGTTTAACTTTTAAAAGTATTTTAGGTCCAATTTATGTAAGTTTAACATATCAAAATATAGGTAGGATTTCCGTGATTAACACAAAAAACAACTTAATAAAATTGAAAAAAATAATTTTGAAAATATCCTTTCAAAATCTATATACAATATCAATCAATTAAAGAGTCTAAGTATACCCTAAGAACAAAAGGCTTGCCAAATTGAAAGAACAATACTTTCCAAATATTATTTCTGAAGTATTTATCTAACTTTATAACAATCTTAAGCATATATTGATCGACTGAAGAATTACTACCAAATGTAATTGCCATAAGTCTAACACAAACTACTTCTTGTTTTTTTTATACCCTTCACCAATAGGTGAAAGGGTATTATAAGTTTGTGCATCCGTTTTTAATTTTTTTATTAGTGATCATAGACCCAATAAAAATTATACCGATCGACTCAGAATCGGCAGGAGAATTTATTTCGCTACGTTCGTCCGTCTGTCTGTTTGTCCGTCCGTCCGTTCTTTCGTCCATCTGCCTGTCTGTCTGTCCGTATGCCTTTTGAAGTCAAGTTTTAGGGGCTCCTGTTTTGTCGATATCTCAGATGTTTATTTTGATGAAATTAAATAGCGTTTTTCGCAGGGGATTACCTAAATTCTGCTGCATTCGGTAATTTCGGGTAGATATAATTTAGTGTTTAAGCGATATTTCAGGTTTTTTGATCGACAATGATGAAATTCAGGGTGGGACCATATCCTAAAATTTTATGTAAAATTCATGTGGGTATACCTTAAAGGAGCTCCACAAATCTGGTTTTAGCAGACAGACACACTGCATTTATCTTAATTTTGTGTCTGACTTTTGAACATTATGATAATATTTGAGAATGTATTGCCTAAGGCAATCTCTTAGTAGCTAATAAATGACGAATTATAATAGATACGATGATGACATTAAGTATAAAGACGTTGTACAATATCGTTATTCAGCGCGATAGCGCCTAAAATAAACTTTCTAGAGGGATTGAAAATGGTTCGCCCATTTTAGTGAAATCTCCCATATAACCCCTACCGGGAATCACTTTCATGCTGCTAAATAAAATCACATTATAACTACACAAAGAACTAGAGCAAAACTTTCCACACATCCATCGTACAGATCGGAATAACAATACATCCCAAATATTATGGATGAAGTATTCATCTTAATTAGTTAACTAACTTCAGATTAATAAGTAAATCTTCAATAACTTTTTCGATAAAGCTGATATCCATCCATTTAAAAGCTATATATTTCCCGTATGTATCTAAAACTAAGAGTATATACCCTATTATTCTAAGGCTTGTATACATTGACAAAACAATCATTATTAAAGCTTTGATCTATATCGGTCCGCTTACTTCAGAGTTTTACATAACTAATCAAGAACTTTTACTTGTTGGATTATACGTACATTTGGAAGCATCTTTTCTGCATGGTTTATCTGATCTATCTAACTTTATTAAACCTAACCTTTGGGTCCATGACTTTTCTAGATGATGACGCCACCGAAAAGGTTTTCGTTTTCCGATTCTTAATTTAAAAGACTCTGCATACAATACTAGTATATCCTATCCTAGTATTCCTATTGCTAGGAATTACATTTGGTATGAACAAAAGAAAATTAATATACATATCAAGCATTTGTGTGGGGCTCAACTAAGTCAGTAATCATAACTATATAATTATCAATAAATTCTTACGATATTGAACTTTACTTTTGGAACACCATTGGTGAAGGGTATCCAAGATTCGGCAAAGCCGAATATACCACTCTTACTTGTTCTATTTTGGATAAAATGGTCTTATTTGACTATTTTTGGTGTAACTTTGGAATTAAAAACGAGAAATTTATAAATTTAATTGTAAATTAGAGCATATTTTATGTGCTTACTTACTTTACTTAAATGGCCTATATTACAACCTGTTAAGGTCAAAGTCCGAGCATATTTTAGAATTCCATGCGCTTCGATCTTGTGCGCATATTCTCCAATTTCGTAAGTTTCGGTCGTCCTCGTCTTCGAGTTCCCTCGGGATCATGTTCAAACACTTTTCTTGCTGGAGTATTTTAATCCTTTCTCACCACATGTCCTAGCCAACGCAAACGTTGCTGTTAATGCATTTTACTATGTCAAAGTCAGCAAATAACTCATGCAGCTCATGATTAAATCGATGCCGAAATTCATTGTTAATGCTGACTGGACCGTAGATTCTTCGTAGGATCTTCCTCTCAAAGACTCCAACAAAAGCTTCATCAGCTTGTGCAAGTGCACCATATAATAACACTGGTAGTATAAGCGTTTTGTAGAGCGTAATTTTAGTTCTTGTTGAGAGGATTTTATTCCTAAGCTGCCTGCTTAGTCCGAAATAGCATCTGTTGGCAAGTATGATTCTTCTTTTAATTTCGATACTTATGTCATTATTTATATATACTGCGGTACCAAGGTAGACAAATTCTTTAACAACCTCGAAGCTATAGTTGTCCACGGTTACGTGTGGTCCAATTCTAGTGGATTGCTTGCTAGTAGAGACCATCAGTTTTGTTTTGAATTAATTGACTACTAGACCCATTTTCATTGATTCCTTCTCAATACTGGAAAATGCGGCAGTCACCTCACGCAATGTGCGCCCCATAATATCAATGTCATCGGCAAAAGCGAGTAACATGTGCTTTCTGCTAAAAATTGTGCCAGTTGTATTAACTGCAGCACCACACAAGATTTTCTCTAACAAAATGTTAAAGAGATCACATGATAAACTGTCGCCTTGCCTAAATCCTCGCTTAGTTAAAAAGGGTTCTGAAAGGCTTTTACCAATTTCAACTGACGATGTTGTGTCAGTTAATGTCATCCTGCACAACCTTATTAACTTCGTAGGAATGCCAAATTCTGACATTACTTTATACAGCTTTGTTCGTATTGGGCTGTCAAAGGCAGCTTTGTAGTCAACGAAGAGGTTGTAAGTGTATATTTGCTTTTCTTGGGTCTTTTCCAGGATTTGACGCAGAGTAAAGATCTGGTCAGTGGTGGATTTACCTGGTCTAAAGCCACATTGGTAGGCCCCTATTATTTCGTTCATTTTGGGTTTTAGCCTTTCACACAGGATGCTCGAAAAGATTTTGTAAGCAATTGAGAGGAGACTTATGCCTCTATAGTAAGCACATACGGATTTATCACCTTTTTTGTGCACTGGACAAAGAAAACTGAGGCTCCAATCGTCAGACATACGTTCTTCTAGCCATATGGAATTCAGGAGTTGAAACATGTACTTTATTAATTCATCACCTCCGCTCTTAAAAAGCTCTGCTGGTAATCCATCAGCACCCGCAGCTTTGCTACTTTTTAGATGAGAAATTGCAGCTCTTATCTCACTTATGTTGGGTGGTGGGCATAAAATGCCGCCATTACTGATTTGTTCAGGCACGTCATGGTCACTTTCGCTTGATACCAGCAATTTGCAGAAGTGCTCATTCCATAATTTCAGAACGCTCTCAGTATCTGCCACCAGGTTTCCTTGATTGTCCTTACATTAGAGAACACAATTGCTAAAACCTTTAGTTTGGTGCTTGATTTTTTGGTAAAATTTACTCATCTCATTTCGGCTCTTATACATCTCAATTTCATCAAAAACGCGATTCTCTATTTCTTTCTTTTTCCTTCTGAATATGCGTTTTTCTTCCCCCTTTTTTTCGCGGTATCTTTCCAAAGTTCGTCGTGTAACTAGATTCTGTAGAGTTGCCATGTAGGCCGCATTTTTTTCGGCTGTGGCATTACGGCATTCCTCATCATACCACGAGTTCTTAGGGCGAGGGGTTTGGAACCCTAGTGCCGATTTTACAGCAGTTTTTAAAGCGTTGGCAATATGTTGCCACTGCTCATTTATATTATTGGAGCTCGGAGCATTTTCTCTGAGAAATTGTGTTGTTCTTTGCGAGAAGTCGATGGCAATTTGTTGGAATTTTAGCTTCTCGACATTAAACTTTCTTTGCGCTTCCGATTTAGAGACACTCAAGCGTGTTCTTACCTTTGCTGCGACTAGATAATGGTCGGAGTTCATATTAGCTCCACGTATAGAACGCACATCCATCGCACTTAATGCGTGTCTCGCATCAACTAAAATATGGTCAATCTGGTTTTTCGTTTTTTGGTCTGGTGAAACCCATGTTGCCTTGTGGATGTCAAGGTGTTTAAACCTGGTGCTGCTCAATATCATATTTCGGGCCGC
The DNA here is from genome assembly GCA_933228675.1 of Stomorhina lunata. NCBI lineage: Eukaryota > Metazoa > Arthropoda > Insecta > Diptera > Rhiniidae > Stomorhina > Stomorhina lunata. The sequence continues at coordinate 50,089,692 of OW121741.1, read as the reverse complement.
TGCAAAGGAGATTAGCCTCATACCGTTGACGGTAGTTGCATTATGGAGGCTGAACTTACCGATAGTAGGTTCAAAGATGCTTTTTTTCCAATCTTTGCATTAAAATCACCAAGGATTATTTTCACATCATGACTGGGGCAGCTATCATAGACTTCTTCAAGTCGGTCATAGAAAGCTTCTTTCACATCGTCTTCTTTATCTTCTGTGGGAGCGAATTGTCGCTAACCTTTCATTTTTGGGGTGAACCTTGTAACAAAATTTCGCAATCTTTTGCTTACCATGAACCCGCAACCAAACTCATGCTTACTATTATGACAATTGTAATACAGGTCGCCTTTTGGTGTTTTGGCGACGCCGTGGCCATTCCATCTTATTTCCTGTACAGCATTCACATCACATTTATATTTATCGAGAACATCCATTAACTGGATCAGAGCACCTCCTCTATAAAGGGTTCGGATGTTCCAGGTGCTGATCCTTAAATCATGATCCTTTTTTCGTTTGCCATGGTCGTCAACATTAGGGGGGCCGTTTTAATTCTTTAAATTAGCTTTTTCATAGTAGCTGATTTTTCCAGGAGTGGGTTACTAGCCCGACGTCCTAAACCCATGTTTTTATAGTTCTTATGGGAGAACACGCGGCCCTTGTTAGCTCACTACTTTAACGGGTGTTAAGGTAGCTACCCAGGTGACACCACGAGGAGGTAAGTGACCACAGTTGAGATGAAGGATAGACCAAGATTAGCCTGGGTTTACCAAGTTAAACCAGTCAGGACCGTTACTTGGAATCCAACATCCCCTACATGTGCCTTAGAAAAAATATTTTTTTTTGTTTAAATAAATAATAAATATTAAATATTTGTTTATGTTTAGTTTTAACAAAAAATACGTTTTTTTCAAAAATTTATAACTCCAAAGATTTTACTCAAAAAAGGCACATTAGAAAATATTATGAATTTTTATTTATAAATATTTGTAAACAGAAAACAAACATTTCTGAAAATAAACATTAAAAAATATAAAGCTTTATTTTCTTCATTAGTTATTTACTTTTAAAATTTCGCGAAAATGTAATTTTTTGGTCATAATTTGAGGAGGTGCTTGGTAAATTTTACTTATGTTCAAATTTAACAATATCTTAATGAATATTATTGTCCAGTATATAGAGAATGTATGCTGGATTTTTTTTTAAAGTAAAAATTTTGATTTTTTAGTTTTTTTATGACAAAATTAGGAAAATTTAAGAATTTATTAGTGAATTTCGAAAAATCTTATAAAAATAATTATTTGTATCATTAATTTCATAAAAACAATTATTTGATTAGTGTTATGATATTACCATGAAAAATAAAAAATAAAAATTTGAGCTTTGCCCCGGGAAAGAAAGGGTTAAAATTATCCAATTTAAAAAAAATACTCACTATACATTTTTTATATACTGAGCAATAATATTGATTATCAGTTTTATCAAAAATGAACAGAAATAAATTTAATAAGCACTTGTAAAATAAAGATAAAAAAATTAATGTTTTTGCCTAAACGGCGAAACTGTTAAATAATTGACCTCCGTTTTTGATTAATTTTATTTTCCTAGTTGTATATTTTAAACTACCGGTGAAATAACTTTTATATTCTTATATTTTCTAAGCAAAATTTTCGAAAATATAAAAAATGAGTTTTGAAACTAGAATTCTTTTACAAAAACTTCCATATTTTGGGATTTATTAGCTAAAATATTATATTTTAAGACCATAAAATCATTTTTTCCTGCACTCATCCGCAAAGTTGTTGAAACTCAATGTATATATTCAAATTACCACATTTTTAGAGCAATTTTTTTTTTTTTTATTAAATATTTTCAAAACATTTATCTTAATAAAAAATATCTTTTTAAATGCTCATACACCTGAAGTTAACGGTTCCATTATAAAACTTTTACTTATAAAAGTTTTAATAAAAACTATAATCACTTGAAATATCAAAATTTGTTTTTTTAATCAATTCAAAAATAACAAAAATTATTGAACTTTGAACACACACTGTAAATAATATAAACTACCAAGAACTTTTCTTTAGTGATGTAGAATTTTATCTACTTTCATATGGTACCAAATATTGTTGTGAAAGTTAAAGTTCATCTTTTGAATTAATCGCCATTATTGAAGGCTTTCGCCCCAAAGTGCGGCGGTTGATTTTGAGGTAAGAATGTATTTTGTGACATAGTTTGATTACTTTGAGTTTTGCAATATTGCTTGTTGAAGGACGGATGAATAAGATAAGGGTTCAGACGAAGTATTTGAGATTTTTCTGGTGTTTGAGAATTTTCTGAAAATTTTTTAGCAACATGAGGTGGAATAAGAACAGCGGAAGTAGATGGACCTTCAGTAGAAATTTTTAGATTGTTTGAGTTAATCATTTGGTTTTCAGATGAAGCCTTTTTCCTTTTTGGAGAACAAGGTGCTTTATCGAATAGTTCATTATATTTTAACAGCCAAATTCATAATCAAAAGTTGTGCAGGGTCTATGTAGTGAATTTATGCAAATACTTTTTTTAACAGTGTCTAAGAAAAACCTGCAGCGTTGTTTTTACAAAACAAACTACTTAAAAAATCAACTCTGACATTGTTTATATATTTTTTTGTGGAATTTCATTTGAAAAAAATTGTTTGTAACGCCTTCAAATAAATTATTTTAAAAAATAAAAGTGGAAAATGGACAAAAAGATTTCTAAATGTGCTTTAAACTCGGATCAAAAAGAAAAGGTAAAAATTGCTGTGTTACTTTGTGTATTTTAATAAAATTTACATAAATTATTGATTTTTAGAATGTGCTGTCTCAACTGGTAACAAATAAATAAATAGCTGTTTCACGGTTGTATTAGCAGAGTTAGGCACTGTTTATGCAGTGTATAAATATAAGATAACCATAGACTAAAAAATGTATATTGAATAAAACTTTAGATAGACAATACATAATTTTTATACCCTTCACCAATAGGTGAAAGGGTATTATAAGTTTGTGATTCCGTTTGTAATTTTTTTATTAGTGATCGTAGACCCCATAAAAATTATACCGATCGACTCAGAATCGGGAGGAGAATCGATTAAGCGATGTCCGTCTGTCTGTCTGTCTGTCTGTCTGTCTGTCCGTCTGTCTGTTGAAATCAAGTTTCTGAAGCCCCTGGAGGATGAACCTACATAAATTATATATCAGATCTTAGGAAATTCTCCCGCAATGAACGCTATTAAATTTCATTAAAATCGGTTTATAAACACCGAAAATATCGAAAAAATACCAAAAATTAGACGAAAATTTTAAAATTTTTGATTGAAACACACTTTTAAATAACAAGAGAAAAAATATATTCCTGATATACATGTGATAATATGTTATATATCAGATTGTAGCAAATAGTTTCCCAAAGCACTCTGTAAAATTTTATCAAAATCGGTCCATAAGCAACTGAGATATTGCCAAAACACTAAATTTGATGTATCGCAAATTGCCCAAAGTACGCATTAGAGAATGTTTGATGAAAAAATGAAATGCAGAAATAGAAAAAAACCATCCTCCTTTAGCACGGACATACATAAATTTTATATCAGATTTTAGGAAATTCCCCCGCCAAGCACGTTATAAAATTTTATCAAAAGCGGTCCATAAACAATTGAGATGTCGCCAAAACACTACATTTGATGTACAGCAAATTGCTGAAAGTATGTGTCTAAGAAATTTTGTTTACATTTTGTGAGTATTGTTTCAGCGATATCTCAGGTGTTTATGGACCGATTATGATGAAATTTGACATCGTTCTTTGTGGTAAATCTTATATATACTCCACAAATCTGATTATGAATACCATTCAAATTGTACCGATCAACTCAGAATCGGCAGGAGAATCGATTTCGCTACGTCCGTCCGTCTGTCTGTTTGTTTTTCCGTCCGTCTACCTGTCTGTCCTTTTTTCTGTTGTAGTCAAGTTCTTGGAGCTCCTGTTTTGTCGGTATCAGGTGTTTATTTTGATGAAATTTAATAGCGTCCTAAATTCTGATGCATTTGGTAATTTGTGGTAGATATAATTTAGCGTTTATGCGATATTTCAGGTGTTTTGATCGACAATGATTAAATTCAGGTGGGACAATATCCTAAAATTTTGTGTAAAATCCAGGAGCTCCACAAATCTGATTTTAGTTGACAGACACATTGCATTTATCTCAATTTTGTGTCTGACTTTTGAACATTATGATAACGTTTGAGAATGTATTATATATCAAATTATAGGTAATCTTCCTAGGAAGTCCAAAAATGCAGCTAAGTACATGACATCCGTTCAAAACCTACATATGTATGTATGTATCTCACATATCAACGATAATTTAAGTTTTTTAATTGCAATTGGAAGAAATCCGTTCACGTTTGACAATTGCTCCCGTATAACTTCGCCTAAGGCAATCTCTTAGTAGCTAATAAATTACAAATTATAATAGATACGATGATGACATTTAGTATAAAGACGTTGTACAATATTGTTATTCAAGGCGATAGCGCCTAAAATAAACTTTCGAGAGGGACAACATTTGACAAAAGTATTTCTGATTTCTTGAAAAGTTCGGTATTGAAAATGTTCACATTTAGTGAAATCTCCCATATAACCCCGACCGGGAATCACTTTAATGCTGATAAATTAAACCACACTATGATTGCACAAAGAACTAGAGCAAAACTTTCCAAACATCCATCGGACAGATCGAAACAACAATACATCCCAAATATTATTGATGAAGTGTTCATTTTAGTTAATTAACTAACTACAGATTAACAAGTAAATCTTTAATAACTTTTCCGACAAAGCTGATATCCATCCATTTAAAAGCTATATATTTCACGTATGTATCTAAAACTAAGAGTGTATACCCTATAATTTTAAGGCTTATATACATTGAAAATCATTGTTAAAGCTTTTACCTAAATCAGCCCGCTAACTTCAGAGTTTTACATAACTAATCAAGAACTTCTACTAGTTGGATAATTCGTACCAATTAAAGTGCACTGTGTTTTTGGGTTGCATGCCATAATACTTAATCTTCATCATATCGATGTGCTTTTGCAAATCTAAGGGCATCTACATTTTGAAGCATCTTTTCTGCATGGTTTATCTGGTCTATCGAACTTTATTAAATGTTCGTAAAATATGTGTCTATTTTATTTCGAAGCTAGACATCGGCCACCTGCCCAACCTAACCTTTGGGTCCATAACTATTCTAAATAATGACGCTACCGAAAAGCTTTTCGTTTTCCGACTCTTAATTTTAAAGACTCTCATATGCAACACTTGTATAACCAAATATTGCTAGGAATTACATTGAGTACGAACAACAGAAAATTAATATACATATCAAACATTTGTGTGGAGCTCAACTTAGTCAGTAATCAGAAACTATATAATTATCAATCGTAAGAATATAGATTTTGTACTTTACTTTTAGAACACCATTGGTGAAGGCAATTGAATTCGGCAAAGCCGAATATACCACTCTTACTTGTTTTTCCATTAAATATGTGTTTATATGTACCAATCGTTCAATGTCCAAGGCAAAGTCCTGTAAAGTTTTGTTCGATTTCTGGACTCTGCCGCGAAGTTCAAGACGGTAAATTTCTTTTTGGTGTTTGCAAACTTTCAAGAACTTCTGCTGCATTGCTTTTTTAAACTGATAAAACAGTAGACTGCCATCAAAACTGGTTGTTTTTGTTTCATTAAATTTCGCTTTTAGATAGACAATCTCCTTTCCGACATTAGCCACTTCTTTGTCAAAATTGTTCTCAATGCCATCGGTGCGATTGATAATCGTTGAAGTTGATCGAGAAATTTCTTCCAGTTTTTCTTCTATCTCAGCTATAAGTTTCTCGTTGTTAGTTTTGGCAGCTTCTTGAAGTTTCTCGTTGTTGATTTCGGCAGCTTCTTGAAGTTCCGTTTTCATACCTGCAATCATGGTTCTCGTTTGCTTGTTGTTGACTTCCATTTTTTTCGTCATCGCGGCGAACATAGGTTGCTAGCCATATAACGAGTACTAATCTCCATTTCTTCTTCATTTCTCGATTTTGTAGTTCGTCCCTGAGCCTTCTTTGTAGTTCGGATTTTTTCCGAATATTGACAGGCTTTCTCAACTCCTTTTTAAGTTGATCCAATTTTAGATTATCGAGTTTTACCATGGTTGTTGTTTTTGCAATCCCACTTCTGACACCAGTTGTTACATTTTTCCTTTAAAAACGTGGAAGGAATTCTTTTAGCAAACAACCGAAAACAAAATTAAAACACTTTATGTCGTTTTAGTTGTCGAAAGTTATCGTTTTATTAACTTTAAGAGTTAACAAACTTACTGCTTTACAAATATTCTTAGTCTCACTGTTCTCTTACGCGTCTCAATAAAAATTGTTCCCACGATATTCGTTTATCGGCCTTATATGATAGAGAAGAGAGTTTCTAGTTATTACGATTTTTGTAAAATATATTGAAGAAATTTTTTTTCTTAAAAAAAAAAAATATTGTATTTCAAAAACCATATTTTTCTTTAAACAAATAGTAACACATTTACTTTATTTCCCTGTGGTGTCTTCTTCCCTTTCTAGCAGTGAGCATATGACAATCATATTTACAAACCTACATACCTGTTCGTTATAATTGCGGGATAACAAAAGAAAAAAAGCTTTAAACAATTTTGAGAATATGTTGTCTTTCTTTATCATTAACCGATCAATTTGTATTTCCATTGACATTTATTCTCCTTGAAAACTCATAAACTCTTTACGACGCCTTTGACTCAAGACGATTTTAAAACCGAGATCATTCTGATACAAAGTGTAGCAAAGTTTAAAAGTGGTACTGATAAAAACTTAAAGAAAAAAAGTGAAACCATTGTAATACAATTCCAACAATTAATTTTCAAAAAAACAAGTTCAACTTATACGGCAGAAATTCTAAAATAACTGATAATAAATTGGTATCATCAGATTGTAATTTATAATAAATTTTGTTCGTGCAAGGTTATTGCAACCCAAGTGGAATTTGGTCAATTGGACACATTCACTTTGGAATCTAGAATAATTACCTCCAAATACTTGTATTGTGACGAAGAAAAAAACTAGATTGCACGTGGACTCGGAAGAAAAAGTTATATAACACGATCAACTTGTCAATAATGCTTGTGATAGATCACCATAACCCTCATGATACAGGAAAATATTCATAAACTCCAAATGATAATTATATATAAAAAACCCAAATTTTGAATTCTAATTACAATTTTTAATTTTCTAAAAATGTAAAATAAAAATAAATAATAGTAATAATAACTCCAATTAAAAGAAATTTAATTCATGTATTACATTATACCCACCATCAAAAAGAATGGGGGATACATTGAGATTGTCATTCCGTTTGTAATTTCCTTAATTTTAGCTCAAAAACCAAAATTGAAGTATATTCTTAATCCTTATGAAATTCAAAGACGATTAAGCGATGTCCGTCTGCCTGTCCGTCTGTATATCCGTCTGTTTCTCCTTCTGTCTGTTATGTCTGTCTGTTGTTGGCACGATGAAACCTTAACGAAAGGACATAGGTCACTGAAATTTGGCATAAATATTCTTCATTTCTTAGAAAATTTTGGTATTGAAATCGGGCAAAATCAGTTCACATTTGACCATAGCTCCCGTATAACCTCTTCTAGGCTAATCACTTATTTTCTAATAAATGACAAATTATAACAGCTATGATGATAAAATTTGGTATACATAAGTTTTACATAAGTACTTGATCGCCAACAAAGCTGCCTGTTTTTTTATTAGTCCCGTTTCATACGAATCAGGTTTACTTGATCAGTTTTTCTTTAAATTTCTTTTGAACCTGCATTCACGTTCACACACAAACATTTTGTTTATCAGTTTTCATTTTATTTTCTTTGAAATTTATACAAAATTTCAAAATTTTCGTAAACTTGATAGTACGGTCAGTTCATTCAAGTCTTGATAAGCCTAACCTGACTAATGTAAAAGTAGACTTAGGTTATGGGCCCAGACAATTCTGTCTAGGTATATTTGGGCTTAAGGAATATTTTAAATTATTAAAGGGCGTTTTCATCAAAGAGTTTAAAGTAATAATTTTTTTGCCGATATATTTGGTTTTATTCCTCAAAATAATGGATGCTGAATATGCAAAAATTGAAAAGCTGGAGAGAGCAGATCAGTAGAATATGTGGCGTTTTCAAATGAAAGGAATACTAAATGCCAGTGATTTGTTGCATTACATCACAGATGATAGTGACAGCGGTGCAGTCAATGGAGTTTCTGAAATTAGAAATGCAACTGGAAGAGCAGCTGGCAGTGGTACTGCAGGTGTAGGTGCAACTGGTGGTAGGGATCTGTGACTGGTGGTGGTAGAACACAAGGTGGGGATGTTCGTGACCAAAATAATGTAAAAGTTTGGTTGAGAGGTGACGGTAAGGCTCAAAAGATAATTGTTATGATATTAGGGAAACAACCATTAATGCATGTAATGCGGTGCAAATTAGAAAGCATTTATGAATACAAGTATACAGCAAATGTGCACAGATTACAACAAAAATTTTTAAATTTTCAAAAAGACCCACAAGATGCATAGCGATATATATGAAAGTTTAAAACGTTAGTGTCCCAGTTAAAAGATGTTGGAAAACAAATTTCTAAAACTATTTTAATAACAAAAATTTTAATGACACTCCCTCCCAGTTTGCATGGGAGTCTACAACGCCTGACTAACACCAACAATTAAAAATTTGACAGCTCGGGAAAATTCTAGTAGCGTCGAAGCTTTTGTAGCGAAACAGAATAATAGGAGTAATAAAAAGTCTGGAAAATGTTTTATATGTAAAAAGCCTGGACACTGGAAACGTGAATGTTATTTAAATAAAGCAGAATAGAATGTTATCTGGGAATTATGTATATATATACTAAACTTACTATACTATACTTTTTTAAAAAAAATTATAAATTTAAAAGTTTGTGCATCCGTTTGTAATGAAATTAGACGAAAATTTTAAAATTTTTGATTGAAAAACACTTAAATAACAAGAGAAAAAGGGCACTTTTAGTGTACGAGTGATAATATATTATATATCAGATTTATGGTTCCCTAAAGCACTCTTTAAAATCTTATTAAAATCGGTTTATAAACAACTGAGATATCGCAAAAACACTAAATGTGATGTATCGCAAATGGCCCAAGGTACGCTTTAGAAAAAGTTTGTTGAAAAAATTAAATTCAGAAATAGGAAAAACCATCCTCTTGGAGCACGGACATACATTAATTTTATATGAGATTTTAGGAAATTCCCCCGCCAAGCACGTTATTAAAGTTTATCAAAAGTGGTTCATAAGCAACTGAGATATCGCCAAAACACTAATTTTGATGTACAGCAAATTGCCGGAAGTACGTGTCTAAGAAATTTTGTTTACATTTTGTAAGTACAGTTTCAGCGATATCTCAGGTGAACCGATTGTGATGAAATTTGACAGCCATCCTTTGCGGGAGCATTTCCTGAAATCTGATATGTAAACTCCACAAATCTGATTGTGAATACCATTAAAATAATACCGATCTACTCAGAATCGGCAATCGATTTTGCGACGTCTGTCTGTCCGTATGTCTGTTCCCAGTAAGAACAGTGTCAAACGTTTGAAATATGATGACTTTTACATTTGATATCAAACGTTTTTTTTTTCAAACCTGAACAGATGTTTGAGATCCACATTCATTTTCAAATGAGGGTTCATTTGAGAATAAACGTTTGAAAAATTATAGTTTCTCAAATTGAGAATAAAGGTTATTCTCAAATCATCATCAAACCCTAAGATGATTTGAGAATAATTTGAAAAATGGTGTTATATAAATTTGATATCAAACCTTATTTCAAATATTTTTCAAACATTAAAAAAAATAATTTATTTTAAAAAAAATAATGTTTAAGATATTTTAATGGAATGGCATTGCATTTCAAAGAAATTCGTTATTTCTTTCGGATTTTTTTAAAATTGATCCATATTTGAATATAAAACCTTGCTTAACAAATGTCAAGATTAAAAATTTAATAATATTCATATGCATAAGTAAATTTTCTTTGTTTCTTCAAATTTTTTTTTACCTAATAATAAAAAAATATATTTTAAGCGAAATAATTCAAATATTCAAAAATACAACGCCATTTTATTTATGTTCCACATGTAGATGATATCCACATTTGAAAAACCTTTGATAATGATTGAGAATAAAGGCATATCTCAATATGAGAATAAAGTCCCCTTTTTGTTGAGAATGCTATTATTCTCAAACCAGTATTAAATCAGTATCAAACGTTTGACCTTTGAAAAAAGATTTATTTTCAAATCATCCTATGTATGTATGTATGTATGTATGTATGTATGTATGTATGTATGTATGTATGTATGTATGTATGTATGTATGTATGTATGTATGTATGTATGTATGTATGTATGTATGTATGTATGTATGTATGTATGTATGTATGTATGTATGTATGTATGTATGTATGTACCCTGTAGGAATTTGAGTTAACTAAAAATTAACTCTAAGTTAACCAATGATGAGTCACAAGTGATTCAAAAACTAACTCATTTTCTTTATGAGAACCTATTCAGTTTTTCAACGTATTGTCCTCTGAGTGAGTCAGTACTGACTTACTGCAGATAATTATTAGTTATCTTTGAGTTAGCTGTTAAAACGGTACTCTGAGTTAACTCCTAGATGACTAACTAATTATTTGTATTGAATAATTATCCTATTATCTATCTTTAATTAATAAAACACTAATTTTCATCTTTTTTCGGTTTATTAAAACATGTATTATTAAACATGTATTATTCCAAAAAGTAAAAATTACATGAATTTAATATTACAGTGTACTTTGTGCAATTTGTTAAAAATTGGTTTAATGACAAAATTCTTGAATAGTTGTATTCAAAAGGGCTTGCTTTTTCTTTTCAACGCAAATTTTTTAATTTTTTTTTCTTAACTTCAGTGCATATCTCTAAGCTTTTTCAGGATTTTCTTCGCCAATGCCAAGATTTGCATCCTATAGAAAAATTAAAGTATAGATTTGAAATTAAAAAACATTATTTACAGATTAAGTTATTAAATAGAATTTTGAAGCTTTTCAGCGATATATATATATATTCAATATTCAAAGAAAGTATGAGTTCTACAGAACAAAATTTCCTTAAGAGACTAGTGAAGTTGCCCTTTAAGTAAGAATGATATACACCTTGTCTGAAAGGATTGAATTTGATTTCATATAAATTCATTATTAATAACTAATAGGTACTTACAAAAATTGCACGATTTACTCCGCCTCTATTGTTGTTGAAGCTTTCTAATTGTTATTTGCTTATTACACCTTTTATATTAATTTATTTTTATTTTGTTAAAATTTCGTTAAAATTTTTTATTTGATTTAATTTTCTTTTACAAATTGTGAATTTTTTTTATTAGCATAACAAATTTTTCAAAGCTAACTGACAGAAAAATATTTGTTATATTATTTCTGAATCATTTTTGAGTTCATTTTAAATGAGTTTAAATGAGTTTTCTATAGGCTTACTTGATTTCTAACTAGTTTAGTTAATTCCGATAGGGTATGTATGTATGTATGTATGTATGTATGTATGTATGTATGTATGTATGTATGTATGTATGTATGTATGTATGTATGTATGTATGTATGTATGTATGTATGTATGTATGTATGTATGTATGTATGTATGTATGTATGTATGAATGTATGTATGTATGTATGTATGTATTTTTTTTTTTTTTTGATAGGTAGGTGAAAATCTTGCAACAGTATTTCTGATCTTTTGAAAAGTTCAGTATTGAAAATGGGCGAACTCGGTTCACATTTAGTGAAATCTCCTATATAACTCCGACCAGGAATCACTTTAATGTTGGTAAACAAAAAACTTTCCACACATCTATCGGACAGATCGGAAGAACAATACATCCCAAATATTATTGATGAAGTATTCATCTTAATTAGTTAACTAACTTCAGATTAATAAGTAAATCTTCAATAACTTTTCCGACAAAGCTGATATCCATCCATTCAAAAGCTATATATTTCACGTATGTATCTAAAACTGCGATCGACAATATCTAGCCCGAGGGCATTTATCTTGTTATGTTCACACATATTGCTCACACAGATAGGAAAAAGATAACAATTGTTTATCTTGAGATACGAGTAAATCATTCTCTCATGGGCATTCAATCAAACAGGTTGTGTTGTGAGTATCTTACTAACAACACAACTTGTTTGAATGCAGAGCATAAATAAAGAGAGAATTATAAGAATAACCCACACAAACACAAGATACAATAGTATTATTTTGCGGGACACTGATCTAAAACTAAGAGTATATACTAGTTCGGTTTTAACCGAAACCTCAGTTTTTTTATACCCCAAAACTGAAAACCGTAGAAAAAAACGCGGTTTTTGCTATTTATTTTTCATAATTTTTTGTTGACATTATTTAGAGATAACATTAGCTTATCATAAATTTGCACATAATTTGTCTATTGAATTTCTGCTTCATTCAAAAAACAAAAGGTGACTTATAATGGACGAATGGACAAGTGCAAGGGGAAGACGGTATACGACGGTATATTTTATAATCTGGGAAGCAAACGCAAGAAACCATATGACAAAAGCTAATAGAGTTTAATTTATCACTTGATACAAACATCGTAGCATGTAGTACAGATGGAGCAGCAGTCAATATCAAATTTGGCTCTGAAAATCAAACACTGCTTCAGTTATAATTGGCACACGGAATTCATCTTGCAGTCATTGATGTTTTTGACGAAAAATTTGTTATAAATCCATATGTGGAGGAATTTGAAAACGATTTAAGCGGAGCAATTTTAAATGTGGCGACGATGAAACTTTGAATCATTTAAACCGATTGTCCATATAAATTTGAATCTAGAGGCTGTAAGAAAAAAGTATTCGGTATTTCAATAATTCGTCAGTTCGTAATAATATTTTACAGACAAGCTTTAAAAAGTATCATAATCGTGAATTATAATAATTAATTTATAATTTTTATTAGTCCCGTTTCATACGAATCAGGTTTACTTGATCAGTTTTTCTTTAAATTTCTTTTGAACCTGCATTCACGTTCACACACAAACATTTTGTTTATCAGTTTTCATTTTATTTTCTTTGAAATTTATACAAAATTTCAAAATTTTCGTAAACTTGATAGTACGGTCAGTTCATTCAAGTCTTGATAAGCCTAACCTGACTAATGTAAAAGTAGACTTAGGTTATGGGCCCAGACAATTCTGTCTAGGTATATTTGGGCTTAAGGAATATTTTAAATTATTAAAGGGCGTTTTCATCAAAGAGTTTAAAGTAATAATTTTTTTGCCGATATATTTGGTTTTATTCCTCAAAATAATGGATGCTGAATATGCAAAAATTGAAAAGCTGGAGAGAGCAGATCAGTAGAATATGTGGCGTTTTCAAATGAAAGGAATACTAAATGCCAGTGATTTGTTGCATTACATCACAGATGATAGTGACAGCGGTGCAGTCAATGGAGTTTCTGAAATTAGAAATGCAACTGGAAGAGCAGCTGGCAGTGGTACTGCAGGTGTAGGTGCAACTGGTGGTAGGGATCTGTGACTGGTGGTGGTAGAACACAAGGTGGGGATGTTCGTGACCAAAATAATGTAAAAGTTTGGTTGAGAGGTGACGGTAAGGCTCAAAAGATAATTGTTATGATATTAGGGAAACAACCATTAATGCATGTAATGCGGTGCAAATTAGAAAGCATTTATGAATACAAGTATACAGCAAATGTGCACAGATTACAACAAAAATTTTTAAATTTTCAAAAAGACCCACAAGATGCATAGCGATATATATGAAAGTTTAAAACGTTAGTGTCCCAGTTAAAAGATGTTGGAAAACAAATTTCTAAAACTATTTTAATAACAAAAATTTTAATGACACTCCCTCCCAGTTTGCATGGGAGTCTACAACGCCTGACTAACACCAACAATTAAAAATTTGACAGCTCGGGAAAATTCTAGTAGCGTCGAAGCTTTTGTAGCGAAACAGAATAATAGGAGTAATAAAAAGTCTGGAAAATGTTTTATATGTAAAAAGCCTGGACACTGGAAACGTGAATGTTATTTAAATAAAGCAGAATAGAATGTTATCTGGGAATTATGTATATATATATACTAAACTTACTATACTATACTTTTTTAAAAAAAATTATAAATTTAAAAGTTTGTGCATCCGTTTGTAATGAAATTAGACGAAAATTTTAAAATTTTTGATTGAAAAACACTTAAATAACAAGAGAAAAAGGGCACTTTTAGTGTACGAGTGATAATATATTATATATCAGATTTATGGTTCCCTAAAGCACTCTGTAAAATCTTATTAAAATCGGTTTATAAACAACTGAGATATCGCAAAAACACTAAATGTGATGTATCGCAAATGGCCCAAGGTACGCTTTAGAAAAAGTTTGTTGAAAAAATTAAATTCAGAAATAGGAAAAACCATCCTCTTGGAGCACGGACATACATTAATTTTATATGAGATTTTAGGAAATTCCCCCGCCAAGCACGTTATTAAAGTTTATCAAAAGTGGTTCATAAGCAACTGAGATATCGCCAAAACACTAATTTTGATGTACAGCAAATTGCCGGAAGTACGTGTCTAAGAAATTTTGTTTACATTTTGTAAGTACAGTTTCAGCGATATCTCAGGTGAACCGATTGTGATGAAATTTGACAGCCATCCTTTGCGGGAGCATTTCCTGAAATCTGATATGTAAACTCCACAAATCTGATTGTGAATACCATTAAAATAATACCGATCTACTCAGAATCGGCAATCGATTTTGCGACGTCTGTCTGTCCGTATGTCTGTTCCCAGTAAGAACAGTGTCAAACGTTTGAAATATGATGACTTTTACATTTGATATCAAACGTTTTTTTTTTCAAACCTGAACAGATGTTTGAGATCCACATTCATTTTCAAATGAGGGTTCATTTGAGAATAAACGTTTGAAAAATTATAGTTTCTCAAATTGAGAATAAAGGTTATTCTCAAATCATCATCAAACCCTAAGATGATTTGAGAATAATTTGAAAAATGGTGTTATATAAATTTGATATCAAACCTTATTTCAAATATTTTTCAAACATTAAAAAAAATAATTTATTTAAAAAAAAATAATGTTTAAGATATTTTAATGGAATGGCATTGCATTTCAAAGAAATTCGTTATTTCTTTCGGATTTTTTTAAAATTGATCCATATTTGAATATAAAACCTTGCTTAACAAATGTCAAGATTAAAAATTTAATAATATTCATATGCATAAGTAAATTTTCTTTGTTTCTTCAAATTTTTTTTTACCTAATAATAAAAAAATATATTTTAAGCAAAATAATTCAAATATTCAAAAATACAACGCCATTTTATTTATGTTCCACATGTAGATGATATCCACATTTGAAAAACCTTTGATAATGATTGAGAATAAAGGCATATCTCAATTTGAGAATAAAGTCCCCTTTTTGTTGAGAATGCTATTATTCTCAAACCAGTATTAAATCAGTATCAAACGTTTGACCTTTGAAAAAAGATTTATTTTCAAATCATCCTATGTATGTATGTATGTATGTATGTTTTTTTTTTTTTTTTTTTAATGAGGTAAAAAATCATCGAAAGACGTTGTACGGGACTTTAACCCGTTAAAAAAGCCTCAGTCTCTGTTCCAAGCTCCCTGTGGTACTGCCGTAAGGTATTCCGTCACAGGGCAGGAGAGGTATTAAACCCAATCTAGTTCATAGCGTTTCGTCTTCGAAGTTCTTCTTGTCTACGGAGTTCTTTTAGAACCAATTTTACAAAAATGCTGATGTTAGTCCAGTCTGACAAAGATCTCAACATTGTAGGAACTATATTTTCAGGTTCTATGCAATACCCTATTTTGAGTTCTAAATTCGCCCTTTCATTTTGAAATCTTGGACAGTCAAAGAAAACGTGTTTGGCATCTTCTTTCACATTACCACCACAACTAGGACAAAACGGAACACTGTCGTGTCCGAAGCGATGCAAGTAGGCTCTAAAGCAACCATGTCCACTTAAAAATTGTGTGATATAGTAGTCTAATTCACCGTGTCTTCTATAAAACCAAGTACTGATGTTTGGAATTAGTTTATATGTCCATCTGCCATCATCAGATGTTGACCAGCGCATTTGCCACCTTGTGATGCATTCAAGTGAATCATTTCTCAACGTAGCCAGTAGATCAATGGGTATCATACCTGCAATAACAAGAGCAGCATCGTCTGATACTGTTCGAAATGCACTGCATACTCGTAGTGCAGCCAATCTATACACTGGTGATATAAGTTTCGCGTATGACTCAATTTGTAATGAATGCGACCAAACAGGAGATGCATATAAGATGATACTTCTGACCACTCCAGTAAGTAGTTTCCTCTGAAGGTACTTAGGACCTCTTGTATTCGGCATAATACGAGATAACGCCGCGCATGTTTTTGCCGCCTTTTCACTTGTGTATTCCAAATGTTCTTTGAACGATAAACGCGTGTCAATAATGACGCCAAGGTATTTTATGGATTTCTTGGTTTCCAAGCAGCAATCGCCAATTGTCAACTTTATTGTCTCAATGGCTGTACGGCTACTGATTAGTACCGCTTCTGTTTTATGATCGGCTAGGGCTAAGCCCATTGACGATAGCCAAGATCTAACAATCTGTATACTAGCGTTCGTGATGGTTTCTGCCTCTGATAGTTGTTTTGCTACACATACGAGTGCTATATCATCCGCAAATCCAATTATCTTTACCCTTTCAGGTAGTTTTACTCTTAGCACGCCATCGTACATGATATTCCATAACAACGGACCAAGCACAGATCCTTGAGGTACACCGCCAGTTATTTTTTGTGTTTTTACGCCATTATCCGTGTCGTATATTAGTACTCTATTTCGAAAGTAGTCCTGTATAATTGTTACGAGATATTTCGGAATATCCAAACGGGTTAAGGAATTTACTATCTGTTCCCAATTAGCTGTGTTAAAAGCGTTTTTAACGTCTAGGGTTACAACTACGCAGTACTCCTTGCTACCTTTTTTCCAACTCTTCCCTTGTATGGCTCGTGCCGCAGTTTCCACCACAGCATTTATAGCATCTACAGTAGATTTAGCCTTTCTGAAGCCAAATTGGGTTTCCGATAAACCATCCCTGGCTTCCACACAACTTTCTAATCTTTTGCAGATTATACTTTCAAATAATTTCCCACAACTGTCTATCATACAGAGTGGACGGTAGGAGGAGGGGTCATCGGCGGGTTTATTGTCCTTCGGCAAGAGAACCAACTTTTGTCTTTTCCATATAGATGGAAAACAGCCCTGGCCGAGGCATGCGTCAAAAACTTTTAAAAATTGATCTGGACAAAGTTTGGCTGCTACTTTTAATACGGGGTTCGGAATGCAATCGAGACCTGGTGCTTTCTTATCTTTGAACCTAGAAACAGCTTCGTTCAGTTCATTTATAGTAACACTTGGGGGGTTAAATTGTTCGCTGGATACACTAGTTTGCCATGGAGATGGTTCTTGATAGGGAAAAAGGTGTTTTACTATTTTCTCAAGGACTGGCTCTTCAGTTGGGGGTGGCGTTCCAAGACATTTAAGTTTCTTAGTTACTAACTTATATGCGAGTCCCCATGGGTTGTTTTCTAAATCATCACATATTTCGATAAAACACATTCTCTTGCTTCTGCGAATTGCCATCTTGAGGGCTTTTCTTTTACCTCTGTACGCCTGTTGGTGTGATAAATTATCAGGTCTACCTCGCGTTCTTGTGGACTTCCTTCTGGCTTTTAAACAATCCTTTCGAAGGTTTGCGATCTCGCTATTCCACCAGTATACTGGTGGCTTGTTTGCTAACTTTTTCCTCTTAACCATGGATGCATCACATGCCAATGATATATGACTTATTAGGTCATTTGCCATATGTTCTGCGGAACCACTTAGCTCCATATTTTCTATACATGCGGTAAACATATCTGCATCGAATGTATTAGCTTTCCACCCTGTCAATTTTTGAACTCGCATATTACTATGGGGTTGTTCATTTTTGATGTTCATTATTATCGCCATGTGATCACTATTTGTATAATGATCAGATACTCTCCAGTCTAGTCTTCCTACAATACTACTACTGGCAAACGAAATATCTATAATAGATTCACTATCTCCTCTTCTGAAAGTTTTTTCTTCTCCCGTATTCATAAGGACAACATTTAAAGTTGAAAAGGCTTCCAACAATACCCTACCCCTAGCGTTTGTTGAAGGACAGCCCCATTCTATTGCCCATGCATTGAAGTCGCCAGCAATTAGAACTGGGTTCTTGGTAGCAGCGTCAGAGACTATGGTGTCGATTATTAGTTTGAACTCCTCTATAGAGTACCGTGGTGGGATATAGCAGCTGTATATAGTAATATCAGAAACAGTTGCTCTGGTATACGAACACTGGGTTGTTACTGTGTTCCACAGCGTTAATGATCTGGGTGACCAGATCGACGAAGTACCTGTGCTATCAGATATCCATTTTGTGGTTTCCATGTTTTTATATTGCTCACTTAGTATTGCTACATCTATATTTAGTTCCCTTACGGTTTGTTTAAGCACATCTTGGGCGGCTTCGCAGTGATTAAGATTTAACTGCAATATTCTCATTTTCGAGTTTTGAGTCGCTTTAGTGCTCTCTGGTAATATGGGCAAGTTGGACACCCAGTAACATGATCGCTGACAACGCTTGGTTCTCTCCTGCATAGCACACAAAATGCCTTATTTGGGCAGTTTTTAATTTTATGGTCTGTTTCGCCACACTGGAAACATTTACCGAAGTTATCTTGTCCGGTACATTTTATTGCTGTATGCCCGAAATCCAGACATTTATAGCACCTTTTTGGTAGCAATTTTTCTCGAATACGGCATACTACCCAACCAATGCGTATATTTGAAGTCTCTAGGAATTTATTGGCCAAGTCAGCGCACATACCTACGGTGGCGGTTTGAGTACCCCCATATGCCTTTCTTAATGATTTAATTGCAGACAGCTGCAAAGATTTGAAATCGTCTGATAGGTTTATTATGGCCTCATATACATCCTCTTTAGCAGTAACTTCATCTATGTCCTTGATTTCAAATTCAATTTCTTGCGATATTGCGCGCACTTCAGCTACACTTCCAAGAACCTCTTTAACGGAGAGCTTGAACTCGCCAGTTTGCTGATGAGCAGCTTTATTCAACTCCAGAAGAAGTTCTCCTTTCTCTGTCTTTCTGACACTTTTTACATTTTGTCCCAAGTTTGACAATTTAGGGTCACTTTTCACTTGCCTCAAGATGTCAGCATAGGAGACATTTGAGCACGACTTAATAATTAAAGCATCAGGGCGAACTGGCTTCTTTATACTTTTCCTGGGTCTTGGCTGAACTTTAATCCACTCTGAGTTTCCACTGTTGGAACTTTGTTCAGGTGCCAATGATACACTTGGTTTTGGATGTTGAGTGTTCATTAAATTCTCGTTTGTACTTGCAGCAGTATTCTTCTTCTTTTTTGTATTGTTCTCTTTAGGGCTAAGTGTATTTGATTCTCTTTTCCGCTTCGGTGTTTCAGGAGTCAACTTACTCGGCCTTAATATACCTTCGGTCTGGGACTCTCGATCCACCAGCTCCCTGTTGGATCCTTCATTGTTCAGCTCATCTGCCACTTGCAAATACAATGCCTCTATCTCGCGAGTCATCACAACAATATCCTTATGAACATTAGTTCGAGTTTTAAGGAATTCAGCCAATTTGCTTATTTTTTCTCCTAGTTTTTTCATGTTGTTTTTTGTACTACTCAGGTTTTTGGTAGTATCTACTTGGTGTGTCTCTTCACTGTTAATTTGTACACCATCCGTTGACACAAATTGTTTTGGTGGTGTTCTCTTTATACCTGAGCTACTTCTGAAAGGATTCTCCACAGGTGAAGCTTGTAGGTCCCAAAATTTGCCTGTAGTATTATCTCCTGCCCCAGCCAGGTGTGCTACTGGGGTAGGATTTTTTCGGTAGCTGGATGCTGACGACGCCAGAATGTTATAACTTTACATTCAAATTTAAAGTTTTATTTTTAACGTGTGATCTCTTAACAGAGATATAAAAGTATGTCACGCGTAGACGAGGGGTAATGGCCAACCTGTGTAAATGCACCTTGATCTGGTATGTAAAGGCAGGATTCACACTAGGGGAATTTTGTCCCTTGTCCCAGTTTTTCTACTTGAACTTGTGGTTACCCTGCACAACACTGAAAGATTTTGCAGGTTTTTTTTTTTCGGCGCCTGAACTATTGGCAACCCTGTATAATACTATAGTCTCTATCTATAAAATTAAATGATTTTAAAATCTTACGACATCCGCCGAATCCGATAGTCGACTGAAGTAATTCGTATACCAACGGGTTCTAGACAAGCAAAATAACACGAAAATATTTCACTCGCGGAATTTTTTCCACCAGAACAACGTTAAATTTCGATTCAAAAAAGCACTTTCTCAGCGTAGGAAAAAACACGTCCGTATTGGACAAGTACACTCAAATGTCCATGTATGTATGTATGTATGTATGTATGTATGTATGTATGTATGTATGTATGTATGTATGTATGTATGTATTTTTTTTTTTTTTTGTGATAGGTAGGTGAAAATCTTGCAACAGTATTTCTGATCTTTTGAAAAGTTCAGTATTGAAAATGGGCGAACTCGGTTCACATTTAGTGAAATCTCCTATATAACTCCGACCAGGAATCACTTTAATGTTGGTAAACAAAAAACTTTCCACACATCTATCGGACAGATCGGAAGAACAATACATCCCAAATATTATTGATGAAGTATTCATCTTAATTAGTTAACTAACTTCAGATTAATAAGTAAATCTTCAATAACTTTTCCGACAAAGCTGATATCCATCCATTCAAAAGCTATATATTTCACGTATGTATCTAAAACTGCGATCGACAATATCTAGCCCGAGGACATTTATCTTGTTATGTTCACACATATTGCTCACACAGATAGGAAAAAGATAACAATTGTTTATCTTGAGATACGAGTAAATCATTCTCTCATGGGCATTCAATCAAACAGGTTGTGTTGTGAGTATCTTACTAACAACACAACTTGTTTGAATGCAGAGCATAAATAAAGAGAGAATTATAAGAATAACCCACACAAACACAAGATACAATAGTATTATTTTGCGGGACACTGATCTAAAACTAAGAGTATATACTAGTTCGGTTTTAACCGAAACCTCAGTTTTTTATACCCCAAAACTGAAAACCGTAGAAAAAAACGCGGTTTTTGCTATTTATTTTTCATAATTTTTTGTTGACATTATTTAGAGATAACATTAGCTTATCATAAATTTGCACATAATTTGTCTATTGAATTTCTGCTTCATTCAAAAAACAAAAGGTGACTTATAATGGACGAATGGACAAGTGCAAGGGGAAGACGGTATACGACGGTATATTTTATAATCTGGGAAGCAAACGCAAGAAACCATATGACAAAAGCTAATAGAGTTTAATTTATCACTTGATACAAACATCGTAGCATGTAGTACAGATGGAGCAGCAGTCAATATCAAATTTGGCTCTGAAAATCAAACACTGCTTCAGTTATAATTGGCACACGGAATTCATCTTGCAGTCATTGATGTTTTTGACGAAAAATTTGTTATAAATCCATATGTGGAGGAATTTGAAAACGATTTAAGCGGAGCAATTTTAAATGTGGCGACGATGAAACTTTTAATCATTTAAACCGATTGTCCATATAAATTTGAATCTAGAGGCTGTAAGAAAAAAGTATTCGGTATTTCAATAATTCGTCAGTTCGTAATAATATTTTACAGACAAGCTTTAAAAAGTATCATAATCGTGAATTAAGTTTACTTTTAGATTTCACCTTTAAAAAAAAAAGTATTCATGAAAGTTTAGAAAAGCTGTCGATCTTAGATTTGCTTCTATCGACTTTGAAATTGTAAATTATTTTAAAGATTCGTTGCTTTTCGTTGAAGCAATTTGTAGCTCGGATGCAAATATTATGCAAGCTAAAGGGGCTCTGCAGTTTCTCCAAAAGAAACAAGACTTATTTAAGAAATCCCTCATATTTAAAAAACCTGCATTAATTTCCTGAATTTTAATATTATAAGTATGAGCTTTAATAAATATACCTATGCTTTGTTTTAATAAAATTATCTAAATTTCACTACAAATTTAAATCAAGATAATTTAATTAAAAAAACCGAACCGAAACCGGCTGGTTTTGGGTGTTTTAAAACCGAAAACGCAGTTTCTCATTTTCACGGTTTTTTGCAAACTCTAGTATATACTCTATAATTCTAAGACTAGTATACATTGGCAGTTTTACATAACTAATGAAGAACTTTTACTAGTTGGATGATACGTACGAATTAACGTACACATCCCTCACTGGGCGTTTTTGGGTTGCATGATAGAATACTTAATCTTCATCAAATCGATGTTTTCTAAGTCAAATCTAAGGACATCTACATTTGGAATCATCTTTTCTGCATGGTTTATATGATCTATCGAACTTTATTAAATGTTCGTAAAGTAAACACATATATAGAAGCTACTGGCTGGCTTAAATAAGCATTCTCTACTTGTAGTCTAGTAATCTAATCTTTCACAAAGGGACCACTTTAGAACCCAAGTGACGCTGCCTTCGACACCTGCCCAACCTAATCTTTGGGTCCATAACTATTCTAGATGATGACGACTCTTAATTTAAAAGACTCTAGTATAACCAAATATTGCTAGGAATTACATTTACATCAAGCATTTGTGTGGGGCTTAACTAAGTCAGTAATCAGAAACTATATAATTATCGATAAATTCTTACGATTTTGTACTTTACTTGGTGAAGGGTATCCAAGATTTGGCAAAGCCGAATATACCACTCATACTTGTTTTTATAGTATTTTAAACCTTTTTTTTTTTTTCAATAATATACATATAATGTTTTCAATTTTAGCTTTCATAAAAATCATAATTTACTAGAAGTAGATCGCAATTTTTTCAGTAAGTCATGATTTTACTCTAAATTATATTTTATTTAATTAAACTCTTAATTAATAGTCAGACTGATTATATTTGTCCCTTGCAATGTTGCCATTTCGGCTATTTTCCTGTCAAATCTAGCTTTTTTCGAGAGCCTTTAGCGGGGAAAAATGTGTTTTAGCGGTTAGCGGGATTTCTAGCTTTTTTTGAACATCATTTAGCGGTTTTATTTTAGAACATACATTTTTGCATATTTACCACACTTTTTCTTTTACTGTCTTCTTTTTTTTAATTAGTACCTCAAGGGATGACAATACTTATGCTATGCATTGTGTTAGAACTAGAAAAATAGGTTGTCGGAAGGAGAATAAGGGAGTAGTGTTAGTGGACATTATATTTGAATTTTCTTATATTGCAACTGGCCGGAACAACTTTATAAAACCTATTTCCTTGCATGCTTCATTCTACACTTAAAATGTGTCCAACGGACATCACATTAAATTCTCATGCGCAGAACATCGTGAGCATCTGATTCCTGAATATTTAAACCATTCATAAATACAGACAAAGTAACATGATCTGCCGTGCGTTTTTGCGTAAGCATACAACTCTGAGTCTTGAGTCACTTGAGTAAATACCTGTTTTTGCACAGTTTCAACCATACGGTTTAAGCTGTTCGGTTAAAACTGCTAGTGAGTGGGCAAAAACCGACGTTTTTTGGAGCGTGCAAAATATCTGTCTCGTCTTGAATTTAACCGTCGCACAGTGTTCGATTTTTAAATCGAAAAAAAGAAAAAAAATTCCATTCTGGTTTTAAAATAGACTATCTAGTTAAGATATTTCTTTATTCATTTTAGTTAAAATCTTACATTGTAAGCTTGTAACGGTAACGTGGAAGATAGGTAATATATACTTAAGAAAAATAATTAATTTCGCTCGGAAATAAGTTGAACTTTGAACATGAATAAAAAATTTGCTATATTATATTTTTAAAAAATTATTTTTTTAAATGAAAATAGAATTCCTTCGAAACTTAAAGCTGCTATTTTGTATATATTTGAGCGAAGACAATTTTAGATATTGATAGAAATATTAAGGAAGCTCTTAAAAAAAATTAAATCAAAAATTCCTAGATAAATACTTTTTTCTGTTATCAGCTGGGGTGCAACTTTTAATTCTTTTGTATACTTGGGATACTCCTTTAAAAGAAAAATAAAAAAAGTTTTGCTCCAATCTGCCTCTGCCGAACAAAGTTTTCAAAACAATGATACACCATCCTTCGACGTGGAACAAAATTTAATAAAATTTGGCTTGTCGCCTCTACATTTCTGGATAAGATTCATGGAATGTTTATTACACATAGCTTACAGGATGGAAATAAAAATGTGGCAAGTTAGAGGTGAAGACAACAAAACTAAAGTTCAACAAAGAAAAATTTGTATTCAAAATGAATTTAGATCCAAAATGGGATTATTGATAGACATGCCTAAACATTCATCCGGAAATACAAATGACGGAAATACAGCCAGACGATTTTTCAGAAATGCAGAATTATCTGCTCAAATAACTGGTATAAGCTTAGAACTTGTTAAACGTTTTCATGTGATATTAGAATGCTTAGCATCTGGACATATTATAAATGTAGAAGAATTTGAAAATTATACATTAGAAACAAGAAATCTTTATTTAAATCTCTATCCCTGGTATTACATGACTGTCAGTGTGCGCAAAGTT
Organism: Stomorhina lunata; assembly: GCA_933228675.1. Taxonomy (NCBI): domain Eukaryota; kingdom Metazoa; phylum Arthropoda; class Insecta; order Diptera; family Rhiniidae; genus Stomorhina; species Stomorhina lunata. The sequence goes on along the minus strand of OW121741.1, from coordinate 50,064,730 downwards.
CTTTGGCATAACAAAGCTATAATTAAACATTGCATCCTTCCTATTGGCCAATTATCTGAAGAAGCTCAAGAATCGAGGAATAAAGATAACAGACTTTATAGACTGCAGTTTACACGGAAAACTTCACGGGAAGAGACTAATACGGATTTAATAAAAAGGTTATTAATATCTTCTGATCCTTACATTTGTAGCTTGAGGAAAACCCCCCCCAGTTAAAAAACAAAATTTAACGCCAGATGTATTAAAACTACTAAAAAGTACCTATCATAATATACAAGAGTCTCATAGTGAAAATGATAGTGATATAGGTGCTAATTCTTCATGATTTTGTTTTTTTGCATAACCTTTTTTATCATTTTCTTTGATTTGAATTCTATAATTTATATTTTGTTGTTAACTAAACCCATTTAAAATTAAATATAATTGCAAAAAAAAAAAATTTGTAAATTTTTAGACTTTTTCTTTATTTCTCATAATTGGGTAATTAAAAGTGGGCGTGCCGGTGGGCGGATTTGTCTAATTTTTTGTTCAACTCTTCTATAGTATGTAAGAAATAACTATGCCAAAAATCACTTTTTTACGATTGTTAGTTCTTGAGTTATTAATTTTGGCCACCTTAAATTGAAAATCGAACACTGGGCGTCGCACAGTGGTTCAGAATTGTTTTTCATTGGCCAAAACTCTGTAACTTTTTAACTATTAAAGATTTTTTAGTAGTTCTGTAGCTTTTTCGAGTATAGGTTTTATCAAGATCGGTACAGTGGTTCTTAAGAAATTTAAGCTTGAAATTCATTTTTCGATGTTTTTCTTTTTTATTTTGTTTCAACTCATTTTTGACCCACTTTCTCTTAACCGATTTGGCTCAAATTTGGGCCACAAGTCGACCTTAGATAGCAAGGGTGCCCCCTTTCTCGTTGAGGTATTTACAGTATTTTAATTAGGGTGGCCCAAATTTTAATTTATGCTTAATAATACTTACATATTACCTAGTTTTCTTTCTTAAATGAAAGAGTGTAACTTAATTTTTCTTTAAATATATATTTATTTGTAGTCATAAATATATTGTAGATAAATAAAATAATATTTAATATTAATATTTGCATACTTTATTGCACTCAAATGTTAAATGCAAATTATAATTATTGTTTATTTGGCTGGAATATTTCTTGTAAATATTTTATATTCTGCTCTGTATTACTGCTGTCCTGTAGCAGTGCTTTAACTTCGGCACTTAGGTCCGAAGGATTTACTTTCCATTAACTTCGAATGCTAGAGATGAATGGATCTGACGTTGCTAATAATATGTGAAATAAGTCTTCATTTGTAGAACTTCGTGACGTTTTTCTGGTATTATGTTCTCTGTAAAATCTGTAATCCTTATTTCTTTTTTCCTCTGATAAATCTCCAATTGGTAATAAATGGTGCTTAATGACATCTCCTCCATGATAAAGAACTTTGTGCACTGTTGCTGACATATTTCTATAATTGTATTTGGATGTATATATAGCAACAGTTTCCTTGGCATAATCACCAAATTTTTTAGCATTAATTTGTTCATTGCACGCCAGTACTTCAGTAATTGTTTTAAATCTTGAAATAAGATCTATATCAACACCTGTTATATCAGATGAAGTTTCGGGATCCAAAAAGAATCTTCTTGCTGTATTGCCATAGTTTGTATTGCCTGATCCTTGTTTTGCTTGATCTATAATTAACCCGTGTTTGAGAAATGCATCATGAACTTGTTTCTTTTTTAATTTTCTTTTCTCTTTGTTGGTGTCATTATTTCTTAATGATCCTGAAGATCCGAAGTCCAAATCATAGCTAATTTTCAGTATATGTTCCATAAATCTTATTCTCGTATGTAGCGGTGATAATCCAAATTCAAATGCATCAATACTATCTAGTGACTTTATAGGTTCTTGGTTTAACTAACTTGATGTTGCTTTACATATAATATAGCTGAATGAAGCTTTTGTATCAGTCAAAGCCTGGGCAGCTTTTCCGTCTATCATTGAAAGTATTAATTGATAATTCAATTTAATAGTATGTTCATTTATCTCTAACTCTAATAGCTTTAGTGTTGAAATTTGAGCTCTGATGTCACTTATTTCATTCTTAATGGTATCATGAGTTTCCTTTTTAAATTCAAATTTTATTGGTCTGCAGTACTTCGCGGACGATGGAGTATGATTTTTCCAAAATAGAACTTGTTTGCATTGTGCTGGACGAAGGTTCCGAGTCTTCTAAGTTCTTTATTAATCGCAATGGCACAAATGACACCATGAACATATCTGTGTCTGAAATATCTTCACATAAAAATTGTTTATATTGTTTTTGTCCTGAAGATCCATCGCATCCCCATTTACAAAAAATTGCAGTTTAATTGCAGTTTCCATGTTTTTTTTAAATCACTTCCTTTAAGTGATTGCAGCAACCTTTCAGCTGTATGATCAAGTAGAGTAAAGAGAATTCAGGGAAGTTTTTTTTTAAGATACCCAACCATTTGAATAAAAATTTAAACCACTAATAACTTTCCTCTTATTGAAATAACTATCTGCAATTTGTATTTATGACAGTGAATGATTTCTAAAGTAAATTTACTAGCAATTTTGATAGAATTTTGCTTGTAAAAATGTTGAGTATTTTCATTAAAATAAAAAAAATGTTCTACGGGCGGGTCCGGGCAGGTGCAAAAGTATATATAAGCTTAAAGGGAACACTCTTGGCTTTCTTTGGGTGGTTTCGATTTTTGTTTCCATTTTTTCCTTTAAAAGTTATACACTACTAAACTTGAAATTTTATGAGTATATGGTGATTTTAAATTTATTACATAACACCTTAACTACAAATTATACAGGGTGCACAAGTACCATTTGTTAAAACCAACAGTCCACCCAACATAACAAAAAAAAAACCGCAGCCCATTAGCATTAATAGTTTTCAAGAAATCGTAATTAATATGAGATCAAAAATTACAATTTTTCTTTCATTTCTAAATTAACTAAAATTCCTTGTCTTTAGCAGCATATCACGCCCACTGCAGCGAATATTTTGACCAAATTTTTTGGCCACCTTTGTTTTGATATGTTTTCTTTCTGATAATATAAAAATTTTAAAAATCTATGTCAACAAAAAATATAGGTTTTGGCCAATGAAATTTGATTCTGAACCACCGTGCGTCGCACTGTTGCGCCTTTTGAGGATTTACGTGGCAAAAATACAAAATTTGATGGCAAGGTTTTAGAAAGTCCATGGATGAATCATGTAGGGAACTTTCCACTGATCATAAATCCGAAAATTGTATATGGGTCAAAGATTGTGGCTGGCAGAGATGCTCAAAGTCGACAACTTTTTGCAAATCGGGAAAAAAGGTGATTTTTAAAAAATATCTGATATTTAGAATTCAATTGTAAAAAATATTGCGAATGGATCATAATTTTTTTAGTATTATATTAAAGGTGCATCTATGTTGTATTAAAATAAATGAAAAAAATTCGCTCAGCTACCCTACTTTTCCGGTAGTGGCCATTTTTCAGACACCCTATATTTAGGACATTTTTGCACATAAAATGGAGGATATCTAAAAATGGCCAAAAATGGTCTCCTCAATATTTTCTGAGCATATTTACCAGACAGTGCACTAACTAGTTTTCTAAAATGATCCACGACCATCTTGCGCTTTTCGAGAAAATTAAAGAAAAGTGTTACAATATCAAAGTAAAAATCCAAAATAATATGATTGAAAGTTAATTCTTTTATACACATATATATGAACAAAACGTTCGACCGATTTTCATGAAATTTAGAATATAGATAAACACTTAGCATGCGTGGGCACTAAGTCCAATAAGTATACACAAGTAATTTTTACAAAAAAAAAAGTACTACGTGCCTAAAAATTACCAAAACACAATAATTTAAATTAAATTTAAAAAAAAATCTTGAAATATGAAGAAGGCTGTTACAATTCTGTAGCGAAGATGATTATAATTTTGTTTAAATTGGTCAGTATACAATTTTACTTTAAAGTGCGATAATGTCATTTCAGAATTCGGAATTGTTTGAGTTATTCAGAAAGTCACCTAATGAAAATGAATTTCAATAGTTTTTTTTTTAATTTTTGAAAGATTTACCAGGATACCACGAAAAGGATATTAAAAGTAAATTACACTTTGTTTATTCAAAAATTAATAAAAAATGGATTGCCTTACATCGCAAGCTACAAAGCTTTATGAAAAATAACTTAGACTGGCTAAATAAAGTAACCTCTTTTGAGAACATCGAAGAACCACATACATCTTCGAACAAGAGAAGAGGAAGACCTGCGAAAACTGTAATCGACTGTTCGGAGTACACGAAAAAACGTAAGCTTCAAAATGCAACAAAAAATATATCTACACCTAATCTTTCAGAAGCATTATGCCTTAAGTATGTAAAAGATAAAGATAAATCAAGATCTTACGTTACCAAAACTGTGGAGCTTGCAAGCCCAGTTCGACTGCAAAGGATTAAAGAGAGTATTCCAACTCCTCCAAATGCTTTACCCACAAAGTATAGCATAGAGGAAGTCTTGGCGTTATTTATGGACTTGGGATTATCAAAGGAAAAATACAATATTTTACGAACCTATTTAAAGAATCATAATGTGAATATTCTTCCTGGATACAAAAAAGTTACATCCGCCAAAAAAGAAGCAGTACCACCTAATATAAATGTTACAGAAGAATCGGTAGAGGTTAAACTACAAGACTTAATGGATCATACAGCCAAACGCCTTATCCAAAGTTTACCTGAGAAGGAAGCAGAATCACTTGCAGATAAGCTTACACTTATAAATAAGAGGGGATGTGATGGATCATCCGGTCAAAGTGCTTACAAACAAACAATATCGACAAATGACACAATTATTACAGATGTAAATATGTTTATGGCTTCTGTAGTTCATTTACGCATTAGAAGTGAAATCTCTGAGCATTGGAAAAATCCTCGCCCGTCATCAGTTCATTTTTGTCGTCCGATATCCTTTACATATGCAAAGGAGTCTCCTGAAATAATCAGATCTACAGTAAACGATATAAAAAAGCAAATTTCTGAACTAAAGCCGTCTGTTATTGAAATGAAGAATGGAAAAACTGTTTTCGTTGATTATGAATTTTGTCTTACAAAGATCGATGGCAAAGTGTTAAATGTAATAAGAGATACTTCGTCAACTTTAAAGCAAAAAGTCACAGAAAGACTTTGCAAATTTTGATGATGCAAGTGATGATCAAACCTATGAATATGGAATTTCTCCGTTACATGCCAGAATTAGGTGCATGAAGTTTACTTTAAAACTAGCGTATACGATTCCGCAAGAAGACAAATGTTTCGGTAAGGATGTAACACCAGAAGTAAAACTATCTGCTCGAAAAAAAATTATACAAAATGAATTTTTAAAGGAGCTTGGACTGAAAATAGACTGCCCAAAACAGGGGTATGGAAATACTAATGATGGCAATATGTCCAGAGCATTTTTTGAAAATGAAGAGGTAACAGCTCGAATTACTGGGGTCGACAATCATATTATAAAAAGGTTGGCAGTTATTCTAAATGTTATAAACTGTAAAAAAAATCGTAAACGGTCCAAAGTTTCATGATTATGCATTGAAAACTGCCCAACTTTTGGCTAAAAAGTATCCTGACAAAAAACTTACTCCTACGGTCCATAAGATTTTGGCTCATGGTAAAAATCTGATTGAATATCAAAGCTTACCTATTGGAGAATTATCGGAAGAAGCCCAGGAATGCAAAAATAAAGATTACAAACACTTTAGATACACAAATACTTGCAAAATTTCACGGATTAGACAGAATGAGGACCTTTTCAATATGTTGGCGGCCTCCTCAGACCCACTTATTTCATCATGCAGACATGTAAGATCTCGAAAGGATTTGGAGGAACATAATTATAGTCCCGAAATTTTAAGCCTATTAGATATCGCTCCCAATGTCAATGCATATTTTAGAGAGAATTAACTAATAAAAAAAATTATACCTACAAGTTTTACTCTTTTTTTTCGTGAATCTTCTGATCTTTTATCTTCTGATTATTTTTTTATTTATATAGCATAAAAAAATTTCCAGGATTATTTAACGAAAAATGTCTATTCATCAAGGTAAATAAAATAGTTTGGTCAAAAGGAAATAGGATAGGGCATGGGTGAGTTTCTCTGCCTATGCAAGGAAACTACCTTTTGCACTTGCACTGTATATTCAAAACTTTTCAAACTAGTGTCTACGGACTTTTTTGAAATTTTTCTTACCATTAAAAAAAATTACAGGATCGGAGCAAGGTGTGATGTTTTCCCCGTACAAGAAATAGCTAGGAGCACTTGGTGATTTACGACAACTTAGTTTTAATTTCGAAATGTCAAGTTTATTAAACTATTTAGTAGGGATATGTAATATACAAAAAAAAACGAAAATAGGGATTATTTATTAATCAAATATAAAATAACTCTCACTTAAGTGCTAAACTGTGCTAGAAATGTATAATTACGATACGAATAATATTTCGTTACGAAAAAAACGCATAGAAATTATACCAAAAAAATTTTCTAGATTTGACTGTAATTTTTGTAGCACTGTGTAATGCCATCAGCATCTAGTGAACACCGTCTGTTTTGTTTGAACATCGTTTTAATTTTTTAGAATACCTTTATTACTTCAGAAGATATGATTTTTGCAACGAAAAAAGTCAAAAGGCCCCACTGTGCGTCGGTTTTCACACGTGTTTGTTCTAAACTGCTTTAAGTGGGCCAAACATACAACAAACAGTTAAAAAAGTGTGCATGGTCGTTGTATGTGTCAAACCGTACAGTTTTACCTGTTCGATTAAAACTGTTCAAAAGAACGAAGTATGTGCCCACTTTTTGACATAGTCAAAAAGTGGGCACATCGTTCTTTTTGCACAGTTTCAATCGTACGGTTCAAACTGTTCGGTTAAAACTGCTAGTGAGTGGGCAAAAACCGACGTTTTTTTAGTTTTTACACGTGGTTGTATTGAGGGCAGCATTTGTCAGTGTAAAATACTGAAAATGTAAAAATTACTAATTCATGTGTTTACTACATTTACATATATTTTTATACCCTTCACCACCATAGGTGGAAAGGGAAAAGAAATATGCAAAGAAATATTTGTATTATATCTTTTAGTATATCAATAGGCTTATAATCACTTTCTGGGTCGATTTCCCAGTCTGTCTGGCTGGACGGCTGACTGGCTGGACCCCCATGTAAACCATGTAATCAAAGTACAGGTCGCAATTCTTAAGATAATTTTATGAAATTTTTCACAGATCATTTTTTTGATAGTGGGACCATGGCTATTGAAATTCGTCAAAATCGGTCCATTATTTATGGTACCTCCCATAGGTCCCACTTTCCGGAATTGATATATTGGCCGCAAATATCAATATGAAATGAATTTTAAAACAACTACTGCTTATGTAAACTTAAATCACTGTGCCAAATTTCGTTGAAATCGGTCCATATTTGACCAAAGCTCCCATACAAACTCTTCTGTCAAAACGCTCTAAATGAGACAAAAAATCTTAATGAGACTGTAATCAATTCGCCAAATTTCGAAATAATCGGTCCACATTTGACCCTAGCTCTCATATAAGTCCAAATGACGGAAACAGCTTTAATATATAAGTTTTCATAAAATGTTTGTATGATGGCAAAATTTAGCAAATATTTGTCTTTATGCAGGAAAAAAAAGCATCTTTGACCTTAGTGGTGAAGGGTATCGTATAGTCGGGCTTGATCGACTATATCACTTTCTTACTTATTTTGTTTTATTTTGATTATTTTGGTGTTATCTTCAACAACAATTTAGAATGGTCCAACCACATAAGAAAAGCTGCTGGAAATATTTATCTAATGTTACGTAGTCTATGGTCTACACAATATTTTACACCACTGAATGTCAGAATTTTAATAGCCAAGACTTATTTGATGCCACATAATTAGATATGTCTATGGTTTACGCAGATTTGATCATATTTCATCTTTTCTAAACAAATTATACGGAATGTCTTTACATAATTTAATGGAATCGAAGGCATTAATATTGCTGCATAAAATCATATACACAAAGGAGCCATCGTACCTTTATAATCGTTTAATTTTTGCTAGATCGAACAGAGGTAATAAGCTAATCCCTCCAAGACATCGAAGTCTTGTCTCTGAACATCAGTTTTTCATATATTCTATTCGTCTTTGGAACTCGCTTCCCCATTCCCTTCAAACAAACAACAACAATAACCAATTTAAAAAGCTTTTACAAACAAATCAAAACTAACATTGATATTGTTACTTATATGTGATTATTAAATATATATTTTTTTTCTCTTTTAATCGTTAATTAATTACGTTTTTTTTTATATAAATTGTATTTAATTTTAATTGATTATCTAATTAATATTTTTTTTTTTTTTTTTTTTTTGTTTTAATGATTCATTAAATTATTTTATATATTATTATTATTTTTACTCTTGTATAAACTATTATAATAGTATCAACTTGAATCGCACACTATAAATATAAGATTTTTATCTTGTTGTGTGCGCTAAACAAATAAATAAATAAATAAATAACTTCAAAATTATTGCGATAACGAAAAAAACGATAGTGTGTGTGCATGGTCATTGTACGTGTCAAACAGTACAATTTTACTCATTTGATTAAAACTGTGTGCCTACCTTAAAAAAAATAGGTGCATATCTTTTTAAGATATAAAATTCTTATTTGGTCCATCAAATCGTTAATCCTTAAAATATTTTGTTGCGCTTCAGATCTAAGGTAAAGCTTTATTACAGAACTAGCTTTATAACCCGCTACTTCGTTAGCGGTACAATTTGAATGGACAAAGTTACAAAATTTACCTAAATTATTTTTTACTAGCTTATCGATTCCGATATAATTAAAATTATGTATGTATTAGTTCTAAAGATACATATAGGTCAAAATAGGTACCTACCCTCTACTGGTGTCATTTTCAGAAAAGTACTAAACACTCCTCCCTTATTTGCGTAGCTGATCCAATTTTGATTGCTAACCCAATTTAAATTTTGAATATTTAGCGTTACAAAAATTTCCTTTTTACCCGCTTTTTATCTCTAGTAGGCCAAATTTAAAAAATACCGAATACGTGTCCTTATATTTTTATTGCTGGTTTAAATCCATTTTTGTTAATGTTTGTTTTTAACCCCTTAATTGAAAAAAGTACCAAACACCTGTCTCATATTTTTTAAATGTCAATCAATTATAAATTATTATTCTACCTTCATTGATTTAAACAATATGTATAGCTTAAAAAGAAAAAACCTATCTTTAAGTTATTTACTCGTTTTTGTCCTTTTCTACCCCATTAGTTGAAAAAGTACCAAACACGTATTTGATAAGTGTTTAATTTGCAAATAGTACCGAATACTTGTCCCTTAATTTTAAGTGCTGTTCTTAGACCATGTTTGTTTCTACCAGTTTTGGTTTAGAAGATATAATGCCATCGATTTTTCCTTTTTTACCACTTTTATTGAAAAAGTACCAAACACTTATTTAAGTTTTTTTCAATGTGAATCGACACGTCCCTAAATTATAGTTCTAATTTCATTAGCTTAAATCATATTCATAGTTAAAAAAAAAAATAAAAAACCTACCTTTGAATATGTTCCCGTTTTTACCCTTTTGAACCCCATTTATAGTAAAAGTACCAACCACATGTTTAATATTTTTTTGAATACTGTGTATTAGTTCAAAAGATACGTATGGGTTAAAAAAGTACCAAAATATAGTTTTTAAACATTTTCACCCTTATTAGTGCCGTTTCCAAAAAAGTACCGAACACATGTCCCCTTATTTTTTTATCCGATCCAAATTCAACTTCAACATTGTTTTTATCTATGTTATTTTCGGAGATATGATACTAATTTGTACCATTTTCTTCCCTGTTTTACACATGAACGGCCAAATTTTAAAAAATTACCGAACTCGTTTTCCTTAATTTTTAGTGCTAACCATAGACCAATTTAATTTTTGTTTCTATCACTTTTGATTAAGAAGATATTGTGTTATCGAGTACCAAAATATAGTTTTTACAATCTTTCTCCCTTATTAGTTTCATTTTCAAAAAAGTACCAAACACGTGTCCCATTTTTTTGTCAGATGATCTAAATCCAATTCGTTTCTTATGATATTTGTTTTGGAGATATGATGTTATTATAATTTATCCATTTTCTACCCTGTTTTCTACCCCTAAGCGGCCGAATTTTAAAAAATGACCGAAACCGTGTCCTTTAATTTTTAGTGCTGATTCCAGGCTAACTTAATTTTTGTTTTTATCACTTTTAGTTTAAAAGATATTACGTAACCGATTTTTCCCCTTTTTAACAAATAAATTAAAAAAGTACCAAACACGTATCTTATGCATTTCAATATGAATCGATCCGTCTGTAAATTATACTTCTGGCTTCATTAGCCAAAATGAAATTCATAGTTTTAAAAAGACTACCCTTGAATATTTTCTCGTTTTTATCTTTTTGTACCTCATCATCGTAAAAGTACTTGTCTAATAATTGTCTAAAAAATACTTGTCTAATAATTCTTTATTACTTGTCGATTGTGACGTTAACTGCGTCACTATGTTCATTATTTCAAAAGATATAGGTTAAAAGTACCAAAATACAGTTTTTATCCTTTTTTAACCCTTATTAGCATCATATTCAAATAAGTACCAAACGCGTGTCCCCTTTTTTCCAGCCAATCCGAAGCAAATTTCAACGTTGTTCCTATCGCTTTTAATTTCAGAGATATGACGTTACTAATTTTCACTTTTTTAACAAAAGTACCAAATACGCGTCCCTAAATTTTAAGTACCGATCTCAGACCAACAAAGTTTTTGTTTCTACCACTTTTGGCTTAGAAGATATATTTTTTCCGATTTTTACCCCCAAAATTAAGAAAAAGTACCAAACACGTATTTTTTTTTTTTCAATGTCAATTGATCAGTCAACAAATTAAACTTCTGGCTTTATTAGCCTAAAAGGTATTCATAGCTAAAAAGCAAAAACCTGCCCTTGAATATTTTCCCTTTTTACCCTGTTTTTCCCCATTAATCATAAAAGTACCAAATACGCATTTAATAGTTTTTTAATACCTATCGATTTCGATGTAAATTATGTTTCTATGTATATTAGTTCAAAAGATACATATGAGTTAAAAAAAAGTACCAAAATATAGTTTTTACTCTTTTTTATCCTTCTAGAGCCATTTTCAAAAAAAGTACCAAACACGTGTCCATTTATTTTTTAGCCGATCCAAAGAATATTTCAATTTTGTTTTCATTGATGTTGCTTTCGGAGATATGAAGTTATTAATTTCTCCCGTTTCTACCCTGCTTATTAATTCGCAAAAGTACCAAGTATTTAATTGTTTTTTAATATCTATCGGTTGCGATATAAATTATGTTTCTATGTTTATTAGTTCAAAAGATATATATAGGTTAAAAAAAGTACCAAAATATAGTTTTTACCCTTTTTATCCTTATTAGTGCCACTTCCAAAAAAGTACCAAACACGTGTTCCCTTATTTTCCTAGCCGATCCAATTCCAATTTCAACTTTGTTTGCGTCGAGGTTGGTTTCGGAGATATGATGTTACTAATTTCTCCCTTTTCTACCCTGTTTTACCTTCTAAGAGGTTGAACTTCAAAAAAGTACCGAACATGTGTTCCTTAATTTTAAGTGCCAATCACAGACCAATTTAGTTTTGTTTCTAAATTATGTTTCTATGTTTATTAGTTCAAAAGATACATATGGGTTAAAAAAAAGAACCAAAATATAGTTTTTACCCTTTTTTATCCTTATTAGTGCCATTTTCAAAAAAGTACCAAACACGTGTCCACTTATTTTCCTAGCCGATTCAAATGATGTTTCTGTCTATGTTGGTTTCAGAAATATGATGTTACTAATTTCTCCATTTTCTACAATGTTTTGCCCGCTAGTCGGCCGATTTTCAAAAAAAGTACCGAACACGTTTCCCTTAATTTTTAGTGCTAATCTCAAACCAATTTAATCTTCGCTTCTATCGCTGTTGGTTAAGGAGATATAATGTTACCGATTTTTCCCTTTTTTACCCTTTTAATTGAAAAAAGTACCAAACACGTATTTAATATTTTTTACTTGGCAATCAACCTCCCTATAAATTTTATTTCTAGCTTTATTGGTTCAAGTGAAATACAAAGAAAAAAAAAATGGACCTACCATAAATTTTTTCCCCCTTTTTGAACCCTGAATCAAAAAAGTACCAAACACGTGTCTAATATTTTTTTCTTGTTTACCGGCTCCGTTTTGAATTTTGTTACTCTGTTGATTGGTTCAAAAGATACACATGGGTTTCAAAAAGTACCAACATTTTATTTTTACCCTTTTTATCCCCTATTTGTCCCATCTGCTAAAAAGTACCAAACACGTGTCTACTTATTTTTGTAGCTGATCCCAACGCAATTTCAATTTTGGGCCTATGACGTTTACTTCCGGAGATACAGCATTACTAATTTTTCCCTTTTTTACCCCCTTAGATGCCGAGTTTCCAAAAATCTGGATCTATACTTTGGAAAAGGTACCCGCTGTCAAAATTTCAGCTTCTAGCCTTAGCCGTTTGGGCTGTGCGATGATGAGTCAGTCAGTCAGTCACGTTAGAGTTTTATATATATAGGTAGATAGTTTTAAGACTATTCCTGATCAGTTTTGTGCTAAATTCGAGAAATATTTTTAGATGAAACCTTCGCGTTCTCAGCTAACAAAGAGATGTTTGACAAACTTTTGAAGCAAATCGGTTATAAATGTCATCGCTTTCATGCCTTATGTGATTTTGTCTCTGTTTGCTATCTGAAACCATTAAAAGCAATATGCTCTTTTTTGCACGATTTTCAAAAACTTCATAAAATTTTAGCAAAAAAAAGAATTTTTATTCTCATTCATTTTTTTTTTTTGAATTAATTGAGGCGGCTTAAAAATATGTGAAAAAAATAAAAAGTGGCGAAAACTAGCTTCAAATTTTGTCAGCCATTAAGAAGTTTAGAAGTGACGAAATTAAAATTTAGAGGGTAATGGATTCATCCCCCAAGTGTGGTGTATATTTCGTAGAACAACGACTTGGGTCCAAATGTTTAAGCAAATGAAGAAAAAGACGAAATATGAAAAAAAAAACGTTAATGCTTCAATCACTTTTTTTAAGTTTTTTTAAATTTAAATTTGCATGTCAAATATACTTAGAAGCGCAAACTTGCGCCACTAAAATATTGTGTTCAGTATACTTGAAGTCTTGGGGGTTCAAAATCTGTAATTAGATTTTACAAATTCCTAAGAGTACAAAAATTATTCGATTTAAAAGTCGGTTTTGAAGCAATTAAAACTGTTTGATTTTTGCCCATATGTATATTTAACGTTTAAATTGTTTTGTTTTTTTTTTATGTAATTTTATATTTTTAGATAATACAATGAGTTCATTTGATGTATTTAGACTTGAATAAGAAACATTTATGTTTTTTTCAGGGACCATAACAGTTGTAAGATTAACTACGAAACGGTCATATTTAACCATTAATATCAATGAATTGATGTAATGGTTAAATTTAACTATTAACAAGGAATATATTTTATTTTGGCCATTGTAACCAATTAAAAAGAGAAATATTTTTTCTTGGTTAGAAAAAAGCATTTCATCAACTAAAAACTTTTTTTGGTCTTTAATAACCATTATAGTAACCAAAAAATTTTTTTGGTTAAAAATAACCACTATGAAGTATTTTTTTTTTTTTTGGTTAAATTATATATAAAATTCTAACATGACTAACTGATTCATCATCGCCTAGCCCAAACGACTAAAGCTAGGAAGCTGAAATTTTGACAGCGAGCACATTTTTCGATGTATAGATTCATTATGAAGGGTTTTTTGAAAATGCAGTCCCAAAGGTGGTATAAAAGGAAAAACCAGTACTGCTGTATATGCAGAAGTAAACGAGATAGGACCAAAATTTAAATTGCGTTGGGATCAGCTACAAAATAAGAAGACGAGTATTTGGTACTTCTTAAAAAATAGAGGGTAAAACGAACAAATTTGACCCAATGTGGGCAACTTTAAACCACTGTAGGGAACACTGCGCTACCGATAGAAACATTGTTTTAAAAGCTTGATTTCTCATCTACTGATGTTGCAAATTTCGTCGAGAATTATAGAAATTACTGACGGGTTGTTTCATAAATGATAACAAAAAAAAATTTTTTTTGGTCATAATGGTTATTTCTAACCAAAAAAAGTTTTTGGTTGAAATTATGGTTTTTCTTAACCGAACTGTTTTTTTGGTTGGTATAATGGTTACTTATAACCAAAAAGAAAAATTATTTATTGTAATTGGTTAAGGTAACTAAAATAATATAAATGTGAAGATAATGGTTAAGAATTCCCAAATGAAGATAGAGGGAATTTTTGCGTAACCTTTGTGCTCTGAAAAAAATAATAACAATTATTTCGGGTCTCTGGTTTGTCATTCAGTTTGTAATTTTTTCATTATTCCAGGAGAGTCGATTTAGCCATGTCCGTCTGTCTGTCTGTCTGTTGAAATCAAGTTTGTGCAGCTCCTGGAGGGTGTAGCGAGATAAATTGTATATCAGATTCTAGGAAATTGACCTACGCAGTACGCTATTAAATTTCATCAAAATCGGTCCATAAACACCGGAGATATCGGCAAAATACTAAAATTCGATGGGTACAAACTGACGAATTTAAAAAATTTTTTTTAAAATTTACGTATTTTTTAAAAAAAAAATTTAAAATTCTCATCGAATTTTGAATTTTGTCGATATCTCTGGTGTTTATGAACCGATTTTGATGAAATTTGATAGCGTGCTGCGTTGAAGTATTTTCTAAAATCTGACATATAATTCGAATTTTTTTTTTTTTTAATGCTGTTTTTTTAAAAAAAAATTTAAAATTGCCAATTTGCGTACATCGATATATTTTGCTTTAGCGATATCTGAGTTGTTGATATACCGATTACGATGAAATTCAACAGTGCTCTGCGTTGAATGATTTCCTAAAATTTGATATACAATTCAGAAAACTTTCTTCAAAAAAAATGATTTTTTTTACAAAAAAAATGTATTTTTTTTTACAAAAAAGTATATTTAAAAAAAAAAAATATTTTAAATTCGGCAATTAGCGGGACATCGAATTTGGAGTTTTGGCTATATCTCAGATTGTTATATACCGATTTTTATGATATTTAATATCGTTTTGCTTTAGTGGATTTCCTAAGATCTGACTGTCGCTGAGCCATAGTAGCACCGCTATATTAGCAGCACTTATATTATTAATATCATACGCTTTAATACAACTGTATTGTCAATTTTCAATTTTAGTTCTTAACGTTTACTTGAGAAAGCCAGACAAAGGAAATGTCTGCAACATTTAAAGATTTTATTATTTTTATTTAATGGAATACAGAATGTAATTATTTTATATTATTTAATTATTCAATTAATAACCTTGTAATTGTTATTTTAGTGAAATAAACAACCCTTAAACTTGTGTTTGAAATCGCCTGGTTTATTTCTTCTGTTTCCCGAATCTTGTTCCGTCTCGCGACGCAACAAACTTTATTTCAATTCTTAGAATCGTCGGGACTTAGCGTTCCAGTCTCCTTATGCAAAGACGTAGCCAACGTTATACACAAGGAAAATTACCACAACATTTGGAAAATTTTTATGATGGAAATGCCAATTCCTTGGTGGTTGAGGATAGCGATACAGAGCAGCAGCCGGCTGCCACAAATCAAATTGTCAGCTGCCTAATGAAAAGACTGAGAACATTAGAGGTGAATAATCAACGTGTCATGCAGAAACTCTTGGAATGTGAAGTGAAAAGAGCACATCTACAGGAGAAATTGTCTGGCAAAGGTGCTACGAAAACAACGCCGCCTCCTGCTGTAGAGGTGACTCTTAGCCATCAACAGTCAGCCGTAGTAAATACTACACAACATAATACGATCGCCGTCAATAGTCAGTCAAATTTATTGCGACCGTCAAACAATGCCGGTTATAGCCTAGGGTGCCAAAGTCAAGCACAACCGTCAATAGTCCCTGCCACCGTGATTACAGTTAGGGAACCGCCAACAGTAAGTAGTTATTTATATTCGCCACCGTCCAACAATTTGATAGGTACGCTGCCGCCAAGCACCGTACATGGAATAATGTCCACTGCAACATTGCCGCCAAACTCTGGATATGGAACAGTGCCTATCACAACTTTAATGTCTACTCCATATTATACGTCACAAGGTCAGTACACAAATGTTGGATTGCCATATGCAACAAATGTTACCCTTCCACAGCCTATATACACAAATGCATGTACGCCAATGAGTAGTAGTTTATATGGGGCAACCAGAAAACTTTATGATCTGCCGGAGTTCCATGGCTTGCCCGAACAATGGCCCGTCTTTATAACAGCATTTAGAGAATCCTCTAATGCATATGGGTACACGCCATTGGAAAATACCTTCAGATTGCAAAAGTGTCTTAAGGGAGAAGCTCGTGAGGAAGTGGAGTGCTTACTTATAGATCCACAAAATGTCTTGCAAGTAGTCGAGCAGCTTGAATTTAAATATGGTCGCCCTGAGCTTTTGATTAGAAGTCAATTACAGAAAGTTCGTGAAATAGCGCCTATTCAAGAGAACCATTTAGAGAAATTTCCGCCATTTGCCACAAAGGTTCAGAACTTAACTACATTTTTAAAAAGTGCCAATGCCTCCCAACATTTAAGTAATCCAACACTAATGGAGGAACTTGTATCGAAAATGCCTATGACAAAGCGTATCGAATGGGTAAATTACTCGTCAGTGATTAGTCCATATCCTACATTGGAACATTTTAATGCATGGGTTAAACAAATAGCTAGAGCCATAGCTAAGGTCACAGCATTTATGCCAACATCGTCTTCGGGCGTAAAATACCAGTCCAGCCAATCTTGTGTTAATACGAAACCGGTGCTGTCGATGAATGAAGCCCGTGATGAGGATGCCGAAGAAGAAGGATGTATTAAATGCAATAGTCCACACATTTTGCCAAGATGTGATCAATTTCTGGAGATGTCAGTGAACGATCGATGGAGTTTTGTCAAAAGCAATCGCCTTTGCTTTTCGTGTCTTTGCAAGGGTCATAATTTGTCACAATGTGAAAAGAAGAGAAGTTGCAATATTAATAATTGCAAAAAGCTGCACAATAGAGTATTGCACCAAGAATTGGATAATAGAGACAATCACGTCAATATGATACGGTTTTCGCCCAAAACAACCAAATTACTTTACAAGGTGGTGCCGATTGAGATGCGTGGCCTTAATAACAAAATTGTGAAAACTTATGCCTTTTTAGATGAAGGTTCATCGACAACTTTAATACATAAGTCGGTTGCACGCCAAATGGGCCTCAATGAAAAGAAGGAGCAGTTAACGTTGCGGTGGTTTGAAGGCGCACCAAAAAAGGTAGAGTCAATGTTCGTGCAATTTAAAGTTAAGGGAACTTGAAATAATAAGAGATGGTATAACTTAAACGCTCATAGTGTACCAGACTTAGACTTGCCATCACAGACTGTCAATTTTAAAGAGCTCCATCATAAATTTCATCATCTAAAGGGTCTTCCGTTCGCCGGATATACTGACGCCAGGCCTAAAGTGTTGATTGGTTTGGATAATTGTCATCTTACTCCAAATATGAAAACGGTTCAACTTGATGACTGTGTCATTGCCACTAACACGCCATTGGGTTGGGCAATTTACGGTAAGCCAAGCGGACCTCTTGAAACTACATCCTGCCGATTGTCCGTCATATTACATACTAGAAAAGAGCAAGAAGAGAATGTTGACAAACTTGTAGCTGAGTATTTTACAACCGAAAATTTTGGAGTCGCGTCGCCAAAGCAACCTCTTGAATCAAAAGAGGTCGTTCGAGCTAGACAAATTTTAAGTAAAACTACAACGAAGATAGATGGCCGATACGAGACCGGCCTAATATGGAAGAGCGATAATGTGGTGTTGCCAAATAGCTTCAATATGGCATTGAACCGGTTGCAGGCAATAGAAAAGAAGATGGACACTGACAGTGAGTTTGAGAATGCATACAAAGCAGCAATGGTCAATTATATTTCCAGTGGGTATGCCGAAAAATTGTTACCATCTGGGGTGGTAAAAACTACTCCACACACCTGGTACCTACCACACTTCGCCGTGATTAACGTGAATAAGCCTGGTAAAATAAGACTGGTATTTGATGCTGCTGCCGCCGTGAATGGAACGTCATTAAATTCCGTGTTGCTTAAGGGTCCAGACGAGAACCAGTCGTTATTAAAAATACTTTTCCAGTTCCGTGAGGGCTCAATTGGAGTATGTGCTGACATAAAAGAGATGTTTTTACAAGTCCGTATTCGAGAAGTCGATCGTGATGCACAACGATATTTATGGAGATTTGACAAGAACGACCCTGTAGAAGTGTATACAATGAAGGCCATGATATTTGGTGCAACATGTTCCCCGTCAAGTGCACAATATGTTAAAAACTTAAATGCCATTGAAAATACTCTTGAGCCTGAAATAATCAATACAATTGTAAACAGCCATTACGTTGATGATATGGTGTGTAGTTTTCAGAACGAAGAGGACGCGTTAAGAATTTCTGTAGCAGTAAAAGAAACACATGCCAAGGCCGGATTTGAGCTTCGTGGGTTTATATCAAACTCGTTATATGTGCAAAACAATATGAATAAAGATTCTGAAAAGCAAAGTCCCAACGTTAACATGAACACTGCAGACGTTGTCGAAAAGGTGCTCGGTATGTTTTGGAGAAGCAGTACCGATGAATTTATTTTTGAATTGCGATTAAATAGAGTTGATCCTAAAATCATTGCCGGTGTGAAACGCCCAACAAAACGTGAACTGCTGTGTCTGGTCATGTCAGTGTATGATCCATTTGGGATGATAGCTGACTTATTAATTTATGGAAAGATATTATTACAAGAATTATGGCGTACTGGGGTCAGTTGGGATGACGATGTTCCTGAACATGTTTATAAACGTTTTAAGCAATGGCTTCAGAGTTTGCAATTGGCAAAACAATTCCGATTACCAAGGTGTTATGACTCTCAGTTATTCAGCAGGGAAATAACAATTGAATTACATATTTTCAATGACGCTAGCCAAACTGCATTCGCGTCCGTTGCCTACTGGCGCATTATTACGCCAAGCGAAATTCGTGTATGTTTTGTGGCCGGTAAGACTAAATGCGCCCCCCTAAATGTACTGTCAGTACCCCGTTTGGAACTACAGGCAGCCGTATTGGGTACCCGATTAAAGGATACCATAATAGAGAGTCACCGAATTAAGCCATCAAGAATAATTCTATGGAGTGATTCGAAAACTGTAATTAGCTGGATAAAGTCAGACCATCGTCAATATAAGGCCTTTGTTATGCATAGAGTTGGAGAAATACTCGAGTCAACAACTGAAAATGATTGGCGATGGGTGCCTACAAGTCTAAATGCAGCAGATGTTGCAACAAGAACCACACATCCTGCGTATTATGGTCATAAATACGTATGGATTCAAGGTCCCAGATTTCTAGCAGAAGCCGAAGAATTTTGGCCACAGCCGTGTATAGAAGCAGAAAGAAAGGGTTCTGTATGAATATCACTACAACAACATTCATTGAATTTAATAGGTTTTCAAGCTATTTACGTCTTCAAAGAACTATTGCTTGGGTATTACGATTTGTAGATGAGTCCCGCAAAAAATGTAGAAACAGTGGTACTTATGAGTTGACAGCACCTGAACTCCAAAGAGCCGAAATAGTGTTATGTAAGCTGGTTCAACAAGAAGTGTACAGTAACGAGATTAATGAGTTAAAGGTAAATGGCAGTATATCTAAAAATAGTCCCATCTTATCACTCACTCCAAGTCTTAACCCTGATGGTTTATTGTGTGTATATGGCCGTATTGATTACGCCTTAGCCCTTCCTGAGTCAACCAAACGTCCTATTATCCTGCCGTATCGTCACGCCGTGACAGAATTAATTGTAATGTGGTATCATCAAAAATTATATCATCAAAACGACGAACTGGTAGTCAATGAAATTAGAAGAAAATTTTGGATTCCAAACTTACGAGCCGCAGTCAAACGTGCGAAATCGAATTGTCAATTTTGTAAAAATATACGTGCAAGACCAGTACCGCCATTAATGGGTCAATTGCCGGTTGATCGCCTTCAACCATTTGTGAGACCATTCACGTATACTGGTCTGGACTACTTTGGCCCCATATTCGTAACAATCGGACGCAGACGAGAGAAAAGGTGGGCAGCCCTCTTCACTTGCCTAACGATAAGGGCAATCCATATTGAGTTAGCAGCCGACTTGTCCACAGACGCCTGTATCGTCTGTATTAGAAACTTTGTCAACCGAAGAGGTACCCCTGTAAAAATACGTTCCAACATGGGAACTAATTTCGTTGGCGCCGATGGTGAATTGAAGCGAGTGAGTGATTTATTTGATCATAATTATATTCAAAGTGAATTAGCAACAAAGGGCATCGTATGGGAATTTAACTGTCCTGCCAATCCCAGTAGTGGAGGTTGCTGGGAACGACTTGTACAATCGACGAAGAAGATACTTGCGGTGACACTGAAGAGTGTTGCTCCTCAAGTTGAAACGTTGCGTAGCCTCCTTATCGAAGCCGAAAATGTGGTAAACAGCCGTCCTCTCACTCACCTACCTGTTACACCAGAAAATCCAGATCCATTAACCCCTAATCATTTTCTGTTAGGAACAACCAATTCGACCCAAACGCCTGGTGACATAGAACCCATATGCTCGCGAAAACAGCACCGAATCAGTCAACAGCTTAAGAATCAATTTTGGCCCCGATGGGTACGAGAGTATCTACCCACGTTAACGAAACGGACAAAATGGTTCACAGCTCAAAAGCCTATTGAGGTGAACGATATGGTCATTATATGTGATGAAAACCTTCCAAGAAGCCAATGGAGAAGAGGCATTGTCATATCAAAATTCCCAGCCAAAGACGGACAAACACGTATCGTAGAGGTGCAAACATCAAATGGAATACTGCGTCGACCAGTTTCGAAGTTGGCGGTGCTAGACATTATTAGTGAAGTCCCTCAGGATCTTCACGGGGGCCGGAATGTCGCTGAGCCATAGTAGCACCGCTATATTAGCAGCACTTATATTATTAATATCATACGCTTTAATACAACTGTATTGTCAATTTTGAATTTTAGTTCTTAACGTTTACTTGAGAAAGCCAGACAAAGGAAATGTCTGCAACATTTAAAGATTTTATTATTTTTGTTTAATGGAATACAGAATGTAATTATTTTATATTATTTAATTATTCAATTAATAACCTTGTAATTGTTATTTTAGTGAAATAAACAACCCTTAAACTTGTGTTTGAAATCGCCTGGTTTATTTCTTCTGTTTCCCGAATCTTGTTCCGTCTCGCGACGCAACACTGACATCTTATTCATGTCAGTATACTATCCGCAAATTGAGGAATTTTAAACAAATTGAAGAATTTTATACAAATTAAACAAATATGATTTAAAAGGAAATATAAAATTTTAATTCGGCATCGAATTTCGAGTTTTGGCTATATCTCAGGTGTTAATAGAAATGTATATTGAAATTTGTTAATAAACTTCATAGAACACTATTAACATCCAATATTTAACTTATGTCGGTATGCCATCCAGGAGCTACACAAACCTGATTTCAGTAGACGGAAATACGATGTACATATGTCTAAAAATAGTGGTATGACTTTTGAACATAGTGATTGCTCATTATTTGCGACATATAATAAGTATATTTATATTAAATTGTAGGTAATCTTTTTATGAATTATGCAAAATACAACTCATTACAATGGTATACGTTCAAAACCATACATATACATATGTATAAAAATCTAACTGAACCTATAGGTTAATATATTAATTATATATAATTGCATATATTGGTACTAATTCTGCCTACTAAATTCACAGACATTCAAGATTAACCATGTGCTTTTCCTATAAGAAAAAGATATACACGTATTTTAAAATGTTGTGATATTTGTTAGTTACCAGATATAAAGTCAAGACACCGAAATCAGGATACAAAATATTGAACAATATAGAACTTTTGCGTTTAACTTTTAAATGTATTTTAGGTCCAATTTATGTAAGTTTAACATATCAAAATATAGGTAATATTTCCGTGATTAACACAAAAAACAACTTAATAAAATTGAAAAAAATAATTTTGAAAATATCCCTTCAAAATCTATATACAATATCAATCAATTAAAGAGTCTAAGTATACCCTAAGAACAAAAGGCTTGCCAAATTGAAAAAAACAATACTTTCCAAATATTATTTCTGAAGTATTTATCTAACTTTATAACAATCTAAAGCATATAACATAAACTACTTCTTGTTTTTTTGTTTTATTATTTAATATGTTTTACATTTGCACCAAAAGAGCAATACCCCAGAAACATCTCGTTAAAGCAACCATTTTAATCGGTCCCCTTACTTTTAAGACATATGAATTTAAATTTCTGAAATTGTTTGTATTTCAATCTACCTTCAGAATTCTTTAGACCCAATATAAATCAAGGTAAAACACGCTATTTATTTGCACACTGTTTTAAATTCTTCCTGAAAAATCGATGAACAAAACATTACTTTTGCATAGATGCTCCCTTTTTTGACAACTAATAAATTAGGGCGAATTATTTGCACTTTATAAGTAGTGCAGTATCTACAAACACATATTTATATTTAATTATTATTATTATTTATTTAAATATTTATGTTTCATTATTGTGACAAAAAAATAAAAATCTTTTTTTTTGATCGATATTAAAAAGGTATGCATCATATTATATACATATTTTTATACCCTTCACCAATAGGTGAAAGGGTATTATAAGTTTGTGATTCCGTTTGTAATTTTTTTATTAGTGATCGTAGACCCCATCTGTCTGTTGAAATCAAGTTTCTGAAGCCCCTGGAGGGTGGACCTACATAAATTATATACCAGATTTTAGGAAATTCTCCCGCAATGAACGCTATTAAATTTCATTAAAATCGGTTTATAAACACCGAAAATATCGAAAAAATACCAAAAATTAGACGAAAATTTTAAAATTTTTGATTGAAACACACTTTTAAATAATAAGAGAAACAAGGTACTCCTGGTGTACATGTGATAATATATTATATATCAGATTGTAGGAAATGGTTCCCCAAAGCACTCTGTAAAATTTTAGCAAAATCGGTCTATAAACAACTGAGATACAGCCAAAACACTCAATTTGATGTATCGCAAATTGCCCAAAGTACGCGTTAGAGAATGTTTGTTGAAACAATGAAATGCAGAAATAGGAAAAACCATCCTCCTGGAGCACGGACATACATAAATTTTATATCAGATTTTAGGAAATTCCCCCGCCAAGCACATTATAAAATTTTATCAAAAGCGGTCCATAAACAACTGAGATACCGCCAAAACACTACTTGTGATGTACAGCAAATTGCCCAAAGTACGTGTCTAAGAAATTTTGTTGACATTTTGTAAATATTGTTTCAGCGATATCTCAGGTGTTTATGGACCGATTGTGATGAAATTTGACAGCGTTCCTTGTGGGAGGATTTCCTAAAATCTGATATAAACTCCACAAATCTGATCATGAATACCATTCAAGTTGTACCGATCGTCTCAGAATCGGCAGGAGAATCGATTTCGCGACGTCCGTCCGTCTGTTTGTCCGTCCGTCCGTCTACCTGTCTGTCCGTCCGTCCGTCTACCTGTCTGTTCTTTTTTCTGTTGTAGTCAAGTTTTTGGAGCTCAGGGTGGGACGATATCCTAAAATTTTGTGTAAAATGCATATGGGTATACCTTCCAGGAGCTCCACAAATCTGATTTTAGCAGACAGACACACTGCATTTATCTTAATTCTATGTCTGACTTTTGAACTTTATGATTACATTTGAGTATGTATTATATATCAAATTATAGGTAATCTTCCTAGGAAGTACAAAAATGCAGCTAAGTATATGATATCCGTTCAAAACCTACATATGTATGTATGTATCTCACATATCAACGAAAATTTAAATTGTTTAATTGCAATTGGGAGAAATCCGTTCACGTTTGACTATTGCTCCCGTATAACTTCGCCTAAGGCAATCTCTTAGTAGCTAATAAATGACAAATTATAATTATCTATCTATTATAATAGATACAATGATGGCATTTAGTATAAAGACGTTGTACAATATCGTTATTCAGGGCGATATCTTGAAAAGTTCGGCTT
This sequence comes from Stomorhina lunata, assembly GCA_933228675.1. Lineage (NCBI taxonomy): Eukaryota > Metazoa > Arthropoda > Insecta > Diptera > Rhiniidae > Stomorhina > Stomorhina lunata. The sequence goes on along the minus strand of OW121741.1, from coordinate 50,040,259 downwards.
TGAAAATGGGCGAGCTCGGTTCAAATTTTCTGTTATCTCCCATATAACCCCGACCGGGAATCACTTTAATGCTGATAAATTAAATCATGTTATAATTGCACAAAGAACTAGAGCAAAACTTTCCACACATCCATCGGACAGATCGAAAGAACAATGCATCCCAAATATTATTGTTGAAGTATTCATCTTAATTAGTTAACTAACTTCAGATTAATAAGTAAATCTTCAATAAATTTTCCGCCAAAGCTGATATCCATTCATAGCTAGCTATATATTTCACGCATGTATCTAAAACTAAGAGTGTATACCTTATAATTCTAAGGCTTGTATACATTGACAATCATTGTTAAAACTTTGACCTAAATCAGTCCGCTAACTTCAGAGTTTTACATAACTAATCATTAACCTTTAATAGTTGGATAATTCGTATGAATTAAAGTACACAACCCTCACTGGGCACTGTGTTTTTGGGTTGTGTGCCAGAATACTTAATCTTCATCAAATCGATGTACTCTTGCAAATCTAAGGGCATCTACATTTTGAAGCATCTTTTCTGCATGGTTTATCTGGTCTATCGAACTTTAGAATCCAAGTGACGCTGCCTTATACATCAGCCACCTGCCCAACCTAACCTTTGGGTCCATAACTATTCTAGATGATGACGCCACCGAAAAGCTTTTCGTTTTCCGGCCAGAGTTGATTGTCATTTGAGCCCTTTTTATAGCATTTTACATCACTTTGGCCAAAACTTCCGGCGATAGGTCCTCACATTCTTGACGGATATTGTCTTTAAGAGCTGCAAGAGTCTGAGGCTTGTTGACATAAACCCGCGACTTCAAAAAGCCCCACAAAAAGAAGTCTGCAGCGGTCAAATCAGGCGATCTTGCTGGCCAGTGCAAATCGCCAAAACGGAAGATTAGGCGCCCGGGAAATGCATCCTTCAGCATATCGGTTGTGGCACGTGCAGTGTATGCCGTTGCACCGTCCTGTTGGAACCACATGTTTTCCAATCCCAATTCATCAAGTTGCGGCAAACGGAACTCGTTAATCAGTGCTCTGTAGCGCTCACCATTCACAGTAACCGTTTGGCCCGCTACGTCTTTGAATAAAAAAGGTTCGATGACTCCTCCAGCGAAAAAAGCACACCATACAATGACTTTGAGTGGGTGTAATAGCTCTTCGTGGGTTACACGCGGATTTTCACGTAAATTTTGCTTATTTACGTACCCGGTAAGATAGAAATGGGCTTAATCACTCATGATTATTTTTAATGAAAAATCGTCTTCCTCTTGGTGGTGATTAGGGATGGCTTGAGCGTATGTTAGACGCGATTGGCGGTCAGCAGCTAACAGCTGATGCACCGTCTGGACTTTGTACGGAAACATCTTCAAATTTTTTACCAAAATTCGCTGTAAAGACCGTTGACTGATACCCATTTGCGTGGCACGTCGTCTGATCGATGTCGACGGCGCTTCCATGACATCCTCGGCTACAGCAGCAATATTCTCTGCAGAACGGCGACTCCGGGGTCTGCCACGCCTGGCAGCATCTCGTGTTGTGCCAGTCTCTTCGAGGCGAGCAGTATTTCACCAGTAGGCGTTGGACGACTAGGAAATCTGCGACGAAACTCACGTTGTGCCAAAGTCACCGACCGATTATTGGCCAAATAAATAGTCACCAATATTCCGCGTTCTGGAGCAGTGTAGAGTAACATTGTTTATTAACGTGTATTTTGCAAGTGTTTACTACACAAATGCCAAAACAGAATTGACATTAGGGGCCAATCGCAAAATTTAGACCATTTTCTGATGGGAGGATTACTTTTGCGCCACCTTGTACTAGTATAACCAAATATTGCTAGGAATTACATTTAGTATGAACAAAAGAAAATTAATATACATATGAAGCATTTGTGTGGGGCTCAACTAAGTCAGTAATCAGAAACTATATAATTATCAATATATTCATACGATTTTGTATTTTACTTTTGAAACACTATTGGTGAAGGGTATCCAAGATTCGGTAAAGCCGAATATACCACTCTTACTTGTTTTCAATTATTTTGTTTTCTTCAAATTTGTTATTTAATGTTTGAAAAAATAAAATCTTTTAATAGCAATTCATAAATAATTATGCTACATACAAAATGCATTACATTATTATTATTTTTGTTATACATATATAAAAAAAATGTTCGTAATAAAATAAAAGGTTTTTAAAATAACGGTTTACTGTAGAAAGCATTAGAAACATTAATATTGCGTTTAAGAATTCCGAATTTTAGCGGACGGTATGGCGTAAGTGTCAGGCACGAAGGTTTTCGGTGCTGAGATTCTGGGTTCAATTATTTTCAATTATAAATAACATTTAAATAATAATTTATTAATTTTTTAAAGTTAAACGAAAAAAAAAACAAAAAAAAAATTGAAATCACACAGGGCTCGATCCTGGAACCCTCGGGTTGTAGTAAAACATGTTACCAGCAAGACTACATCCATACCCTGAGTAAACCCGTTTATAATTTCTTTTATTTAAGAAATAATAGCAAAATTGTATTTGATTGCTTCTATTTTTTTATTTACTTAAATTTCAGAATTGAAAAATTTATAAAAGCAAAATAAATTTTGAATGCTTTATTTTTGAAACGTTTTAAACAACATCTTCGTAACAACCTTGATATTATTTTTTTTAAATCTATCATTTTTTCTCGTGAAAGTTATTAATATTTGTAATATTTTATTATGCACAAAATATTTTTTTTTCCAATATTAACATACTTTTAAATTTGTTTTCTCTAAATGATGTATTTACCTTCAACTAAAAACTCGATTTTTGTTGTTCTTTAACACGTTTCAAAAATAAAGCATTCAATTTAGAGAAGCAAACACCATCATCGACACACTGCATTTATCTTAATTTTGTGTCTGACTTTTGAACATTATGATAACATTTGAGAATGTATTATATATCAAATTAAAGGTAATCTTCCTCGGAAGTACAAAAATGCAACTAAGTACATGATATGCGTTCAAAACCTACATATGTATGTATGTATCTCACATATCAACGAAAATTTAAATTATTTAATTGCAATTGGGAGAAATCCGTTCACGTTTGACAATTGCTTCTGTATAACTTCGCCTGAGGCAATCTCTTAGTAGCTAATAAATGACAAATTATAATAGATACGATGATGATATTTAGTATAAAGACATTGTACAATATCGTTATTCAGGGCGATAGCGCCTAAAATAAACTTTTTAGAGGGACAACATTTGACAAAAGTATTTCTGATCTCTTGAAAAGTTCGGTATTGAAAATGGTCGCGCTTGGTTCACATTTAGTGAAATCTCCCATATAACTCCGACCGAGAATCACTTTAATGCTGATAAATTAAATTACATAATTGCACAAAGAACTAGAGCAAAACTTTCCACACATCCATCGGACAGATCGAAAGAACAATACATTTTTATTGATGAAGTATTCATCTTCATTCCATTTAAAAGCTATATATTTCACGTATGTATCTAAAACTAAGAGTTTATACCCTATAATTCTAAGGCTTGTTTACATTGACAATCATTGTTAAAGCTTAGACCTAAATCAGTCCACTAACTTCAAAGTTTTACATAACTAATCAAGAACTTTTACTAGTTGGATAATTCGTACGTTGTGTACTTTAATAGTACACAACCCTCACTGGGCACTGTGTTTTTGGGTTGCATGCCAGAATACTTAATCTTCATCAAATTGATGTGCTTTTGCAAATCTAAGGGCACATATATCGAAGCTACTGGCTGGCTTAAATAAGCATTCTTTACCTGCCCAACCTCACCTTTGGGTCCATAATTACTCTAGATGATGACGCCACCGAAAAGCTTTTCGTTTTCCGACTCTTAATTTTAAAGACTCTTTGCATATAATACTAGTATAACCAAATTTTGCTTGGAATTACATTAAGTACTTTTGCAGCACCATTGGTGAAGGGTATCCAAGATTCGGCAAAGCCGAATATACCACTCTTACTTGTTTTATATAAAATATATAAAACAATCTTTTTTTTCGTGATTTAGCCTAAATATATTTTTTAACGGTTTCTAGCCATTTTGACACCCTAATTTGACGGGAAAGCATGGCAAAATTATGGCAACCTGGTCCCTTGTACCTATTAATTCCTTTATGAAAAAAACCTAAATTGTATATAACATTTTAGTATGCTCCTTCAACGAGTAAATATCGTATTTTCTTCAATTTAATATCTATATATATATTATATATATATATATATATATATATATATATATATATATATATATATATATATATATATATATATATATATATATATATATATATATATATATATATATATGTGAGCCCTTGATTTTGAAAGTGGTATAAGTCATGTTTTTTTAGTTTCGAGATATTTAGAGTTTTGCATTTTAAAGTATTAAAAAATATTTCTGTATTATAGAATGTGATTTTTTTTACAGTAAAGCAGTGCCAACATTCGAGTATTTATTATGATTGTAAAATTTATAACGATTTTTAAGAGGAAATGTGTTTTTGAGAGGTTGAAATGACTTATACCACATTCAAAATGAACATGATGACTTTATGAATGACTTACATCAATAACAAAATATTTTTATTAGTAATTAAAATTTTATTTAAACTCATTTTATTGTAACAAAGTAAATTATTTTTTAGTATTTAGGGAAATAAAGTGTTTGTGAAAAATTGGTGGGATATAGGGTAGTAAATCCATCATATCTTTACGTTTTTCTTCTGTTATTGGTCTAATTGTTGTGTACAATGGAAGCAAATCAATACTTTCGAATAATCTAGGTCTTCCTCTTTTAGGTGAGACGTCTAGTACTTTGAATTTTATATTTTATACAAAATAGCTGATAAACTAGATTTTTATAAATGACTGACTTAAACCACTTTCAAAACCAAGGGCTCATATATTTTTTGAATATCTAAGTCAGCACTTAGATACTTTCGATCTTAAGTGTGATGTGATCTTGTGTAATGGTTAAGTTTTGGGTTTTGATGTCTTCTGACACATATAGTAAACTTTTATGGCCAACATTTTTGAAGAACATTTCATCCCCACTCTTCCCTTTTTTCGGGGTGTTTTTAACATTTTGTTAGAATAAGGCCACAAAACTCAGTTATGGAGAGGAGTTAGAGGGTTAATAGGTTCTACGAAAAGAAGTAAGGAAAACAAAATTTTAATTATTATAATTATAAATAGACTGACTTATAAAAATGAACAGTAATTAAATTTTGTTTATCAACCAAAAAATATACATATTATATCGAGTTCATTTTCGTGGTAAACTGCTAATCTCTTCAGATTATGTAATTTTATTAGGATTTGATACGAAATAGCTGATAAAGTCGATTTTTTAAAATGACTAACTTATACCACTTTCATAATCAAGGGCTCATATATATATACATATATATATATATATACATATATATATATATATATATATATATATATATATATATATATATATATATATATAGTACCTGGTTGACCGAGTCTTGCTCGGAGTTTTATGATAAGCATTTTGAGGCAATTTTTAAAATTTGTATATATTTTATTTTATAAAATAGTAAAATAAATTAAGAGGAAATACATTGTACAAATATTCGGTTAACTTTGAATTCTTTTATTTATTTTGTCCGATCAACACATAGTTTGCATAGTTTACAGTTTAACACCAACAGAAACCTCCGTCGACTCATGCGCAACAACTTTGCTAAAGATTATAGCTGGATAAAATGCACAGTTTACGATTTAATTCATTTTGAGTAGTTTTCAGTGGCGCCACCTGAAGTTGTTCATACAAACTAAGAAATCTTCGTCTGCTTATGAGTAACAACTTTGCTTATGATTTAACATGATCAAATGCACAGTTTACGATTTAATTAATTTTGAGTAAATTTCAGTGGCGCCACCTATCAGACTTTGATCATTCCCAATAATAAACCTTCGTCGGCTTATACGCAACAACTTTGCTAAAGATTATAGCATGATTATATATACAGTTACGATTAAATTGACTTTGAGTAATTTTCAGTAGCACCACCTGTCGGAAATTATTCACACCAAATAAAAAGACATCGCCGGCTCATGCGCTACAACATTGCTAAAGATCATAGCATGATCAAATGTACAGTTTACGATTTAATTAATTTTTAGTAATTTTCAGTGGCGCCACCTAACGGAAATTAGTCTTACCAGCTTTGAAACCTTCGCCGGCTTATCCGCTAAAGAGCATAACATGATCAAATTCATAGTTTACTATTCTATAAAGAACATACGTACAGAAAACATTCATTTGTTTCAAAGTTATAACATTAATAATTTTTCCCCCCTTTTTATCCCCTAATTTCAAAAAGTTTCATATGCATATTTGGTACTTCTTGGGTACCAAATGAATTCGGCACATTTTATTAAAACGCTGTTAACATAATTCCTATTCATATTACTTTTTGAGATGTTAAGTTATCAGTTTATCCCTTTTTTATCCATTTTGGCCCCAAAATCAAAAAAGTACCAATTACGTGTTCAATATTTCTTTCACATCTATTGACTGCAGTACAAAGTTCTTTTCTATATTCTTTGGTTTAAGAAGAAGAGTGGGTTAAAAAAGTACCAAAAAAAACTATTTTCACCCTTATTTACCCCCTATCGGACATAGTTTCAAAAAAGTATCAAACACCTGTCCGCTTATTTTCATGGTTGTTTAAAACGTAATTTTAATTTTGTTTCTATACCTATTTCTTTAGGAGATATAAAGTTTTCGATTTTTCCCCTTTTTACCCGTTTTTACCCCTTTAGAGGCAAAGGTTCCAAAAGTCCCTTCTTTTTCGACCTATACATCAAAAAAGGTACCCACTGTCAAAAAAAAATCGTTAGAGCCGTTTTCGAGATAGTCATTCTATATATATGACTAATTTGCAAACAACCGTAATCAAATTAATTAAAACACTTTAGGTAGTTTTTTCAAAGTAAACGTTTTATTAACTTTAGAATCACTTAGACACACTTTCACAAAAACTGTAAACAAACTTCACAAAACTGCTTTACAAATATTCTTAGTCACACTGTTTCTCTTATACGCGTTTGAAATAAAACTGTTCCTACAATACTCGCCCATCGGCCTTATATATTAGAGAACAGAGTTTCTAGTGATTTCTGCAGACGTAAACAAAGAGCAGCTGTAGTTGATTGCACTAACAATGTGGCTTACGAAAGTTCATGTGTGTTCCACTACATTCTCACATGATCAAGAACTGTGAGTGTGTTCAGGTTATCTGAAGTTAATAGTAACAGAGAGAGAGAGAATGTAGATAAAAGAGAAACATGTAGCTATGCTCTTTACTGTACATAAGAGAAACATGTTGCTCTGCTTATTTGACATAAACAGAATAACAACAACACCAACAGAAACATCTAGAAAGCGAGGGGAAGAATTACAAGCAGTGAACTTTGCACAATGGGACGGATAAGTTTAAAATTCGTCACATTGCCCCCCTCTTAAGCCTGTTCGTCCCGAATAGTCATAGTCTCCGTTCTTCCGTAGGCGGCCAATCTTTCGAGGTGTACGACCTTCATTTTGGACCTTGGACTCTTATCTTTTTGTATTCGATATACATCATTTATCTTTTTAACAACCCTGTACGGGCCGTCCCAATGAGTTTGTAGTTTGGGAGATAATCCTTTTCTGCGCTGTGGGTTGTATAAGAGTACCGACTGACCTTCATTAAAGCCCTGGGAATTGGCTGCTCGATCGTATCTGGCCTTCATCTTGTCGCTGACCATTCTAATTTTGCTACGGACGAATTCATGCAGTTCATTAAGGTCTTCTTGCTCTTGGGAGGAGAGGTGACCACGATCCTCTGTATTTGTTATTGGCTTAGTACCAAATTGCAAGTCTGCCGGTAATCGCAGCGCGGTTCCGAAAACGACTTTGGCAGGGGTCTTGGACGTGGAGTCGTGAGCGGCTGTTCGATATGCCAGCAGAAATTTTTGTATGTGTTGATCCCAGTCCCTCTGATGAGTGCTGACCACCTTCCTTAGGTTCTCTTCCAGCGTACGGTTAAACCTTTCAACCATACCGTCAGACTGTGGATGTAGAGTGGTAGTTCGCGTTTTTCTTATACCATACAACTCACACATTTCCCTGAACACCGCGGATTCAAAATTTCTGCCTTGATCTGAGTGTAGTTCTAGTGGAACTCCATAGCGGTATATCCAGTTGTTCGCAAAGACGTCTATCACTGTTTTAGCTTCTTGGTTAGGTACTGCATACACCTCAGGCCATTTGGTAAAATAGTCCATCACCACTAGCACATAACGATTACCAGCCTCGCTTACAGGAAAAGGACCTGCCACATCCATAGCTATCCGCTCAAATGGGGCACCAGAATTGTACTGCTGTAGCTGGCCACGACTTCTTCGGACTGAACCCTTGACTGCGATACAATTTGGACAATTAGCAATCCAGTCAGTCACACTTTGAGGACACCCAACCCAGTAGAACCGCTGCTTCAGTTTTTCTAAAGTCTTTGTTACACCTAGGTGACCTCCACTAGGACCATCATGAAACTCCTTTAGCACTTCCTTTATTCACTTTATCTAAGTGCGGAATGATCGGTCCTTAGTTGAAACTTCTGACCATACAGGTACTTATGGTAGTGCTTCACACATTCTACTACTGACAGGAGTTCTCGTCTTGTAACACAGTAGTTCCTTTCGGGCTTTGAAAGAGTTCGACTGTAGTAGCCTATCACTCGTTCTGTCCCATTCACCTCCTGTGAAAGCACACCTCCAATTCCGCACGCGCTTGCATCGGTGTCAAGTACGAATTTCTCTCCGGCCACAGGATACGCCAATATTGGTGCCGAGCAGAGTAATGCTTTTAGTCTCTTAAACGCTTGCTCCTGCTCTGTACCCCAATAGAATGGTCGAGACTTCTTGGTAAGCTCATGCAAACTTGCGGCCACACTTGCAAAATTCGGAACAAATCGTCTGTAGTACGTGCACAGCCCTAGGAAGCTGAGTAATTCATGGAGATTTGTTGGTTGCGGCCAGTCTTTGACAGCTCGTATTTTGTCCTCATCAGTCGCTATGCCATTTTCAGTCACCAAGTGCCCCAAGTATTTTACTTCTTTCCGGAACAACGCACATTTCATGGCACTTAAGGTGAGACCAGCCTCCTCTATGCGTTTAAGGACTTCCTCCAGATTCTTCAAATGTTCATCGAAGGTTTTTCCCATGACGATGTCGTCAAGGTACACCAAACAAGTTTTCCACTGAAGTCCTTTCAATACTCGTTCCATTAACCGTTCGAAAGTAGCTGTTTTCTCTTTGTCTTTCTCTGAGATTTCCACCTGCCAGTAGCCGCTTTGAAGATCTAGCGTAGAAAACCATTTCGCTCCACCTAATGTGTCCAGGATGTCATCGATTCTTGGTAAGGGGTAGCTGTCCTTTTTCGTAACATCGTTTAGCTTTCGGTAGTCAACACAAAATCTGGTGCTGCCATCTTTCTTCTTAACCAGAACCACCGGAGAGCTCCATGGACTTGTGGATGGTTCAATTACTCCACTACGCTCCATTTCGTTCACCAACTACTTAACTTCGTCTCGCTTGGCCAGGGGAATACTCCTAGGCGCCTGTTTAATTGATCCCGCCTCGTTCGTATGAATTTCATGTTTCACTATTGCCGTTCTTCCCAGGCTTTGAGTTTTGGACACAAATACGGCTGCATGCTTCTTCAAAAATTGTTTGGCTTTATTATTGTAGGACGATGTCAAGCCTTCTACCCATTTCTCTACGTATTCCGCCAGTTGCTGTTGTTCCTTGCTGGACATCTTAATAGGCTCTGATTTCGTCTCGCAGTTAATAATCGCTTTAGTAGCTGCGCATTGACCAATTTCCAAGCCAGGTTTAATTACTTTGTCTTGGCAGGATAAGTTTAGAACTCTTACAGGAACTCTTCCGTTATTGCAGGGCTTTACTAGAGCTTTTGCCGTCATGATGTCATTGTCGAGTTTTGATTCTACCACCCACAAACTGTTGTCCTCACAATCTCCTTCCATTCGGACCCATATCAACGATTCTGACTGTGGTGGCAATTTATGATGCTCGACAGTTATCAGTTTCCTAACATTGGGCTTGCTCTCGTAACCAACATCGAGGGGTATTTCTACATTTCTCCAAATCATTATTTTTGGCCCCAGATGTAAACTAATGCTGTTCATAATCATAAAATCTGCGCCGATTATTACTTCATCCACAATGTCAGCAACAATGAAAACGTGGTTGACGTGCAGGTTGGCAATGGTTACTTTGGCCCTTACTTTTCCATAGACTGTAGCGTGCTCTCCAGTTGCCGTGCGCAGGTTTATACCGTTCAAGGATTCAAGGTTTCCACGCACCAAATCGGGCCTAATAATTGACTGAGACGTCCCTGTGTCTATGGTAAAAACATGCTTTTGGCCGTTGATGTATCCCCGAGCAGTAAGGATGCTGTTTTTCTGTTGCATGACCGATATGGAGATTGTGGGGCCACCAATTGTGGGAGCTAACTCGTTTTTGGGATGATTGTGGCTCCACCTGTTGGCTGCCCTCGGATGAAGAGACAGATCTTGATTGTCTTCTCGGTGCCCTGCAATTTCGCTGGAAATGGCCTTCTTTACCGCAGTTGAAACACTTCGATTTCGGCTTGCCGAATTTTTCTTCTATAACTCGACTCATTTGCTCTATCAGTTGCTCCATCCTGCTTTGGCTGTTAGGAACTACGTCGACACCTTGCAATCTGCACATTTGTGGCTTTGCTATGATTTTTGTTGTTTCCTGGGCCAATGCGAATGATACAGTTTCGCCAAATGTTGATTTTCGAGTGGCACAAACAGCAAATTTAATATCAGGATCTCGTATACCGTTGACAAATGCTTCAATCTTGAACTGGTCCAAGAAAGTCTGGTTTTCTCCAGGATAAATTTGCTCCACCAAAAGTTCAATATCCTAGGCAAAGTCCTGTAAACTTTCGTTTGGTTTCTGGACTCTGCCGCGAAGTTCCAGACGGTAAATTTCTTTTTTGTGTTCGCCACCGTACTTACGCTGAAGAGCAGACATGATGTCATCAAAGTTCTTTCTACAGCTTAACGGCACACTTTCTAGGACTTCCGCAGCATTGCCTTTTAGAGCCAAAATTAGTTCCAGAGCTTTTTGGTCGTTGTCCCATAGGTTCCTCTCGGCGACTGCTTCAAACTGGAACTTAAAGACATTAAACGGTAGACTGCCATCAAAACTGGGTGTTTTCGTTTTTCCAGATGTTTCTTGAACAACTCGCACTGGACCCGCTGGTATTGTATGTCTTAAATTTTGCTTCTAGATCGCCAATTTTCTTGCCGACGTCATTCTCTATATCGGCCAGTTTTCTGTCAAATTTGTTCTCAACGCCATCGATGCGATTGTTGATCGTAGTCGAAATTTCTTGAAGTTGTTTATTAGTGGATCCTGAAACTTCTTGCAGTTTTTCTTCTATCCTTTCTAGAAGTTTCTCGTTGTTGGTTTTCGTGGCTTCTTGAAATTCCGCTTTCAAACCTGCTTGAAGTTTCTCGTTGTTGGTTTTGGCTGCTTCTTGAAGTTCCGTTTTCATACCAGCAATATTTTCCATCATCGCGGCGAACATTGAGTTTATGTCCAGGCTGCTAGTCATTGAACGGGTACTAACCTCCATTTCTTCCTTAGTCTCGAATTCATAAGTCTCAAGGTCAATACCTCGATTTTGGAACTCCTCCCTGAGCCTTCTTTGAAGTTCAGCTTTGGTGCCTGCTGCTGGCACGTTCATCTTTCCCAACTCCTTCTTAAGTTGCTCCAATTTCAATTCGTCAAGTTTCACCATGGTTGTTGATTTTGCAATCCCACTTCTGACACCAGTTGTTACGTTTTTCCTTTAAAAACGTGGAAGGAATTCTTTTTGCAAACAACCATAACCAAATTAATTAAAACACTTTAGGTAGTTTTTCATCTGCCACTATCATTCACATGTTCAACATCTAAGAAGTTTGACCGCTTTTTTTATATTCCACGGGTGTGTGAAGTATGTTTCAGGGTTTAAATTTACTACGAGTTTTGTATAAAAATTGCCGAATATTTCATATTTTGAAATGAAAACTAAAAAAATATTTCAATTCAAATAACTTTCGGCAATAAAAAACTACAAATATTAAAACTAAATCCATATAACATAAATTTAAAATTCATTGGAAAAGCAATTTTTTTAGTTTTGCTACAAAAATTGTTAAAAAAAATATTTTCTGGTAGTAATATTTTTTGGTAGCAAGAATTTTTCATTTCAAAATATTTTACTAAAAAATATAAAAACTTAAAATTTATGAAACTAAAAAAACATGAGAAATTTTAAAATTTAAACGAAAAATTGCAGACTTAAAATTTGTCAACTACAAAATATGAGAAATTTTTAAGATAACAACTATTTTTTTTTATTATAATATTAAAACTAAATAACAGGCTAACAATTTAAAACAAAATATATGTATTGAACATTTAAAAGATCCAAGATTTAAAAGAAAAAGTTCTGAAAATAATCATTGAGAATAATGCGACAAGCATTTAAAGTTTTGAACTCGTTTGAAGTTTTTTCGAGATAATCGAAATATTTTTCAGAGTAATGTTTGGTAGTGGAGATAGTTAAATAACTAATAGTGTATTGTAAATTTCTTACATAGGTGGAAAGGGTATTATAAGTTTGTGCTGATGTAACGCATAGAAATATTTGGCTTAGTATACCAATAGGCTTAGAATCACTTTCTGAGTCGATTTAGCGATGTCCGTCCGTCTGGCTGGCTGTACCCCCATGTAATCAAACTACAGGTCGTAATTCTAAAGATAACTTGATGAAATTTAGTACAGACCATTTTTTTGATAGAAGGCTGTTAAAATTCTATTGAAATTAAAATTCGTCAAAATCGGTGTATTATTTATGGTACCTCCCATAGGTCCCACTTCCCGGAATTGATATTTTGGCCACAAATATCAATATTTTTTCATGAAACTTAAAACAAATACTTCTTATGTAAACCAAAATCACTGTACCAAATTTGGTTCACAAATCGGTCCACATTTGACCATAGCTCCCATACAAAATCTTCCGTCAAAACGCACTAAGTGAGACAAAAATTTCTAAAATGCTTATAAATCTGAAGATAATGGAAATTTTGAGTTAATTTTTTGCATACACAATTTTTTATACCCTTCACCAATAGGTGAAAGGGTATTATAAGTTTGTGATTCCGTTTGTAATTTTTTTATTAGTGATCGTAGACCCCATAAAAATTATACCGATCGACTCAGAATCGGGAGGAGAATCGATTAAGCGATGTCCGTCTGTCTGTCTGTCTGTCCGTCTGTCTGTCTGTTGAAATCAAGTTTCTGAAGCCCCTGGAGGGTGGACCTACATAAATTATATACCAGATTTTAGGAAATTCTCCCGCAATGAACGCTATTAAATTTCATTATCGGTTTATAAACACCGAAAATATCGAAAAAATACCAAAAATTAGACGAAAATTTTAAAATTTTTGATTGAAACACACTTTTAAATAATAAGAGAAACAAGGTACTCCTGGTGTACATGTGATATAATCGGTCTATAAACAACTGAGATACAGCCAAAACACTTAATTTGATGTATCGCAAATTGCCCAAAGTACGCGTTAGAGAATGTTTGTTGAAACAATGAAATGCAGAAATAGGAAAAACCATCCTCCTGGAGCACGGACATACATAAATTTTATATCAGATTTTAGGAAATTCCCCCGCCAAGCACATTATAAAATTTTATCAAAAGCGGTCCATAAACAACTGAGATACCGCCAAAACACTACTTGTGATGTACAGCAAATTGCCCAAAGTACGTGTCTAAGAAATTTTGTTGACATTTTGTAAATATTGTTTCAGCGATATCTCAGGTGTTTATGGACCGATTGTGATGAAATTTGACAGCGTTCCTTGTGGGAGGATTTCCTAAAATCTGATAAAACTCCACAAATCTGATCATGAATACCATTCAAGTTGTACCGATCGTCTCAGAATCGGCAGGAGAATCGATTTCGCGACGTCCGTCCGTCTGTTTGTCCGTCCGTCCGTCTACCTGTCTGTCCGTCCGTCCGTCTACCTGTCTGTTCTTTTTTCTGTTGTAGTCAAGTTTTTGGAGCTCAGGGTGGGACGATATCCTAAAATTTTGTGTAAAATGCATATGGGTATACCTTCCAGGAGCTCCACAAATCTGATTTTAGCAGACAGACACACTGCATTTATCTTAATTCTATGTCTGACTTTTGAACTTTATGATTACATTTGAGTATGTATTATATATCAAATTATAGGTAATCTTCCTAGGAAGTACAAAAATGCAGCTAAGTATATGATATCCGTTCAAAACCTACATATGTATGTATGTATCTCACATATCAACGAAAATTTAAATTGTTTAATTGCAATTGGGAGAAATCCGTTCACGTTTGACTATTGCTCCCGTATAACTTCGCCTAAGGCAATCTCTTAGTAGCTAATAAATGACAAATTATAATTATCTATCTATTATAATAGATACGATGATGGCATTTAGTATATAGACGTTGTACAATATCGTTATTCAGGGCGATATCTTGAAAAGTTCGGCTTTGAAAATGGGCGAGCTCGGTTCAAATTTTCTGTTATCTCCCATATAACCCCGACCGGGAATCACTTTAATGCTGATAAATTAAATCATGTTATAATTGCACAAAGAACTAGAGCAAAACTTTCCACACATCCATCGGACAGATCGAAAGAACAATGCATCCCAAATATTATTGTTGAAGTATTCATCTTAATTAGTTAACTAACTTCAGATTAATAAGTAAATCTTCAATAAATTTTCCGCCAAAGCTGATATCCATTCATAGCTAGCTATATATTTCACGCATGTATCTAAAACTAAGAGTGTATACCTTATAATTCTAAGGCTTGTATACATTGACAATCATTGTTAAAACTTTGACCTAAATCAGTCCGCTAACTTCAGAGTTTTACATAACTAATCATTAACCTTTAATAGTTGGATAATTCGTATGAATTAAAGTACACAACCCTCACTGGGCACTGTGTTTTTGGGTTGTGTGCCAGAATACTTAATCTTCATCAAATCGATGTACTCTTGCAAATCTAAGGGCATCTACATTTTGAAGCATCTTTTCTGCATGGTTTATCTGGTCTATCGAACTTTAGAATCCAAGTGACGCTGCCTTATACATCAGCCACCTGCCCAACCTAACCTTTGGGTCCATAACTATTCTAGATGATGACGCCACCGAAAAGCTTTTCGTTTTCCGGCCAGAGTTGATTGTCATTTGAGCCCTTTTTATAGCATTTTACATCACTTTGGCCAAAACTTCCGGCGATAGGTCCTCACATTCTTGACGGATATTGTCTTTAAGAGCTGCAAGAGTCTGAGGCTTGTTGACATAAACCCGCGACTTCAAAAAGCCCCACAAAAAGAAGTCTGCAGCGGTCAAATCAGGCGATCTTGCTGGCCAGTGCAAATCGCCAAAACGGAAGATTAGGCGCCCGGGAAATGCATCCTTCAGCATATCGGTTGTGGCACGTGCAGTGTATGCCGTTGCACCGTCCTGTTGGAACCACATGTTTTCCAATCCCAATTCATCAAGTTGCGGCAAACGGAACTCGTTAATCGTTGCTCTGTAGCGCTCACCATTCACAGTAACCGTTTGGCCCGCTACGTCTTTGAATAAAAAAGGTCCGATGACTCCTCCAGCGAAAAAAGCACACCATACAATGACTTTGAGTGGGTGTAATAGCTCTTCGTGGGTTACACGCGGATTTTCACGTAAATTTTGCTTATTTACGTACCCGGTAAGATAGAAATGGGCTTAATCACTCATGATTATTTTTAATGAAAAATCGTCTTCCTCTTGGTGGTGATTAGGGATGGCTTGAGCGTATGTTAGACGCGATTGGCGGTCAGCAGCTAACAGCTGATGCACCGTCTGGACTTTGTACGGAAACATCTTCAAATTTTTTACCAAAATTCGCTGTAAAGACCGTTGACTGATACCCATTTGCGTGGCACGTCGTCTGATCGATGTCGACGGCGCTTCCATGACATCCTCGGCTACAGCAGCAATATTCTCTGCAGAACGGCGAATCCGGGGTCTGCCACGCCTGGCAGCATCTCGTGTTGTGCCAGTCTCTTCGAGGCGAGCAGTATTTCACCAGTAGGCGTTGGACGACTAGGAAATCTGCGACGAAACTCACGTTGTGCCAAAGTCACCGACCGATTATT
The DNA here is from genome assembly GCA_933228675.1 of Stomorhina lunata. Taxonomy (NCBI): domain Eukaryota; kingdom Metazoa; phylum Arthropoda; class Insecta; order Diptera; family Rhiniidae; genus Stomorhina; species Stomorhina lunata. The sequence goes on along the minus strand of OW121741.1, from coordinate 50,023,856 downwards.
GGCCAAATAAATAGTCACCAATATTCCGCGTTCTGGAGCAGTGTAGAGTAACATTGTTTATTAACGTGTATTTTGCAAGTGTTTACTACACAAATGCCAAAACAGAATTGACATTAGGGGCCAATCGCAAAATTTAGACCATTTTCTGATAGGAGGATTACTTTTGCGCCACCTTGTACTAGTATAACCAAATATTGCTAGGAATTACATTTAGTATGAACAAAAGAAAATTAATATACATATGAAGCATTTGTGTGGGGCTCAACTAAGTCAGTAATCAGAAACTATATAATTATCAATATATTCATACGATTTTGTATTTTACTTTTGAAACACTATTGGTGAAGGGTATCCAAGATTCGGTAAAGCCGAATATACCACTCTTACTTGTTTAAAAACTGTAATCAATTTGGCAAATTTCAAGATGATCGGTCCACATTTGACACTAGCCTAAATATACATAAGTTTTGAGATAATGTTTGTATGACCAGAAAATTTAGCAAATATTTGTCTATATACAGGAAAAAGAACACCTTTGACCTTAGTGGTCAAGGGTATCGTATGGTCGGGCTTGACTATAGCACTTCAGGGTAAGAAAATATTCACGAGTGTGAAGCTCATTTGTCTAAATTCAGCAATTTCTCAAGAGTTGTGAGTAATGTTTTTTTGTTTTGTTACACACAATTATGACTAAAGATTAACTTATACAACTCTCGCGCGTGAAGAGTGAATAAAATTTAAAAATCATTTCCTCATGCGCACGACTAAACTAAACTTCAACATAAGCAGGCGCATGAGCATCCACATTTGTCATTCATTCATTTTTAATTTAGTTAATTATCATTATTAGTTAATTACAATTGAGTCTTTTACATTTTCAGCAGGACAAATCTACGGTTACGAGGCCTAGAGATTTGTACTGTGAAAAAATTGCAGAAAAATAAATAATGTAATATTTTTTTTTTATCAATGCGGTTTTTGATAAATAAAAAACAGATTGAATCATTTTTTTCAAAATATCAAAAACAAAATATTAAAAATACCTATGTATATGTATTTCTATGCACTTTTGTTTAAAGGCCTTGAGATATTTCCCGCTGTGTTTCTTAAACCTAACACAGCCGAAAACTAATGTGCCACTCACGGGCAAGTCGTGCGCTAGTCGTGTAAAATATTTTTTGTGAGTGGCACACAAAATGTGGTTTTCATTTTTTAGTTGATCGTGACTTGTGTAGAAAAAGTTTACTCTTGTCAACACGAGTAAGAGATGAATGTACAAGAAAAATTTGTTAATACCCATGACTGTGTGCGAGATTTTTATAAAAAGGAATTTTTGCACATGAGTAAATGTGTGAAATGAGTGTTCAAATCCTTACCCTGTAGCACTTTCTTACTTGTTTATTCTCGTTTTTACCACATAAGAAGAAAGTAAAAAGATCAGTTTTTTTATATTCAAAACACTTCTTAGTTTGTATACTATCCACCATTAGATCAGTTTGTATTTTTTTCATTAATAATCATAGGTTCCATAAAATATAGGTATATGGATAAAAACTGAATTTACAGAAGAATCTTTTTAGAGATGTCCATCTGTCTGTTGAAATCAGCTTTTTTCTTAATTACATTCACATCTTTAGCAAACAATACAAATAGTAGGATTTTTATTGTATTTGATTGTCTTAAAATTCCAAATTTCATTTTTGCTTAATTTTGTTGGTCAATTTGTTATTTTAGTTTTTGGTAATTGCAACTTTTTATTCCTCATATTTTTTCAATTCAAGAATTCTTAGTCTACAATTTTAATTTCAATACTTGAATTTGAAATTTTTAAGTTTCAATATTTGAATTTCTCAAATTTTTGTAGTTCAAAAATTTTTAGTCTGCAATTTTAGTTTCAATATTAAAATTTCTCATATTTTTTTAGTTCATAAATTTTTAGTTCAAATATTTTTTTAGAAACATATTTTGAAATTTTAAATTCTTGCTACCAAAAAATATTACTACCAGAAAATATTTATTTCGTTTGCTACCAATAATATGAAAATATTTGAAAACCCAAAATATTTTTCAACAACTAACAAAAATTGCTCTATGAATGAAATATTTTTAGTTTTTGCTATTTGAAAAATGAAATTTTTTTCATATTTTTCCGTAGCCTAAATTTAATATGAAAAACTATTTTACCAAATATTAAACTCTGGTATGTTTATATGCTTACGCGTCATGACAAGAGTTAAGAAGCAATATTGCTCTTAGCTACCGGGAATATCTATCTTTATGCCTCTTAATTTTTGTTTATTTGAGCAGTTAAAATGTTAAAAACTTTTTTTATACCCTTCGCCAATAGGAAATGGTATAATAAGTATGTCATTCAGTTTTTAATTTTTTCATTATTCGTCTTAGATCCCATATAAATTATACAGATTAACTCAGAATCGCCAGGAGAGTAGATTTAGCCATGTCCGTCTGTCTGTCTTTCTGTTGAAATCAAGTATGTGGAGCTCCTGGTGTGTGTACGCAGAAAGGAAATTTCCCTACGCAGCACGCTATTTATTTTATTTAATTAAAATCGGTCCATAGACACCCAAAATATATAGAATTATAATCAGTGAACATTGCACAATGGGGCGAATGAATTGAAAATTCGTGTCAATACATTATTTCCACACAAAAACTTTTACAATGTAAACATATTACACAGCACAACAAAATAAAAAAATTTCATGTGCTCTTAAAACCACTATACAATTTTGATGTATCATGACTACCTTTGTACAAAAATGGTAAAATTTTTAAATTCTATGGCAAGATTTTTTTTTTAAATTTTTTTTTTTTAAATTGCATTTTTTTTTAGACGTTTCTTCAAATAATTAATGATAACTCAAAAACTACTAATCCGATATTATTAAAATAAAATCAGAAAAATTAAGATTTACATAGCCTTTAATTCGTCTATATATCGCGTTTCAATCGGATCAATAGTATTGGAGTTATAATAAAAAACTTAAGAAAAAAATATATTTTTACGTAAAAATGGCAAAAATTTTCGTTTTAAAAAAATCGTGAAAAATCGAAAACGGCAAAAAATTTCCAGATTTATTATTTTATCTCATAGCGACATATAATAGCAACAAAATGAGATATCGACCATAAAAATCGATTGATTTTTTTTCGAATTTATTCACAATTTAGTGAATTCGTTTATTTTCACAAAATTTTAGTTTTTTGCTTGATGTACGCATTATAGCGGGTTTTCAAATGTATGAAAAAAATAAATTTTCCAATTTCAAGGGGTGCATGTCGGATTATTGTGAGATTTGGTGAGAAACTTCCACCCACAAATTTTTAGTCGAATTGGACAACGTTAACACGTAGCGTATAGGCCCCAAATCTGAAAAATAGCGTTTAAATCGAAAAAAATGGTCAAATTTTCAGTTTTTGCAAAATTAAAGCTATTTATTCCCCCTTTTGCAAAAAAGTGGATCCTGGTCCTTAGGTCAAACACAATGGGATTTCCAATAAGCTACATATCTTTAAAATCGGTTAAACAGTTTTCGAGTTACTACAACTTGCACTGGCCATTACATGTCCTTGAGGACTTGCAGAAAGCAATTGACCAAAAAATGTGACTAAGTCAAATCGATGGAATAGATCGAAAATGTATTTCATTGTTTTATTCATGTATTTTATTTTATATTTTTCCTTCATTGTCCGAAAATCTTGGTGAAATCGTTCGCCCTGTTCCTTACTTAAGTCTCCTAGATTTTCAGGAAAACGATCTAAGTGACTGTGACGATCTAAGAGACTGTGAAGGTAATTCAACGTGCGCAACATAATCATCATCCTTGTTATTTCCTAAGAAATGTTGAATAACCTATACAAACGTATCCCATGCATTTTTCTCAATTTCTGACATTGAACTGAGAAAATCGGTATCTTTGACCAATTTTCGAATTTGTGGGCCGTCAAATATTCCTGCTCTCAGCCTTCAATACTGTATTTCCACAGTAACACGTGTCCCACAGAAATACGTGTTTTGCCCAAAACATAATTTCGCGTACTTGTTTTGCCATACATTTCTCATTCATCCAAAACACATTGGCAGTACCTGGATATTGTATAGTGGTTTCAAAATCATCTAATTTTTTATTTTGTTGCGTTGTGTAATAGGAAGATATCAGTCAATTTTAGCGAAATTTTATATTTTATTGTTTACATGTAAAAATTAAAGTTAAAAAAGATTTTAAAGACATGTAGCTTATTGGAAAAATCATTGCGTTTGCACTAAGAACCAGAATCCACTTTTTTGCAAAAGGGGGAATAAATAGCTTTAATTTTGCAAAAACTGAAAATTTGACAATTTTTTTTCGATTAAACGCTATTTTTCAGATTTGCGGCCTATACGCTACGTGTTAACGTTGTCCAATTCGACTAAAAATGTGTGGGTGGAAGTTTCTCACCAAATCTCACAATAATCCGACATGCACCCCTTGAAATTGGAAAATTTATTTTTTTCATACATTTGAAAACCCGCTATAATGCGTATATCAAGCAAAAAACTAAAATTTTGTGAAAATGAGCGAATTCACAAAATTGTGAATAAATTCGAAAAGAATCAATCGATTTTTATGGTCGATATCTCATTTTATTGCTATTATATGTCGCTATGCGATAAAATAATAAATCTGGAAGTTTTTTGCCGTTTTCGATTTTTCATGATTTTTTTAAAACGAATTAAAGGCTATGTAAATCTTAATTTTTCTGATTTTATTTTAATAATATCGGACTAGTAGTTTTTGTGTTATCATTAATTATTTGAAGAAACGCCTAAAAAAAATTGTAATTTAAAAAAAAAATAAAAAAAAAATCTTGCCATAGAATTTAAAAATTTTACCATTTTTGTACTAAGGTAGCCATGATACATCAAATGTATATAGTGGTTACTCGAGCACATTTTTGCTGTTGACCTGTGTTATTTAAAATTTTCTTAAAGTAAACCTTTGAGACCGTTTTATTTATTGTTATTGATTTTGTCTACACATTTTTAAATTAAACATGATCTTGAGTACTACGCACTTAAAAATCATCGAGAGCAGCGAGCTTAACTTTTTTGAATTTTTGCCACACTGTGACTTTTTTACAGTGGCTATGAAAAGTCTACTGCTTTGAACGCAAAATATTAAAAAATCTCTCTTAGTTTGATACGGGCATTTAACACTTTCTGCAAACTTTTGGGGATCCATAATGATAATAGAACATCATTTTCAAATGCATTAGTTAGAGAAGTTTTACATAGCCTAATACTCAATAACCAGTGGCTAGCTGAGTTATGAGGTGAACCGCCGCTTTGTTTTAAATGTTATATTTTTCAAGTGGGTCTGGCCAGGGATTGAACTTGGGACTTCTGGTATACTAGGCGGATGACTAACCTGCTGTACCACGGCGGTTCACAACACTAATTTTATAACTACTTTCAAAATTCGTTTCCCATTAGTGATCGTAGACCCCATAAAAATTATACCGATCGACTCAGAATCGGGAGGAGAATCGATTAAGCGATGTCCGTCTGTCTGTCTGTCTGTCCGTCCGTCTGTCTGTCTGTTGAAATCAAGTTTCTGAAGCCCCTGGAGGATGGACTTACATAAATTATATATCAGATTTTAGGAAATTCTCCCGCAATGGACGCTATTAAATTTCGTTAAAATCGGTTTATAAACACCGAAAATATCGAAAAAATACCAAAAATTAGACGAAAATTTAAAATAGTTTCCCAAAGCACTCTGTAAAATTTTATCAAAATCGGTCCATAAACAACTGAGATATCGCCAAAACACTGAATTTGATGTATCGCAAATGGCCCAAAGTTCGCATTAGAGAATGTTTGTTGAAAAAATGAAATGCAGAAATAGGAAAAACCATCCTCCTTTAGCACGGACCTACATTTTATATCAGATTTTAGGAAATTCCCCCGCCAAGCACGTTATTAAATTGTATCAAAAGCGGTCCATAAACAATTGAGATATCGTCATAACACTACATTTGATGTACAGCAAATTGCCCAAAGTACGTGTCTAAGAAATTTTGTTTACATTTTGTAAGTATTGTTTTAGCGATATCTCAGGTGTTTATGGACCGATTGTGATGAAATTTGACATCGTTCTTTGTGTGAGAATTTTCTAAAATCTATACTCCACAAATCTGATTACGAATACCATTCAAATTGTACCGATCAACTAAGAATCGGCAGGAGAATCGATTTCGCGACCTCCATCCGTCCGTCCGTCTGTTTGTCTGTCTGTCCGTCTGTTTGTTTGTCCGTCCGTCTGTTGTAGTCAAGTTTTTGGAGCTCCTGTTTTGTCGATATCTCAGGTGTTTATTTTGATGAAATTTAATAGCGTCCTTCGCAGGGGATTACCTAACTCCTGATGCATTCGGTAATTTGTGGTAGATATAATTTAGCGTTTAAGCGATGGTGTTTTGATCGACAATGATAAAATTCAGGGTGGGACAATATCCTAAAATTTTGTGTAAAATCCAGGAGCTCCACAAATGATTTTAGCAGATAGACACTCTGCATTAATCTTAATTTTGTGTCTGACTTTTGAACGTTATGATAACATTTGAGAATGTATTATATATCAAATTATAGGTAATCTTTCTAGGAAGTACAAAAATGTAACTGAGTACATGATATCCGTTCAAAACCTACATATGTATGTAAGTATCACACATATCAACGAAAATTAAAATTTTTTTAATTGCAATTGGGAGAAATCCGTTCACATTTGACAATTGATCCCGTATAACTTCGCCTAAGATACGATGATGACATTTAGTATAAAGACGTTGTACAATATTGATATTCAGGGCGATAGCGCCTAAAATAAACTTTCTAGAGGGACAACATTTGACAAAAGTATTTCTGATCTCTTGAAAAGTTTGATATTGAAAATGGGCGAGCTCTATTCACATTTAGTGAAATCTCCCATATAACCCCGACCGGGAATCGATTTAATGCTGATAAATTAAATCACATTAAAATTGCACAAGGAACTAGAGCAAAACTTTCCAAACATCCATCGGACAGATCGAAAGAACAATACATCCCAAATATTATTGATGAAGTGTTCATTTTAATTAATTAACTAACTTCAGATTAATAAGTAAATCTTTAATAACTTTTCCGACAAAGCTGACAAAGCACGTATGTATCTAAAACTAAGAGTGTATACCCTATAATTTTAAGGCTTATCATTGTTAAAGCTTTGACCTAAATCAGTCCGCTAACGTCAGAGTTTTACATAACTAATCATGAACTTTTAATAGTTGGATAATTCGTATGAATTAAAGTACACAACCCTCACTGGGCACTGTGTTTTTGGGTTGCATGCCAGAATACTTAAACTTCATCAAATCGATGTGCTATTGCAAATGTAAGGGCATCTACATTTTGAAGCATCTTTTCTGCATGGTTTATCTGGTCTATCAAACTTTATTAAATGTTCGTAAAATATGTGTCTATTTTATTTCGAAGCTACTATATATAATTCCCCGACAACATTCCAATTGAAACAAGGGGTACTTCTCTCAGACAATGAGCTGCATCCGATTCTATTTTTAGACTCATTGAAAGGGACCTACATTTTAACGCCGGCTCCGAACGGCAAATGCATTAGTTAGAGAAGTTTTTCATAGCCTAATACTCAATAACCAGTGGCTAGCTGAGTTCGAAGCTACTGGCTGGCTTAAATATGCATTCTCTACTTGTAGTCTAGTAATCATTATCTTTCATAAAGGGACCACTTTAGAACCCAAGTGAAGCTTGGGTTCTAAAGTGGGAAGCAGCCACCTGCCTAACCTTTGGGTGCGTAACTATTCTAGATGATGACGCCACCGAAAAGCTTTTCTTTTTCCGACTCTTAATTTTAAAGACCCTTTGCATATAATACTAGTATAACCAAATTTTGCTAGGAATTACATTAAGTACTTTTGCAAGACCATTGGTGAAGGGTATCCAAGCTCCGTCCATTTTATGGTCGACATAATCGTCCATCAGAGCAATTAATTCGGTTAACCATGGATCGTTTTCGCACAACGTTTACTCTATGTGAAAATACGCATCCGCAGCTACGTCGAACAGTGCGCACCGAAGAAACAATTTCCGCTGTAGAGCAAAGTGTTGAAGAGGACCCGAATGAATCGATTTGCCACCGTGCACAGCAATTGGAGCTTTGTCCATCAACTTTATGGAAGATTTTGCGCAAAGATCTTGGCTTGCGACCTTACAAGATCCAGCTTGTGCAAGAATTAAAGCCGCGAGACCATGCAATTCGTCGTGATTTTGGTGTATGGGCCGAAAATGAGATTGATCTCGATGCTGATTTTCATCGCAAAATTTTGTTCAGTGATGAGGCTCATTTTTGGTTGAATGGCTACGTCAACAAGCAAAATTGCCGCATTTGGAGTGAAGTGAATCCACATGAGACCCTTGAGACGCCATTACATCCACAAAAACTGACTGTTTGGTGTGCTTTATGGGCTGGTGGAGTCATTGGGCCATACTTCTTCCGAAATAATGCTGGAGAGTCAGTTACCATAAATGGAGACCGGTATAGAGCCATTATAATGTTCCCCAATTGGATGGCATGAATGTGGATGAGTTGTGGTTCCAACAAGACGGCGCTACATGCCACACAGCGCACGTCACAATTGATTTATTGAAGGAAACATTCGATGAGCGCATAATTTCGCGGAATGGACCTGTCAATTGGCCACCAAGATCGTGCGATTTGACACCACTGGATTATTTTCTTTGGGGATATGTGAAGTCGCTCGTCTACGCCAACAAACCAGAAACGTTAGGGGTCTTGGAAGCCAACATTCGTGGCGTTATTGCCAACATACAGCCCCATATGCTCGAAAAAGTAGTTGAAAATTGGACCTGTAGAATTGGCTTCATTCGAGCCAGCCGCGGCGGCCACATGCCCGAAATCATATTTAAACATTAATGGCATAAAATTATCCTTCCAATAAAGCCAAATTGATGGACATTAAAACGATTTTCTTGTGTTTTATTTAAATTCGAAGTTCTATACCTCTAAAAAAAACACCCTTTACATAAAATGTAGCTAAGTACATGATATGAATTATTTTTACATTATCTTTAACCCTAGGGGGTGACTGACTCAACTTTTTTTTTTCAAACCACTGTAGTGTATACCCTATGATCCTAAGGCTTGTATAGAATAACAGAACAATTATTGCCAAAGCTTTGATCTAAATCGGTCCGCTAACATCAGAGTTTTACGTAACTAATGATTACGTATGAAATAATGTACACATCAATGGCTTATATTCAATACCCTCTATGAACCAAAAAATTAAAAACAATCGTTCAAAATGTTATGTTTCTTTGCAGCTTTCACGGGGAACTGCGTTTTTGGGTTACATGTCAAAGACTTAATCCTCATAACATCAACGAGGGAGAGACAGTCACTCACCTCCTCTATCACTGCCCGCTTTTGCAAATCTAAGGACTCTTTAACACATACGACACATATGTTTATCCTAGCTTAACCTATATGAAGGCTTAAACACGCCTTCACTATTGGTAGTCTAGCAATCATTATCTTTCTAGTCTATACCTTGTGTAGGGCTCAACTAAGTCAGTAATAAGAAACTATAGAATTAACCATAAACTCTTTCGATATTTTTATTTTACTTTTGAAACACCATTGCTGAAGGGTATCCAAGCCGAATATACCACTCTTATTTATTTTTTTAAATTATTATCAAGTAAGAGTGTTAATTCGGCTTTGCCGAATCTTAGATACCTTTCACCAATAGTGTTTCAATAAGTTGGTTAATATATGTATTTGCTGATCAGTTCAAGGTCGTTGCAATTAACACAGCTTTTTAAGTGTAGATATATTCTGATATTTTTTAGACCGATGTATAAACTACATCGCTATACATTGGTATAAATTAATTTTTTAATTACTTTGGTTTATATTGCGGTTTAAATATCTAAATATACATACAGTGTTGTGCAGAACAAAAGCAACAGAATTCATCTCCTAACATAAAAACCTATTTTTTACTTACAGTTCATTTTAGAAAACTATATTTTATTTATATATTTCATATTTTTTGTGTAAATTAAAAATACAAACAAAAAATTAACAGATTAAATTAACAAATTCTTAGAAATTGATAAAAACAAATTTTATCTCCTTATGAAGCTGTGCAAAACAAAAGCAACAAATTCAATGCTTCGTGTATTAACCCTAGTTTTTGAAGATATCCGCCCATCTACGGGGCATAGATACAATTGTGTTTGTTTATCGTACTATTTAGAATTTTTTCCCACTCTGATTTCAATTCTTGAAAAACCTACTTTTATTTTTGGACCTTTTTCCGGCTAACTCTCTTTTAAGTATTCCAAAAAGGTTTTCAATGGGATTCAAGTCGGGTGATTTGGCCGGCAAATCATGCACTTGAATCCCAGTGTCTTAACTAAACTCCTTGACCAACGTTGATGTATGTTTCGGATCGTTATCGTATTCAAACACCAATCGAAGTGGCATATTCCATTCGGTATGTGGCAACATTTGGGTTTAAAGTATACCTCTGTACTTGAAAAGGTATATTGTTCCATCGATTTAATGGAATTGACACACTCCATCAGTCGAAACACAAGTTCAGACCATTACGCTGTCTCCTCCGTGTTTTGCAGACCCTTTATAGTTGCAGGGTCCATGGCGTTTACCAAATAACATATCAACTCGTCACTAAATAAAACAGTTTTCCACTTTTGAGGCTTAAATGTTTTTTGCTTTAATGATCCAAATAAATTAAATAATGAAAATTTATTAATTTTTTTAAAGTGGACTCCCCAAAAGTGGAAAACCGTTTTATCTAGTGACGAGCCGAAATTTTATTTGGTAAACGCCTTGAACCCCCCTACTTTAAAGTGTATGCAAAACAAGGAGAAGGCAGCGTAATGGTCTGGACTTGTGTTTCGACTGAAGGAGTCTGTCCATTCCATCAAATCGATGGAATAATAGACCGTTTCAAGTACAGAGCTACACTTCAGACCCAAATGTTGCCACATACCGAATGGAATATGCCACTTCGATGGGTGTTTGAACACGATAACGATCCGAAACATACATCAACGTTGGTCCAGGGGTTTAATTAAGACAATGGGATTCAAGTGCTTGATTTGCCGGCCAAATCAACCGACTTGAATCCCATTGAAAACCTTTTTGGAATACTCAAAAGAGAGTTAGCCGGAAAAAGGTCCAAAAATAAAAGTAGGTTTTTCAAGAATTGAAATCAGAGTGGGAAAAAATTCTAAATAGTACGATAAACAAACACAATTGTATCTATGCCCGTAGATGGGCGGATATCATAAAAAACTAGGGTTAATACACAAAGTATTGAATTTGTTGCTTTTGCTTTGCACAGCTTCATAAGGAGATACAATTTGTTTTTATCAATTTCTAAGAATTTGGTAATTTAATTTGTTAATTTTTTTTTTTGTATTTTTAATTTACACAAAAAATATGAAATATATACATAAAATATAGTTTTCTAAAATGAACTGTAAATAAAAAATATGTATTTATGTTAGGAGATGAATTCTGTTGCTTTTGTTCTGCACAACACTGTATATTCCATATACAAAGTTTGTGATTCGTGAACTCAGAAAACGTAAGACTTCACGGTTCTAAAAAGTTCATAAATATGCACTTTTATCTGAACTTAGTAAAACGTTGAGTCCCTTTTCAGTAAATATTGTTCCTTCTTTATATACATATGATTTAATTCATTAATTACGTGTGACGGTTATAAAAAAAATTCTTGTTTAGTTATCTACAACTCTAAGCGGACCGATCTAGATCTAACCTTTGGCAATAATATTTGGAAGTCATTGTTTTGTCAATCTATACAAGCCTTAGAATGTTAGGGTATACGGAATTAGTGACATATAAAACTTTTGAATGGATATCAGATCTATACTAGAAAAACTTATGTTTACTAACGTAAAATATAGTTTGGATGCTAAGGCTAAAATAATACTTCTCAAATGTTATCGTTTACGTATTCATCTTAATAAGTCCATTAACTCTAAAATTATAACTACTTTTTCTATATCGGAAAAGTTCGAATGTCAAACCACAAATTCATGTCAACATGTAGTTTGTGGAGGAAATACTGACATGAAATTATATATCATGTTTTAGAATTAAATTAAACACAGGAAATATCACTAAAACGTCAGACTCACTGTTCCCCGAATTGCCAAAAACTATATTTTTTATCGATTGTAGAGTTTTAGAGACATTCCAGACGTTTGTGGACCGATTTTAATCAAATTTTATAGCGTGCTGAGTAGTAAGGTTTCCTAAAATCTGATATTGAGTTATACAGGCCCATCATACATAAATATATTTTCTTTACAATGTTCAAAAGTCAGACCACTGATTTAAGATATACGAGTATAATGTATATCCTTCTGCTTAAATCAGATTTGTGAAGCCCCTCGGAAATACATCGACATAAATTATATATCAGGTTTAAGAACGTACTCCCTCAATACACACTATTAAATTTCATTAAAATCGGTCCTTAAACACCTGAGAAATTGCAAAAAAAATCAAACAAAGTTTTCTCAAAAATTTTGAATTTGGCAATTTGCAATACATCGATTGTGGTATTTTATCCATATCTTAGGTGTTTATTGACCAATATTCATGAAATTCAATAGCGTGCTTTACGAAAGAATTTCCTAAAGTCTGATATATAATTTATGTGTTCCCATCGTCAAGGAAAATTGTTTTTCTTATTTTTAGGTTGTATTTTTTAAACAAATAAGCACTTTGTACTTTTAAATGAATAATTGTATATGTCACACATGAGTTTTGGTATTTTGGCGATATCTGAGGCGTTTTTTAACCGACTTTGATGAAATTTAATAGGCTGCTTAGGGAATTAAAATCTGATATACAACTTATGTCGATACACTCTCTAGCAGCTTCACAAACTTGATTTCAACAGACAGACAGACAGACGGACATCGCTTAATCGATTCTCCTGCCGATTCTGAGTCGATCGGTGTACATTTTGTGAGGTCTGCGACAAATAATGAAAAAATTACAAACTGAATGACAAACTTATAATACCCTTTCATCTAAAGGAATACTTATTTGTAAAATTTTTAGTTTTTTACAGAAAATATATAAATCGAGTTTTAAAACAAATCTTTTGTATTAAAAACGACTTCTTTCTGGAGAATTTTAAAATTTTTTGGTTATAAGCAAATAAAATAAAAAATATCCTATAATATTGTTTTAGTTAATCTACAAAATTTAATTTTATATTATACATACGACTCTTTTATTTTTAGAAATGCGTGCATCAATTCCCCCTGGAATCAGAGTCGTACGTGGTCCAAATTGGATATGGCAGAATCAAGGTTTGCAAAATGTTTGATCTTTATAAAATTTTTATAAAATTCTTACTAACTTTCTGATTAGTTAAAAAAGATAAATAAAAAACATTGATGTATATATAGTGAGTGTCACTTAAAATCGTTCAGTAAAAAAATTCTTATTATTTCGTAATTATTTTGTTTTTGGAGTTATGAAATAATTTTAAATCTTTAAAGCAAACCAAAGTGTATATTTCCATTACAAATTTAGTAGAAAATGTGACAATTCTCTTTATACCTTCTTACACAGCGCGGGAACTAAAATCGTGCATTGAAAATGACGAGCTGTTTCTTATTTATTTGCACGAAAATATTGAGCTTGAGGCCGTTATTTTACATATTGGAATAAGTAAATAATTTTAAAGCAAAAAAAAAGGAATTTCTTAAAATTTTAATAAGAAAATTTTAGTTATGAGACAAACAAGTGAAAGAGAATTGATAATTTTTCATTACAAAAAAGCGAAATCTTTAAGAGAAATTTTGGAAATTATTACCACAGTCGTAATACAATTCAATTTATAATTAAACGTATAAAAATAAAAATCGGATATGCAATAATGCACAAAGTCAAATATTTAAGAAAAAGAAAATATTTAAGTTTTCAGACTTATCTAATAAAAAATAATATTTTTGCTAAATTTAGTTATCATATCTATCATATAAAAGGTTTCGGGGGTGGGGAATTTATGAAATATAATTTCCATGATATTTTATACTCTATTTTACATATTTCATACTTAAACCAAACTTTTCAAAGAAATTGATAATACAAATTCTAATTTTTAACAAAAAATTCGTGTTTTCAACAAAAAACAGACATCGGTCAATGAAATTTACAAAAAACATTATAGTGATGTATATATGTGGAGCCGCGGAACAAAAGGTTCTTTTTGCATCATTAATTAATTCAGTTTATAATTAAACGTATAAAAATAAAAATCTGATATGCAATAATGCACAAAGTCGATCAGACAAAAAGTGGAATCCTGCCGATAAACGCTGGATAATAAAAAAAGTTAAGCGAAATGGATAATAAAAAAAATGGATAATAAAATTACATGAAGACAACAATCCAAAGCATACTTCTCAAGTTGCTCGACCTTGGACTTTATATAACCACCCAATAGTAATTGAGATACCTCCAAGTCACCAGATATAAACGTCTTTGGGAAATACTTAATAAAAAAATAAGAGAACATCCAATATCTAACATTCATGATCTGCGAAATGTGTTACAGGAAGAATGGGGAAAAATAACTTCAGAAACATGCAAAAAAAAAATAGGTGGATTATACGCCAAGAAGACTACAGGCACTTAAAAGTAGCAACAGATATCCAACATAATATTAATCATTTTTTCTTTTTGATTTTTATTATGTTAAGTATAAGTGTACGATTTTAAGTGACTTAAAATACATACGGTCTTATGCAAAAAAAATTAACAACGTTTGGTAAACTAAAGTTTAGTAAAATTCCTTAAAGTATTATCCTAAAACGATTGTTAGCTTAACAAACCGATGTTAATCTTTTTTTAACATCAAGTAGCTGTCTACATAATTTAAAGGTAGTTTTTCAAAGTAAACGTTTTATTAACTTTAGAATCACTTAGACACACTTTCACAAAAACTGTAAACAAACTTCACAAAACTGCTTTACAAATATTCTTAGTCACACTGTTTCTCTTATACGCGTTTGAAATAAAACTGTTCCTACAATACTCGCCCATCGGCCTTATATAGTACAGAAGAAAGATTCTAGCAATTTCTGCAGACGTAAACAAAGAGCAGCTGTAGTTGATTACACTAACAATGTGGCTTACGAAAGTTCATGTGTGTTCCACTACATTCTCACATGATCAAGAACACACTCACACATACGTTGTACAAACAGGTTATCTGAAGTTAACAGTAACAGAGAGAGAGAGAATGTAGATAAAAGAGAAACATGTTGCTATGCTCTTTACTGTACATAAGAGAAACATGTTGCTCTGCAGAATAATAACAGAATAACAGAATAACAACAACACCAACAGAAACATCTAGAAAGCGAGGGGAAGAATTATAAGCAATGAACATTGCACAATGGGACGGATAAGCTTAAAATTCGTCACACTGCTCCCCTCTTAAGCCTGTTCGTCCCGAATAGGCACAATCTCCGTTCTTCCGTAGGCGGCCAATCTTTCGAGGTGTACGACCTTCATTTTGGACCTTGGACTCTTATCTTTTTGTATTCGATACACCACATCATTTATCCTTTTAACAACTTTGTACGGGCCGTCCCAATGAGTTTGTAGTTTGGGAGATAATCCTTTTCTGCGCTGTGGGTTGTATAAGAGTACCAACTGACCTTCATTAAAGCCCTGGGAATTGGCTGCTCGATCGTATCTGGCCTTCATCTTGTCGCTGACCATTTTAATTTTGCTACGGACGAATTCATGCAGTTCATTAAGGTTTTCTTGCTCTTGGGAGGAGAGGTGACCACGATCCTCTGTATTTGTTATTGGCTTAGTACCAAATTGCAAGTCTGCGGGTAATCGCAGCTCGGTTCCGAAAACGACTTTGGCAGGGGTCTTGTACGTGGAGTCGTGAGCGGCTGTTCGATATGCCAGCAGAAATGTTTGTATGTGTTGATCCCAGTCCCTCTGATGAGTGCTGACCACCTTCCTTAGGTACTCTTCCAGCGTACGGTTAAACCTTTCAACCATACCGTCAGACTGTGGATGTAGAGGGGTAGTTCGCGTTTTACTTATACCATACAACTCACACATTTCCCTGAACACCGCGGATTCAAAATTTCTGCCTTGATCTGAGTGTAGCTCTAATGGAACTCCATAGCGGCATATCCAGTTGTTCACAAAGACGTCTATCACTGTTTTAGCTTCTTGGTTAGGTACTGCATACACCTCAGGCCATTTGGTAAAATAGTCCATCACCACTAGCACATAACGATTACCAGCCTCGCTTACAGGGAAAGGACCTGCCACATCCATAGCTATCCGCTCAAATGGGGCACCAGAATTGTACTGCTGTAGCTGGCCATGACTTCTTCGGACTGGACCCTTGGCTGCGATACAATTTGGACAATTAGCAATCCAGTCAGTCACACTCTGAGGACACCCAACCCAGTAGAACCGCTGCTTCAGTTTTTCTAAAGTCTTTGTTACACCTAGGTGACCTCCACTAGGACCATCATGAAACTCCTTTAGCACTTCCTTTATTTTAGAGGATGTTGGTTGGCCTCTTATCTTCTTCTTTGGCTTGCATTATTTTCCCCAGTACTGGATCGTTCCTCTGCAATACAGACCAATCTTCACTGGATTCTACACGCATTTGCCGAACATTAACTACGCACCCCTTTACTTTGGTCTTGGCGCAATGCTTACTCTCTACGTTCTTCGCCACTTGTTGTTCTTTGCTGGACATCTTAACAGGCTCTGATTTTGTCTCGCAGTTAGTTATCGCTTTAGTGGTTGCGCATTGACCAATTTCCAAATCAGATTTGCTCACTTTTTCATGGCAGGATAAGTTTTTAACTCTTACAGGAACTCTTCTGGTATTGCAGGACTTCTCCTGCTGGCTGCCTTCGACTGATGAAGCAGATCTCGATTGTCTTAACGGTGCCCTGCAATTTCGCTGGGAGTGACCTTCCTTACCGCAGTTGTAACACTTGGATTTCGGCTTGCTCAATTTCTCATCTATTACTCTACTCAATTTCTCAACTATTACTCGACTCATTTTCTCTATCAGTTTCTCCATACTGGTTTGGTTGTTAGCAACTACGTCGACACCTTGCAACCTGCATATTTGTGGCATAGCAATGATTTTCGCTGTTTCTTGGGTCAATGCAAATGACACAGTTTCGGCAAATGTTGATTTTCGTGTGGCACACACCGCAAATTTAATATCAGGATCTCTTATACCATGCACAAATGCTTCAATCCTGAACTGGTCCAAGAGTGTCTGACTTTCTCCAGGATAAATTAGCCCCACCAAATGTTCAATGTCCCAGGCAAAGTCCTGTAAACTTTCGTTTGGTTTCTGGACTCTGCCGCGAAGTTCCAGACGGTAAATTTCTTTTTTGTGTTCTCCACCGTACTTACGCTGAAGAGCAGACATGATGTCATCAAAGTTCTTTCTAGAGCTTAACGGCACACTTTCTAGGACTTCCGCAGCATTGCCTTTTAGAGCCAAAATTAGTTCCAGAGCTTTCTGGTCGTTGTCCCATAGGTTTCTCTCGGCGACTGTTTCAAACTGAAACTTGAAGACATTAAACGGTAGACTGCCATCAAAACTTGGTGTTTTTGTTTTACCACATGTGTCTTGAACAACTCGCACTGGACCTCCGTGGTATTGTATGTCTTTAAATTTTGCTTCCAGATCGCCAATCTTCTTTCCGACGTCAGCCAGTTCTTTGTCAAATTTGTTCTCATTGACTTTCGCTTCTAGATCGCCCATCTTCCTTCCGACGTCAGCCAGTTCTTTGTCAAATTTGATTTCAACGTCATCAATGCGATTGTTAATCGTTTCCGAAATTTCTCGAAGTTGTTTGTTAGCGGATCCAGAAATTTCTTGCAGTTTTTCTTCTATCTGTTTGTTTTCTTGTCTGACCTCAGCTAGAAGCTTCTCATTGTTGATTTTGGCAGCTTCTTGAAGTTCCGTTTTCATACCTTCAATCATGGCTCCTGTCTGCTTGTTAATTTCTGCAGCTTCCTGAAGCTCCGTTTTCATACTTGCAATCATGGTTTTCGTTTGATTGCTGTTGATTTCCATCTTTTCCATAATTGCGGCTAACATTGAGTTAATGTCTAGGCTGCTAGTCATCGACCGGGTACTAACCTCCATTTCTTCTTTAGTCTCAAATTCGTAAGTCGCAATGTTAATACCTTGATTTTGGAGTTCATCCCTGAGCCTTCTTTGTAGTTCAGCTTTAGTGCCGGCTGTTGGCACGTTCATCTTTCCCAACTCCTTCTTAAGTTGGTCCAATTTCAATTCGTCAAGTTTCACCATGGTTGTTGATTTTGCAATTCCACTTCTGACACCAGTTGTTACGTTTTTCCTTTAAAAACGTGGAAGGAATTCTTTTTGCAAACAACCGTAACCAAATTAATTAAAACACTTTAGGTAGTTTTTCAAAGTAAACGTTTTATTAACTTTAGAATCACTTAGACACACTTTCACAAAAACTGTAAACAAACTTCACAAAACTGCTTTACAAATATTCTTAGTCACACTGTTTCTCTTATACGCGTTTGAAATAAAACTGTTCCTACAATACTCGCCCATCGGCCTTATATAGTAGAGAAGAGAGATTCTAGCAATTTCTGCAGACGTAAACAAAGAGCAGTTGTAGTTGATTACACTAACAATGTGGCTTACGAAAGTTCATGTGTGTTCCACTACATTCTCACATGATCAAGAACACACTCACACATACGTTGTACAAACAGGTTATCTGAAGTTAACAGTAACAGAGAGAGAGAATGTAGATAAAAGAGAAACATGTTGCTATGCTCTTTACTGTACATAAGAGAAACATGTTGCTCTGCAGAATAATAACAGAATAACAGAATAACAACAACACCAACAGAAACATCTAGAAAGCGAGGGGAAGAATTATAAGCAATGAACATTGCACAATGGGACGGATAAGCTTAAAATTCGTCACACTGCTCCCCTCTTAAGCCTGTTCGTCCCGAATAGGCACAATCTCCGTTCTTCCGCAGGCTGCCAATCTTTCGAGGTGTACGACCTTCATTTTGGACCTTGGACTCTTATCTTTTTGTATTCGATACACCACATCATTTATCCTTTTAACAACCTTGTACGGGCCGTCCCAATGAGTTTGTAGTTTGGGAGATAATCCTTTTCTGCGCTGTGGGTTGTATAAGAGTACCAACTGACCTTCATTAAAGCCCTGGGAATTGGCTGCTCGATCGTATCTGGCCTTCATCTTGTCGCTGACCATTTTAATTTTGCTACGGACGAATTCATGCAGTTCATTAAGGTTTTCTTGCTCTTGGGAGGAGAGGTGACCACGATCCTCAGTATTTGTTATTGGCTTAGTACCAAATTGCAAGTCTGCGGGTAATCGCAGCTCGGTTCCGAAAACGACTTTGGCAGGGGTCTTGGACGTGGAGTCGTGAGCGGCTGTTCGATATGCCAGCAGAAATGTTTGTATGTGTTGATCCCAGTCCCTCTGATGAGTGCTGACCACCTTCCTTAGGTACTCTTCCAGCGTACGGTTAAACCTTTCAACCATACCGTCAGACTGTGGATGTAGAGGGGTAGTTCGCGTTTTTCTTATACCATACAACTCACACATTTCCCTGAACACCGCGGATTCAAAATTTCTGCCTTGATCTGAGTGTAGCTCTAATGGAACTCCATAGCGGCATATCCAGTTGTTCACAAAGACGTCTATCACTGTTTTAGCTTCTTGGTTAGGTACTGCATACACCTCAGGCCATTTGGTAAAATAGTCCATCACCACTAGCACATAACGATTACCAGCCTCGCTTACAGGGAAAGGACCTGCCACATCCATAGCTATCCGCTCAAATGGGGCACCAGAATTGTACTGCTGTAGCTGGCCATGACTTCTTCGGACTGGACCCTTGGCTGCGATACAATTTGGACAATTAGCAATCCAGTCAGTCACACTCTGAGGACACCCAACCCAGTAGAACCGCTGCTTCAGTTTTTCTAAAGTCTTTGTTACACCTAGGTGACCTCCACTAGGACCATCATGAAACTCCTTTAGCACTTCCTTTATTTTAGAGGATGTTGGTTGGCCTCTTATCTTCTTCTTTGGCTTGCATTATTTTCCCCAGTACTGGATCGTTCCTCTGCAATACAGACCAATCTTCACTGGATTCTACACGCATTTGCCGAACATTAACTACGCACCCCTTTACTTTGGTCTTGGCGCAATGCTTACTCTCTACGTTCTTCGCCACTTGTTGTTCTTTGCTGGACATCTTAACAGGCTCTGATTTTGTCTCGCAGTTAGTTATCGCTTTAGTGGTTGCGCATTGACCAATTTCCAAATCAGATTTGCTCACTTTTTCATGGCAGGATAAGTTTTCAACTCTTACAGGAACTCTTCTGGTATTGCAGGACTTCTCCTGCTGGCTGCCTTCGACTGATGAAGCAGATCTCGATTGTCTTAACGGTGCCCTGCCTTACCGCAGTTGTAACACTTGGATTTCGGCTTGCTCAATTTCTCATCTATTACTCTACTCAATTTCTCAACTATTACTCGACTCATTTTCTCTATCAGTTTCTCCATACTGGTTTGGTTGTTAGCAACTACGTCGACACCTTGCAACCTGCATATTTGTGGCATAGCAATGATTTTCGCTGTTTCTTGGGTCAATGCAAATGACACAGTTTCGGCAAATGTTGATTTTCGTGTGGCACACACCGCAAATTTAATATCAGGATCTCTTATACCATGCACAAATGCTTCAATCCTGAACTGGTCCAAGAGTGTCTGACTTTCTCCAGGATAAATTAGCCACACCAAATGTTCAATGTCCCAGGCTAAGTCCTGTAAACTTTCGTTTGGTTTCTGGACTCTGCCGCGAAGTTCCAGACGGTAAATTTCTTTTTTGTGTTCTCCACCGTACTTACGCTGAAGAGCAGACATGATGTCATCAAAGTTCTTTCTACAGCTTAACGGCACACTTTCTAGGACTTCCGCAGCATTGCCTTTTAGAGCCAAAATTAGTTCCAGAGCTTTCTGGTCGTTGTCCCATAGGTTTCTCTCGGCGACTGTTTCAAACTGAAACTTGAAGACATTAAACGGTAGACTGCCATCAAAACTTGGTGTTTTTGTTTTACCACATGTGTCTTGAACAACTCGCACTGGACCTCCGTGGTATTGTATGTCTTTAAATTTTGCTTCCAGATCGCCAATCTTCTTTCCGACGTCAGCCAGTTCTTTGTCAAATTTGTTCTCATTGACTTTCGCTTCTAGATCGCCCATCTTCCTTATGACGTCAGCCAGTTCTTTGTCAAATTTGATTTCAACGTCATCAATGCGATTGTTAATCGTTTCCGAAATTTCTCGAAGTTGTTTGTTAGCGGATCCAGAAATTTCTTGCAGTTTTTCTTCTATCTGTTTGTTTTCTTGTTTGACCTCAGCTAGAAGCTTCTCATTGTTGATTTTGGCAGCTTCTTGAAGTTCCGTTTTCATACCTTCAATCATGGCTCCTGTCTGCTTGTTAATTTCTGCAGCTTCCTGAAGCTCCGTTTTCATACTTGCAATCATGGTTTTCGTTTGATTGCTGTTGATTTCCATCTTTTCCATAATTGCGGCTAACATTGAGTTAATGTCTAGGCTGCTAGTCATCGACCGGGTACTAACCTCCATTTCTTCTTTAGTCTCAAATTCGTAAGTCGCAATGTTAATACCTTGATTTTGGAGTTCATCCCTGAGCCTTCTTTGTAGTTCAGCTTTAGTGCCGGCTGTTGGCACGTTCATCTTTCCCAACTCCTTCTTAAGTTGGTCCAATTTCAATTCGTCAAGTTTCACCATGGTTGTTGATTTTGCAATTCCACTTCTGACACCAGTTGTTACGTTTTTCCTTTAAAAACGTGGAAGGAATTCTTTTTGCAAACAACCGTAACCAAATTAATTAAAACACTTTAGGTAGTTTTTCAAAGTAAACGTTTTATTAACTTTAGAATCACTTAGACACACTTTCACAAAAACTGTAAACAAACTTCACAAAACTGCTTTACAAATATTCTTAGTCACACTGTTTCTCTTATACGCGTTTGAAATAAAACTGTTCCTACAATACTCGCCCATCGGCCTTATATAGTAGAGAAGAGAGATTCTAGCAATTTCTGCAGACGTAAACAAAGAGCAGTTGTAGTTGATTACACTAACAATGTGGCTTACGAAAGTTCATGTGTGTTCCACTACATTCTCACATGATCAAGAACACACTCACACATACGTTGTACAAACAGGTTATCTGAAGTTAACAGTAACAGAGAGAGAGAATGTAGATAAAAGAGAAACATGTTGCTATGCTCTTTACTGTACATAAGAGAAACATGTTGCTCTGCAGAATAATAACAGAATAACAGAATAACAACAACACCAACAGAAACATCTAGAAAGCGAGGGGAAGAATTATAAGCAATGAACATTGCACAATGGGACGGATAAGCTTAAAATTCGTCACACTGCTCCCCTCTTAAGCCTGTTCGTCCCGAATAGGCACAATCTCCGTTCTTCCGCAGGCTGCCAATCTTTCGAGGTGTACGACCTTCATTTTGGACCTTGGACTCTTATCTTTTTGTATTCGATACACCACATCATTTATCCTTTTAACAACCTTGTACGGGCCGTCCCAATGAGTTTGTAGTTTGGGAGATAATCCTTTTCTGCGCTGTGGGTTGTATAAGAGTACCAACTGACCTTCATTAAAGCCCTGGGAATTGGCTGCTCGATCGTATCTGGCCTTCATCTTGTCGCTGACCATTTTAATTTTGCTACGGACGAATTCATGCAGTTCATTAAGGTTTTCTTGCTCTTGGGAGGAGAGGTGACCACGATCCTCAGTATTTGTTATTGGCTTAGTACCAAATTGCAAGTCTGCGGGTAATCGCAGCTCGGTTCCGAAAACGACTTTGGCAGGGGTCTTGGACGTGGAGTCGTGAGCGGCTGTTCGATATGCCAGCAGAAATTTTTGTATGTGTTGATCCCAGTCCCTCTGATGAGTGCTGACCACCTTCCTTAGGTACTCTTCCAGCGTACGGTTAAACCTTTCAACCATACCGTCAGACTGTGGATGTAGAGGGGTAGTTCGCGTTTTTCTTATACCATACAACTCACACATTTCCCTGAACACCGCGGATTCAAAATTTCTGCCTTGATCTGAGTGTAGCTCTAATGGAACTCCATAGCGGCATATCCAGTTGTTCACAAAGACGTCTATCACTGTTTTAGCTTCTTGGTTAGGTACTGCATACACCTCAGGCCATTTGGTAAAATAGTCCATCACCACTAACACATAACGATTACCAGCCTCGCTTACAGGGAAAGGACCTGCCACATCCATAGCTATCTGCTCAAATGGGGCACCAGAATTGTACTGCTGTAGCTGGCCATGACTTCTTCGGACTGGACCCTTGGCTGCGATACAATTTGGACAATTAGCAATCCAGTCAGTCACACTCTGAGGACACCCAACCCAGTAGAACCGCTGCTTCAGTTTTTCTAAAGTCTTTGTTACACCTAGGTGACCTCCACTAGGACCATCATGAAACTCCTTTAGCACTTCCTTTATTTTAGAGGATGTTGGTTGGCCTCTTATCTTCTTCTTTGGCTTGCATTATTTTCCCCAGTACTGGATCGTTCCTCTGCAATACAGACCAATCTTCACTGGATTCTACACGCATTTGCCGAACATTAACTACGCACCCCTTTACTTTGGTCTTGGCGCAATGCTTACTCTCTACGTTCTTCGCCACTTGTTGTTCTTTGCTGGACATCTTAACAGGCTCTGATTTTGTCTCGCAGTTAGTTATCGCTTTAGTGGTTGCGCATTGACCAATTTCCAAATCAGATTTGCTCACTTTTTCATGGCAGGATAAGTTTTCAACTCTTACAGGAACTCTTCTGGTATTGCAGGACTTCTCCTGCTGGCTGCCTTCGACTGATGAAGCAGATCTCGATTGTCTTAACGGTGCCCTGCAATTTCGCTGGGAGTGACCTTCCTTACCGCAGTTGTAACACTTGGATTTCGGCTTGCTCAATTTCTCATCTATTACTCTACTCAATTTCTCAACTATTACTCGACTCATTTTCTCTATCAGTTTCTCCATACTGGTTTGGTTGTTAGCAACTACGTCGACACCTTGCAACCTGCATATTTGTGGCATAGCAATGATTTTCGCTGTTTCTTGGGTCAATGCAAATGACACAGTTTCGGCAAATGTTGATTTTCGTGTGGCACACACCGCAAATTTAATATCAGGATCTCTTATACCATGCACAAATGCTTCAATCCTGAACTGGTCCAAGAGTGTCTGACTTTCTCCAGGATAAATTAGCCACACCAAATGTTCAATGTCCCAGGCTAAGTCCTGTAAACTTTCGTTTGGTTTCTGGACTCTGCCGCGAAGTTCCAGACGGTAAATTTCTTTTTTGTGTTCTCCACCGTACTTACGCTGAAGAGCAGACATGATGTCATCAAAGTTCTTTCTACAGCTTAACGGCACACTTTCTAGGACTTCCGCAGCATTGCCTTTTAGAGCCAAAATTAGTTCCAGAGCTTTCTGGTCGTTGTCCCATAGGTTTCTCTCGGCGACTGTTTCAAACTGAAACTTGAAGACATTAAACGGTAGACTGCCATCAAAACTTGGTGTTTTTGTTTTACCACATGTGTCTTGAACAACTCGCACTGGACCTCCGTGGTATTGTATGTCTTTAAATTTTGCTTCCAGATCGCCAATCTTCTTTCCGACGTCAGCCAGTTCTTTGTCAAATTTGTTCTCATTGACTTTCGCTTCTAGATCGCCCATCTTCCTTATGACGTCAGCCAGTTCTTTGTCAAATTTGATTTCAACGTCATCAATGCGATTGTTAATCGTTTCCGAAATTTCTCGAAGTTGTTTGTTAGCGGATCCAGAAATTTCTTGCAGTTTTTCTTCTATCTGTTTGTTTTCTTGTCTGACCTCAGCTAGAAGCTTCTCATTGTTGATTTTGGCAGCTTCTTGAAGTTCCGTTTTCATACCTTCAATCATGGCTCCTATCTGCTTGTTAATTTCTGCAGCTTCCTGAAGCTCCGTTTTCATACTTGCAATCATGGTTTTCGTTTGATTGCTGTTGATTTCCATCTTTTCCATAATTGCGGCTAACATTGAGTTAATGTCTAGGCTGCTAGTCATCGACCGGGTACTAACCTCCATTTCTTCTTTAGTCTCAAATTCGTAAGTCGCAATGTTAATACCTTGATTTTGGAGTTCGTCCCTGAGCCTTCTTCGTAGTTCAGCTTTAGTGCCGGCTGTTGGCACGTTCATCTTTCCCAACTCCTTCTTAAGTTGGTCCAATTTCAATTCGTCAAGTTTCACCATGGTTGTTGATTTTGCAATTCCACTTCTGACACCAGTTGTTACGTTTTTCCTTTAAAAACGTGGAAGGAATTCTTTTTGCAAACAACCGTAACCAAATTAATTAAAACACTTTAGGTAGTTTTTCAAAGTAAACGTTTTATTAACTTTAGAATCACTTAGACACACTTTCACAAAAACTGTAAACAAACTTCACAAAACTGCTTTACAAATATTCTTAGTTACACTGTTTCTCTTATACGCGTTTGAAATAAAACTGTTCCTTCAATACTCGCCCATCGGCCTTATATAGTAGAGAAGAGAGATTCTAGCAATTTCTGCAGACGTAAACAAAGAGCAGTTGTAGTTGATTACACTAACAATGTGGCTTACGAAAGTTCATGTGTGTTCCACTACATTCTCACATGATCAAGAACACACTCACACATACGTTGTACAAACAGGTTATCTGAAGTTAACAGTAACAGAGAGAGAGAATGTAGATAAAAGAGAAACATGTTGCTATGCTCTTTACTGTACATAAGAGAAACATGTTGCTTTGCAGAATAATAACAGAATAACAGAATAACAACAACACCAACAGAAACATCTAGAAAGCGAGGGGAAGAATTATAAGCAATGAACATTGCACAATGGGACGGATAAGCTTAAAATTCGTCACACTGCTCCCCTCTTAAGCCTGTTCGTCCCGAATAGGCACAATCTCCGTTCTTCCGTAGGCTGCCAATCTTTCGAGGTGTACGACCTTCATTTTGGACCTTGGACTCTTATCTTTTTGTATTCGATACACCACATCATTTATCCTTTTAACAACCTTGTACGGGCCGTCCCAATGAGTTTGTAGTTTGGGAGATATTCCTTTTCTGATAATCCAACCGACCTTCATTAAAGCCCTGGGAATTGGCTGCTCGATCGTATCTGGCCTTCATCTTGTCGCTGACCATTTTAATTTTGCTACGGACGAATTCATGCAGTTCATTAAGGTTTTCTTGCTCTTGGGAGGAGAGGTGACCACGATCCTCAGTATTTGTTATTGGCTTAGTACCAAATTGCAAGTCTGCGGGTAATCGCAGCTCGGTTCCGAAAACGACTTTGGCAGGGGTCTTGGACTTGGAGTCGTGAGCGGCTGTTCGATATGCCAGCAGAAATTTTTGTATGTGTTGATCCCAGTCCCTCTGATGAGTGCTGACCACCTTCCTTAGGTACTCTTCCAGCGTACGGTTAAACCTTTCAACCATACCGTCAGACTGTGGATGTAGAGGGGTAGTTCGCGTTTTTCTTATACCATACAACTCACACATTTCCCTGAACACCGCGGATTCAAAATTTCTGCCTTGATCTGAGTGTAGCTCTAATGGAACTCCATAGCGGCATATCCAGTTGTTCACAAAGACGTCTATCACTGTTTTAGCTTCTTGGTTAGGTACTTCCATCACCACTAGCACATAACGATTACCAGCCTCGCTTACAGGGAAAGGACCTGCCACATCCATAGCTATCCGCTCAAATGGGGCACCAGAATTGTACTGCTGTAGCTGGCCATGACTTCTTCGGACTGGACCCTTGGCTGCGATACAATTTGGACAATTAGCAATCCAGTCAGTCACACTCTGAGGACACCCAACCCAGTAGAACCGCTGCTTCAGTTTTTCTAAAGTCTTTGTTACACCTCCACTAGGACCATCATGAAACTCCTTTAGCACTTCCTTTATTTTAGAGGATGTTGGTTGGCCTCTTATCTTCTTCTTTGGCTTGCATTATTTTCCCCAGTACTGGATCGTTCCTCTGCAATACAGACCAATCTTCACTGGATTCTACACGCATTTGCCGAACATTAACTACGCACCCCTTTACTTTGGTCTTGGCGCAATGCATACTCTCTACGTTCTTCGCCACTTGTTGTTCTTTGCTGGACATCTTAACAGGCTCTGATTTTGTCTCGCAGTTAGTTATAGACCAATTTCCAAATCAGATTTGCTCACTTTTTCATGGCAGGATAAGTTTTTAACTCTTACAGGAACTCTTCTGGTATTGCAGGACTTCTCCTGCTGGCTGCCTTCGACTGATGAAGCAGATCTCGATTGTCTTAACGGTGCCCTGCAATTTCGCTGGGAGTGACCTTCCTTACCGCAGTTGTAACACTTGGATTTCGGCTTGCTCAATTTCTCATCTATTACTCTACTCAATTTCTCAACTATTACTCGACTCATTTTCTCTATCAGTTTCTCCATACTGGTTTGGTTGTTAGCAACTACGTCGACACCTTGCAACCTGCATATTTGTGGCATAGCAATGATTTTCGCTGTTTCTTGGGTCAATGCAAATGACACAGTTTCGGCAAATGTTGATTTTCGTGTGGCACACACCGCAAATTTAATATCAGGATCTCTTATACCATGCACAAATGCTTCAATCCTGAACTGGTCCAAGAAAGTCTGACTTTCTCCAGGATAAATTAGCCCCACCAAATGTTCAATGTCCCAGGCAAAGTCCTGTAAACTTTCGTTTGGTTTCTGGACTCTGCCGCGAAGTTCCAGACGGTAAATTTCTTTTTTGTGTTCTCCACCGTACTTACGCTGAAGAGCAGACATGATGTCATCAAAGTTCTTTCTACAGCTTAACGGCACACTTTCTAGGACTTCCGCAGCATTGCCTTTTAGAGCCAAAATTAGTTCCAGAGCTTTCTGGTCGTTGTCCCATAGGTTTCTCTCGGCGACTGTTTCAAACTGAAACTTGAAGACATTAAACGGTAGACTGCCATCAAAACTTGGTGTTTTTGTTTTACCACATGTGTCTTGAACAACTCGCACTGGACCTCCGTGGTATTGTATGTTTTTAAATTTTGCTTCCAGATCGCCAATCTTCTTTCCGACGTCAGCCAGTTCTTTGTCAAATTTGTTCTCATTGACTTTCGCTTCTAGATCGCCCATCTTCCTTCCGACGTCAGCCAGTCTTAAGCCTGTTCGTCCCGAATAGGCACAATCTCCGTTCTTCCGTAGGCTGCCAATCTTTCGAGGTGTACGACCTTCATTTTGGACCTTGGACTCTTATCTTTTTGTATTCGATACACCACATCATTTATCCTTTTAACAACCTTGTACGGGCCGTCCCAATGAGTTTGTAGTTTGGGAGATAATCCTTTTCTGCGCTGTGGGTTGTATAAGAGTACCAACTGACCTTCATTAAAGCCCTGGGAATTGGCTGCTCGATCGTATCTGGCCTTCATCTTGTCGCTGACCATTTTAATTTTGCTACGGACGAATTCATGCAGTTCATTAAGGTTTTCTTGCTCTTGGGAGGAGAGGTGACCACGATCCTCAGTATTTGTTATTGGCTTAGTACCAAATTGCAAGTCTGCGGGTAATCGCAGCTCGGTTCCGAAAACGACTTTGGCAGGGGTCTTGGACGTGGAGTCGTGAGCGGCTGTTCGATATGCCAGCAGAAATTTTTGTATGTGTTGATCCCAGTCACTCTGATGAGTGCTGACCACCTTCCTTAGGTACTCTTCCAGCGTACGGTTAAACCTTTCAACCATACCGTCAGACTGTGGATGTAGAGGGGTAGTTCGCGTTTTTCTTATACCATACAACTCACACATTTCCCTGAACACAGCGGATTCAAAATTTCTGCCTTGATCTGAGTGTAGCTCTAATGGAACTCCATAGCGGCATATCCACTTGTTCACAAAGACGTCTATCACTGTTTTAGCTTCTTGGTTAGGTACTGCATACACCTCAGGCCATTTGGTAAAATAGTCCATCACCACTAGCACATAACGATTACCAGCCTCGCTTACAGGGAAAGGACCTGCCACATCCATAGCTATCCGCTCAAATGGGCACCAGAATTGTACTGCTGTAGCTGGCCATGACTTCTTCGGACTGGACCCTTGGCTGCGATACAATTTGGACAATTAGCAATCCAGTCAGTCACACTCTGAGGACACCCAACCCAGTACAACCGCTGCTTCAGTTTTTCTAAAGTCTTTGTTACACCTAGGTGACCTCCACTAGGACCATCATGAAACTCCTTTAGCACTTCCTTTATTTTAGAGGATGTTGGTTGGCCTCTTATCTTCTTCTTTGGCTTGCATTATTTTCCCCAGTACTGGATCGTTCCTCTGCAATACAGACCAATCTTCACTGGATTCTACACGCATTTGCCGAACATTAACTACGCACCCCTTTACTTTGGTCTTGGCGCAATGCTTACTCTCTACGTTCTTCGCCACTTGTTGTTCTTTGCTGGACATCTTAACAGGCTCTGATTTTGTCTCGCAGTTAGTTATCGCTTTAGTGGTTGCGCATTGACCAATTTCCAAATCAGATTTGCTCACTTTTTCATGGCAGGATAAGTTTTCAACTCTTACAGGAACTCTTCTGGTATTGCAGGACTTCTCCTGCTGGCTGCCTTCGACTGATGAAGCAGATCTCGATTGTCTTAACGGTGCCCTGCAATTTCGCTGGGAGTGACCTTCCTTACCGCAGTTGTAACACTTGGATTTCGGCTTGCTCAATTTCTCATCTATTACTCTACTCAATTTCTCAACTATTACTCGACTCATTTTCTCTATCAGTTTCTCCATACTGGTTTGGTTGTTAGCAACTACGTCGACACCTTGCAACCTGCATATTTGTGGCATAGCAATGATTTTCGCTGTTTCTTGGGTCAATGCAAATGACACAGTTTCGGCAAATGTTGATTTTCGTGTGGCACACACCGCAAATTTAATATCAGGATCTCTTATACCATGCACAAATGCTTCAATCCTGAACTGGTCCAAGAGTGTCTGACTTTCTCCAGGATAAATTAGCCACACCAAATGTTCAATGTCCCAGGCTAAGTCCTGTAAACTTTCGTTTGGTTTCTGGACTCTGCCGCGAAGTTCCAGACGGTAAATTTCTTTTTTGTGTTCTCCACCGTACTTACGCTGAAGAGCAGACATGATGTCATCAAAGTTCTTTCTACAGCTTAACGGCACACTTTCTAGGACTTCCGCAGCATTGCCTTTTAGAGCCAAAATTAGTTCCAGAGCTTTCTGGTCGTTGTCCCATAGGTTTCTCTCGGCGACTGTTTCAAACTGAAACTTGAAGACATTAAACGGTAGACTGCCATCAAAACTTGGTGTTTTTGTTTTACCACATGTGTCTTGAACAACTCGCACTGGACCTCCGTGGTATTGTATGTCTTTAAATTTTGCTTCCAGATCGCCAATCTTCTTTCCGACGTCAGCCAGTTCTTTGTCAAATTTGTTCTCATTGACTTTCGCTTCTAGATCGCCCATCTTCCTTCCGACGTCAGCCAGTTCTTTGTCAAATTTGATTTCAACGTCATCAATGCGATTGTTAATCGTTTCCGAAATTTCTCGAAGTTGTTTGTTAGCGGATCCAGAAATTTCTTGCAGTTTTTCTTCTATCTGTTTGTTTCCTTGTCTGACCTCAGCTAGAAGCTTCTCATTGTTGATTTTGGCAGCTTCTTGAAGTTCCGTTTTCATACCTTCAATCATGGCTCCTGTCTGCTTGTTAATTTCTGCAGCTTCCTGAAGCTCCGTTTTCATACTTGCAATCATGGTTTTCGTTTGATTGCTGTTGATTTCCATCTTTTCCATAATTGCGGCTAACATTGAGTTAATGTCTAGGCTGCTAGTCATCGACCGGGTACTAACCTCCATTTCTTCTTTAGTCTCAAATTCGTAAGTCGCAATGTTAATACCTTGATTTTGGAGTTCGTCCCTGAGCCTTCTTTGTAGTTCAGCTTTAGTGCCGACTCCTTCTTAAGTTGGTCCAATTTCAATTCGTCAAGTTTCACCATGGTTGTTGATTTTGCAATTCCACTTCTGACACCAGTTGTTTCCTTTAAAAACGTGGAAGGAATTCTTTTTGCAAACAACCGTAACCAAATTAATTAAAACACTTTAGGTAGTTTTTCAAAGTAAACGTTTTATTAACTTTAGAATCACTTAGACACACTTTCACAAAAACTGTAAACAAACTTCACAAAACTGCTTTACAAATATTCTTAGTCACACTGTTTCTCTTATACGCGTTTGAAATAAAACTGTTCCTACAATACTCGCCCATCGGCCTTATATAGTAGAGAAGAGAGATTCTAGCAATTTCTGCAGACGTAAACAAAGAGCAGTTGTAGTTGATTACACTAACAATGTGGCTTACGAAAGTTCATATGTGTTCCACTACATTCTCACATGATCAAGAACACACTCACACATACGTTGTACAAACAGGTTATCTGAAGTTAACAGTAACAGAGAGAGAGAATGTAGATAAAAGAGAAACATGTTGCTATGCTTTTTACTGTACATAAGAGAAACATGTTGTTCTGTAGAATAATAACAGAATAACAGAATAACAACAACACCAACAGAAACATCTAGAAAGCGAGGGGAAGAATTATAAGCAATGAACATTGCACAATGGGACGGATAAGCTTAAAATTCGTCACACTGCTCCCCTCTTAAGCCTGTTCGTCCCGAATAGGCACAATCTCCGTTCTTCCGTAGGCTGCCAATCTTTCGAGGTGTACGACCTTCATTTTGGACCTTGGACTCTTATCTTTTTGTATTCGATACACCACATCATTTATCCTTTTAACAACCTTGTACGGGCCGTCCCAATGAGTTTGTAGTTTGGGAGATAATCCTTTTCTGCGCTGTGGGTTGTATAAGAGTACCAACTGACCTTCATTAAAGCCCTGGGAATTGGCTGCTCGATCGTATCTGGCCTTCATCTTGTCGCTGACCATTTTAATTTTGCTACGGACGAATTCATGCAGTTCATTAAGGTTTTCTTGCTCTTGGGAGGAGAGGTGACCACGATCCTCAGTATTTGTTATTGGCTTAGTACCAAATTGCAAGTCTGCGGGTAATCGCAGCTCGGTTCCGAAAACGACTTTGGCAGGGGTCTTGGACGTGGAGTCGTGAGCGGCTGTTCGATATGCCAGCAGAAATTTTTGTATGTGTTGATCCCAGTCCCTCTGATGAGTGCTGACCACCTTCCTTAGGTACTCTTCCAGCGTACGGTTAAACCTTTCAACCATACCGTCAGACTGTGGATGTAGAGGGGTAGTTCGCGTTTTTCTTATACCATACAACTCACACATTTCCCTGAACACCGCGGATTCAAAATTTCTGCCTTGATCTGAGTGTAGCTCTAATGGAACTCCATAGCGGCATATCCAGTTGTTCATAAAGACGTCTATCACTGTTTTAGCTTCTTGGTTAGGTACTGCATACACCTCAGGCCATTTGGTAAAATAGTCCATCACCACTAGCACATAACGATTACCAGCCTCGCTTACAGGGAAAGGACCTGCCACATCCATAGCTATCCGCTCAAATGGGGCACCAGAATTGTACTGCTGTAGCTGGCCATGACTTCTTCGGACTGGACCCTTGGCTGCGATACAATTTGGACAATTAGCAATCCAGTCAGTCACACTCTGAGGACACCCAACCCAGTAGAACCGCTGCTTCAGTTTTTCTAAAGTCTTTGTTACACCTAGGTGACCTCCACTAGGACCATCATGAAACTCCTTTAGCACTTCCTTTATTTTAGAGGATGTTGGTTGGCCTCTTATCTTCTTCTTTGGCTTGCATTATTTTCCCCAGTACTGGATCGTTCCTCTGCAATACAGACCAATCTTCACTGGATTCTACACGCATTTGCCGAACATTAACTACGCACCCCTTTACTTTGGTCTTGGCGCAATGCTTACTCTCTAAATTAAATTTTTACTGGAATATAAAAGAAGCTTTATTTTAAGTCATCAATATTAAAAATCCAAGAAGTAGTTTCAAAGATAATACAATTTTCCCAGAAAATGCGTGCCCTTGACGACTCGCCTAAGAATATGCAGCTAAAAATTTATTTAAATCAGTTTTTAATTTTTTTGAAAATTTTGCTAAAAAAATATTACAAATAATACATTTGCTTCTGAGTATCACAAAACAAACAAATGTCAGAATAAAAACCAGAAAAATGAGGTCTGTATCATTAACCGTTTTGCCGTACCTGTGATTTCAAATCGAAGAGTTCCGCGAAAACTGTACCAATGTTCTACATTAATAAAATCGGTTTATAAACACCGAAAATATCGAAAAAATACCAAAAATTAGACGAAAATTTTAAAATTTTTGATTGAAACACACTTTTAAATAATAAGAGAAACAAGGTACTCCTGGTGTACATGTGATAATATATTATATATCAGATTGTAGGAAATGGTTCCCCAAAGCACTCTGTAAAATGTTAGCAAAATCGGTCTATAAACAACTGAGATACAGCCAAAACACTCAATTTGATGTATCGCAAATTGCCCAAAGTTCGCGTTAGAGAATGTTTGTTGAAACAATGAAATGCAGAAATAGGAAAAACCATCCTCCTGGAGCACGGACATACATAAATTTTATATCAGATTTTAGGAAATTCCCCCGCCAAGCACATTATAAAATTTTATCAAAAGCGGTCCATAAACAACTGAGATACCGCCAAAACACTATTTGTGATGTACAGCAAATTGCCCAAAGTACGTGTCTAAGAAATTTTGTTGACATTTTGTAAATATTGTTTCAGCGATATCTCAGGTGTTTATGGACCGATTGTGATGAAATTTGACAGCGTTCCTTGTGGGAGGATTTCCTAAAATCTGATATAAACTCCACAAATCTGATCATGAATACCATTCAAGTTGTACCGATCGTCTCAGAATCGGCAGGAGAATCGATTTCGCGACGTCCGTCCGTCTGTTTGTCCGTCCGTCCGTCTACCTGTCTGTTCTTTTTTCTGTTGTAGTCAAGTTTTTGGAGCTCAGGGTGGGACGATATCCTAAAATTTTGTGTAAAATGCATATGGGTATACCTTCCAGGAGCTCCACAAATCTGATTTTAGCAGACAGACACACTGCATTTATCTTAATTCTATGTCTGACTTTTGAACTTTATGATTACATTTGAGTATGTATTATATATCAAATTATAGGTAATCTTCCTAGGAAGTACAAAAATGCAGCTAAGTATATGATATCCGTTCAAAACCTACATATGTATGTATGTATCTCACATATCAACGAAAATTTAAATTGTTTAATTGCAATTGGGAGAAATCCGTTCACGTTTGACTATTGCTCCCGTATAACTTCGCCTAAGGCAATCTCTTAGTAGCTAATAAATGACAAATTATAATTATCTATCTATTATAATAGATACGATGATGGCATTTAGTATAAAGACGTTGTACAATATCGTTATTCAGGGCGATATCTTGAAAAGTTCGGCTTTGAAAATGGGCGAGCTCGGTTCAAATTTTCTGTTATCTCCCATATAACCCCGACCGGGAATCACTTTAATGCTGATAAATTAAATCATGTTATAATTGCACAAAGAACTAGAGCAAAACTTTCCACACATCCATCGGACAGATCGAAAGAACAATGCATCCCAAATATTATTGTTGAAGTATTCATCTTAATTAGTTAACTAACTTCAGATTAATAAGTAAATCTTCAATAAATTTTCCGCCAAAGCTGATATCCATTCATAGCTAGCTATATATTTCACGCATGTATCTAAAACTAAGAGTGTATACCTTATAATTCTAAGGCTTGTATACATTGACAATCATTGTTAAAACTTTGACCTAAATCAGTCCGCTAACTTCAGAGTTTTACATAACTAATCATTAACCTTTAATAGTTGGATAATTCGTATGAATTAAAGTACACAACCCTCACTGGGCACTGTGTTTTTGGGTTGTGTGCCAGAATACTTAATCTTCATCAAATCGATGTACTCTTGCAAATCTAAGGGCATCTACATTTTGAAGCATCTTTTCTGCATGGTTTATCTGGTCTATCGAACTTTAGAATCCAAGTGACGCTGCCTTATACATCAGCCACCTGCCCAACCTAACCTTTGGGTCCATAACTATTCTAGATGATGACGCCACCGAAAAGCTTTTCGTTTTCCGGCCAGAGTTGATTGTCATTTGAGCCCTTTTTATAGCATTTTACATCACTTTGGCCAAAACTTCCGGCGATAGGTCCTCACATTCTTGACGGATATTGTCTTTAAGAGCTGCAAGAGTCTGAGGCTTGTTGACATAAACCCGCGACTTCAAAAAGCCCCACAAAAAGAAGTCTGCAGCGGTCAAATCAGGCGATCTTGCTGGCCAGTGCAAATCGCCAAAACGGAAGATTAGGCGCCCGGGAAATGCATCCTTCAGCATATCGGTTGTGGCACGTGCAGTGTATGCCGTTGCACCGTCCTGTTGGAACCACATGTTTTCCAATCCCAATTCATCAAGTTGCGGCAAACGGAACTCGTTAATCATTGCTCTGTAGCGCTCACCATTCACAGTAACCGTTTGGCCCGCTACGTCTTTGAATAAAAAAGGTCCGATGACTCCTCCAGCGAAAAAAGCACACCATACAATGACTTTGAGTGGGTGTAATAGCTCTTCGTGGGTTACACGCGGATTTTCACGTAAATTTTGCTTATTTACGTACCCGGTAAGATAGAAATGGGCTTAATCACTCATGATTATTTTTAATGAAAAATCGTCTTCCTCTTGGTGGTGATTAGGGATGGCTTGAGCGTATGTTAGACGCGATTGGCGGTCAGCAGCTAACAGCTGATGCACCGTCTGGACTTTGTACGGAAACATCTTCAAATTTTTTACCAAAATTCGCTGTAAAGACCGTTGACTGATACCCATTTGCGTGGCACGTCGTCTGATCGATGTCGACGGCGCTTCCATGACATCCTCGGCTACAGCAGCAATATTCTCTGCAGAACGGCGACTCCGGGGTCTGCCACGCCTGGCAGCATCTCGTGTTGTGCCAGTCTCTTCGAGGCGAGCAGTATTTCACCAGTAGGCGTTGGACGACTAGGAAATCTGCGACGAAACTCACGTTGTGCCAAAGTCACCGACCGATTATTGGCCAAATAAATAGTCACCAATATTCCGCGTTCTGGAGCAGTGTAGAGTAACATTTTGTTTATTAACGTGTATTTTGCAAGTGTTTACTACACAAATGCCAAAACAGAATTGACATTAGGGGCCAATCGCAAAATTTAGACCATTTTCTGATAGGAGGATTACTTTTGCGCCACCTTGTACTAGTATAACCAAATATTGCTAGGAATTACATTTAGTATGAACAAAAGAAAATTAATATACATATGAAGCATTTGTGTGGGGCTCAACTAAGTCAGTAATCAGAAACTATATAATTATCAATATATTCATACGATTTTGTATTTTACTTTTGAAACACTATTGGTGAAGGGTATCCAAGATTCGGTAAAGCCGAATATACCACTCTTACTTGTTATAATTTTCGATTTATATAAAGAAACAATTTTTTAATACACTTTTCTAAATCACTTTTCTTAACCACTTTTCTTTAACATTAAACAGCATCAAAAATGTTGGCGTTAATAAACAACAATTTATTTGTTTATTAATAACAGCTGATTGAAACAGCTGACTTTAAACGTCAACAGAAATCGTTAAAGTATTAGTGAATAGCAGTGTGGTTAATTTAGTTGCTTAATAATTTTGAAGAAACAATTGTGGTTAAAAAAGCGTAGTGAATCGCACTACAGGAGCTCCACAAACTTGATTTCAACAGACAGACAGATGGACGGACAGACAGACAGACGGACATCGACTAAATCGACTCTCCTGGCGATTCTGAGTCGATCGGTATAATTTTGGGGTATAAGACGAATAATGGGGTATAAGACGAATAATGAAAAAATTACAAACTGAATGACAAACTTATAATACCCTTTCATCTATTGGTGAAGGGTATAATAATAAACAGCTGACTGATCATTCAGTTTTTTTTCCTAATTTTCCAGTCTTTTCTTCATTAGTTTGTATTGTTTATAGTGAAAAACTAACTAATAAAAACCCCTCATTTCATTTCACTCTAGTAACAAATATATAATAACTTTTTATACCCACTATCAAAAATAATGGGGGGTATATTGAGGTTGTCATTCCGTTTGTGATTTCCTTAATATTGGCTCAAAGCAAAGCGGTATATATTCTAAATCCTTATAAATTCTAAGACGATTGAGCGATGTGCGTCTGTCTGTTGAAATCACGATAACGCCTAAACGAAAGGAGCTAGCTCACTGAAACTTAGTAAAAATATTCTTCATTTCTGAGTAATGAAATTGGGCAAAATCGGATATCATTTGACCATAAATCCCGTATAACCTCGCCTAGGCTAATCGCTTATTTGCTAATAAATAACAAGCTATGATAGCTATTATGATTAAATTTGGTAAATAGAAGTCTTACATAAGCCCTAGGCAGCATATACAATTTCACCAAAATCGGTTCACACTTAACCATAGCTCTCATAGAAAACACTTATGAAAACAGCTTAAATTTCACCTAAAATACACTTTGATGCCAATAAATCTAAAACTATAACAGATATAACCACTAAATTTGGCACAAGGAAGTCTTAATGCCTATCAGTGGGCAAAATTTTGTCACAATCGGTCACCATTTGACCATAGCTCCCATATAAAAAACTTACGGAAACACAAAAATACAAAAAGAAAAGGAGGCTTATGTCCGTCTGTCCGTCAGAAAAAAGCGCGATAGCTCCTTACAAGATCTAGAGAGACAATATTTTACAAAAGTATTTTCGGTATGTTATAGAAGTTGTGTACTGTAAAGGGCGAAATCGGTTCACATTTAGTTAAAGCTCCCATAAAACCCTGCCCCGGGAATCACATTTATGCTGATAAATTGAATATAATTGTAATATCTATGACAACTAAATTTAGAACAGAGAAGTTTTATGCAACTTTTGGTCAGTATGTCAATTTTTATGATATCGATCAGACCATACCTTTCATATAAAAAATGCTCCCGGAAACCACTAAAATGCCACAATCTGTGACAGCCATGGCCACTAAATTTTGCACAAATAAACTTTATATAAATACCAGCCAGTATATACAATTTCGTGCAATCGGTCAACATTTGGCTCAGCTCTTATATATTGTATAACATCCCCTTTTTATTTTTACAATTAATTAAGATTTTGAGGTACATTCACCATATTAAGATTGCACATACGAAATTAGATATATACGGTAGATGCATTAGATAATATACAGTAGATGCATTAGGAACTCCTAATAATAATAATTATTATTGATGTAAAACTATACGCGGTTATGGAACAACATTTTGTGCAAGGTAAATACTAGGGAAACCGCTTAGATACTTTTAAATGCTGAACTATACTAACTGTACTACTGTAACCGAATTATTCCAAATATTTTACCAACAATACCACATTTGGTCAACATTTTGAATTAGCTGCACTCTCGTACAACTTGATGGTGGGTATATAAGTTTCGGCACAGCTGAACATAACACTCTTACTTGTTAAGTATGAATTGCTTTTTATTATGAGCTGTTATTTTTTTGTACATTGTTTAAACAAAAATGTTATAAAAAAAGTGTGCAACATTTTTTTTGTTGAGATTGAATTTTTGTGCAACTTTTTTTTGCGACTTTTTCATATTTGTCCATCGGCCTTATATAGTAGAGAACAGAGTTTATAGCATTTTCTACAGACATAAACAAAGAGCTGATTACACTAACAATGTTGCTTACGAAAGTTCATTCATGTTCCAATACATTCTCACATGATCAAAAACATTCACACACATACGTTGTAAAAATAGCTTAACTGAAGTTAACAGTAACAGAGAGAGAGAGAGAGAATGTAGATAAAAGAGAAACATGATGCTCTGATTATAGACATAAACAGAATAACAATATCAAGAGAAACATTCTTGAAAACTAGGGGAAGTATTAAAAGTAGTGAACTTTGCACGGAACTTTGGGCGGATAACTTAACTGTCTGTTGAAACTACGATAACGCCTAACCGAAAAGAGCTAGCTCACTAAAACTTAGTAAAGACATTCTTCATTTCTGAGAAAATTTTGGTATTGAAATTGGGCAAAATCGGTTAACATTTGACCTGCTTCTTCTTCTGTTATCCCTCACTCCCAGTGGACCATATGGCCTCAACCATCCTTTTATATCGAACTCTATTTCGAGATGTTAGGCATACATCATTCCATGAATAGTTTGCTGCTTGTAACTCCGCATCAATTGACCTTTTCCACGTTATAGAAGGTACACCAACACGACGGCCTCTTCCTTGTGGATTCTAACGAAGCGCTTGTCGAGCAATGTTGGTATTTGGCCTTCGAAGTGTGTGGCCTATCCACAGCCATTTCCGTTGACATACCTCTACAGAAGAAGGGATTTGGTTTGTAGCGTTTAGTAGATCTTCATTTCTATGCGCTTTGGCCACCATATATTAAGGTTTGTAGGCGCTTATCGATGGCATTTACAAGATGGACTTGACATTCGAGTTATATATTCGTAACTTAGTTGTTGTTGATATTTGCCGAGATTTCCAAATAGCTCGGAGAATGCCGAATGCTGATTTTTCCTTATTAATATGCGATTCAATATCCTCGTCGGCGCCACCTTTTGAAGATACCAAACTACCAAGATAATTAAAGGTACCTACACATCCAATAACCTCGTTATCCACATTGATGTGTGGCGACGGGATAAAAAGTATGGGTGATAGATACATCCTTGTCTTACTGCAGTAGTAACTTCGAACGGATTAGACAATTTACCTTTATGTAGAACCCGTCATTTGAAGTTCACGTACATTGCCCGAATTAAGTTTACAATTTTCGTTGGCATGTTACGGTTTTCTAAAATTCTCCATAGATAGCTCCTGTTGACTCTGTGGAAGGCCTTCATAGAGTCGATAAACGCTAGGTAAATGGGGGTGCTGTGTTGATTAGATCAACACAAGATCTATTCTCTCGGAACCCAAACTGATTTTCGCGGAGTGTTTCAGAAACTGCGTCAGACATTCTATTCAAAATTACTCGACTTAGTATTTTGTTCGGTATTGGAAGAAGTGTTCTTCCCCTGTAGTTATTGCAGTCTTTGGAGTCACCCTTTTTTGGTATTTTGACTAGTATACCTTCATTCCAGGAGGTTGATAGAGCTTCTTCTTCCCATATTTTACGCACAAATGGGTGCCACAGTCTCGCCGATCCTTCAACGTCACATAAAGTCTTAAGGCTTTTAATTGCATTCTTCACTTCCTGTATTGTTAGTGGGCTGTCTGAAATTCCTTTGAATAAACAGTCATGTTTGGTTTCATTTTGCACCTCCGTCAGTGCTTCTAATCCAATGGGATTGTTTAAAGTTAACTGGAAGTGTTCCATCCATCGTATTAATTGTTCATCCGGGGTTGAGAGAAGTGTACCGCTACTACTCAGAATGAGACTGTTGGTGTAGGTAGGTTTGCAACGCAACGCCCTTGATATATTGTATAAGGTCCTCATGTCGCCTTTACTTGCAGCTGACTCAGCTTGGCTTGTTCATCTACCCACATTCTCTTGTCCCTCCTTGTAGGCCTTTTTATTCTGTTGGATAGGTAACGGTATATTGTACTAAGCTCATCAACATCCGCGTTTGCATTTAAAATATAATTTTTTACAATAATAAATAATTGTAATAAATTGGGATTCTTAGTGCAATACACTACAGTAAAACTTTTTAATTAAATGTTTGATGTCCCAAATTTTGATAAACCTTTTTAATAATTTTTTATGGTTTTACGTTGTTGCTTGGGTGAGCCATACTTTCCTTTTATTGTATTTAAAACCTAACGATTGTTAACCAACCTCATTGTACGTCTGAGTGACACACCTTCCAATTTCGTTTACATTTGCGTCGTTGCTGTTTACAACATCTGGATTAATTATGAATGTAATAAAGGTATTTCGATGTCGCACTGATTCCAGCTTTCCAACATCAATTTTACGATCGGCTTTTGCCGTTTCTGACCTCAGAGCCGCTACCTTCGAACGAACTTTAGATATTACTAGATGGTGGTCACTGTTTATATCAGCTCCGCGCCTCGAGCGTACATCAAGTAAAGATGATCTCCACTTAGAGTTGATCAAAATGTCTTGAATTTGGTTCTTAGTGACACCGTTCGGCGATAACCAAGTTATTTTATGGTGGAGCTTATGAGGAAAAATTGTGCCACCTACAACCAGTTTCCTTTCACAGCAAAGTTCGATTAATCTTTCTCCGTTGTCGTTTCTTACTCCGACACCGTGTTTACCAATGTAGTGTTCCAAACCGGTGTTGTTTGAGCCAACTTTGTCGTTAAAGTCGCCCAGTATCATAGTAATGTCACAATTATGTACATTACTGTTCATCCAACTTCTTAATACATCGTAAAATTCGTCTTTGTCGTTTTTAGATTGGATTTCAGTAGGAGCGTAGACATTGATAATTATCATATTACGAGCTTCTTATTGATAGGATACCATGCTATCATGGCTTTAGCTATTCTTTTAGTCATCAAAAAGCCCACACCCCTACTATGTTCATCACCATCCGGACGACCGGAGTAAAGAAACACAGTTTTTTCGTTCCGAACTTCCCCTTGTCCTGTCCATCTTTCTTCTTGCACCGCCAACAAATCAATTTTATAGTCCAACATTTCACGCCTTAGTTGCGTGCATTCCATGTCGCAAACTTTAAGCTTTCTTTCATGCCTATATTTTATAGTTTTTATAGTTCGATTTCTTTGGATAGAATTAGTTTCATTCATCAAGATGTTCTCGCATCTTCAACTAGGCTGCTCAGGTTTCCAGGATGTACCACGAGGAGGTGTGAGTAGGAATTGAATACAGTTATTACCTGTTAGCCGGAAACCCAGGCAACAACTGCATCCCATTTGACCTAACTCCTAACAAAATATATGAACCTGCCGTGTTACTATCAACATGTTTATCCTAACTACATATTAAGCACAACGAAAAGTATTTAACAACTTATTAACGAAACCACTTACATATTTTTAGATGTTGAACTATACTACTGCAACCGAATTTAGTCCAAATATTTTACCAACAATACCACATTTGGTCAACATTTAGCTGCACTCTCGTACAACTTGATGGTGGGTATATAAGATTCGGCACAGCCGAATATAACACAATTACTTGTTATTTTTTTTTCAAGTGGGTCTGGCCAGGGATCGAACTTTGGACCACTGGTATGCTAGGCGGATGACTAACCTATTATGCCACTGCGGTTCACTACATATATAAATACTACTTAAATTAGTATGTGAATAACCTTGTTTTATATGGGTCTAAAACATTTTGAAGGTAGATTGAAATGTTGAAAAATTTTAAAATTTGTGAGTTATCTCTCGTTAAAGTTATATTTGAAATGTTCATGATTAATTATACGAGATTTTATAAGAGTTTTCGATTATTTACATAAAACTCACAGTTAGCGGTCCCATTTAGGTAGACTTTTGGCAATAACATTTGGTAGTTGTTTTTTTGTCGTTCTTGTATACTAGCTATAAATTTTATGCTCTTAGTTTTAGATATTTACTTAATATATAAAGATTTTGAATAAATATCACGTCAATATTACGAAAACATGTCGCTAGCTTAGAGTGCAAAGCTAACAAAACTACACTTTTTGAAATTTTTCAGGTATTAAAAAGTTTACATAACATTTTTAAAAATTTTTTGAATGGAATTTTATTTGCTTTGTTTTTACATACATATACAGTAAGTAACAAAGTTTAAAAATTACTGCATCTTAAATTAATTAGAAATTTTATCATTTATCACACTTTCTGTTGTAATTTTTTGATTTGAGCAAATCAATTAGCACCTTTTCCATAAAATAAATAATATGAACATTTTTCTTGTTTAACTTAAATAGTATAATTTAATTTGTGTTTTTAATGCCGATAGCATTTAAAATTTTTATTAAAAGAAACATTTGAATTTTATACAGTCTTACTTCGTTGCTATAACTAAATCTAGTTAAAAAAATATTTTCTTGCACATGAAATCAAGTTTACAGTCTTACTTCGTTGCTGCTTTTATAAAATAAAACTAGCTGCTTGTACCCGGCGTTGTTAAAAATTAACAATTATGAAATATTTTGTTATTAATTTTTTACCTGAATCCTTTATTAATGTATTTGAATATGTATTTAATTGACTTTAGTGATTGCCAGTACTCCACATTCATGTGTGCTTGCAATGCCATAAATAAATAAACATCAAACAACATACAACACAGACGCGAATATTTTTTATATTTATAGATTATCAAACAATCGTCAAATAGTAATTAAACAATAGTCAGTTAATCGTGAAACAATTATCGAACAATCATAAAAAATCATTGAACAGTCTTCAGTCAATCATCAATTAACTATAAACAATAAAAAATCATCAAACTACCGTCATAAAATCGCCAGCTAATCGTGAAACAATTATTACAAATCTTCAAACAGTCATCAGTCATTCAATCATCAAACAACTGTCAAACAATTCAAGCAACCATCAAATAATCATGAAAAATCTTCAAACAATCGTCAGTCAAGCTATTATCAAGCATTAATCATATTTCCAATATCCTTGCAGCCGTTTTCCGATTTTAGATAAATCAAAAAGAGGGCGTAAAGTGGGTATTGTAAATTTTTCTTTATGTAGAATCCTAACTTGAACTAAAGAAAACATGTAGAAAAAAATGTCCTGATCGGTCCAGCCGTTCTAAAGTGATGCAATTTTAAAGAAAACGGGAATTGTATCCCCATTTTCGATTTCCAGGTCATTTTCAAAAAATTCAAAAAGCGAAAAACTATCC
Organism: Stomorhina lunata; assembly: GCA_933228675.1. Lineage (NCBI taxonomy): Eukaryota > Metazoa > Arthropoda > Insecta > Diptera > Rhiniidae > Stomorhina > Stomorhina lunata. The sequence continues at coordinate 49,979,478 of OW121741.1, read as the reverse complement.
TAAAAATAAAAATATCCACATTTAAAACTTTAATCAATTTGATTAAATCGTTTTGATCATCCATATTTGTAATTTTTATATTTGACTTATATTGGTGATGTCACGCCCACTGGAGATTCAAAAAACAACCTGGCCTATTTTACCCACTGGTCACACCTTAACATACTGTTAAAATTTCAGAAAAATCGGTGTGCAGGGTCATTCATATTTGTCATTGTTAATATTTGGCTTATATGGGAGGGTCCACGTCCATTTGAGATTCCAAAAAAAACCTAGCCTATTTTAGCCACCGGTCACACCTTAACATACTATCAAAATTTCAGAAAAATCGGTCCCGGCCTACTTGAGATTTGAGAAAAAGACCTTGTCCATTTTAACCACTGGTCAGACCTTACCATACTGTCAAAATTTCCGAAAAATCGGTCTGCAGGGTCATCCATATTTGTAATTTTAAATATTTGACTTATATGGGAGGGGTCATGCCCACTTGAGATTTCAAAAAAAACTTGCCTATTTTAACCACCGGTCACACCAAACCATATTGTCTGAATTTCAGAAAAATCAGTCAGTTCGGTCATCCATATTTGTAATTTTTAATATTTAACTTATATGGGAGGGGTTACGCCCAATTGACATTTAAAAAAAGAACCCTGCCTATTTTAACCACCGGTCACACCTGTTCATACTGTGAAAATTTTAGAAAAATCGGGCAGCTCGGTCATCCATATTTGTCATTTTCAATATTTGACTTGTATGGGAGGGGTCACGCCCACTTGAAATTTCAAACAAAACTTGAAATTTTAACCACCGGTCACACCTTAACATACAAATTTAAGAAAAAATCGGTCCGGTCGGTTATCTATATTTGTCATTTTTAATATATCAGTTATATCAGTCACGCCCACTTGAGATTTGAGAAAAAGACCTTGTCCATTTTTACCACTGGTCACACTATACCATATTGTCTGAATTTAAGAAAAATCGGTCATTTCGGTCATCCATATTTGTAATTTTTAATATTTAACTTATATGGGAGGGGTCACGCCCACTTGACATTTAAAAAAAGAACCTTGCCTATTTAACCACCGGTTAAACCTGTTCATACTGTCATTTTCAATATTTGACTTATATGGGAGGGGTCACGCCACTTGAAATTAAAAAAAAAAAAAAATATGGCCTATTTTATCCATCGGTCACACCTTAACATACTGTCAAAATTTCAGAAAAATCGGGCCTCTCAGTCACTTATATTTGTAATTTTTAATATATGAGTTATATGGGAGGGGTCACGCCCCTTGAGATTTATAAAAAAACGTAGCCTATCTTAACCACCGGTCACACCATACCTCACTGTCAAAATTTCAGGAATGTTAGTATAACTTTATCTACATTTCGAAAATCATCAAAATCAATTTATCCAGTTATAAGCATTGTATTTGTAACGGGGAAGGCGCCATCCCCTTCTCCGATCCTTTTAATTTTTTTCTGAAGTACGGCCAATGGTAATGAATTTACTTTTCTTAAGTTTGAAGTTTCTAACTTTTATGGTTTATATAATTCAATGATAAATACTAAATTTTGCACCATTTGGTCCACTATTTACCCTATTTGGGCCCTTTCTGGATCAAGTTTTGAAACAGAACATATCCTAAAACCACCTTAAGAGAATGTTCTATCTAATTTCATCAAAATCGGTCGAACCGTTTAGGAGTCAACCTCTTTCAAATAAACAAATAAACAAACAAACAAACACATTTATAATATACTAGCTTTATAACCCGCTACTTCGTTAGCGGCACCATTTGAATTGACAAAGTTACAAAATTTACCAAAATAACTTTTTCACTTATTTATCAATTCCGATATAAATTAAATTAAATACTTATTGGTTCTTAAGATACATATAGGACAAAATAAGTACCTACCCTCTACATATTCAAAAAAGTACTACACACGCCTCCCTTATTTTTGTAGCTGACCCAATTTTGATTGCTAACCCAATTTAAATTTTGTTCTTGTCGCTTTTGATTTTGAATATTTTACAAAAGTTTCCTTTTTTTACCCGTTGTTTACCCCTCATCAGCCAAATTAAAAAAAAAAATCCGGATACATGTCCTAATATTTTTATTGCTGATCTTAACTCCATTTTTGTTAATTCAAAAAAATACCAAACACCTGTCACATATTTCTTCAATGTCAATAGAACAGTCCATAAATCATTGATTTATTTATTATTTTATTGATTTAAACAATATGCACAGTTTAAAAGGAAAAAACCTATCTTTAAATTTTTGACCCGTTTTTGTTATTTTCGATTGCGGTATAAATTTTGTTTCTATAATAATTGATTCAAAAATTATATATGGGTCAAAAAGTACCAAAATTTAGTTTTTATCCTTTTTATTCCCTATTTTTAGCTCATTTACGAAAAGTACCTACTAAAAACATGACTTTTTATTTTTCTATTCGATCTAAATCCAATTTAAATTTTTTTTCTGTCGATATTAGTATCAGAGATATAACTTTACTAATGTTTTCATCGATTTTTCCCTTTTTACCCCTTTGATTGACATATCTCTAATTTATACTTCTGACTTCATTAGCTTAAATGAATATTTTCCCGTTTTCACCTTTTTGAACCCCATTTATCGTAAAAGTACCAAGCACATGTTTAATATTTTGTTAATACTTATTGATTGTGGCATAAAGTGAGTCTTTATGTTTATAAGTTCAAAAGATACGTATGGGTTAAAAAAAAGTACAACAATATAGTTTTTACCCTTTTTGCCCTTATTAGTGCCATTTCCAAAAAAAAGTACAGAACACATGTCCCTTTCTTTTTCTAGCCGATTATATGATTTATTCAGTTTCTATCCTGTTTTAACCATAAGCGGCCAAATTAAAAAAAAAATACCGAACCCGTGTCCTTTAATTTTTAACGCTGATCATAGACCAATTTAATCTTTGTTTCTATCACTTTTAATTTAGAAGATATTACGTTACCGATTTTTCCCCCTTTTTACTCCAAAAATTAAAAAAAGGAATCAATCGCGTGTCTTATACTTCTGCAATGTGAATAGACCTGTCTGTAAATTATACTTCTGGCTTTATTTGTTTAAATGATATTCATAGTTTTTACTCTTTTGTGCCTCATTTATCGTAAAAGCGCGAAGCACCTTCTTAATTTTAGTTAGTCCTTATCAATTGTGATGTAAATTGAGTATTTATGTTTATTAGTTCAAGAGATACTTATAGGGTTAATAAAGTACCAAAATATAGTTTTTCCCTTTTTCTCCCTTATTAGTTCCATTTCCAAAAAAGTACCAAACTCGTGTCCCCTTTTTTTGCAAGATGATCCAAATCCAATTTCAACTTTGTTTCTAACGATGTAAATTTCGGAGATATGATGTTACTAATTTATCCATTTTCTGTTTCTGTTTAACCACTAAACAGCACATGTCTTATACTTTTTCAATATGAATCTACCCGTCTGTAAATTATAGTTCTGGCTTCATTAGTTGAAAACCTACCCTTCAATATTTCCCAGTTTTTATCTGTTTTACCTCAATTATCGTAAAAGTACCAAATACGTGTCTAATAATTCTTTATTACTTATCAATTGTGACATTTACAGTTTCTCTATGTTTGTTATTTCAAAAGATACGTATGGGTTCAATAAAAGTACCAAAATATAGTTTTTGCCCTTCTTTACCCTTAATAGTACCATATTCAAAAAAGTACCAAATACGTTTCTCGTTTTTTTAGCCCATCCGAAGCAAATTTCAACTCTATTCCTATCGTTTTGAATTTCGGAGATATGACGTTACTAATATTTCCCATTTTTTCCCTGTTTTAACCCCAAAACGGCCGAATTAAAGAAAAAAGTACCGAATACATGTCCCTTAATTTAAAGTGCCGATTTTAGACCGATTTAGTTTTTGTTTCTATCACTTTTGGCTAAGAAGATATATTTTTACCGATTTTTACCCCCAAAATTAAAAAAGTACCAGACACTTATTTTACTTTTTTCAGTGTCAATTTACCAGCCAATAAATTATGCTTCTGGCTTCATTAGCCGAAAAGATATTCTTAGCTAAAAAGCAAAAAACCTACTCTTGAATATTTTCCCTTTTTTTTACCCTTTCGTCCCACATTAATCGCAAAAGTACCAAATACGTGTTTAATAGTTTTTTAATGCCTATCAGTTGCGATATAAATTATGTTTCTATGTTTATTAGTTCAAAAGATATATATGGGTTAAAAAAGTACCAAAATATAGTTTTTACCCTTTTTTATTCTTATTAGTACCATTTTTGAAATAGTACCAAATACGTGACCATTTATTTTTTTATCCGATTCAAATCCAATTTAAACTTCGTTTGCATCGGTGTTAGTTTGGGAGATATGATGTTACTAATTTCTCCCTTTTCTACCCTGTTTTACCCTTTAAAAGGTCGAATTTCAAAAAAGTACCGAACACGTGTCCCTTAATTTTTAGTGCTGATCTCAGACTAATTTAGTTTTTGTTTCTATCACTTTTGATTTAGAAGATATATTTTTACCCCCAAAATTAAAAAAAGTACCAAAAATGTATTTTATTTTTTCTTTGTCAATTGACCAGTCAATAAATTATACTTCTTGCTTCATTAGCCTAAAAGATATCCATAGCTAAAAACAAAAAACCTACCCTTAAATATTTTCCCTTTTTTACCCTTTTGTACCCCATTAATCGCAAAAGTACCAAATACATATTTAATTGTTTTTTAATATCTATCAGTTGCGATATAAATTATGTTTCTATGTTTATTAGTTCAAAAGATACATATTAGTTGAAAAAAGTACCAAAATATAGTTTTTATCCTTTTTTATCCTTATTAGTGCCATTTCCAAAAAAGTACCAAGCACGTGTCTCCTTATTTTCCTAGCCGATTCAAATCCAATTTCAACTTTGTTTGCATCGATGTTGGTTTCGGAGATATGATGTTACTAATTTCTCCCTTTTCTACCCTGTTTTACCTTCTAAGAGGTTGAACTTCAAAAAAGTACCGAACATGTGTTCCTTAATTTTAAGTGTCAATCTCAGACCAATTTAGTTTTTGTTCCTATCACTTTTGGTTTAGAAGATATACTTTACCGATTTTTACCCCCAAAATTAAAAAAAAGTACCAAACACGTAGCTTATTTCTTTTCAATGTAAATCTACCAGTCAATAAATTATACTTCTAACTTCATTAGCCTAAAAGATATCCATGGCTAAAAAGCAAAAAAACTATCCTTGAATATTTTCCCTTTTTTTACCCTTTTGTACCCCATTAATTGCAAAAGTACCAAATACGTATTTAGTTCTTTTTTAATATCTATCGGTTGCGATATAAAATATGTTTCTATGTTTATTAGTTCAAAAGATACATATGGGTTAAAAAAAGTACCAAAATATAGTTTTTACCCTTTTTCATTCTTATTGGTGCCATTTTCAAAAAAGTACCAAACACGTGTCCCCTTATTTTTGTAGGCGATTCAAATCCTATTTCAACTTTGTTTCTGTCTATGTTGGTTTCAGAGATTTGATATTACTAATTTCTCCCTTTTCTACCCTGTTTTGCCCGCTAGGCGGCCGATTTTCAAAAAAGTACCGAACACGTGTCTCTTAATTTTTAGTGCTAATCTCAAGCCAATTTAATCTTCGCTTCTATCGCTGTTGGTTAAGGAGATATAATGTTACCGACTTTTCCCTTTTTTACCCTTTTAATTGAAAAAAGTACCAAACACGTATTTAATATTTTGTACTGGGCAATCGACCTCCCTATAAAGTTTATTTCTAGCTTTATTGGTTCAAGTGAAATACAAAGAAAAAGAAAAATGGACCTACCCTAAATTTTTTTCCCCGCTTTTTCCCCTTTTTGAACCCTGAATCAAAAAAGTACCAAACACGTGTCTAATATTTTTTTCTTTTGAATTTTGTTACTCTGTTGATTGGTTCAAAAGATACACATGGGTTTAAAAAAGTACCAACATTTTATTTTTACCCTTTTTACCCCCTATTTGTCCCATCTGCTAAAAAGTACCAAACACGTGTCTACTTATTTTTGCAGCTGATCCCAACGCAATTTCAATTTTGGGCCTATGACGTTTACTTCCGGAGATACAGCATTACTAATTTTTCCCTTTTTTATCCCTTTTTACCCCCTTAGAGGCCGAATTTCCAAAAATCCCGTCTTAGTGGATCTATACTTTGAAAAAGGTACCCGCTGTCAAAATTTCAGCTCTCTAGCTTTAGCCGTTTGGGCTGTGCGATGATGAGTCAGTCAATCAGTCAGTCAGTCAGTCACGTTAGAGTTTTATATATATAGATATATAGATAAAAAAATATGCTGCATTTACATGCATACATTGAAGATATACAGATTTATATTATTCTTGAGGTAATTCATAAAACTTGTGGTGATCTTTTGGCAAGATCATTTCTAAATATTGCAAATCATCATATATCCTAGTTGTAATTTCTTTTCTGCCACTGTAAAGTTACGGTAAATAAGACCAATCTACTGAAGAAATAGTTTTATTTATTTCTTGAGGATGTTATTGCCATGCATTTGGGAATCCCAATTTGTAAAAAAAAATATTTTTCCGTTGTCCGGCCAAGACGAATGATTTTCATGAATTGATTGTCCTTCTGGGTGAAGTAGAGGATGTTGGATACCAAGCAACTGTTCTGATTGGTCTTAACTTGGTAAACCCAAACTTATCTTTGTTATCCTAAATCTTAACTCTGGACACTGGTTACCATTCTTATATCAAAGTCTAATTTTTTTCTGGTGGCTTCTTAGATTATTTCGAAACTTTTTAGTAGGTATGCGCAAAAAAAAACAACGTCCAAAAATAAGGGACACCCTAATGTACATGTACCATTTGAAAAAAATAGTTGCCAAAATTTCGTTTTTCCAAACGATGTTTTTATTAATTCTCTTTTGTTCTGCGTTAAAATCTAATTTTTGTAAAAAAGTGCAGTTTACACTTTTGCACTCTTATCTAGCGATGTGATTTATCGCGTATCATTACTATATTAAAAAGATCTTGATTAAATGAATACTTCAGATATAATATTTGAAAAGTATTGTTCTTTCAATTTGTGCATTATATTCTAAAGGTATACTTTGACTATTTAATTGGATATCTGCGCTAAATGTGGATATCTGGGCTATATTTGAAAAGGTAATGGTTAATATTTGACTTACATATGTATGGCTCTGCAGTTAGTTGTGTGATTCTATAAGTCGTTCAAAATTTGCGTGGTATTTTTCTGAAAGTTTTTACGATCTACCCAGGATCTTAGTTTCAGATACATATATAAAATAAATACTCTACTCTATTTCATATTTTTATACCCTTCACCAATAGGTGAAAGGGTATTATAAGTTTGTCATTCAGTTTGTAATTTCATTATTAGTCTTAGACCCCATAAAAATTATACCGATCGACTCAGAATCGCCAGGAGAGTCGATTTAGCCATGTTCGCCTGTCTGTCTGTTGAAATTAAGTTTGTGGAGCTCCTGGTGGGTGTACCCACCATATATAATTCAACATTTTTTTTAAATAATGTTTAAAAAACAATTTTAAATATGTCAATTTGGTTACATCGGTATCTTTTGCTTTGGCGACATCTCGCTTACTGATCCACCGATTTTGATAAAATTTAATAGTGTGCTACGTTGAATGATTTCCTAAATTTAAAAAAAAAAAACACAGTTTTTTGACCAAATTAATTTTTTTTATGAAAAATACAGTTTTTAAATTCTTATCGAGTTTTGAATTCTGTAGCTTATAGACCGATTTTGATGAAATTTAATATCATGCTGCAATGTAGTATTGTCTAAAATCTGATATATAATTCGATTTTTTTTTTTTGTAATATTGTTTTTTAAAAAACTTTTTCTAAAATATGCCAAATTTGTGTACATCGAAATATTTTGCTTTGGCGATATCTCAGTTACTGATCTACTGATTTTGATGAAATTCAATGGTGTGTTGCGTTAAAATTTGATATACAGTTCAAAAAACTTTATGTTTTTTGAAAAAACATAGTTATTTTGAGAAATTCAGTTATTAAAAAAAATTTTAATTCCCATCGAATTTTAAATTTTGGCGATATGTTGTTTATAGAAAATAAAAAAATTGTAATTTAGCATCGAATTTCGAGTTTTGGCTATATCTCAGTTGTAAGTAGAACTATATGTTGCAATTTAATAGTGTACTTCGTAGAACATCTTAACATCTAATACATATAAGTTATGTCGGTATGCCATCTAGAAGTTTATTAAACTTGATTTCAGCATACCGAAATATCATATCTTACGTAACTGTTGTTGCCAGAAGTCTAATCAAAATATTCTCATAAAAGCAACCATTTAATCGGTCCTCTAATTTTAAAGATATATGCATTTAAATACGACCTCTCTCAAGATGCGAAATGTTACAATGTTGTGTAATATAAAACAAGGTTATTCACTAATTAAAGTATTATTCATATATCGCCTAAAAATTAAATGTATGAGGCGTGTTAATTATCAAGATTTGAAACTTTTTCAGATTCGAAAATCAATATACATATATTAGTATTTTTGTAGGATGCACCTAAATCAGTCTGCAGAAACATACATACTTGCAATTGACCAAAAACTCTTTCCACTCTGCACTTTACATTTGTAACACCATTGGTGAAGGGTTTTTAAGGTTCGGCATAGCCGAACATGGCACTCTTACTTGTTTCGAATTAATAGAAAATTGTTAAATGGTCCAAGGTATCCATCCTTCTTAGACGTTGATGACCTTTAAAGTGGAAAAGCTGCCTTGCAAAATGATTTGGGTGAACGTGCAGATTGGAAATGTATTTGGTACAGAACCTTCTAATCTCTTCTTGGACAAGGGGAACATTCAAGTCTTTCAGAATGTTGTTATTTCATATATACCAAGGGGCGCAGGTTATTAAACGTAACAGCTTGGATTGTCTTCTTTGTAATTTGGCGATGTTCGAGGTAGAAGCCGTTCACCATAGCTGAATACCATATGTACATATTGGTCTAATTATAGTTTTGTATAAAAGCACCTTGTAGTCTAACTCTAAAGCAGATTGTGTCCAATAATCCAGTTTAGTTCTGCGGATTTTAATTTTATCTGAGTTATCTTGCTGCCAATGTGATGGGAAGATACTTAACGTGAGAGTTGGTCAAATTGTTAATCTTAATTGCAGGGCAGTTATCTCTCCTTAGAGTAAACGTTACATGAACGCCAAGGGTCGGATTTACTTACTTACGTACTTAACTTTTTAAGAGTTTATGTGCACTTGCTGGAAGCAGATTTACAATTTTACTTACAAGTCCCTCATGCCAGATCTTATCGAATGATTGCGAAATATCGATTAACAAGGCGGAACAGTATTGCTTATTTTCGAAGGCTTTCCTGATCATTGTTATTCTATGAACTTGTTCAACTTTACCATGACATTCTCGGAAACCGAATTGATGATCAGGAATAATATCCAACCAATTTATGATTTTGCTTAAAATGGAAATAAGTAGCTTTTCAAACAATTTCGAGATAATTGAAAGTAAGCTTATAGGCCTACAAAATGAAACTTGAGTAATGTCCTTGTCTGGCTTTGGAATCATAACGATTTCTGATATCCTCCAGGGCATTGGAAAATAATAAAATTCTTATAGCTGAAATTGGAAGATTGATAACACAGGGCACTATATACATTTGATGTATCACAAAAAAGGTAAAATTTTTAAATTCTATGGCAAGATTTTTTTTTTAATTTTTTTTTTTAAATTGCAATTTTTTTTTAGACGTTTCTTCAAATAATTAATGATAACTCAAAAAAATAAAATCAGAAAAATTGAGATTTATATAATTAATTCGTCTAAATATCGCGTTTCAATCGGATCAATAGTATCGGAGTTATAATAAAAACTTAAGAAAAAAATATATTTTTTACGTAAAAATGGCAAAAATTTTCGTTTTAAAAAAATCATGAAAAATCGAAAACGGCAAAAAACTTCCAGATTTATTATCGAATTTATTAAAAATTTAGTGAATTCGCTTTTGGTTTTTTGCTTGATATACGCATTATAGCGGGTTTTCAAATGTATGAAAAAAATAAATTTTCCAATTTCAAGGGGTGCATGTCGGATTATTGTGAGACTTGGTGAGAAACTTCCACCCACAAAATTTAAGTCGAATTGGACAACGTTAACACATAGCGCATAGGCCCCAAATCTGAAAAATAGAGTTTAAATCGAAAAAAATTGACAAATTTTTAGTTTTTGCAAAACGAAAGCTATTTATTCCCCCTTTTACAAAAAGTGGATTTTCAACCTCAAGCATGTGTTCTCAATCAGGAAGTTCAGATCCAGAACTACCTATATCTGAAAATGACGAGTTCGGGTGCAGAAGAGGACGATTTTGTCTACTGCACGGATATTCCTGGTTTGATGACTGCCATGGGATTACATAGATATGATTCAAGCGAATGGCGTTTAATTATTGACTTATCAAAACGCAGCTTGACGTGTGTCCTTTTGCACAATGGAAATAAATTTCACTCCTTGCCAATCGCACATTCAACCAAGGTAAAAGAAGAATACTCTGTAATTGCATTGGTCATGAAGAAGATAAAGTATAATGAACATAACTGGGTAATTTGTGTTGATATTAAGATGGTGAATTTCCTATTAGGTCAACAAAGTGGCTATACCAAATACCCTTATTTTTTATGTTTTTGGAACAGCAGAGCTAAGTCAGAAAACAATGGCCTTATAGGGAAACACTGGATCCAGGTATGCCGAATGTTATAAATGTACCTCTGGTGCCCCGAGATCGCATCATATTACCCCCTCTTCACATTAAACTTGGTCTGATGAAACAATTTGTTAAAACACTTAACAAAGATGGTGAATGTTTCCAGTATATTTCAAGGAAGTTTCCAAGTTTGAGTATGGAAAAGCTGAGAGCAGGAATATTTGACGGCCCACAAATTCGCAAATTGGTCAAAGATACCGATTTTCTCAGTTCAATGTCAGAAATTGAGAAAAATGCATGGGATTCGTTTGTATGGGTTATTCAACATTTCTTAGGAAATAACAAGGATTATGTTGCGCACGTTGAAGAGATGTTAATTCACTTCTAGAATCTTGGATGCAACATTAGCATCAAGTTACATTACCTTCACAGTCACTTAGATCGTTTTCTTGAAAATCTAGGAGTCTTAAGTGAGGATTGGGGCGAACGATTTCACCAAGATATTCGGACAATGGAGGAAAGATACCAGGGTCGCTGGGATGCACACATGATGGCAGATTTTTGCTGGAGTATTCAGAGTAACACTTCGTTATTCAATAATAGAAAATGTCATAAAAGAAAATTTCAAAGTTTGTAGTATATAATATTTATTTATTTATTTCCTTTTTTTAAGTTGTAATAAATTTAAATAATAAAATATAAAATAAAAGAAAATACATGAATAAAACAATGAAATGCATTTTCGATCTAATCCATCGATTTGACTTAGTCACATTTTTTGGTCAATTGCCTTCGGCAAGTCCTCAAGGACATGTAATGGCCAGTGCAAACTGTAGTAACTCGAAAACTGTTAAACCGATTTTAAAGATATGTAGCTTATTGGAAATCTCATTGTGTTTGCCCTAAGGACCAGGATCCACTTTTTTGCAAAAGGGGGAATAAATAGCGTTAATTTTGCAAAAACATAAAAATTATAAAATTTTTCCGATATAAACTTGATTTGTCAGCTTTAGGACCTGGGCGACACGTGTTAGCGTTGTCTAATCTGGCTAAAATTTTGTGGGTGAAAGTTCCTCACGAAATCTCACAATAATCCTACCGGCACTCCTTGAAATTCTAAAATCTATTTTTTTCACACATTTGAAAAACCCTGTATACGTATATCAAGCAAAAAAACTAAAATTTTGTGAAAATGAGCGAATTCACAAAATTTTGAATAAATTCGAAAAAACTCAATCGATTTTTATGGTCGATATCTTATTTTGTTGCTATTATATGTCGCTATGCGATAAAATAATAAATCTGGAAGTTTTTTGCCGTTTTAGATTTTCATGATTTTTTTAAAATGAAAATTTTTGCCATTTTTATGTAAAAAATATATTTTTTGCGATATATAGACGAATTAAAGGCTGTAAATCTCAATTTTTCTGATTTTATTTTAATAATATCGGACCAGTAGTTTTTGAGGTATCATTAATTGTTTGAAGAAACGTCTAAAAAAATTGCAATTAAAAAAAAAAAAATTTTTTAAAATCTTGCCATAGAATTTAAAAATTTTACCATTTTTGTAAAAAGGTAGTCATGATACATCAAAATTGTATAGTGGTTTTAAGAGCACATGAAATTTGTTTATTTTGTTGTGCTGTGTAATCATTGACGAAGAAATTCTATCAATTCCAAAAGACTTGATAGAAGCAATGTAAGGCGAAGTTTCAATGGAGAAAGCACGTTGTTGTCTATAATATCAGAGCTTATGTCGGAGTCTGTTTCGTTTGAAGTAAAAACCTTTTCTAAGTGATTCGCATTATAATCACCAGCCGCTATGAATCTTGAGCCAAGTGTATTGAAAAAATCATTAAATTTATCTTTTTTAACGTTATGTCTTGGAGGACAATATATTGAAGACAATATAATTTTATAATCTGTGAGATTTATAGATGTTGCCTGAATATATTCTTTTTCGTTATCTGGCAATGGAAACTATTTTATTTTATTGTGCACTAGTATTGCTGTGCCACCATATGCTCTGCCATTTGGATGTTTAGTTTCATAGTAAAAAAACCATTTACTCTGAAGCAATTTTTTGGAGTAAAATGCGTTTCAGAGACTAGAATAACGTCTATTTCCCGCTCGTTCAGGAAATGTTCATCTTCCTTTTTGTGCTGGCTAAGGCCGTTTGCGTTCCAAAAACATATTTTCAAAGGATCAATTTTCTTTCCAACAAAATTTGCATAAGCATGCTTTGATTTCTCATCAGCTCTTGGAACATATTTTGCATGTTGGACATGAAGTTATTCATTGTTTCAATAAGCTTTGGGATTCTTTATTTTGAATTGACCCTTTTTAACCATATAAGCGTAGGAGATGCTCATTGGAAGTGGGGGATTATTTTGATTTGAACCATTGTTTGAGCGATCCGGAACAGTAGGAAGCGATGGGAAATAGGAACCTTGGTATTTAGCGGAATTAGTTCTACGCGATGAGGAAGTTTGTTGTCTAAGACGTAAAAATACATGACATCCACAGAAGTTATCTGTATGGTTTTGTCCGCAATTACTGCACTTTATTGTTGAGTCGTTTTTATGATTAGAACACTCGGAAGTTTTGCGTATATCAAAGCATATTACACATACTGTGGGCAATTTACAATAGGATATGGTATGCCCGAATTCCTGGCAACTTTGGCATTGAGGAAGATCTCTGCGTTTAAGTGGCTCTTCCCAGGGTTTAATATTTAGTTTTTAGTTTTTTCCCCTAATTATCATATTCGAAGTAAATATGAATCGTATTCATATTTTTATTTTAAACAAAGATAAAATATGACACCTCTCACCTTTTCATTTAAGTAAAAACTGAAACCAAAAACTATTTCCAAAATTTCATATATAAATTTGCTATTTCCTTCTCATATTTTCGTCGTGTGCTAAAATGATTTTAGCTTTTAGGAACTATTTTGTACGACAGTAAAAAGAATGAATATGAATTTTTTCATTTTAGCATTTAGTTTTATATTCTTAGTTATGAAAACGAAAATGTTTCTCGCAGTAAAATTTATTCTCATAACTATTTTGAAAATATGAAAAATAAAAATTTGACTAAAATGAATTAAAAAGGTCGACTGCCACTGACTAGAGACAAAAACTATCAAGAAATATAAAACAAAGAATCAAGAAACCTTCACAAATATTTCATTAAATTTAATTGGCATAAGTAAAATTAATTATTTAAAAGTGATCTTGAGGGGGTGGGGAGGGTGGTAGATAGAATTATTTATTAATAAGTTAAATTTGTTTTAAACTGACTCCACTCTACCAGGAGAACAGAAAAACAAGAACATAAGTTTCAATAACATATTTTTTCTTCTTTATGTTGTTGTTTTTGTATACAATTTTTTTGCCTTGTTTGTTTTTTAAGTTATTTTTGTTGTTTTTCTATGCAGTAATTCGCTGGTAAGTTTTTTTAAGATCAAAAAATTAACCTTGCAGTTTGAAGGCATAAATTGTCACTAGAACTAAAAAAGCAACTAGGTTTGCCAAATTTTCAGCGTGTTCGTTTGTAAAACTAGGGTCAATATTAGATTTTTTAAAACTTTACTTGTAGAGAGTAACAAAATAAAGATTCTGTAATATATGTCTTTTGTCGTTTAAAACAAAATCAGAGACCACTTCTAGTTTTAAATGCAACGTTTCCTTGTAAAACTGTTGGGTAATCTTTACAGCATTACAAAGTTCTAAAAATACGAAAAATATACTTAACAGTTGCTTGTTAGTTTTTCTGTTTTTCTATTACATCAACTTACATTAAGCAAGTCATACCCAATATTTTTCATCCATTTTATCAGGAAAATAGAAAACGAAGTTTCTTTCATAAAACAGATTTTTTTTAAATTTTCTCTTATGTTGTTGTTTTTGTATAATAAATGTTTTTTGAGTTTGTTTTCTTTAAGTTTTTTTTGTTGTTTTTCCATAAAATGGATAAAAAAAATTGGTCTGCGCTTCCCTAAATCTGAATTAAATCAAAATTAAAAGTGATCTTGAGGGTGGTGGTCTTAGAAAGAATTAATAAGTTAAATTTGTTGCTTACTTTACCAGGAGAACGGAAAAACAACAACATAAGTTACAGTAACATATTTTTCTTCTTTATGTTGTTGTTCTTGTATAATTTTTTTTGTGTTTGTTTTTTAAGTTTTTGTTTTTGTTGTTTTTCTATGCAGTAACATCGCTCGTATATTTTTAAAGAACCTTGCAGTTTGAAGGCATAAATTGTCACTAGAACTATAAAAGCATCTAGTCTTGCCAAATTTCCAGCGTGTTCGTTTGTAAAAATAGGGTCAATATTAGAAATTTTAAAACTTATCTTGTAGGGAGTAACAAAGTAAAGAAAATTAGTGACCACATCTAGTTTTAATGTCAACGTTTTCCTGCAAAACTGTTGGGTACTCTTTACAGCATTACAAAGTTCTATAATGCAAAAAATATACTTAACAGTGCTAGATTTTCTGATTTTCTATTACAATCAATTCCGATTTAGCAAGTGCAGACCAATATTTTTCATTCATTTTACCAGAAAAACAGAAAGCTAAGTAAGTTTCAATAACAGATTTTTTTTTTTAAATTTGTTTTTGTTCTTTTTCTATGCAGTAAATCGCTCGTATGTTTTTAAAGATGTTTTTAAAGAAAATTTAAAAAAAATCTGTTTTATGAAAGAAACTTCGTTTTCTATTTTCCTGATAAAATGGATGAAAAATATTGGGTATGACTTGCTTAATGTAAGTTGATGTAATAGAAAAACAGAAAAACTAACAAGCAACTGTTAAGTATATTTTTCGTATTTTTAGAACTTTGTAATGCTGTAAAGATTACCCAACAGTTTTACAAGGAAACGTTGCATTTAAAACTAGAAGTGGTCTCTGATTTTGTTTTAAACGACAAAAGACATATATTACAGAATCTTTATTTTGTTACTCTCTACAAGTAAAGTTTTAAAAAATCTAATATTGACCCTAGTTTTACAAACGAACACGCTGAAAATTTGGCAAACCTAGTTGCTTTTTTAGTTCTAGTGACAATTTATGCCTTCAAACTGCAAGGTTAATTTTTTGATCTTAAAAAAACTTACCAGCGAATTACTGCATAGAAAAACAACAAAAATAACTTAAAAAACAAACAAGGCAAAAAAATTGTATACAAAAACAACAATATAAAGAAGAAAAAATATGTTATTGAAACTTATGTTCTTGTTTTTCTGTTCTCCTGGTAGAGTCGAGTCAGTTTAAAACAAATTTAACTTATTAATAATTTCTATCTATCTACACCCTCCCCACCCCCTCAAGATCACTTTTAAATAATTAATTTTACTTATGCCAATTAAATTTAATGAAATATTTGTGAAGGTTTCTTGATTTTATATTTCTTGATAGTTTTTGTCTCTAGTCAGTGGCAGTCGACCTTTTTAATTCATTTTAGTCAAATTTTTATTTTTCATATTTTCAAAATAGTTATGAGAATAAATTTTACTGCGAGAAACATTTTCGTTTTCATAACTAAGAATCAGTGTGGCCAGAACTAAAAAAATTTTGGAGCTAAAACCATTCAAAAATAATGCTAAAAAGTGCTAAAAAATCTTTTACAGAGCTAAAAAACAGAGCTAAATTTGTTTAAGCGTATTTTTGACAATATTACAGAACTTTTTTTAACTCTTAATAAAAAAATTTGTAAAACGATATGTATTTCAGAGTTTTACTATAAACAATTCATTTGATAACAATTAACGTACAAAAAACAATTTTATGTAGCATATGAAAACGTATAATATAACTTCAGTCACATAAAATAGTTTATTCAATAACAAACAAAACAAAGTTACATAAATCATAAGCATGTTACATAGCAGGTCTGAAGTATTAGTCTTAACAAACATAAAATAGTTTGTTGAAATAAATGAAAAAGGATAACTAAGGGTAAAAGAATTAAAATATTATGTATTAAACAATCGAGTACATCATCAAAAGTATTAGTTTCTGACTTTAATTTGGGGGTCACAATAATGCTCTAAAAGAGTCAACTGTAAACAGATTAATGGATAAATTTGCCGAAACGCGCCTTCCACCAGGTCGATGAAACCACATCATACAGCCAGAGAAATCAGAATAGATCGTGCGATTAAACACCTTTAGATTTTTTATTTGGGGTTTTTTAAGTCGATGGTTTACGCAAATAAGCCGACGACGACTCAAGCCTTAAAAGAGAAAATTGGACGCTGTATTAATGAAATATCGTAGCATTTATGCAAAAAAGTCATTGAAAATTTCATTAAAAGATCGCGTGTGTGTCAGCAAAACAGCGGCGGCCATCTGCTCGATATCTTGTTCCATGCATAATCTTATTCTGTCTACTTTACGATATTATAAAGTTTCACGATTTTTTTAAATATCTGTGTTTTATTTAAAATTTCGTTCTAGTTGGGACACCCTTAAATATTTCCGTCGTATTTTCTTAGTAATTCTGAGCAAATTTCAGCATTTGTTTAACATTTTTAGCACGCATCTTATATAAAGAATAGAATTCATTGTAGTTAAACCCATACGATTTCTAACTTTGGTTTTTAATAGGTTCTTTCCACTAAAAACTCTTTCAACCTCAGCATTACTAAATGGCAAAAGAAGAAAATTCATTACATAAGAGGCGAAATTTTTAAATAGAATTTCATTCAAAGAACATTTATGAGACTTAAGCTGTTTTAATCACATTTTATGGGTTTATTTATATTTTTCCCCAAAAGAAACATTTAATTTAAAATAAAAAGAACGGAATTTTGTTAGATTAAAAAATGCCAAAAATGCTAAAAATATTTTGAAAAAATGCTAAAATTATGCTAAATGCAAAACGAAAATTTTGGAGCTAAAAAAAAATAAATTATGCTAAATCTAGCTCCAAAAATGCTAAAATGGCCACACTGCTAAGAATATAAAACTAAATGCTAAAATGAAAAAATTCATATTCATTCTTTTTACTGTCGTACAAAATAGTTCCTAAAACCTAAAATCATTTTAGCACACGACGAAAATATGAGAAGGAAATAGCAAATTTATATATGAAATTTTGGAAAAAGTGTTTGGTGTTAGTTTTCATAATAGCGAAAGGTGGTTTTGTTTCATATTGTTGGCATAATTTTATATGAAATATGAAATATATGACTATTTTAAAACTGCTATAGCAGTTTATTTAAACCCTGGCTCTTCCACAGTAATTCTGCCGTTAAGTAAATATCTTAAGTTAAAGATAGGATGAGGTTGACTCTTTTTCAGTTGGGAAGGATTAAACGATATTTTAATTCTGAAAAGAGGTTGAGGAATTTTATTTTTATTTAGTATATTTTAAACAGACTTCACTTCATAACCTTTAACTTCAAGAGCGCTTTTAATTTCATCAATAGGAACCGAGCTATCAATGCCTTTAATTACCACATACAGGCCTTTAGCACTTTTTAATTGGAATGTATAGTAACATTTGTTATTTAAACGAAAAAAATAACCACTTTATTGTAATGTTTTTCCAAGTAGATTTGGATTTCAGTTTCGAATACATTACCTCTACGAATAAAACAACATGGAAATTGTCTTTGCCTACAATTCTGGATAAGTCATTAACCAGGGCATTATTAGTTTGCTCCCTCAGATATATAGGTGGAGGTTACCGACATGTCTCCTACTTGTGGACAATTATTAAATCTGGCCTGTTTCAGAAGGGGTTCCTGACGCATTACCACAGCACTCGACTTACGTTTTGTTATAATACCTGTTTTAACTGGTTTATTAGCCATAATATTGGAATTATTATTATTATTTTTATCAATATCACTTGCACTTTTTTCACTGTTGTGCAGTGTATTAACCCTGCTATGATGTTAGAGTCTTTTGATGACCCAAGTATTTAACATTACCGTATTTCTAACTAGTGGAAAATATTTGAAAGTTCTTTCTACTCAGTGCACCAATTGTTGAAATATATTGAATTCAATTAGTTTTATCACTATTTTAGGCTTCGACAATTTTTTATTGCAAGTGTATACACATATCATGTTGGGGTCATTTTATGACCCTCTATCATTTTTGTAATATAAATAATAAATATTTAATGTAACATGTGTTTTTTGCATTTGTTTTTTATAAACCGCCATGGTATAGCAGGTAAGGCATCCACCTTATCTAACTAATGCACCAGAGGTCCCAAGTTCGATCCCTGGACAGACCCACTTGAAAAAAATTAAAATTTTCAAAAAAGCATGTTACCTCATAACTCAGCTAGCCACTGGTTATTGAGTATTTGGCTATGTAAAACTTATCTAACAAACTAATGCATTTGCCGTTTGGAGTCGGAGTTAAAACGTCCCTTTCAATGAGTCTAAAAATGGAATCTGATGCAGCTCATTGTCTGAGAGACAATTTAGAATTAGAATTTTCTCAATTAAAAAAATGTGGGTTTAAAATATGACCCGAACATCATGTGTGTAATTTTTTTCTAACATAGTATGAGGGTTAAGTAAATTTGAAGACTCGCTTGCGTCTGTTTTTTTTGCACTGACTGTATTGACAATAGTATTCTGATTGTTTATGTTTATGATTTCTTTTTCTTTACTGTTTTCACAAGTTGTTGGCGCAAATGTAACTTTGTTGTTCTCACAATTTGTTCTTGTTAATTGTTTTGGCGCAAATGTAACCAGCGATGCCAACTCTACCACTTTTGTAGTAGATCTACTACTTTTGAGTATCTACACTCTACCACTTTTTAAGTAGAATCTACTACTTTTTTAAGTTATTTCAAAATTATGTTAAATCAATTTTTCGTTACCAAAAATGCAACATTGAACACCTGTTTCAAAATAATATATATGTTTTTTGTAACATGTTCTTCTTTTTAGATGTATGCCCCTAATACCGCAGCGAATTGTATTAGGAATGGAAGCTTTTAAAAAATATAACTTTTCATTACTCTCTAGAAGAAAATATACATACGTGTTGAACATTTTTGGCAACATGTTTCTAGAACAATGTTGGGCAAAGTCTCTCTGATTGTCTCTTACTTTGTATTTTGCCTACCCCTAGGGTTAGCAAAATTAAAAATCAGAGAGACTTGACTGTTGTAGAACAGCAGTGGACGTTTCACCAAACAATTGTTAATCAACGCCTCTCTTTTTTCTTATGCTCTTTAGTTAAGCCGTTATTTTGATCAAATTTTGTTGTTTTTTCTTCCTGATACACTTTTTTTTTATAATAATATAAGATATCTATAGAAAGATATTTTTTTCTATAGAAAACAAATAATTAATATTTGTTTACTAAAAATAACAAAAAAAAAAGTACAATACTCCTCCTCATGTTCATTCTTTGCTGGTTCGGCGGTAACTGAAATAAAACAGAAATAAACAACCAAATTTATATCGATTCGTGCTTCTGCCAGTGTATCCTCTCTTTCGCTCACAAATACAATCACATTTTCTTTTTGTCCATCAATGTTCTAGAATAATAAAGGTGACAACGAACAAATGTTTCCTTTGACACAAAAATTGCTTGTGCTTCCACATAGTAGTGCCAATATTAAAAGACTATTTCGGCAGTTAATTAACTTAAAAATTCTAATAGGAATAAACTTTCTACTAACACTCTTCAGGGAGTGTAAATGCTTACACCAACAGATGAACATTTGAATTTTTTAGTAAAACCATGTATTCTTTTAAGGATTCGAATAAAAAATTATTTTTTATAAGCTCTTGTTTATTTTTCAAATTACATTAAATATGTATGTATATTTATTGATACATGTGCTACACTATTTTTTAAACAAAACATTCAATAAAAGGGTAAATATTCGATCTTAAAAATTCTTTAAAAGCTTGAATAAAAAAAGTGGTAGATCTACCACTTTTTGAAAATAAATTTTGTGGAATCTACTACTTTTTTATGTCGAATCTCTCACAAAGTGAAATTTTTGGTTGGAATCACTGAATGTAACATCAATTGAGTTGATAGAGGGGGAAAGAGATCGTGCTCTTTCAAGTGGCTTTGCTGTTAAGTAGTACCTATTGTACTCTTTATCATAAACATTTTTGTTTTCACTTGACTCTGTTATGGAAATGTAACAGAGAGGGAGCCAATTTTTCTGTTGAGTCTCACTCATGCACTTTTCTTTTTATTAAATTTGTTTGAAAATTTTATAATTGTTTATTTTTGTTTCATGAAATATTCAGTGACTCCCGTCACTTCACTAATATATTTAAAAAATCGTCCTTTTTCGATAATACATGTTTGAAGTTGTTTTTTTAATTTTTTTTTTATATTTTTTTCTGTTGGTTTCTTTTTAAAGAAAAGAACCAAAAACACGTCAGTCTCTTAGCAAAGAATGTTAGGTTTTAAATAAAGTGACCGAATATAAGTGACTATTAAAAATTATTCAATTACCCCAAAGAATATTCGGTTACTTGTTTTAAAGTTATTCGGTTACTCGAATGAATACTACTCTGCTCATCGAGAATTTTAATTAAACTTCAGTCTTTTAAATAAGAAATACTCGGTTACTCGGGTAACAAATATTTAGTTATTCAGGTTAAAATAATCCGGTTTCTCGAATAAATATTCAGATAATAGAGTAAGATAATAATTGGCCAGTCGCACAGTGTGTCGCGTAAAACATGCTAGGTGGACAAAATTATTTTATGTTATGTAAAGATGTTTATACATAGTGGTAGTCATATTGAGTTATTATTGACAGTTTTTGGTTAATTTTATGTGTGGGTTATTTTGTTAAAATTAGATAAATTAATGGGGAAATATTTACATGCCAAGGTAAAAATAGCTGCCTAACTTTATTACTACCATCGGAGTCTTGTGATGAGTTGTAGTCATATACAGGCGAGTTTTTTTCATTCTTTGTGTATTTTAATCACTTCTTAAAAAAGGCTACCCTTGAAATAGAGTGTTCTGAAAAAAATAAAGTCTGCTAAACAATATGTATATTTTTACGAACAATAAAGATATTTCCGCGTAATGTCAAAAAACTATCCCGGTCAGATTTGAATTTCTGCATATTCTGAAATTTTTCTTATACAAAAAATACGCTAAAATATATAGGATATTTAAAATATTGCTAAAAATTAAACTTAATAAATTTTGATTAAAAAAATACATTAAAAATAGTACTTACCCTCATTATTAATATCCATCACAAAATTTTTTAAAATATTACACAATTACAATTTGTCACTAAATTTAAATTGAGGGTTTGAAAAAGTTGTATTAAAAATATGACTTCTGACCAATTTAACTCATCTATTTCGAATTTAACAAACGATATTCGGGGTTTGGAAGTGTTATGTATGTTTTGCAAAAAAAGAAACTGGAAATTATAACATGAATTTTGTCCACCTAGCATGTTGTACGCAACACACTGTGAGTCGGGTTAAAATTGTTTGGTTACTCGAGTAAATATTATGCAGTTACTCTAGTGAAAACTACTTTATTACACGAGTAAAAATCATACATGGGCATACTGCATTACTTTTTTACTGCACTAAGCGTTTCAGTAATCAGTAAATGTTTACTGACTAATAAAAAAATTTTCAGTATTCAGTAAATTTTACTGAATACTGAAAAAATATATCAGTATTCAGTAAATTTTACAGATTACTGAAAAACAAATCAGTATTCAGTAAGTTTTACTGATTACTGAAAAAAAATTCAGTAATCAGTAAAATTTACTGATTACTGAAAAAAATTTCAGCATTTAGTAAATTTTACTGATTACTAAAAAAATTTTTCAGTATTCAGTAAATTTTACTGATTACTGAAAAAAAATCAGTAAATTTTACTGCTTAATGATAAAATTGCTGTATCTAGAGATTTTCAACAAAAAATTAAAAAAAAAACACTTTTTTATTTTAACACAAAAATGTCATTGTGGACAAGTACTTAGTAAGTAATGGTACTTCAAAAAGCCCATCTATGGTACTTGCTTTATTAAATTACAAATAATGATTAAAATAACCCGTCAAAACTTTTGATTTCCAAGTAATGAGATAAACATCTTAAATACTAAATACGAACTACTTACTCATAAGCTGTTTAAGTCGTTTTACATTATCATGATGATATCATTGGAGGTAAGTACTTACCAATTGCAGAAAAATAGGGAGTTTTTTTTAAGTTAAAGAAAAATTTTTTTGCTTTTAATTTTTTGATCATAACTTTTTTGTAATCCAAATTTTTCCTACACTATATTAGGGATAACTGTAGAAACGGTAAAGTAAAACAACTCTTATAAACACACCAATATAATCTGAACCAAAAATAGATTATAAAGACTCCATTGTGCTAACAAGTTTTTCATTAACATTTTTAAAAAAGTCAAAGATAAATACATTTTTATCATAAAATTTTATCAAGAAATATTTGAAATAATCTTGGCTATATTTTTGCCCAACATATTTACTGCATATTTTTAAGTGCTGACCAGCTATTTGGGAAAAAAGGTATCATCTTTTTTAGGCATCATGCTAATATTGGGAAACTTTGGTGGCCCATAAAAATAAAATGGCCACTAAATTGGCCAAACTGAGTATAAGGTTTTACTACAATTTAATAGTAGAATAGCACCTATATATAGTCACGACCTTGCACTTTTCAAAAGATGTTTATTTGTTGTGTAGTGTAATTCTTGCTTTTTAATTATATAGTGAAAACCTACGGATACTGCATTCGATAATCAGTATTACTGATTTTTTCTGTATTCAGTAAGTTTTACTGATTACTGAAATTATTTTCAGTAATCAGTAAAATTTACTGAATACTGATTTTTTTTCAGTAATCAGTAAAATTTACTGAATACTGAAAAATGTTTTAAGTAATCAGTAAATTTTACTGAATACCGAAAAATGTTTTCAGTAGTCAGTAAAATTTACTGAATACTGAATTTTTTTCCAGTAATCAGTAAATAAAAAAATACTGAAAAAGTACTGGTACTGCAAAGTGCCCATCTATGGTAAAAATCTTTCAATTACACGAATATTACGGAGTTATTTTTATTCAAGTAACGAAATAATATATAGGTCCTCGATTTACAGAGTAATTTTTTACACCGAGTAATCGAATAATTTTTATTTGAGTAACCGAGTAATTTTGGTATGTAACAGAATATTTTAACTCGAGTAAAAATGACCAAGAGTATTACTGAAATATGTACATTAGAGTGTCCCACCCTTGTATGGAGGATATTAAACTTTGCAATACAGAAAGATGTACCCCCAAATTTTCTACATTTGACCCCAATAATCCAAATACAAAGTTTCATTCAGATCGGATATCGGAAATTTTAAAAAAAATTAGCTTTTTATAGGAAATTGTTTAAAAATTTAAAAAAAAAATTAATATACTATTTATAAAAAAAATTTTCCAAAACTGACTATTTAAAGGATTTTTTTTTTAAATTTTCGATTTATAGGAAATTTTTTGAAAATTGACTATTTATAGGAAATTATTTAAAAATTAACTACATACGTATTGGAAATTAAAAAAAAATTCTAAAAATTCAGATCCCTGATTATTTGATGGTTAATTTCTAAAAAAATATAAAAGAAAGAAGATTTTGGAAATATATTTTAGCACGCATATTACACATTTTTAAGTAGTTCTTTGTAAGTTTAAGACGGGAACCTTTTTGAGCTATGGGTTCGCAAGGGCTAATTTATATAAACATGAAACTAAAGACTCCTTTGGAAAATTTGTTAAATTTTCGTTGAAATATAACAATAAAAACATGTAATTTTTAGTACATTTTTGGAAAAAAATTAACATTTTTAAAATTTTACTTTTGACCCTGGCAATAAAAGGGTTAATGACATTCGATTTCAGCCAAAGTTCTAATATATCTGTGGCAATATGGAAGAATAGCTTAAGTCGAAAATTGAAGTTTTGAGATATTATCAATTTTGTGTAATTTTTCTTTTGCTTCATTTCTGCGAATAATTTATGTATTAATATATTAGTAACATGTTTATTAGAGAAGAAGAATGAATATTTAAAAAAAAAATATTGTTAAATTCAGAATATTTTACGTTTTTTCTACTTAAGCTCTTCTTCGAAACTGAAAGTTGCGTGGAACTGGACCTTAAGTAACTTTAAGCGGTTCTGTTTGAATAAAAAGTATATATTGTGTTTTTTTATGTAAACATAAGTTGTTTGAAAATAATGACTTTATCTTTTCAAGGTCAACATTTTACAGCTTAAGTGAAGTTAAGCGAAATTGTTATATGATAAAAGATAAATATGAATATGTACACAAAATTATATGTACATAAGCTGTTTTGGTCAATGCATTATTGATTCAAAAAACTTAAGCTAAAAAGTAAACGTTCATAACGTTGATAAAAAACCGAGTTTTTTAAGACGGACTAAACACATTTAAGCGCCTTTGCTTCTGTAATGCAATAAACACCTTAACTCAATTCTATCTTATGTCGACTTAAGCTACTCTTCCATATTGCCACAGATATATTTCTACTCATTAAAGAAATTATTTACAGTTTTGTTTATAAAAACTGCTAATATAACATACTAGCTTTATAACCCGCTACTTCGTTAGCGGCACCATTTAAATTGACAAAGTTACAAAATTTACCAAAATAACTTTTTCACTTATTTATCAATTCCGATATAAATTAAATTAAATACTTATTGGTTCTTAAGATACATATAGGACAAAATAAGTACCTACCCTCTACATTTTCAAAAAAGTACTAAACACGCCTCCCTTATTTTTGTAGCTGACCCAATTTTGATTGCTAACCCAATTTAAATCTTGTTCTTGTCGCTTATTAATAAAAAAAAAAATCCGGATACATGTCCTAATATTTTTATTGCTGATCTTAACTCCATTTTTGTTAATTGAAAAAAATACCAAACACCTGTCACATATTTCTTCAATGTCAATAGAACAGTCCATAAATCATTTAGCCAATTCACTATGTCTACTAAAGTGCTAAATCTTAAGTGCTATTTAGGGTCATAGCACTACTGTGAACACCTGTCGTATATTAACCATTGTATATTTTGATAGACACAGAAAAAGAAAAACAACAAGAACTTACCACATTGTCAGATTCCATTTCCAAATTTGTATTATGTATTTGATTTCGATTTTTTTTGTTAAAAAAAATTCGTAATTATTTTTGTTTTAATTTTAGTGCGAAATTATCTGTCAACAGAAAAAATTTGATAAGATCAATCATGCCAATTTTTTCAAACAAAAAACGCTGAAATATGAGCGTGGCATCACTGAATTAAATAGCACGGTGAGTAAACATAGGTTTCAAAGAGATATTGTCATATAATATTTTTTAATGGGAAATACCAACAAAATTTTTATGACAGTCATAAATATTTATGACAATAGCACACAATAGCAGAGACTGTGAATTGATTTATTTATTATTTTATCGATTTAAACAACATGCACAGTTTAAAAGGAAAAAACCTATCTTTAAATTTTTGGCCCGTTTTTGTTATTTTCGATTGCGGTATAAATTTTGTTTCTATAATAATTGATTCAAAAATTATATATGGGTCAAAAAAGTACCAAAATTTAGTTTTTATCCTTTTTATTCCCTATTTTTAGCTCATTTACGAAAAGTACCTACTAAAAACATGACTTTTTATTTCTCTATTCGATCTAAATCCAATTTAAATTTTTTTCTGTCGATATTAGTATCAGAGATATAACTTTACTAATGTTTTTATTTTCTACCCTATTTTAACCCCAAAACTGTTTAATTTGCAAAAAGTACTGAAAAGTCCCTTAATTTTTAGGGCTAATCTTATACCATTTTAGTGTTTGTTTTCATCCATTAGGTTTAGAAGATATAATGTCATCGATTTTTCCCTTTTTTACCCCTTTAATTGACACATCTCTAATTTATACTTCTAACTTCATTAGCTTAAATGAATATTTTCCCGTTTTCACCTTTTGGAACCCCATTTATCGTAAAAGTACCAAGCACATGTTTAATATTTTGTTAGTACTTATTGATTGTGGCATAAAGTTAGTCTTTATGTTTATAAGTTCAAAAGATACGTATGGGTTAAAAAAAAAGTACAAAAATATAGTTTTTACCCCTTTTGCCCTTATTAGTGTCATTTCCAAAAAAAGTACAGACACATGTTTTAACCATAAGCGGCCAAATTAAAAAAAAAAAAAAAAATACCGAACCCGTGCCCTTTAATTTTTAATGCTGATCATAGACCAATTTAATCTTTGTTTCTATCACTTTGGATTTAGAAGATATTACGTTACCGATTTTCCCAATTTTTACTCCAAAAATTAAAAAAAGGAATCAATCGCGTGTCTTATACTTCTGCAATGTGAATAGACCTGTCTGTAAATTATACTTCTGGCTTTGTTTAAATGATATTCATAGTTTTTACTCTTTTGTGCCTCATTTATCGTAAAAGCGCGAAGCACCTTCTTAATTTTTGTTAGTCCTTATCAATTGTGATGTAAATTGAGTATTTATGTTTATTAGTTCAAGAGATACTTATAGCGTTAATAAAGTACCAAAATATAGTTTTTACCCTTTTTCTCCCTTATTAGTTCCATTTCCAAAAAAGTACCAAACTCGTGTCCCCTTTTTTTGCAAGATGATCCAAATCCAATTTCAACTTTGTTTCTAACGATGTAAATTTCGGAGATATGATGTTACTAATTTATCCATTTTCTGTTTCTGTTTAACCACTAAACAGCACATGTCTTATACTTTTTCAATATGAATCTACCCGTCTGTAAATTATAGTTCTGGCTTCATTAGTTGAAAACCTACCCTTCAATATTTCCCAGTTTTTATCTGTTTTACCTCAATTATCGTAAAAGTACCAAATACGTGTCTAATAATTCTTTATTACTTATCAATTGTGACATTTACAGTTTCTCTATGTTTGTTATTTCAAAAGATACGTATGGGTTCAATAAAAGTACCAAAATATAGTTTTTGCCCTTCTTTACCCTTAATAGTACCATATTCAAAAAAGTACCAAATACGTTTCTCGTTTTTTTAGCCCATCCGAAGCAAATTTCAACTCTATTCCTATCGTTTTGAATTTCGGAGATATGACGTTACTAATATTTCCCATTTTTTCCCTGTTTTAACCCCAAAACGGCCGAATTAAAGAAAAAAGTACCGAATACATGTCCCTTAATTTAAAGTGCCGATTTTAGACCGATTTAGTTTTTGTTTCTATCACTTTTGGCTAAGAAGATATATTTTTACCGATTTTTACCCCCAAAATTAAAAAAGTACCAGACACTTATTTTACTTTTTTCAGTGTCAATTTACCAGCCAATAAATTATGCTTCTGGCTTCATTAGCCGAAAAGATATTCTTAGCTAAAAAGCAAAAAACCTACTCTTGAATATTTTCCCTTTTTTTTACCCTTTCGTCCCACATTAATCGCAAAAGTACCAAATACGTGTTTAATAGTTTTTTAATGCCTATTAGTTGCGATATAAATTATGTTTCTATGTTTGTTAGTTCAAAAGATATATATGGGTTAAAAAAGTACCAAAATACAGTTTTTACCCTTTTTTATTTTTATTAGTACCATTTTTGAAATAGTACCAACTACGTGACCATTTTTTTTATCCGATTCAAATCCAATTTAAACTTCGTTTGCATCGGTGTTAGTTTCGGAGATATGATGTTACTAATTTCTCCCTTTTCTACCCTGTTTTACCCTTTAAAAGGTCGAATTTCAAAAAAGTACCGAACACGTGTCCCTTAATTTTTAGTGCTGATCTCAGACTAATTTAGTTTTTGTTTCTATCACTTTTGATTTAGAAGATATATTTTTACCCCCAAAATTAAAAAAAGTACCAAAAATGTATTTTATTTTTTCTTTGTCAATCGACCAGTCAATAAATTATACTTCTGGCTTCATTAGCCTAAAAGATATCCATAGCCAAAAAAAAACCTACCCTTAAATATTTTCCCTTTTTTACCCTTTTGTACCCCATTAATAGCAAAAGTACTACATACGTATTTAATTGTTTTTTAATATCTATCTGTTGCGATATAAATTATGTTTCTATGTTTATTAGTTCAAAAGATATATAGTAGTTGAAAAAAGTACCAAAATATAGTTTTTACCCTTTTTTATCCTTATTAGTGTCATTTCCAAAAAAGTACCAAGCACGTGTCTCCTTATTTTCCTAGCCGATTCAAATCCAATTTCAACTTTGTTTGCATCGATATTGGTTTCGGAGATATGATGTTACTAATTTCTTCCTTTTCTACCCTGTTTTACCTTCTAAGAGGTTGAACTTCAAAAAAGTACCGAACATGTGTTCCTTAATTTTAAGTGCCAATCTCAGACCAATTTAGTTTTTGTTCCTATCACTTTTGGTTTAGAAGATATACTTTACCGATTTTTACCCCCAAAATTAAAAAAAGTACCAAAAATGTATTTTATTTTTTCCTTGTCAATCGACCAGTCAATAAATTATACTTCTAACTTCATTAGCCTAAAAGATATCCATGGCTAAAAAGCAAAAAACCTATCCTTGAATATTTTCCCTTTTTTACCCTTTTGGACCATATGTATCTCCCTAATTCTTTTTATTTATGAAACGTTTGTTTTTGTTTATTTTTAATATATACATACAATTTTTATGATTAATAATCTATATTTCAATAAAATTTCCGATTTAAATGAATATTATTCTAAATCTGATAATACATCTTTAAGTATTATTTCCCTAAATGTAAGAAGTGTTTCGTCGATAACAAAATTTAATAAGTTTAAATCCTTGATTTCGAGTCTTGATATACTTCCTGACGTTATAGCAATTCAAGAAACTTGGTTTATGTCAACTTTGCTACAACTTTATTCTATTCCTGGATATTCCAGTGTGCACTCTTGTAGAGATGATGGGTACGGAGGCAGTTCATTATACGTTAAAAGCAATATAAACTTTGATGTTGAAATATGTGAAAGTATAAACTTCGTAAATTGCATTTCGATTCTGTTGAGAAATGTTCATATTGATGGTAAAAGCTTAAAACTTGTTTCATTTTACCGTTCCCAAAAATGCGTTGCTGTTGATTTTTTTAAATATTTGGATGGATTACTAAATGTTTGTGCTGAGAATCCAGTTGTTCTTTTGGGAGATGCAAATATTGATTTGCTAAATACTGGTAATTCTGCAGACCTAATAAATTTGATTCAAAATTATGATTGTCAAAGTTGTCACAAGTTAGTAACTAGACCTGAGAGTAAAACTTGCATAGACCATGTTTTTAGCAACTTGTATGGCAAAGTTTCTGTTGACTCTATCGAATGTAAATTGTCTGACCACAACATGATATTTTGCAAAATTAACAGCAAATGCGATTCGGTTCGAAATAGCGAAATGAAGAAAACTTATTGTGACCAAAGTAAAGTTAAAGAACACATACTGGAAAGTCTTTCAAATTTCAATGTTTCTGGAAATATATCCGAAGTAACTGAAAATTTTATAAGTTGCATAACTAATGCTATTGATATATCAACAATCACAGTCGCTAGTAAAAGTCAGCTTAAATTCGAACTTACACCCTGGATCAATGAAAATCTTCAAAAATTGATCTTGTTTAAACGGAAACTATTGAATCTAAGAAGAAAAAGTAATGGCAACAGATACGAGCATATTTTAAAGAAAATTAGCAAAATTATAAAAGTGGCTAGTAAACTCTCGAGGCAAAAATATTATTACAATAATTTGAATAAGGCAAATGGGGATCCGAAAAAGACTTGGAGTTTTCTTAATAAAATTCTTGAAATCAAAGTTATGTTATCATCAGGTCAGATGATAACTGATGATCATTCGATAGCTAATCTACTTAACCAATATTATATAGATTCTGTTTGTGAATTAAAGCAATCAATTTTAACATTTCCAGATGATAACTGTAATAAACTCAGAACACTTTGTCAAGTATTACCACGTTTTGTTTTCCAAGTTATAACAGACGAAGATATAGAATCAGCACTTGACAGTTTACATTCACCAAACTCAGGCGGATATGATAAAATTACAAAAAACTCGATTTTAAGCTGCAAACAAGTTATAGTCCCAATTTTAAACAGTATTTTTAATAATATTATCACATCAGCAATTTATCCTGATTGTTTAAAAATTAGCAAAGTAGTTCCAATTCTAAAATCACCTAATATATATTCCTTAGATAACTACCGTCCAATTGCTCTTTTATCATTCGTCGATAAAATTTTGGAAAAAATTATTCATCAGAAACTCTTTGAATATATGGATACGAATGATTTCTTTTACAGATATCAATTTGGTTTCAAAAAAGGTTGTGGTACGGAGGACGCAGTGATAAATATTGTAAATTTTATTTGCAATGGGTTAGATAAAGGATCAAAAGGTGTTGCTGGATTATTTCTTGACTTTAATGCATTAAACACATAGACCACAGCAAGCTACGAGCAACAACCTGTCAAAATTAAAACACACACGTTTGTATGAAAATGATTATTTTGACGATGTCACAGCTACACGACAACACAACCACGGTTGTAGTTGTGGCCAATATAAACTAATTTCTATTTTTGAAGGCGACAATATCAGATACAGTGTTGGTAATGCACTAAAGTAGTTGAAATAATTTAGAGATTAAAATCGTTTAACTTTATTAAACAAAAATAAAAACCCAAAATTTGTATCAAACACTTTGGGACTTATTAAATGTTTTATCTCTCATCCGATTTTCGGAAATTTTTTTGTGGATTAATCAGTTGAAACAAAAATTCGGGATTGAAAAATTTTCTGCATAGAAAAAATTTTTTTTTATGCCTAATAAACGTCACATTGGCATCACTGAAAAATACATTGCTTCAACAAACATCTGTGTATTTAAATTTGTTTATTGTTTTGGTTGGCATTTGTTGAATTTGGTAAGTTTTTGATTATTTTTGTTTAATTTATTTTATTTATGATATTTGTATGTATATTTTAGGTAAAAAATATGGACGTCGATGAACAGCTCATAGAAGAAGTACGAAACCATAAGCTTTTGTATGATCTGGGAGACCCAGATTATAAAAACTTAAAAAAAAAAGATTATGCCTGGAGGGAAGTTGCAGCAAATGTAAAGTTGAATGGTAAGGTAAACTGTTCCTCAATTTTATATGTTCTAATATTGATTGTATTCTTTCAGAATCGGAATGTAGGAAACGATGGAAAGGACTTCGTGACTCCTACAAACGTTGCAAAAGGATGGAGCAAGTAGCTTCTGGAAGTGCTGCTGAAACCCCAAAAAGAAAGTGGAGATATTTAGAGCCCATGTCATTTTTAGAAAACGTTTCGAGTTACAGACGGTTAGTATCATTCTGTCGGTGCAATTGAAATATTAAATTCATAAACATAGATGTTTTTCTTTTTAGTACTGTTGGAAATATTTGCAGTGAAGATTTCGTTGAAGAACCAATGGTAAATATTGATTTGGATTCAACTGACTGCTTCTTATCTAGTGCTTCTCCATATTCGACGTCAACTTCACGAGCAAAAAAGGTAATGTTCTTTTATTAACTTTTTCTGTCTTTTTTGTAGAAGACACCAACTCCCTATCTCCTCTCGTTAGGGTGACCTACGAACAAAAAAAGGTTTCAAAAGCTTTAACTTACTCCAAGTAGTTTTCAGGAGTCAAGCATATGACCGACCCCCATTAATTTTCTCTACCCGACATTTTTGTAGAAGACACCTATCCCCTATCTCCTTTCATAAGGGTGACCCATATATAAAAAAGTTTTCAAAAGTTTTACTCAGCCTTGACTTGATTTTTCACTTTCAAGAGTATGACCGACCCATATTAATTTTTTCTTCTCGACATTTTTTAGGGTGACCCATATACAAAAAATGTTTCAATTGTTTTTGCTTAATAATGATGGTCTAATGTGCATGTATTTATATTTTGTTATTTATATTTTCAGAAACAAGAGAGTGACAAATTTCAAGAGTTTCTTGATTTAGCTTCAACGAGCATTTCAGAGGCTTGTGGCTCGTTTGCAATTGAAAAGCAGGATTCAACAGCTTTACATTTCGCAAGCCTAGCAACCAAAATAAAGGAAGCCAACATGCCACCAAATATTATTAATAAAATAGAAGCTAAAGTTTCTGCTTTGGTTTTTTCAGAAATTGAAAACTTCTACTCTACTAGAGCAGAAACTTAACAATTAATTTAATAATAAGTTGTTTAATTAATATTGCTGGACAATATTTTCTGTTTTTTATATTTTTTTTATTTTTTACATTATTGTAGGACAATATTTAAGTTGTTTTTTATGAAATAAATTAATTTATGTTTAAAGAATTATTTTGAAGAAAGTCTTTTAATTTATCCCGTAAGTGAAAGGCGGTTGTTGCTGACCGATTAGGCATTCCCGAATGATATGATGGTAAGGGATGTATCTGTTGTCTCCACTGGCCCTGAACTTCGTGGTTGCCAATTGAGTGGTCAACAAGTTCAGTCATAAAGTAATTCCTGTCCTTTTGTAGCATCAAAAAATTATGAAGAACTACAGTCGCTAAAACAATTTTGTCAGCATTTTTTGGACTCATTTGTAGCGTTGTATGCAATATTCTCCACCTATTGGCTAAAATTCCAAATGCATTTTCAATGTGGACCCGGGCTTTAGACAGTATCGTGTTGAATTTGTCCTTATCTTCCGATAAGTTACGTCCAGGATATGGTCGCATTATATTATTTTTTAAGGGGAATGCACTATCACCCACAACATAGTAGGGAAAATTTGTGGAAGTTCCGGGAAGATTTGAGCTGTGAGGGATTTCTAAAGTTCCACTTAATAACTTCCGTCCAAATTCGCTACGAGCAAGAATGCCACCATCGCTCTGGCTGCCTAAAGCTCCCACATCTACATATGTGAAAACGTAATTAGCATCGCATGCTGCCATCAAGACGATGCTGAAGGTTTTTTTGTAATTGTAATACAGGGAACCACTTTTCTTTGGGCAAACAATTTTTACGTGCTTACCGTCAATAGCTCCTAAGCAATTTGGCATACCGGTTTTGACGTAAAAGTTGTTTGATATGGCCTTAAATTTATCCACGTTTGGTGGTGCCAAATAAATACCATGAAGCTCATCCCAAATTACATCGCATGTTTCATAAATAATTTTGCGAACTGTTGATATACCAAGCTTGTAAGCCCAAGCTAAAATTTGCACATTACAACCTTGTGCCAAGAAACTGAAATTATTAATTTTGTTATTACAGAAAACTTTTAACTCTTAAAATTACTTACATTAATGTTACGGCCAAGCGTGTTTCGGCATCTATAGCTTTTCTATTTGAAAATCGTTCCATTTTTTCTTTTAGTAATGACAGCAATAGATTAAAACTATTAACGTTCATCCTAGTGGCCTTAAAAAAATGTTCTTCGTCCATCTGCTTTAGTTGCAGCACACAGGTTTTATAAAATCCTTCTTCTTCACGGGTTAAATTCACTGGACGAACCCACCATCTTCGATTGCTTCTTTTGTATAATGTATGGGCTTTATACACTAAAGCCACAATATGTGCTATTTTAGCAATATTTGTTACAAAATTGACCAAATTCTCACTCATTTCTTAGTAACCAATATTAAAATTCTGTCAGATAAACAATATCAGCTGTTTAAAATGTAGCTGCTGTTTTCAAAATATTTAAGTAGCTGGCTACACGACGACAAATGTGTCCGACAACATTTGTAGTTAGCAGTCGTGTAGCTTGCTGGTGTCTATGTGTTTAAAGCATAAGAAAGCGTTTGATTTAGTAGACTACGAAATTTTGTTGCAAAAATTGAAGTATTATGGCGTTGTTGGTAACGAATGGAAGCTATTTAAGTCTTATTTTCGAAACCGTAGGCAGTATGTCCAAATTAATGACTCTAGAAGTGAGTTTTTGAATGCGAGCTCTGGTGTACCGCAAGGAAGCTGCTTGGGACCTTTACTTTTTTTGATTTACATAAATGATATAAAAAATTTAAATCTTACTGGTAATCTATATATGTTTGCAGACGACGTATGTCTTTTTTACCCATATAAATATGAGTTGGTACTAAAAACTTACATGGAGAGAGATATATCACTGATTTTTGAATATGCTCGAATAAACAGTTTGGTTTTGAATGCTGGGAAAACTAAATTAGTTCGTTTTACACCACATGGTCATTCAAACGATGAAAACTTTAGTATTATTGTTGACGGATGCCCAATATATGAAACACATGCCGTAAAATACTTGGGTATAACTCTACAGAGTAATTTATCATGGGACATACATATGGATGATGTAAAAAGTAAAATAGCTCCTGCCGTTGGAATATTGTACAAAATGAAATACAAATTGAATGAACAAACAAAATTGTTATTATACCATTCTCTAATTCAAAGTCATTTGAATTATATGGTAATTATATATGGATTTAAAAACACAACTGTGCTAAAAAAGTTGCAAGCTATGCAAAATAAAGCATTAAAAGCTTTATATATGTTGCCTATGACATACTCCACCATATCTCTTTACAGTGATATTTGTAAATCTATTTTACCAATTCATGCATTATATTGTTATAAAGCCATATTCCATGTATATAAATCATTAAATAATATTGGATATCATAAAATAAATTTTCAGCAAAACCAGTATTTAGTCAATACTCGGAATCAACAGAATTTGAGAACTGCAAGATGCAGAGTGGAAAAGAGTAAGCAACGCATTGAATATATGGGTGTTCTAAAATATAATCAACTACCAGCTGAATTGAAAATGTTAAACAGAGTATCACGGTTTAAAACTGATCTCAAAAAATACATCTATAGTGATCTTGAAACACTTCTAATATAAACTTTAAATTGTATATCTTAATTAAATTTTAATTTTATTTTTATTTACAAATACTAACATTGTACATGTTTAGTTGCCAACTAGCCCCTATAATGCCTTAATGGAGCTGGGGCAAATATATTTATGAATTTATGTTGTACATGAAATGTATAAAAATAAATAAAAAAAAAAAAAAAAAAAAAAAAAAAAAAAAATTTTTAGTCCTAATCTCAAACCAATTTAATCTTCGCTTCTATCGCTTTTGGTTAAGGAGATATAATGTTACCGATTTTTCCCTTTTTTACCCTTTTAATTGAAAAAAGTACCAAACACGTATTTAATATTTTGTACTGGGCAATCGACCTCCCTATAAATTTTATTTCTAGCTTTATTGGTTCAAGTGAAATACAAAGAAAAAAAAATGGACCTACCCTAAATTTTTTTCCCCGCTTTTCCCCCTTTTTGAACCCTGAATCAAAAAAGTACCAAACACGTGTCTAATATTTTTTTTTCTTGTTTACCGGCTCCGTTTTGAATTTTGTTACTCTGTTGATTGGTTCAAAAGATACACATGGGTTTTAAAAAGTACCAACATTTTATTTTTACCCTTTTTACCCCCTATTTGTCCCATCTGCTAAAAAGTACCAAACACGTGTCTACTTATTTTTGCAGCTGATCCCAACGCAATTCAATTTTGGGACTATGACATTTACTTCCGGAGATACAGCATTACTAATTTTCCCCTTTTTTACCCCTTTTTACCCCCTTAAAGGCCGAATTTCCAAAAATCCCGTCTTAGTGGATCTATACTTTAAAAAAGGTACCAGCTGTCAAAATTTCAGCTCTCTAGCTTTAGCCGTTTGGGCTGTGCGATGATGAGTCAGTCAGTCAGTCAGTCAGTCACGTTAGAGTTTTATATATATAGATAAAGATAACAATAAATATTTAAATATCATGAGGTCTCAAAAAAGTAAAACCAGTCAAACTTTTTAAAATTTGTTAAAAATAATACATTTTTTTATTGCATATGCTCAGAAGAGTCTTCAAGGACGTAAAATATTTTGGAAAACTCTTAATAATTAGGAAACCTTTCAACCTTTTAAAGCTCATTTTGTTATCCTTAGCATGCTGTTAAAAATATATTTAAAAAGATATTCCTAAACCCCTCATTTTTTCCATAAAACTGGGATGTCCAAACTTTGGCGTCAAGTCGGCACGCTTTCCCGATATCCGATCTGAATGAAACTTTATATTTGGATTATTGTGGTCAAATGTAAAAAATTTGGGAGGTACGTCTTCTATAAAACGACTTTCAATTTTCTGGGACACTGTAATGTACATTCATTCATTTTACAATTTTCTTTTTGTTAAACAAAGAAACAGAAAAAAGTACAACACCTGCCAAACACGTATACTAGAGCGTCTCGACTTACATGGAAGAAAAAAAAAGTTCGTCGTACACCACCGAATATAAAGTATTGTTGTAAGACAGTTTCGAAAATATTTTTTTTAATTTTTTTCGATGCAGGAACTGAGTTCTGATGGATAAATACTATAACAGGATATCTGAGATTAATGACTATTGAAGTAAAATATTGGCCTTTTCGAGACAAAAATATCGATATAAATATCACACTTTAAGATCTGACTGCAAATGCCGAAGATATAACGAAAAATGTATTTTGGCGACCCCAATGTGCATCGAAAAAAATAAAAAAAAAATTTTCGAAACTGCCTCACAGCAATACTCCATATTCGATGGTGTACGGCGAACTTTTTTTTTCGAGACGCCCTAACGTACACACAGTGGTTTACGGACGCTTTTTTTTGGAAATAATTCTGTCACTTTTGAACGACTGGAGATATTTTAATGAAAATTCTTAAAAAATTTTTGGTTCTCAGATGCGTCCACCAGATCAAAAAAAGGTTAAAAAAATAGGTAAAAAATCAACCCAAAAATTCCTTTTTACCCAAATATCTCGAAACCTAAAGAAGATAACTTTTAGATCTTCTCAAGGACAACTTAAGTCTACAATTTCTTTTCAATCCATTCATAAATGGATTTTTGGCGAATTTTTAAAAAAGTCGAACACTCGAGGTGACCAACTATGAAGATCCATCAATCACTCTCCCGACCCCTCATGGACCAGTGCTTTTGAAAACCAACTCGAATACTCCTTGACTATCACCATGCCAAATTTCATTAAAATATCTCCAGTCGTTCAAAAGTTACACAATTATTTAAAAAAAAGCGTCCGTAAACCACTGTGGTACATTTGACGCAATCTCGCTGGCTACTAAATAAAACAAGAAAGTGCTATAGTCGGTCAAGCCTGACCATATGATACCCTTCACCAATAAAGTCACATATCAGTTTTTGTCTATAAAAAGACAAATTTTTTCAAAATTTTGTCATCATACAAGGCTTATATATTTACGCTTTCTTCGTTACAGCGACTTATATGAGAGCTAGGGTCAAATGTGGACCGATTATCTTGAAATTTAGCAAATTGATTAGAGTTTTTAAATATTATGTGTGCAAAAATAAACATAAAATTGTCATTATCTTTTTACGAGCGTTTTAGTGATTTTTGTCTCATTTAGTGCGTTTTAATAGAAGAGTTTGTATTGAAGCTATGGTCAAATGTGGACCGATTTCAACAAAATTTGGTACAGTAATTTGTGTAATCTGTGCCAATTTTCACTTAATTGTCTTTAGAATTGCG
Source organism: Stomorhina lunata (assembly GCA_933228675.1). Classification (NCBI taxonomy): domain Eukaryota; kingdom Metazoa; phylum Arthropoda; class Insecta; order Diptera; family Rhiniidae; genus Stomorhina; species Stomorhina lunata. The sequence goes on along the minus strand of OW121741.1, from coordinate 49,941,036 downwards.
ACCTGTACTTTGATTACAAGGTTTACATGGGGGTCCAGATAACCAGCCGTTAAACAGAACTAACTTCCCAGAATTAAGGTATCAAACGTATGTTTAGTACATTTTGATAAAACTTATTTGAAATATTGCGTATAGAACATTTCCGACCTATGTAAGCTCGGAGTATAACAACACCATCCTATTATTATTCAGAATTTTCTAATAAAACTAATATCTTAAAAATACATCTTACATTCTGAGACATTTTAGATTCCTTACAAACTTTAGTAAAATTGGCCAAAAATCATTAGGTTGGTTTGATATGTATTTTTGTTTCTGATTGTTCTAAACGTGTTGAGGATTTTGGGAATCCACTTCGAAAATCGATTAAAGTTAAAAGGTAAAAATTAAAGTTAAAAGGTAAAAAAAGGACTTTTTAAATTTGCAAAATTACAAAACATTTTGTAGAATTTTAACCCTTCGGCTTACCTAATGGACAGTCGGGACGGATAACTTAAATTAATTTAAATTTTTATAAAAAGTGATTATATCTTATTATCTTCCTTCCAAATACTACCCACCAGTTTGAAATTTAGCAATTTTCAGAAGAATGCTTATATAGTACGAAAACACACAAATTGTATACCCTTCACCACCATAGAAAGCCATATTGGGTTGATGTTGATGTTTGTAAAACATAGAAATATTGGTCGGAGACCAACCTTTCGTTATACAGATCGACTTAAAATCATTCTCTGTCTGAGTCGATTTAACGATGTCCGCCCGGTTGACTGCCGGAAATGTCATAAATGTACTTAAATCTTAAAAAAAATAGCACATATGTATATCGTCATCCTAAAGGCCAAATAACCTATGTGCAAAAATTTCAAAATTGAGTTTTTTATGGATTATTATTCCCTATATCATAACGTATATCTGTGTAAAATTTTCAACATCTAATATCACAAATGACCAAATTATTGCAGTTTTTGTACCTAGAGAACCGTTACGCACTTAAAAAAGATAAAACTAAATCATCAAAAACCGTGATAAAAGTTAAATTTTGTTGCATAGTGTAATTTAAACAATCATTAAGTACTTTAATTTGCTTAAACCAGTAAAATAAACTATAACATTTATTATTTAATTTATATAATATTTATATGTATACAAAAATTTGATTTATTCATACTAATTAGTACTGCGGATAGGTTATTTGGTTTCAGAATTTTGCAATTCCAAATAACCTAAGTGACATAACATAAGCTGCGTTTAGAAAACCAAAAAAATTTCAGGCGATATATATTTTTGGTTTAATTTTAATCTAAATACATAATTTTCGTTTAAATATTGCAAATAGTTCCAATTTTATAACGTTTTTTCCCTCTTCTGTAAACTTTGGAAACTGTAGATAGGTTATTTCGTCTTTTAGGTGACGATATGTATGTATGCCTCTAAGACTTTCAAACGTTTACGAACGTCAACTTATTTCGGACGCCCAACAGTAAAAAATCGAAAAAAAAAACTTTCGATTTTAGCATTAAAATACATATGGAATGAAAGCTGAGACTCCCACGATTTCAGAAGCGGTTTGTTTTTTCATGTGCGTAGCACCTATAGCTACGCAGCTTTAAAGTCGAATTTTTTTATAGGTTTTTCATAATTTTTAAGTAACAAAAAATGGCTTTAGAAAAATAAATATCACAAATCAATTTTTTAACAAAAATTCATGCAATTATATTTGTTTTATTCAGAAATGTAGCAGAAAGAATACAAAAATCCTAAAATATAAATACAGTGTTATCCCGGTTTAACGTATACTCAGTTTAACGAATTTGCGACTTAACGTACGGTCATATTTTATCCATTGAGTACCTTATATTACTAACAAGCAGCCATTTTTTGTACTCGATATAAAGAATTTTTACAAAAAAAAAAATAGTAAAACAAAATAGAATGAATGCATAAACATTTGCATCCTTCTTCTTTCGTTTTTGTATACATTTTTGCCATATAAATAAAAATATAATTTAAGGGCTTCATTTTCTTAGCTTACAAAAAAATTTGTCAAATTTGTAAAATTTAAAATTTGTACGTTACAAAATAATTTTTAACTTTTGTCTGCAAAACAAATGTTTGTCTTTTGCTTAAAATTTTACGTAATTTTTGTGAAGTACAAAAACTTCACAAAAAATACGTAAAATTTTAAATTGATATCAAAATGCCTTAAAGAAACCGTTTAATTCTTAAAGAAAAATTAAACATTATTGGCAATTATCAATAGGGCCTTCTTCTAAGTGCTTTATCCAATAAATATCAGCTGCCAAAGTCATCAATATGCACAATTTTTAAATCAAAACCTAAACTTTTGAGTGAAATGGAAAAGACTAATTTTGGATCTAATAATAGAAACCATTTAAAAACAAGTGAATTTCCAAGAATGGAAACATAATTATTTTATTGGTTCCAAAACAAGAGGAAGACGAACCTTCCGATTAGTGGTCCTATATTAAAAGCAAAAGCCCTTGATCTACACAAAAAAAATACGGTGGACAATTTAATGCCAGCCATGGCTGGCATTAATGAAGCAAAGTGGGGAGAAACTTTCTTCTAACAAAGAGTTAGCGTGGCCGTTAATAACTGAACAATTGAGTTGCCCAGCACAACTTATCCAGGGATGCTATATTTAACGCAGATGAAAGAGGGCTTTTTTGCCAAGTTCTTCCTGAGAAAATTTATCCATTCAGGATGCTCAAAAGGATGCTCCAGGAAGAAAAGTTTTAAAGGAAAAAGTTTCAAAGGAAAAAAATTAACCTATGATGATAGGGAAATCGAAAAATCCAAGGGCATTCCGGAATAAAACCTTGCCAGTAAAGTATGCTAATTCTCAAAATGCATGGATGTCTACAGTAATTTTTTAAAAAATTGTTTTTTACTCGTTTGTCCCATAGGTAAGTTTTCTCTAAACCAAGATCAAGACTTAGTGTCTCAGTTAGGATTTTTTAAATTCTACGTGGAATTTTATCTAAAGTTAATGAATCTTCCGCTAAAAGCTGTTTTAATTTTGGATAATGCTCCTTGTCACCCTCCTGCAGAATATTTGATTAAGGAAATGTGTGACGGTAAAATTTCGGTTTTGCATATGCCACCAAATGTTACAACGTTGATACAACCTATGGACCAAAATGCCATAAAACTCGTTAAATTGCATTACAAAAGTAGCCTGTTGTCGAAAGTTATATCGTCCAATGAGGAAAACGTAAAAGAAACAAGTATATCAAAATGCTGTAATAAAATATTTCCTACTAATGACGATTTTGATCAGAGGATAACATTCCGTGGTCAAGATTATTACATATTGACGAAAATGTCATAAAGATCTCAAATGGAATGCTACTATATTTTTCCACATGTAAGTGAAAATCTATATGTGTGTATCTTTAACAATTTTGTTGAAATTCTTTTAAAATTTTTAATTTAAAACGATCTAAACGAATGGGTCAATGAAAATCATGTTGATCCCATAAGCGCTGGAGGTGCTGAAAGTGATGAAAATGAAGAAAGCGAGCTTCATTTAGAAATTGAAGTGAAAGTTGAATATTCGGATGCAATGAAGAACTTTGAGCAAATACAAAGGATTGTTTTAAATAACTAAAATATGTTTCACACTTTTTGTGTTAATTATTATTAGTTTTTTCTCCACTATGTACTAATTTAAATAAAAATGAAATAAACAATTTTTGTTTGTTTTATTAAAATAAAACTTCGGGATTTAGCGAATTTTTCGATATAACGAAAGGGCCTGACAATATATAATTCGTTAAACCGGGATACCACTGTATTTATAAAAAAATCTACTTTTTAAAAAAATAGTCAGTTTCGATGGACCCGAAAATATAGGCACATCAAAAAAACTACTTTTGTAAATCAATAATCTTATTTTCTGTTATATCTATATACTAAAATATGTGTAAACAAGTTTGGGTGTTTTCTATGCCAACTTTTGAAATATAGTGATCATATTTGATATTTTTATCAAAATTACTAGTTGATATTTTTAATATTTGAAAATATTTGATAATAAAATGCAATGCATTACACGGTAATGAATATCAATGTTATTTGAATACCAATGGTTATGAGTATTGTCAATAATTTAAGCAATAAAAATGCTAAAATGTTTAAAGGCATATGTCAACCCTAAATAATTAGGGATTGGTTATATTTTATAAAAAACTATCACGCTTTATCATTTTGTATGTGAAATGATAGATTGAAATTCAAAAAAATAATTATTAATCAAATGGGAGAATTTTGGGTATTTAATTGTCCCCGCACCGGAATAATAAAAGGATTTCTAAAAATATTGATTAATTTTTAAAAATAGTAGGCCAAAAGAGATATGTGCAAAAAATTTAATTAAGCTACCATAACTCCTTCGACTTTTTTCCAGTTTTACTATGGGGACCGTTCACTGTGCTTTGGCAAAATTTCAACCAATAAGAAAATCCATAGAGTAGATTATAAGTAATTGAAATGTTCCATATAAAATTCATGTGATTAACACAAAAATTATTTTAGAATAAACTAATTGCAATGTAATACATGATTTACCATTGAATAGCTTGTAAGTTCTAAATAATTCTGTTGTATTAAAATATAATATAATTAACCCTTTGGTAATCCATTATATTTTAAAATAGATTCTTATTAGCTTATTATTACTTCTCCCAATACAAATGTAAAACAAGTAAGAGAGTTATATTCGGCTGTGCCGAATCTTGTATACCCACCATCAAGTTGTGTTAAATTTAGAAACATCTTATATATCTACGAGGATGCTGCTAATTCAAAATGTGAACCAAATGTGGTATTGTTGGTAAAATAATTGGACTAAATTCGTTTGCAATAGCTTTATTGTTTAGCATTTAAATGTGATTTCCCTAGTATTTACTTTGCACAAAATTTTGTCCCATAACCGGGCATAGTTTAATAGTAATAAGCTGTTAAATACTTTTCGTCGTGCTTCGTATGTAGTTAAAATTTTTCGAAATATATACTGAATGTACCTCCAAATCTTTTTGATTGTAGATATAAAAAGGGAATATATATATATAAGAACTACAGCCAAATGTTGAGCGATTGACACAAAATTTAATATACTGGCTCGTATGTATATAAAGTTTATTTGTGCAAAATTTAGTGGCCATAGCTGTCACAGTTTATAATTTAATAGCTTTTAACTGGCGTTTGTGGCATTTTAGTGGTTTCGGGGAGCGGTTTTTATATATATATATTTTTTTATAAAATTTGACATACTGACCAAAAGTTGCATAAAAATCTCTGTTCTAAATTAAGTTATCATAGATATTACAATTGCATTCAATTTATCAGCATAAATGTGATTCCCGGGGCAGGGTTATATGGGAGCTCTAACTAAATGTGAACCGATTTCGCCCATTTTCAGTACATCAAAAATACTTTTGTAAAATGGTCAAACGGTGACCGATTGTGACAAAATTCTGCACACTGGCTGGGATTGATATAATAATTTTTTATGCCAAATTTAATGGTTATATCTGTTATAGTTTAAAATTTATTGGCATTTAAGTGTATTTTAGGTGAAATTTAGGCTGTTTTAATAAGTGTTTGGTATAGGAGCTTTGGCTAAATGTGAATTGATTTTGTAGGGCTTATGTAAAACTTCTATATGGGCAAATCCGAAAAACATTAAACCAACAAAATTTTTAAACTGTCAAAATCACGTATTTGTGTTTATGAAAAAATCTACCATGTACTGATCCTTTGGAATATATAATGGATACAATTTTTGACTACTCTATTCGTGAATGGCAGGTCTTTATTTGCACCCATCTCGGATTTCTTAAAAGTTTTTAAAACAATAGGTTTTTTAAAAGTTCATAAAATTCGCGAAAACATCCATTTAGTTATCAAGTTTTAGTAGGGGCTGAAAGCCTGCTTAATTTTATACAATTATATGTAAAAGACCCCATCAAAAGTAATTGGAGTGATATAAATAATGTCAAGTAAAAAAGGGCTCACTGTGTGTTGCGTCCGTCACAGAAATTAAAGTTCTTTTTTTATTTGACTAGTGCAATTTGTCTTTTTCTCCAATTGAACTTTGTTCGTAAAGAGAACTTATGTTATGTGTTAAAAAAATTTACAGTGCACGGTGGTAAAATACGGCCAAAAATCAATAACTTGTTTATTTCTTCATATTTTTGACTGACATATTATGGTCCTTTCTTTATATTGTATAAATTATATGGTAAAATTAAAAGTGGTTGGCCAAATAAAAGGAGACATGTAAGATACATTAATAAAATGTGTTTAATAATTTTGAAAAATATTCAATAATTTTCATTTATGTACAGGCCTTTTGTCTACCTTATCATATATAATTTGTAAAATTTGGATGAGTAGTTTGAGAGATATATTTAAATTTCTGAAAAAATGTGTGCATTAGTCAAGATTTATTATTATATCAAAAAACATAAAAAATGCTCAATATTTTAATAAAATGTTGAAAATTCATGAAAAACTGTTCAAGACTGTGATTTTCATGTTCTTTCTGCATTTTTTATTTGTTCATTGTAATGTGGCCACCACCTGTGTATATGTATTGTTTACAGAATTTCCTTAAAAACAAAGTATAGTTCCATTTTTCTCAATATTATTGTAAAAATTTAACTCAAGAACGTGTTGGCTAACAAAGTGGGCTGAAACATTCAACGCCACGCCCAAGTTTTCATTATGCAGGTCATTTATACTTATTTGAACTCATTATATAATTTGTTATCCTAAATTCGTTTTTTTGGTGGTAACTAAAGTAAATTTTAATCTAATCATTTAATAAATACTGCTTTAGATTATTTTCAAGTATTTTATGGACCTTTTTCTTACAAAATTGCACCCTGGTGTAGTTAAAAATGTTTAAAATATGTAAAAAGATGAAGTTAGTAAAATGATTCTGGTAAATAGGCCGGCAAGAGAATGCGGCTGAAATTCGAAATATATACTACTAGTACTTAACAGTAGAAGATCCAATTTATGTGTAACCTCTTTTAGCTCCTTTTTCTTAGATATGGCCTTTCAAAATTTTGGTTTTTATGATTTTCACTAGTTATTTAACTATCTCAAATTCACTTCAATTTTCGAAAAAACTAAACCACAGAAATTTCTAAAAACTGCACAAAATGATTCACTAATAACAATATTTAAAAAGTGTATAAAAATTTAGAACAAAAACTTTAGTGGAAAAATTATATCTGCTTTTATTCAAAAGTATATAAAAATCAAATCTTTTAATTTTAAAATTGTAGGCAAAAGAGTATAGACTTTGAGCTAGTATAAAAAACTAATCAGTTATCGATAGTCAAAGATAAAGTTAAATTGGATACTTTAGAGTGTTGGCTATAAACTATCATCAAAATTTAATCAAAATTATAAAATTAAGAAAAATCATTTTTGGCCGCTTTTTACCACCGTGCATTGGGGCAAATTTGACTCTTTTGAAATTTTTTTTTGGATTTTTTGACACTCTAACAGCTAGCCGCAGCATTCTTGGGACGAAAAATAAGATGTAAAAAGTATAAAACTTTAAATAATAAAATGTGTGCAGCCATTTTGTGAAATATTAAATTGTGCTCAAAAATCGCATTTGTAACCGCGAAAATAAAGAGAAAGGAGATAAAATTCGGAAACAAATAACACTATAATCTTCACTGATTTACGAACTCTTTAAAAATATGAAATATTAATTTTTCCTAAAAAAAAAAACATTCAAGTAAAAACTGTATCGTCCGTCACGTAGCATCCGCAACAGTTCACTTATGGATTTTTGGTGAAACTGGAAACTTTAAAATATTTTATAAATGCTGCTTTGTAATCCCCTGATTTTCCTCTATCTTCAATGTATTTATAATTTTTTTGCTACTATGACCGATTTGATGAAAATTACAGAAACATGTGTTGAAAAAAAAAACTTCAATTTTTTGTAGCGTCCGTCATAGCACTTTAAAAGCGGATATCTTTTTCCTCCAAAACAAGTATGTAAATTAACAAATGCCATTCTATAGCAAAATCGATCGGCTAATATTATCTCCCAACATTCTTTTTGATGGTGAATATAAAAACTAAATATTATCACAATATTCCGACTGGGACGCACCAAATTTTAAACAAAAAATTTATAGGCTGTATTTCTATCAAAACATGTAAGGTATGTTCTAATGTCAACGAAATTAAGTTAAACTCGCAATTGATGTACTTTAATTATATGATTTGACGAAGTTTCATTATAAATTAAATCGAAAAATTTTGCAAGAATTCTGCTTTTTAAAAGCCAATTCCGCTAAAAATCATTTAGCAGAAAACTATTTAGCAATTTTTCAACTCATTCTGCTAAATCTAGCAGAAAAAATGCTAAAATTGCAACAATGGTTTTTGCTGATCTGCTGAGGTGTGTGGAAGTACTTGCTTATAAGTTGTATATGAGTTTGTTTTTTTGTGTGATTAAAATACCGACTTGGAAAGCGATTTGTGCATTTTGTCCATATTTAAAACTCAGAATGACAAAATCTATTGTGTAAATTGCAAAAAACATAGGTGTGGAACATAAAATTGAGCTCTTTGCCTAATGCACTAAATAACAAACAATCATTAAGAAACCTAATATCATTTTATATTTAATGCATTTACCCTATGATTTAATTAACTTTTTTGACTAATGTTGTATTGAAACACTGCCTTCTACGATTATATTTTCATCCTTTTTTTTAAGTAAAAAAAAACTTTGTTTGATTTTATTGTGTTTTTAGTAATTAGTTAGGAAATTACACACTGATACATTTTGAGGAAAAAGAAATACACTTTTAAGGAAACCCATATCAAACGATAGGCCTTATTGAGTGTATCAGTTTGTCATTTTGAGAAATTTCGATATACCCTCAAAATCGAAAGTTATCGATAAAAAACGATTTTTTTGGTCTTCTCGAACAAAAATAGGCCTAGCTAAGTCATTTGTTTATCGATTTGAAATTTTAACACGGTTTGAGACAGACAAGACATCAGTCTTTCTTCTTGGTAAAAAAGATTTTTTATTTCATCAAATTATCACAAAAATATTTTCAAACAAATTTAAATTTTTATTTTTTTTTCGATTTTTTCACATTGGGACGCCGTTTTCCGCAGTATTTTGTTAGGAATGCCAAACTTTTTTATATTTACTTGAAAAGTGCATTAAATATTTTGTGAACCTAGATTATTTAAATTTAAATTAACAGCGAATTAAAAAAAATGTAAGTTTTTTTTGTAAAAGGGCCAGTTTAATTAACGTACTATATACGTATAAGTACTTATATTTATACGCACTTATGAATGAAGTTAAAAAAAGAAAGAAACAAAGAAGTACGACATAATGTCCAAGCTCTATTTATGCCTCTATTGCCGTTCTCGGTTTGACTGTCTTGAAATCATCCCAACTTTCACGACCAAACCCTTTTCTGGTATTGCAAAGCCCAACGGTTTTTGCAAATTTTGACCTATAAGCTTAACTTTTTGACAAAATCTGAATGTTAATTTGTAATTTAGACCCAATTTGCTTTCCATCAACAAATATCATAAAATCAAATAGATTAAATCAAATATCATAAAATCAAATAGATAGAAAGCTAATTGAGTCTACATTATGAATTAATATTTACACTTTGTTAAAATGTTTACTAAAAAAGTTAAATTTTGCAAGAACTAAAAAATTGGCCATATTTTTTCTTATAAACGCAATTTTCAACTTCATGGCCTGGGCGCCACGTGATAACGTAGTCCGATTTGGCTTAAATTTTGTTATTTGAAGTTTCTCACCGAATGTCATAATAATCCGACCACTCTAACGTAGTATTGTATAGAAAATTTTCTAATATACAAATAATACTGAATTCACATTTTTTACTAAAATTGTTATATCTCTGTTATTATGTTTCCGATTTTAATTAAAGTACTCTTGTTTTACAAAATGGTTACCATGATTTTTTTTTAAGTCAAAATATATTAGGTCTTCTGATTAGTCTTCTGATACGAAAAAAAGCTTCCGAAGTTGAAAAAATCGAAAAAAAAAATAAAATTTTAACTTCAGCGGAAAATATTTTTATGATAAATTGGTCATGTTAAAAAAAGGTCTTTACGAACTGAAAGAATATTTTGTTTTCTGTCGAAACATATTTTAAAATTTAAAATCGATGTAAAAATGACTCAGTTAAGCCTTCTTTTCTCCGCTAAGTCCAAAAAAATCGTTTTTTATCAATAACTTTCGATTTTGAGGGTATATCGAAAATTTTAAAAATGGTAAAATGATCTTCTAACCGAGTTCTACTGGTTGAGCTTGGTTTCGTTCCGAGTGTATTTTCACTGTATCAGAGTGTTATCTAATTAATGAATTAAGACTTAAGTATTTTATAAACTAAAAAAAATTGTAAACTAAAAATTGTTCTGTTTCCTTTTAAAAAAAAAAAAAGAGAAGTAAAACTCAGGCAAATACTGCCTATACAATTGTATATAGAGTATATACGAATTGGGTTACCTTCTTTAGAAAGGAGATAGCGAAAGGTGGTGAAAGGGAGAGATAAAGCTTTATATTATTTAACACTGTAATTGCAAATCATATCTATTTTTAGAACAGTGAAGATGCGCCAATTGTTGTTATTAAGACGCATTTATTTAAGCTTTTTTGTTCTACAGCCAATTTTATTTATTTATCGTCGACGGCGTGTTATTGCTGTAGGCTTACCGCCGACGGAAGATGCTGTGGTAATTAATAATTTTAATAGAAATTAATAATTACAGAAATTGATGTTGCCGAGACCAGGGATCGAACCCAGGCTCAATGTGATATTATGCTTAGTAGTCGACGTGCTAACCAACTAAGCCACAGCCACAGCAGCGTTTGGGATCAGATTTTAAACGTACTTCGTCAATTCGACGAACAAAATGTGTAGTGTATTAAAAATAAGAAAGTGTATCTAGGGTTAAGGAAATGTCTGAAAGTTGTTTTAAAATACGTAAGTATTTTCTTATTGGAAAAGTATATGCATAATCTTGAATGTCTGCGAATTTAATAGACAGAATTAGTCTTGCTGCATAATAGGTTCTGTTAGATTTGTATACATATGTGAAATATATAGGTCTTAAACGGATACGGATATGTTGTCCGGATTTCAGAATTGCAATGAGTGTATAATTCCTTAATTTGCGGATAGTATATAAAATATTATCAAAAAAGGTAAATAACAATCGATGTCGAATTTAATTTTTTTTTTGCAAAATGCTGTTTTAAAAAAAAAAGTTTTTTGAACATTATATCGAATTTTATTAAAACAATTAACGCAGCACACTACTAAATTTCATCAAAATCGAATTACCAACAACTGAAATATCGCTTACGCAAAATATATCGATGTACGCAAATTGGCAATTTAAAAAAAATTATTTAAAAACAATTTAAAAAAAATTGGATTTTAAAAAATACTCCAACGCAGCACGCTATTAGATTTCATCTGGCTTAATCCACATGGCTTAATCCAAGAATTATACAAAATAGATTACGTCATGCGCATGAGTTTCAATATGATGACGTAGATTAACCCATGCAAGGGTTACCAATTCTATATAATTTCAAATTATTAAAGGCGGAATATTATTTATGATCCAAAATGACAATATTCTACATTTTGAAGATGAATATAAATGGTATAATCTATAGTGTGTTGAAAGATTCATATATGTAGACATATTGGAACGAATTATTTGGAAACTAATCGTCAATATCAGTTAGATAAGTCAATATCTTATAGATTAATTCCCAATTTAGTCCGAAAAGTTTACATTGAATGTAAAATTTGGCAATTCTGTAGTAAAAAACAATTTGACTGTTCTCACACGCATTCTTACGCTCTTTCATTTAGTCTGCAATCAACCACCGAAAAATGCACATTTTTTCTTGTAAATTCAATACACTCAAAAAATGTTTGTCGCCCCTCTTGTTGAATTGTATTATGACACTAAAAAAAATTAAAGAAGAATGAATACTATTATTAAATTAATAAAGAGTGTTCTAAAAAAAATATGCATTTACTATTTTAGACAAAATTTATCCATAGTGCAAGAAATAATTTATTTTTTGATCAAGTTAGTTTCTATAGATATGTCAGATACTATTATTTTAGAAATTATTAATTTTCAATAGTTATTTCAATCAAAATGGACTGCGAAAAAAAAGTTCGTGAAAATATAATTAAAACTTTTCAAAAAAATCCGTCATGGACTTTTAAAAAAATAGCTAAAAATTTGAAAGTTGACCCTCGTACGGTTTCTAATGCCATCAGACGGTATAAGGAAAACCTGAGCATTGAAAGAAAACCTGGATCAGGGAGGAAAAAAGGTCCTACAGATATTGGTAAGGCAAAAGAAGTCGAGCGACTCTTTCGAAGAGCGCCTAACGCTTCTTTAAGGAAAGCAGCTCGTACGGTGAAATGTTCTACGAATTTTGCACATAGAGTCAAAGCTTATGCTGGACTGAAGACATACAAAGTCCAAAAGGTTCCAGATCGCAATGCTATAAAGAACTTAGAAGCAAAAAAACGAGCGAAAAAATTGAAGTCTGATTTTATAAAAAAATACACCTGTTGTGTGATGGATGATGAAACATACGTACTGGCAGACTTTTCTCAACTTCCTGGTCAAGATTTTTATGTTGCTGATAAACGGGGCAATGTTCGGCAAGAGTTTCGCACAAAAAAACAAACAAAATTCCCTAAGAAGTTTCTCGTGTGGCAAGCTATTTGCAGTTGTGGCAAAAGAAGTAAAGTGTTTGTGGCATCTGGCAAAATAAACACAGAAATTTATATAAAGGAGTGCCTACAAAAACGGTTGTTACCCTTTTTAAGAGAGCACAGAGTGACTACATTTTTTTGGCCCGATTTGACATCATGCCATTACTCAAAGAATAATGTCATTTTTGTACCACGAGAGGCAAATCCACCTAACTGTCCAGAACTTCGGCCTAAGGAAAGGTATTGGGCTCTGGTAAAAAAGGAATTGAAGAACACAGGAAAGATTTTCAAGAACATGTCCGATTTTAAGCGCAGGTGGAACACATGCTCCAAAAAGGTATCAGAAGCAACTGTAAAATCTTTTCCGAAAAAAGTCGATAATTTTGCAAAACCCGAGTACTAAGTAAACATTTTAATGCTAAATGATTTTGTACTATATGTCATTATATTTGCGTATTTTGTAGAGTATTTATATTAAAAGGTTTGATTTTTATTTAAGAAAATCCAACTACAAATTTTATTTAGAGCACTCTTTACTTTAAATTAAAATAGTAACATTATGTAGAGCTACTTTTAAGAGAGTTTTTAAATTTTATTATATGTTTTAGATTTTTATATTCATACAAATAATATTTTGGTATAATAAAATTCTTCTGTTTAAAGTTTTAACTTACTAGTAAAACCAAAAACTGTTATGATTTTTTAAAATAATTTAACACGTAAATAAGACTAATAGATCTGATTGAAAATACCATATTTTTTATTAAAATATTTTTTCGAGTGTGTAAATTATTTCTCACCAATACAACTAACACTTACTAATACAAATGTTTTGGCTACCACTGATCTAGTGGGAAATTGTGAATAAATCACTTTTGTGTTTGTTTTTAAGTTAATCTTGCTTTAGTCGTGTCAGTTTGTTCTGTTCCAAATAAAAAAAAAAATAGAGCAAAGAAAGTTGGGATGAAAATTTGCTTATTTCATTTTCAATAGTATAAATTTGGAAGAAACAAATAAAAAAAAATTTCCCACTGTTTCGTGACGTCATTTGTCCAACATGCGCAGAAAACTCAAGTTTTGAATTTAGGAAGTCGTAATCTATATTCTATTATTCTTGGCTTAATCGATCATTTTTATGGTGTCTAAGACGAGTAATAAAAAAAAATTACAAACTCAATGACAACTTATAAAACCCTTTCACCTATTGATGAAGAAAACAAATCAGAGTGTCAACTGACAAAATACAAATAGAAGTCAAATATGACAATTAAAAAAAAATGTAATGTTGAAGGAGTTGCAGCAACAACAAGTGCAACAGTGACAACAACAGCAAAGACAACAGCAAATGCAGGACGAAATCCAGCAGATATTCCAACGACTGTTCAAAATACATAAGATAATAGAAACAGATTATTATTTTCTTGAAGACGGAGCCAAAGAGCGTCTGACTAAGAAAGCTGTAGAAAATATTCTAGAAGTTTTGAACGACTGTTTTCACCAGTACTCGTTAAAATTCGAAATCGATCGGTTTGGATTGATCAGTGAAGAAAACCAACAAACTCAAGAACAAATAAGAATTATAAGCAAAGACATAAAACGTCTAATTGAGAAGCATGAACTTTTGAACCAATGCATTCGCTACAACCAAGAAAAGGTATGGGCCTTAGAAAAAATAAGATGAGAGCCAGTTTGATAGCCTGACTATTCGAAACACCAAACTACAAGATAAATAAGCTGAGCGTTAAACTGAACTGATGAGAAGACCACCATCAAAGGCAGGAGGAATTTTCGCAAATACTTGCTTTAAACTTGAAGCAATTTAACGAAATAAATGAACAACTAAATAACGAAAAGTTAATCAAAGCCTTAAAATAGATAATGAAACGAAAGTCCAAAGATGAAGATGGCGTTAACCAATTCACAGCAAAACATTAAACCCTATGCTTATTGCAGCAGGAAGAGAACAAACACACTCACAGAAAAGCAGATGCAATGTGAGAAATCTATAGCAAATTCTGAACTTTTAAACTTGCAGCTGAAAGATAAATACTAAATTACATAAATAATCTAGAAAAGAACAAGTAAGAGTGCTATGTTCGGCTATGCCGAACTTTAAATACCCTTCACCAATGGTGTTACAAAAGTAAAGTGCAGAGTGGAAAGAGTTTTTGGTCAATTACAAGTATGTATGTTTCTGAAGACTGATTTAGGTGAATCCTACAAAAATACTAATATATGTATATTGATTTTCTAATCTGAAAAAGTTTCAAATCTCATACATTTAATTTTTAGGCAATATATGAATAATACTTTAATTAGTGAATAACATTGTTTTATATTGAGTCTACATTTTGGAGGTAGATTGAAATACAAACAATTTCAGAAATTACAAAACATTGCAACATTTCGCACCTTGAGAGTGGTCGCATTTAAATGCATATATCTTTAAAATTAGAGGACCGATTAAAAAATGGTTGCTTTAATTAGAATATTTAGCAGACCTATTTAGATTAGGCCATTATAATGTGCAAAAGTCACTTATTTAAGACATATTTCGGTATGATGAAATCAAGTTTGATGAGCTCTAGATGGCATACCGACATAACTAAGTACACTATTAAATTGCAACATATAGTTCTACTTACAACTGGGTATAGCTAAAACTCGAAATTCAATGCTAAATTACAATTTTTTTTATTTTCTATAGACATCAGGGATATCGCCAAAATTCAAAATTCGATGAGAATTAAAATTTTTTTCCATGCCATGCCCGTCTGTTTGTCTGTCCTTCTGTCTGTCTGTTGAAATCAAGTTTGTGGAGCTCCTGGTGGGTGTACCCAGACGAATTATACAACAGATTTTAGGAAATTTCCCTACGCATTTAATTTCATTAAAATCGGTCCGTAAACACCCGAGATATCGCTGAAATACTAAACTTCGATGACGAATTATAATTTTTTTTTAAATACAGTTTTTTAATTTTTTTTTTTTAAATTCTCATCGAATTTTGAATTTTGGCGATATCTCTGGTGTTTCTAGACCGATTTTGATAAAATTGCATAGCATGTTGCATTGGAGTATTTCCTAAAATCTCATATATAATTCAAAAAAATTTTTTAAAACAAGTAAGAATGGTATCTTCGGCTTTGCTAAATCTTGGATACCCTTCACCAATGAAAAGAAAAGTACAAAATCGTAAGAATTTATTATTACTGACTAAATGTAATTCCTAGCAATATTTGGTTATACTAGTTTTGTATTCAAAGAGTCTTTAAAATTAAGAGTAGAAAAACGAAAAAGCGTCATCATCGAGAATAGTTATGGACCCAAAGGTTAGGTTGGGCAGGTGGTGGATTTCGAAGGCAGCGTCAGTTGGGTTCTGAAGTGGTCCCTTTGTGAAAGATAATGATTACTAGACTACAAGTAGAGCCAGTAGCTTCGGTATATGTGTCTATTTTACGAACATTTAATAAAGTTCGATAGACTAGATAAACCATGCAAGAGCAAATCGATTTGATAAAGATTAAGTATTCTGGCATGCAACCCAAAAACGCAGTGCCCAGTGAGGGTTGTGTACTTTAATTCGTACGTATCATCCAACTAGTAAAAGTTCTTGATTAGTTATGTAAAACTCTGAAGTTAGCGGACCGATTTTAATCAAAGCTTTAACAATGATTGTTTTGTCAATGTATACACGCCTTAGAATTATAGGGTATACACTCTTAGTTTTAGATACGTACATGAAATATATAGCTTTTGAATGGATGGATATCAGCTTTGTCGGAATAGTTATTGAAGATTTACTTATTAATCTGAAGTTAACTAATTAAGATGAATACTTCATCAATAATATTTGGGATGTATTGTTCTTCCGATCTTTCCGATGGATGTGTGGAAAGTTTTGCTCTAGTTCTTTGTGCAATTATAATGTGATTTAATTTATCGGCATTAAAGGGATTCCCGGTCGGGGTTATATGGGAGATTTCACTAAATGTGAACCGAGTTCGTCTATTTTCAATACGGAACTTTTCAAGAGATCAGAAATACTTTTGTCAAACGTTTTCCCTCTAGAAAGTTTATTTCAGGCGCTATCGCGCTGAATAACGATATTGTACAACGTCTTTATACTAAATGTCATCGTCGTATCTGTTATAATTTGTCATTTATTAGGTACTAAGAGATTGCCTTAGGTGATGTTATACGGTAGCAATTGTCAAACGTGAACGTGTTCTCCCAATTGCAATCAAATATTTAAATTTTCGGTGATATGTGGGATTCATACATATGTAGGTTTTGGACGCATATCATGTACTTAGCTGCATTTTTTGTACTTCCTAGGAAGATTACCTACAATTTAATATATTATACATTATCAAATATTATCATAATGTTCAAAAGTCATACACAAAAGTAAGATAAATGCAGTGTGTCTGTCTGCTTAAATCATAAAATTTTAGGATATCGTCCCACCCTGAATTTCATCATTGTCGATCAAAACGTCTCTTTAACACTGAATTATATCTACTACAAACTACCGAATGTATCAGAATTTATTTATAAACATCTGAGATATCGACAAAACAGGAGCTCCAAAAATTTGACAACAACAGACAGGTAGACAGACGGACAGACAGATAGACGGACGGACAGACAGACAAAGAAACAAACGGACGGACATCGCGAAATCGATATATATATATATATATATATATATATATATATATGTATATATATATATATAAATATATTATCTATGTCCGTGCTCCAGGGGGATGGTTTTTTCTTATTTCTGCACTTCATTTTTTCAACAATCGTTCTCTAATGCGTACTTTGGGCAATTTGCGATACACCAAATTTAGTCCTTTGGCGATATCTCAGTTGTTTACGGACCGATTTTGATAAGATTTTACTGAGTGCTTTAGGAAACCATCAAAATCGCTAGTTTAATAACTAAGATATCGCCAAAGCAAAAGTTATCGATGTACGCAAATTGACAAATTAAAAAATTAAAAACCGTATTTTAAAAAAAAAAAATTTGAATTAGATATCAGATTTTAGAAAATATTCCAATGCAACATGCTATTCAATTTTATCAAAATCGGTCTATAAACACCAGAGGTATCGCCAAAATTCAAATTTCGATGAGAATTAAAAAAAAAAAATTTAAATCTGTATTTTTTAAAAAAAAAGTTTTAAATTCTATTTAGAAAAAATATTTCTTTTGTAATTTCCTTAATATTGGCTCAAAAATCTGAATCCTTATGAAATCTGAATCCTTATTCTGAATCCTTATGAAATTCTAAGACGATTGAGCGATGTCCGTCTGTCTGTTGAAATCATGATAACGCCTAAACGAAAGGAGCTAGCTCACTGAAACTTAGTAAAAACATTCTGCATCTATGAGCCAGTGTGCAAAATTTTGTCACAATCGGTCACCATTTGACCAAAGCTCCCATATAAAAAACTTACGGAAACACAAACATACGAAAAGAAAAGGGGGTTTATGTCCGTCTGTCCGTTAGATAAAAGCGCGATAGCGCCTTAACTAAAAGGGCTACAGCAACAAAATTTTACAAATGCCAGCCAGTGTGTAAAATTTTGTTGCAATCGGTTACTATTTGACTATAGCACCCATATAAAAAAAATACGAAAACACAAAAATACAAAAAGAACGGGTTATGTCCGTCTTTCCGTCAGAGAAAAGCTCGATAGCTCCTTAACAATAAGAGCTAGAGAGACAAAATTTAACCAAAATATTTTTGATATGTTATAGAAATTGTGTGCTGAAAATGGGTTCACATTTAGTTAGAGCTCAGATATAACCCTGCCCCGGGAATCACATTTATGCTGATAACTTGAACAAAATTGTAAAATTTATGACTACTTAATTTAGAACAAAGAAGTTTTATAAAACTTTCAGTCAGTATGTCAAATTTTATAGGAATCGGTCCATTTTTGACCATAGCTTTCATATAAAAACCGCTCCCGGTAACCACTAAAATGCCACAAACGCCAGTTAAAAGCTATTAAATTATAAACTATGTCAGCTATGGCCACTAAATTTTGCACAAATAAACTTTATATTAATACCAGCCAGTACATACAATTTTGTAACAAGCGGTCAACATTTGGCTATAGTTATTATATATATATAACATCCCCTTTTTATATCTACAATCAAAAAGATTTGGAGGTACATTCAGTATATTAAGATTGCATCAACGAAATTAGATAGCTATCATTCAATGTTTGGCCCAGACTTTAAACACGGTAGATGCACTAGGAACTCCTAACAAAATATATGAACCTGCCGTGTCGATATCAACATATTTATGGCACAACGAAACAGCTTATTAATGTTAAACTATATTCGGTTATGGAACAGCATTTTGTCCAAGGTAAATACTAGGGAAACCACTTAGATACTTTTAAGTGTTGAGCTATAGTAACTATACCACTGCAACCGAATTTAGTCCAAACATATTACCAACAATACCACATTTGGTCAACATTTTGAATTAGCTGCACTCTCGTACAACTTGATGGTGGGTATACAAGATTCGGCACAGCCGAATATAACACTTTTACTTGTTCTAATTTTTAACATAAAATACTTTTTCATACAATGTACCGAATATCTCCTATTGTGCATGGGTAAAATGTGAGAAAAATGAGATAAAATTGTTGTCAGAGAAGAGTAAATTAAAATGAATAAGAATACGTGTGACTTCGACTGGGAAATACGTTCTTCCTAAATCATGCCTTAACTCATGTTTTGATTTTTAAAAATGTCATTTATTTCTCTTTTTCAGACGAAGGAGAAGGTCATGTTGGAACTGTTTGTGAGATAGGGCGCTCAGGGTCAATACATTCTCCTGAAAACACTGTTGTGGTTAATTGGGATTCTGGACATAGAACTAATTACAGAGTTGGTTATCAAAATCAATATGATTTGATAATTGTCGATAACGCACAAGTTGGTAAGTAGGCACTTATGTATGTAAGTAATCATTTTTTGTTTAAATTTTTTTTAGGTGTTCGTCATTCTAACGTGGTGTGCGACGGATGTTCAAAAGGAGGCATAGCAGGAATCATTTTCAAATGTGTACAGTGCAGCAATTACCATTTATGTTCATACTGTTACGGAGCTGATTTACATGACAAAGAACACCCATTTATACGTTATACAACACCGACATCTTTAGGGTAAATTATTTTCATTCGTAAAAAGTTTTTATTGGATAATGAAAAATGTACTCTTTTGATTAAAAAAAGTGTTCGGTGTCCTCCCCGAAAAGGATCAAAACGAATACAATTAAAAGGTATATTTGTCGGAGCTAAAGTAGTAAGGGGCCCCGACTGGGAGTGGGGACAGCAAGACGGTGGAGAAGGTAAATAAAAATATTAAACAAATCAATATTAATTCTAGAGTTTTTTCAAAACGTTCTTTTTCGATTTTTTCAAATTTGTTGGAAATTGATTATAAATCGGAAAATTGCAATAAATTTATTCCTTATGTCAAGGTCCTTTCTACCTCAAAATAACAACTTAAAAATGTCGCGGACCTGTGAGATAAAATGATTTTTTGATACAAAAAATAACGTTTTGGAGAAATAAAAATAAAAAAGATCGTTTTGGCGTGCAATTTTTAAAAACTTTTTATTGTTGTTTAAGGACATCTTAACATAAAACTAGTGAAAATAAATACAGTTAATAATTTATGATATTTTTATAGGATAATGAAAAAATATATTGAAAATAAAATAGTAACTAAACATTATTAAATCTATTATTCTCTTAGTAATTGAAAGTAGGCACTGTCATAAAGAAAAACTAATTCATTCCCGCGACAGCCGGTTCTACGTACCGGAATGACCCGAAGTTTCTCGGCCAAGGGCTGTCAACTCAGCAACAACATATTTCCAATTTTTAATTTTGGAGCAACATATTCCGGCAGTGCTGCTCCGCATTCTTTTGGTCCGTGCCGGAACCGCCTGCACCATATACAAATCCAGCTATTGTGCAGCTCTTGCTTGGGCCGGTGTCACCTCAAGAATTGTTCAGGACTTCGCCAACAACGGCGAAACTCAGCGTCTTCTTCGACATCATCATCTTCGTCGTCGGAATACGCAACTCCCCCACCGTCTGTCCAGCAATCGCAACAACCATGGCAGCATCAACATCAGCAGCACAATCCATCGCCGCTAACACCATCGATTGCAGTCCGTGTTCCTGGGGTGATATCAATTCTACAGATCAACTGCAATGGCCTCCAAGGCAAAATATCCGAGATAACGCGATTTATGCAGCAACACAACATCGTGGTCGCAGCGGTCCAGGAGACAAAACTGAACAACAACTCCAGTCTGCAAAGTTGTAACGGGTACAACGTTCTCCGAAAAGACCGCACCAGAACTCACGGTGAAGGCATCGCATTTATTATTCGCAACTCAGTGCAGTATAGAGTTCTATCTCCTGATCTAGACAATAGAGACCAATACCTTGAGGCTCAGGGTATTGCTGTCAGATCAGGGGATACGGAGTTAGAACTCTATAATGTCTACATTCCGCCTGTAACCCTTTTAGATGAAGAAACTCGGCTGGTTCTAGGGGACTTTAAAGCGCACCATGATCTTTGGCACTTATTACTTGGGGAAGACCAAAGAGGTGCGTCGTTAGCGGAACAGATAGACGAGTCCACCTTCTGCACTCTCAATGACGATGCCCCCGCACGGATTATGGGTAATTGCGCCAGTTCTCTCGACATAACAATTGCAAGTCCTGGTCTGATTAACTGTGTAACCTGGCGCGCAGTTGTGTCTCTAGCTTCAGATTATCTGCCCATAATCGTTAGACTGGAGCGACCAAACGATTTTATCTTCTCTGAACGCCGTACGTACATAAACCAGAAAAAAGCAGTCTGGAACGGCTTCAGAGAATTCACCGACCGCCACTTCAGAGATATGCAACCACTTTCGAACATGCATGAAGCAGAGAGGGAGTTTCGCGTAACCATCAACGCTGCAGCCACTCGCTTCATCCCTGCTGGTAGAATACCCGTAGTGAGGCCGCACTTCCCAGCAGAAGCAGTGGGATTAGCAGATGAGCGTGATGCGATCCGAATACCAACCATGATGATCCCAGGATCGTCCAGCTGAACCGCGATATCAGCAGGTTAGTAAACGAGGATAAGCGAAACCGTTGGTTAGATCACCTGAAGAACTGCAACTTTGGTGCTAAGTAAGTTGTGGACCACTGTTCGATCTCTCTCGAACCCTATGAAAAAGGATGATCGGGTCGCGATTAAGTTTGCCGATAACACCATATCCGATTATTTATTGAGCACCCCGAGAGAGACAAGGCAAAAAGGAGTATTGTTCGCAAACTCCCAATCTTGGACCCACCACAACTTTTTACGCCAGCGGAAATTGCTAAGGCCATCCGTGAAGCTAAGCCTTCAAACACCTAGGCGAGTGACCAGCCTCACTATACCCGATGTCTGGAAAGTGGGTAGAGTGATCCCGATATTAAAACCTGGGAAACCCGCGAATGAGGGATCATCGTACAGACCCATATCCCTCCTGTCACCAGTCGCGAAAACACTCGAGGCTCTACTCCTCCCCCAGCTGACCACCCAACTTCCAGCAGCTCGCCACCAGCATGGATACCGCAAAATACACAGCACCACCACAGCATTAACGGCCATAACCACTCAGATCGCACAAGGCTTAAACCAGCAGAGGCCTTGTGAAAGAACGGACCGATCTTTCGCTTGACTTGTCGAAAGCCTTTGACACGGTAAGCCATGCCACCCTCTTTCAGGACATGCTGATGTCCACAATCCCAACAAATTTGAAGAGTTGGATTGTAAATTATCTGAGTGGACGTCAGTCGTTTGTAGAGCTTAGAGACCAGCGGTCAAAACACCGTAGAGTCAAACAGGGAGTTCCTCAGGGCGGAGTCCTGTCGCCACTCCTGTTTAACCTCTACCTCTCTAAACTGCCAGATCCACCGCAAGGCGTTGAAGTGATATCATATGCAGACGACTGCACGATAATGGCAACCGAATCGTTATCTCGGTACCATCCACAACTTTTTCACTGAACATAACCTGAAGATACAACCAGCCAAATCCTCAGCGACACTATTTATCACCTGGACAAAAGAAGTAAGCCTACAACTTGGCGTCGAGATCGATGGTGTACCAATTCCGACAGTGAACCACCCGAAAATCCTGGGAGTCACACTCAACAGCCTTTTTACTCAGCACATGCCACAACTGTCGCGAATAAATTGCGATGTAGAAACAAGGTCCTTAAAGCACTAGCCGGCAGTACTTGGGGAATGGACAAAGAAACCTTGCTGTCTACCTATAAAGCGATTGGTAGGTCAGTGGCAAATTATGCTGCTCCAGTATAGTCAGCGTCGCTAAGTGATACTCAGTGGAGAAATATTCAATGCTGCCAAAATGCAGCCCTAAGAACTATTACAGGCTGCCTACAAATTACCTCACTACATCATCTTCACGAGGAAGCAAAGATCCTTCCAGTAAAGG
The DNA here is from genome assembly GCA_933228675.1 of Stomorhina lunata. Taxonomy (NCBI): domain Eukaryota; kingdom Metazoa; phylum Arthropoda; class Insecta; order Diptera; family Rhiniidae; genus Stomorhina; species Stomorhina lunata. Next base: position 49,917,657 of record OW121741.1, on the reverse strand, counting down.
AACACAACATTATGCTATCTCAGCAGTTCCTTTTGAGATGTAATCGGAGAAATCATCCAAACTTTAACATCACACAGTTGGCATCTTCCCCGAGGCATGTCAGGAAAGATCTTCGTGTGTATGAGGATAACATACGAAGATATGTACTTGATCCTTTAGATCATACCTCGTACATGGCAGCATTAAACAACATTCATAAAGACCCCACCAACTCCGCGGTTTCATTTTGTGAATGTTGTTTTAGGAGGTCGCCCACCGCCCATAGCAGAAGAAGAAAAGAACTTGCCGCGGAAAACAAGAGTCGTTCTGGCTCAACTGAGATCGGGATGGAGCAATTGATTAAATATCTATTGGTCCCGCACAGACCGTGCCGTCCCAACATATGCCCAGCTTGTGGTCAGGGTCCTCATGATACCCCCACATTTTCAACTGTACCGCCAACACTATTTCACTTAGTCCTGAGGATTTGTGGACTTATCCAGTTGAAGTAGCACAATTTCTTGGCCTTGATCTCCAAACAGATCCCCCATAAAAACAAAATTTTAAAATTGTAAATGTTAGAGCTGCTACAACAACAACAACTACTTGTCACTTATTATTTTTGCAAAAAAAAACTTAATAAATACATTGCGGTACATTTACAGCGAACGCCGGTTATAACGAATTAACGTTTATTACGAACAACTTATCCGGTCCCAACAGTTTTGCTTAAGTATTTCATACAAATTGTAACGGTTTAAACGAAAACCGGGTATAGCAAACTATCAGTTATAAAGAACTTGATTTTTAGTCCCCAACATTAAAAACAGTGTAAATTTATACTTTAACAACGAACAAAAAAATCATAATATAAACTTTTTTTAATCGCTGAAGTTTTTAAATCAAAAACAATACAAAAGATGTAAGAGAATCCTTGCAAATTGTTAGAAAGTTTTTCGAAAATAGTCCTTAAATGTTTATAATAATCTATTTAAACTAGAATTTTTTAAAGAGAACTGACCAAATCAATTTCGCAAAAGAAAATTGCAGATTTTTTCAAAAAGAATAATAAGTACATTATTTATAAGGTTTTTAAAACTTTTTTATTTTTTTGTTCCTAGAGGTACCTAGTTATTTGATGTTTTTTATTAAAATTAATGTTTTAACAAGTAAGAGTGATATATTCGGCTTTGCCGAATCTTGGATACCCTTCACCAATGGTGTTCCAAAAGTTAAGTACAAAATTGTAAGAATTTATTGATAATTATATAGTTTCTGATTACTGACTTAGTTGGGCCCCACACAAATGCTTGATATGTATATTAATTTTATTTTGTTCATACTAAATATAATTCCTAGCAATATTTGGTTATACTAGTATTATATGCAAGGAGTCTTTAAAATTAAGAGTTGAAAAACGAAAAGCTTTTCGGTGGCGTTATCACTAGGGTTCTAAAGTTGTCCCTTTGTGAAAGATAATGATTACTAGACTACAAGTAGATAATGCCAGTAGCTTCGATTTATGTGTCTACTTTACGAACATTTAATAATGTTCGATAGATCAGATAAACCATGCAGAAAAGATGTTCCAAATGTAGATGTCCTTAGATTTGCAAGAGCACATCGATTTGATGAAGATTAAGTATTCTGGCATGCAACCCAGCGAGGGTTGTGTACTTTAATTCGTATGTATCATCCAACTAGTAAAAGTTCTTGATTAGTTATGTAAAACTTGTTTTGTCAATGTATACAAGCCTTAGAATTATAGGGTATAAACTCTTAGTTTTAGATACATACATGAAATATATAGCTTTTGAATGGATGGATATCAGCTTTGTCGGAAAAGTTATTGAAGATTTACTTATTTATCTGAAGTTGGTTAACTAATTAAGATGAATACTTCATCAATAATATTTGGGATGTATTGTTCTTTCGATCTGTCCGATAGATGTGTGGAAAGTTTTGCTTTAGTTCTATGTGCAATTATAATGTGATTTAATTTATCAGCATTAAAGTGATTCCCAGTCAGGGTTATATGGGAGATTTCACTAAATGTGAACCGAGTTCGCCTATTTTCAATACCGAACTTTTCAAGATATCAGAAATACTTTTGTCGAATGTTGTCCCTCTAGAAAGTTTATTTTAGGCGCTATCGCGCTGAATAACGATATTGTACAACGTCTTTATACTAAATGTCATCATCGTATATATTATAATTTGTCATTTATTAGCTACTAAGAGATAGCATTTTACATAAAATTTTAGATATCGTCCCGATCAAAACTCCTGAAATATCGCTTAAACGCTGAATTATATCTACCACAAATTACCGAATGCATCCGAAGAACGCTATTAAATTTCATCAAAATACATATCTGAGATATCGACAAAAGAGGAGCTCCAAAAACTTGACTTCAACAGACATACGGACAGACAGACAGATAGAGACGGACGGATGGACAGACAGACGGACGGACGTCGCGAAATCGATTCTGAGTCGATTGGTACAAGTTGAATCGTATTCACAATCAGATTTGTGGAGTTTATATATCAGCTTTTAAGAAATCCTCCCGCAAATGACGCTGTCAAATTTCATCACAATCGGTCAATGAACACCTAAGATATCGATGAAACACTACTTACAAAATGTAAACAAAATTTCTTAGACAAGCACTTTCGTCAATTTGCTGTACATCAAAATTAGTGTCAGCTGTTTTTGGACCGCTTTTGATAAAATTTAACAACGTGCTTGGCGGGGGAATTTCCTAAAATCTGATATAAAATTTATGTATGTCCGTGCTCCAGGAGGATGGTTTTTCCTATTTCTGCATTTCATTTTTTCAACAATCACTCTCTAATGCGTACTTTGGGCAATTTGCGATACACCGAATTTAGTCTTTTGGCGACATCTCAGTTGTTTACGGACCGATTTTGATAAGATTTGATGCTTTAGGAAACCATTTCCTAAAATCTGATATATAATATCTTATCACTCGTACACCAGGAGTATCTTTTTTCCTCTTGTTATTTAAAAGTGTTTTTCAATTAAAAATTTCGTCTAAATTTCGTCTAATTTTTGGTATTTTTGCGGTATTTCGGATGTTTATGGACCAATTTTGATGAAATTTAATAGCGTTCATTGCGGGAGTTCCTAAAATCCGATATATAATTTATGTATGTCCATCCTCCAAGGGCTTCAGAAACTTGATTTCAACAGACAGACCGGCGGACGGACAGACAGACTGACATCTCTTAATCGATTCTCCTCCCGATTCTGGGTCGATCGGTATAACTTTAATTGGGTCTACGATCACTAATAAAAAAAATTAGAAACGGATGCACAAACTTATAATGCCCTTTCACCTATTGGTGAAGGGTACACAAATTTTGCTTTTAAAGATTTTTATTTTTCGTTTCAATTCTTTAACATTGTGCATGCTAAAATGAGAAAAAATACGTGTAAATTCGATTGGAACAAAAGTTCTTAATACTGAACTTGCCTGATTTAGTTAGACTAACTTATAACCAAGTTTGCCAGGAGTAATTCAGTAGGACCAGGATTTTTATTTCACAGGATATTTATTTATTTTAACTTAACAAAATTACTTAAATTTATATTAATAGTAGCGACCAGATCCAGAAAAACAGGCAGAAACGACCGGGTCGAAAGACAGTACCAGACTTCCCCGCTTTGTCCGATATACTTATCTTAAATAATGTGGGTTTTCTTTTGGTTGTTAGTGTATTAGTGACTAACACCTGTGGACTATGGCCGTCAGAACCAGTATTCCACTCTGCACTGCCACTATAATCTACTGTGTCTGGGATCTATGGCTGTCAATACCAGTAGTTTCCCTGTACACTACTACTACTAATCCCTATGGCTATAAAAACCAGTAGGGACTACCACTACTGAGCTGAGGTTTGGTTGTGTGTGAATGGCTGCTACCGAAGCTGTCGCAAACTTGCAGTAGCTGTCCGCCCACTACAACAACCAAAGACCAACTGAAGCAGTGATAGTCTTAGTAAGTAGTAGTGATCAGCACAGTATGATTTTGTGTAAGAGAGCGGAATGCTAGATTCTCTTATACTTTGTAATCTCTTATAACTAAACTCTTTTAAATAAGAGAAAATATATGCAAATTAACTACATTTCATTAAAAATCTTAACTTAGGTAATAAATTCCAATACTTAAATAAAATAATACAATCCAAATATAATAACATAATAAAAATAATGTAATGAGAGTTTTACTTCGTTACATCTCCCTCTTTGTTTATTTTATTTTTTTTTTAATAACCGCTTCGTTATTCCTGGGCTTTGGAAAAATAAATTTTTCTTTCCCATGGATAATCCACACATCAAGCGACCTGCGAATGTAGACTTCAACTGTGTATAAATCGGTTTTCATCAAAAAGCGTGTTCGTTTTCCAGGACCAATGGGTTCGATGGAGGCAAGCACAGATGGGACCCATAGAGTAGAAACACTGTCATCTTCTTTGTCGATCTCTAATTCTTTGACCAATCGGGCTAGGACATCGGGTTTTTTTGAGCAACGGACGTCAGTGTACGGATTGTATAAATTTGGTAGGAGAAGTACTGATTGGATTTGAACAGTTTTTCTATGTTTTAAATTTTCACGGTCCATTGCTTCTCTGAACCTTTGGCAGCTACGTTGAAACTTGTTGTCGTCTATCATTTTGAAACTCTGTGAATATATTATAAAATAATTAGTGCAATACGAATCTTAGTTGTAAAAAGGCTTAAGATCTTTAACATGAGCTGTTGCACGGTCTTTCTTCTTGTCTATATCTGTGAGGCGTACGATAACCGGGGAGATGTATTTAGAGACCATAGAAGGACCTTCAAATTTAGGAGCAAGCTTAGCGGCGAAAAACTCTACTGCCTTTGATAAAACACGGTTCCTTGCTAGCACCAAATCACCTTTTCGTGGAGACCAGTCACGGCGTCGAAGATTGTAATGTTTTGCTTGGTTGCTGGCAGCACTCTTCAGATTTTCTTGAACCAATTTAAATATTTCTTGTAGATTCTTGTGTCTGTCTTCGGGTGTAGTTTCCTCCTCTATAATTTCGGATTGCGTTTTTTCGCTAAACATCGATTTTGGAAGGCGTAGCTCTCTGCCTTGCGTTAGGTAGGCAGGACTAAATTTAGTGGAGCTCTGTTTACTTGAGTTGAGAGCCAGTGATAATTCTGGAAGGTTTTCATCCCACTTACGTTGGTTAGCTTCTGTAAATTGTGCAATCATAGTCTTTACGATACGATTGGCCCTTTCCGTAGGGTTCTCGTGCGGCGAGTAAGGAGCGGTGAATTGTTGTTTAACCCCAAGAGATTCAAAGTATTTTTGGCATTCACGGCTAGTGAACTGAGTTCCATTGTCTGTTAAAAGTAAATAGGGAGTACCGAAACGAGCAAAAATTCTTTCTCGGAAAGATTTAATGAATAATTTTGTTGTGGCCTGTCGAACAATTACAAATTCTGTCCATTTTGTAAATCTGTCGTAGAATACAATGAGGATCGTATTTCCGTGAATAGATCGCGGCAGTGGACCGACGAAATCGGCACATACAGTGTGCCATGGTTGATAGACTTGAGAAGTATACATCTTTCCAGCTAGAGGTTGTTGTCGTGGTTTGTATCGTTGACACGTTTCGCATTTTCGAACATATTTGGCAATGTCGCGAAACAAGCCAGGCCAGTAATATAGTTTTGTCACTCGTGCAGTTGTTTTGTTGATACCCAGGTGACCAACAGTTACGTCATCGTGACATTCTCTGAGGACACGGCACCGATCTGATTTTTGTACTACCAATTTCCACGGAACCGGATCTTGATCGTTGTAAGCAGTAGAATCATAGATATGACGTCGGAGATTTCCATTGCTATCGATCTGATAATCAGGAAGTTGTTCTGGGGTATTTTGTACCGTTTTAATTTTTTTAAGGTACCATTGATCATCGTTCTCGTCACTCTTGATTATCATTTGCAGTGCTGCCGCTGAAGTGCTTGTTTCGTCTAATGGATATCGCGAAAGTGCATCTGCTATTACATTTAACTTGCCCTTGCGATATCGTATCTCGTAGTCGTACTGCATCATTTCGAGAGCCCATCGAGCTATTCTGCCTGAGGGTGATTGTATTGAGTTTAGCCATTTTAGGGAGTGGTGATCTGTAACAATGGTAAAGTGATAGCCCTCAACGTAGTGTCTCATTTTCCGAATTCCCCAGATGATAGCGAGACACTCCTTCTCTGTAACTGTGTAATTTTTCTCGGGAGCGGAAAGGGTGCGACTGGCATAAGCAATAACTTTTTCTCCATCCTCGAATTCCTGAGTAAGGACGACACCAAGGCCAACGTCACTTGCATCAGTTTGTAAAATAAAAGAGCGACTAAAGTCGGGACAGGTAAGCGCAGGAGCTTCTATGAGCTGTTGTTTTATTTCCTCGAACGCTTCATCCTGTTTTCTACCCCATTCCCAGCGTTTGTTTTTCTTGAGTAGTTCATTCAATGGACTTGAAATGGTCGAAAAGTTTGGTATGAATCGGCGATACCAGGCTGCAGTGTTCAGGAATGATCTCAACTCTTTTAGGGTTTTCGGCTCTGGCAAAGCTACAACAGCGTTTACCTTTTCTGGATCCGTGTGTATGCCTTCTTCACTAATTATGTGCCCCAGATATCGAATCTTTCTTTGCGCGAAACTACATTTATCCACATTTATCCGCAGTTTGGCTTTGACAAGTCGATCAAAAACTGTTTTTAGATTCTGCAGATGTTCATCCAGTGTTTTACCAAGAACGACGATATCATCTAAATAAGCGAATGCGAATTCATCCAGCTCAGGTCCAATAACGTTATCGAGAGCTCGTTGAAAAGTTGCTGGAGCTGAATGTAGGCCACTGGTATAATCCACGACCAGGTACTGTAAAGGCAGTGAACTGCTTACTATCAGGAGCCATTGGTATTTGCCAGTAGCCGTTACGAAGGTCGATCGTGCTAAAGAATTTGCTGTTTCGAAGCTTTTCCAATATCGAGTTTATTTGAGGTATTGGATAAGCATCACGTATCGAGTTTTCATTTATTTGGCGATAGTCCACGCATAGACGCTACTCATTATTTTTCTTTCTCGCTAATACAATCGGAGAACTATATGGACTTTTCGATGGCTCAATTCGTCCTTCCTGAATTAGTTCATCAATCTGGTTGTCTATTACTTGCTGCATGGCAGGATTACGTGGGTAGTATCGTTGCCGCAAAGGTCTGTTGTGTTTCATGTTAATAACGTGTTCTGTGATGTTGGAATGACCCTCTATAGAATCAAATCGTCAATTTGTTGTTTTATCACTTGGTCCTCGGGTTCTTCAGGTAGACCGGCCTGTAAGGAGCTAATTTGAGGTAAATTATTTTTACGTGTTTTACTAGGATTTTTGTTCAATGTAATAATTCGAAGTTCAGTGCCAGTTTGTTTAAAGAAATTCATGCCGATGATGATTGGATCAATACTGTTATTTAATACCAGAAAGCTGTGTCTATACACCACGCCGTATTATATGAACCAGATGTTTACAGAACCTCGTACCGAAACCTTTGATTGGTCAGCCAGTACCAAGTTACAAAAATCGGGAGGAGTAATGGGAATTTTAAAATCTTGGACAATGCACAAGTTAATACAGGAATGTGTAGCACCAGTGTCAATGACAGCGTTAATTTTCCTATTTTTAATCGTAAGCCAAGTACATAAGCGATAGTCGTCATCTATACTGAGTACAATAGGGAAAGATTTTCTATCTAGAGATCCGCCCCTCCTTCTCTCTTTGACGGATCTCCTTGGGAGTTTTCCGACCTTCGTCTACAGCAGTCAACAGTCTTTACACCTCTCTTACCGCAATCCCAGCAAAACAAAATTTGATTGTTTGAACACGTTCGTCGGGTGTGACCCGGTTCGCCGCATCGGTAACATACTTGTGTATCGTTGTTGGTAGCAACTGCAGTTTGCAAGCGTCGAACATTCTTTTGTGTTGCTTCTTCCATACGAATGCTCTCAAAATCTTGGGCCAGTCTGATGAGTTCACGTAATTTAGAAAAATCTCGTCTCTTTATATAGATCTTGTATTCAGGGCGACAATTACAAAATATTGTTTCCAGTTGTTCACTTGTAGACAGACTCGTCAACCTCATCAAAGACTGTATAGCTGTAACATAATCCACGAAACTCTCATTCGCTTGTTGTTTTCGGTTTCGAATATCGTCCTCTAAATTTTCGAAGAAGCGTGTCGGTAAAAAGAACAATTTGAAATCTTCTACAAAATCCAAATATGTTTTCCAGTTATTCTTGTTATTTCGGTACCAAGATAACGCATCTCCTTTTAGAAGTTCCGGCATAAAATTCATCAAAGTATTTTTAGAAATAGCATAGCACGTGGCTAGTTCATCAATTCGTTCTAGAAAACCTAACGGTTCTCTCCCGCCATCATATTTAATACCCCATTTACGTACCTTATCACATACCTCAGAGAAATTGTCAGAAGTTACTTGTGGGACCTCATGATAATTCACCGGGGATGATGCTCGTGAAGTTCTTGCAAGAGGTACTTTCAATTCTTTTTCAGGAACCTCCACCATTGCTCTTAGTCTATCGATAATAATCTCGTGTTCCTTTGGAATAATAGCCTTGTCCAAATACGACCGCAATCTAGCCCTCATTTCATCTAAGCTGCCTTCACCATCTAGTCCCAGTTTCTTAAGACTTGTACAAAGGACATCCTTTCTAATCTGATTTATAAAATTTCGGCTCATGTTGATTATGCAATATAATTTTCCAGTAAGTAATTATAGCTGTTAATTTATTTTACTACGTTTGATTTCTTATTTTTTTTTAAGTCACAAATTAAATTATTTGTGTCCCTGCTCGGGCACCATTTATAACCAAGTTTGCCAGGAGTAATTCAGTAGGACCAAGATTTTTATTTCACAGGATATTTATTTATTTTAACTTAACAAAATTACTTAAATTTATATTAATAGTAGCGACCAGATCCAGAAAAACAGGCAGAAACGACCAGGTCGAAAGACAGTACCAGACTTCCCCGCTTTGTCTGATATACTTATCTTAAATAATGTGGGTTTTCTTTTGGTTGTTAGTGTATTAGTGACTAACACCTGTGGACTATGGCCGTCAGAACCAGTATTCCACTCTGCACTACCACTATAATCTACTGTGTCTGGGATCTATGGCTGTCAATACCAGTAGTTTCCCTGTACACTACTACTACTAATCCCTATGGCTATAAAAACCAGTAGGGACTACCACTACTGAGCTGAGGTTTGGTTGTGTGTGAATGGCTGCTACCGAAGCTGTCGCAAACTTGCAGTAGCTGTCCGCCCACTACAACAACCAAAGACCAACTGAAGCAGTGATAGTCTTAGTAAGTAGCAGTGATCAGCACAGTATGATTTTGTGTAAGAGAGCGGAATGCTAGATTCTCTTATACTTTGTAATCTCTTATAACTAAACTCTTTTAAATAAGAGAAAATATATGCAAATTAATTACATTTCATTAAAAATCTTAACTTAGGTAATAAATTCCAATACTTAAATAAAATAATACAATCCAAATATAATAACATAATAAAAATAATGTAATGAGAGTTTTACTTCGTTACAAACTTATATACCATATTTTTTTCCTTTATGTTTTGTTTTTTCCTTTATGTTTTATTGATCTACATTTACTTCGAACTTTGACCAACTATCAGCTGGTAATCAAGGCAAAGATTTTTGTTTTGACAGGTTATGGTTTATTCTTTTGCGTTAATTTTAGTATCAACTTGAATGAGTTAATGAAAACATGTACATTAGGTTGGGTCGTTTTTTAACTTTTGTCTCTGATCGATTTATAATAGTGAAATTATGTGGCCAAATTATGTCAATCGAATTGTCGTTTTTTAAATTTTGTTTCTGATCGTCTTCTAATAGTAAAATTATGTGGCCAAATTATGTCAGTCGGAATTGTGCAAAATATTATTGATTTATTTTTAGTTTTTGAACCCACTTGTATGGGGAAAAATTAGAATATTTGCAGTTTTTGCTACATTTCGTTCATTTAAGATTTATTTGTAAAAGAAAAGACAATAGAATCTAAAAGTGAACTATACAGCTTTCCTTGAAGTCATAAAATTTTGAAACAGTTTTGAAATTATTGCGATTTCTTCTTGACAACACGCCTAAGGATGAACCGCCAAAAATAATTACTTGTCGCAAATACTGGCAAAGTAAGACATAATTTATCGTTTCAAGACTTGTAAGTACTTAATAGTTTAATTTTGTTAAAATATAAAAATATTTACTTAGATTTTTCATATTCAAACATGGTTGGGTTTCAAAACTCATTTTTTATTTTTTTTTTTTTTTGTTTTTTTTTTGAAAATTTTGTTAAACAGATATTAAAAAAAAAGTAATTTTTTGATCATAATTTGAGTAAATGCGTTATAAATCTTTTTTATGTTTAATTTTAATAATGTTTATATGGAATAAAAAAAAGTAGCAATTTTAGGGTAATTTTTGCCCCCATGTCTATTAAGTGTTAAAATATTTTGTTTGATTTAAATAAAACAACTTAATCTTAGTGTAAAATAATTACTTTTAAGTATATTTATTAAAATTCTCGAATAAATTAATTTTTCACCTTTGACCCCGGAAAATATTTCTAAAACACTTTTCTTAAACTGCACCAAAAATGTTGACGTTAAATAACAACAATTTATTTGTTTAATATTATCCCCTGATTAAAACAGCTGACTTTAAACGTCAACAGAAATAGTTTACGTGTTGGTGAATAGCAAAATATATATATCAAGCATTTGTGTGGGGCCCAACTAAGTCAGTAATCAGAAACTATATAATTATCAATAAATTCTTACAATTGAGTACTTTACTTTTGGAACACCATTGGTGAAGGGTATCCAAGATTCGGCAAAGCCGAATATATCACGCTTACTTGTTTTGTTATAAATTATATATTTATTTTATATAATTATGTAGGTATTTTTTTTAATTAAAAAGAGTTTAACAGACAATCCCATAGAAGATTCTATATAGATAACTATAATTTTTTTCTATAAAAAGAAAACACATTTGGTATTAAAAAATATTTTTATTGAGGAAATTTTTCTATCAGAAAATAAATTTTCAATAGAAAAAATACATACAAAATATTAATAAATGAAATACATATGTATGTCTGTGAACATATTAAAAATATAAGGTCTATTCGTTTACTTTCCAGTAAAAGTCCAGTAAGCTGAGTATTTACTGAGTAAATGAACGAATTTACTCTCACCAAATCATTTGTACAAGAAAAGTAAACGAACAGAAAATTTGTAAAAATCCAGTAAGAAAATCGAGACAATAAGAAAATAACAATACAATAGGCAATAAATAAATAAAAAATGACCTAAGCTTTTAATTTTTAATTAGTTATATACTTTTAACTTTAATTTAGTTAATTTTATTTCTTTTACTTAAAATTGTTAACTAAATAAAAATTGTGGCAAAAGGTCAGCTGCCTGTTTTTCTTTTGTTTACGTTTTTATTCATGTTGTTGTTGTTACTGAACTTTTACAGGCAAAAATTTTGCCCGTAACATTTTACAAATACTCAGCAAATAAACTGTCACTTTTTCTCAAAAATTCTCTCTGTTTACATTTCCCCTCTTACTGAGTTTTGGGTAAACGAACGACTTTTCGTAATATTTTGTAATAATTTGTACAAATTTTAACGTAAACAAATGAACATATAGACTGCTATTTGAATGAAAGTGACATCACGGTAAAGTAACACATGCACGTTGTTTCAGGTATGAGTGCAACATCGAATATTAATTATGTCCTTGACACAAGGATATCTCAAAATTATATTTTTTATATTTTTTTTTTTTTTGAAAAAAATTAAAATTTTGTACCAAAATAATGTGAGTTTTTTACAAAAAATCTATTATTTTCCGATCTCCTCATGGGAACACTTTTTTAGATTTTATATATTGATGTCAACAGTGTAATCCATATTTTCCCATCGACTCATGGGGTCACTTTTTTGGTTTTTATATTTTGATGTCAACAGTATAATCCATATTTGGGAGAAGGAAACAGAAGATGGTAGATATGCTTTTTGAGATATCCTTGAGTCAAGAATATAATTGATATTTCTTGTTCTCCAATACATGTTTAAATTTTATAATTAAAAAAATCATAAGACTAAAGAACATACGCTAAAATAAAAGTTTCATAAAAATCTGATAACCGTACCAAAATTTACAGACTTATTAAATTGGTATGTTTTGAAAAAATCTTGAAAAAAAAAATGAACTTTGGACCACCATTAAATCGTAACAAAAGCGAAATCAAAAATTGTAAAGAACTCTAAAAATTGTATGAGCTAGGAAAATGTGTATACAAAATTTCAACAAAGTAGTTCGAAAAAAAGTAACTATTTTTTTGTTTCCAATTTAAAATACTAAGATGTTTTTGCTTGACATTTTTTAAAATAACATTAAAAAAAAACAAAACTCCGCTCTACATGTACATTCTTCGCCGTTTCAGCAACAACTGAATAAAATATATTGTGATTTCTGTTTCGCTCAATTATGTTAATGTATAAGTGAGCAAAATTGTTTTGGTCGTCCCTGAACTAAATCGATCAAAATGTAGATGCCCTTAGATTTGCAAAAGCACATCGATATGATGAAGATTAAGTATTATGGCATGCAACCCAAAAACACAGTGCCCATTGAGGGTTCTGCACTTTAATTGGTACGAATTATCCAACTAGTAGAAGTTCTTGATTAGTTATGTAAAACTCTGAAGTTAGCGGGCTGATTTAGGTAAAAGCTTTAACAATGATTTTCAATGTATATAAGCCTTAAAATTATAGGGTATACACTCTTAGTTTTAGATACATAAGTGAAATATATAGCTTTAAAATGGATGGATATCAGCTTTGTCGGAAAAGTTATTAAAGGTTTACTTGTTAATCTATAGTTAGCTAATTAATTAAAATGAACACTTCATCAATAATATTTGGGATGTATTGTTGTTTCGATCTGTCCGATGGATGTTTGGAAAGTTTTGCTCTAGTTCTTTGTGCAATCATAGTGTGATTTAATTTATCAGCATTAAAGTGATTCCCGGTCGGGGTTATATGGGAGATTTCACTAAATGTGAACATTTTCAATACCGAACTTTTCAAGAAATCAGAAATACTTTTGTCAAATGTTGTCCCTCTCGAAATATCTCTGAATCTGTAAAAAGTAAACAAGCTTTTTCTTAAGTTTTAAGAAGTTTTCAAAAATGTAAAGTTTTCAAAAATGTAAATCTTTCGAATCGGACCAAATTGGCAAAAGTTATACGGACCCAAAGGTTTTACAAACCCGAGGTGGGCAACTTTGGTCTGTATAGCCCCCTGTGCAACCGATAGATGCATCTTAATATTACCCTAAAAACCTAGCTCCTCTTTTACTGATATTTCAAATTTCATCAAAATCCGCTTAGAAACTGCTGAGTTAATACCAAAAAAAAAAACTCATTTGCACCACTGCACGGTGATAAAAAGCGGCCAAAAATTATTTTTCTTAATTTTATAATTTTTATTAAATGTTGATGGTAGTTTATAGCCAACACTCTAAAGTATTCCATTTAATTTTGTCCTTGGCTATCGGAAAACCGATTAGTTTTTTATACTAGCTCAATACTAGTACGTTTTGCCTACAATTTTAAAGTTAAAAAATTTGATTTTTATATACCTTTGAATAAAAGCAGATATAATTTTTCCACTAAAGTTTTTGTTCTAAATGTTTAATCACTTTTTAAATATTGTTATTAGTGAATCATTTAGTGCGGTTTTTCTAAATTTCTGTGTTTTGTTTTTTTTTTTCGAAAATTGAAGTGAATTTGAGATAGTTAAATAACTAGTGAAAATCATAAAAACCAAAATTTTGAAATACCATATCTAAATAAAAGGAGATAAAAGAGATAACAAATAAATTGGATCCTCTACTCCTAAGTAGGGTAGGAGGGGGACCATTTGCCATAGCGGCGCATTTGCCAGCACTAATTTTCTTGAAAATAACTTATCTTTTTTGATGCTGTAATCGATTTTATATTCGTTTATCATTGATATTCTATATCTCAAATTTTGACTGTTGTAGCTTTCATATTTAAAACATCAGGCGTGATTTATTGTTTCAACAGATCCTAAAAAAATATTATGCTACAAGTATTTTTGTAATATTTTCCTTAGGTTTTTTGTCATCCTAAGAAATTATTCATTAGTTTAATAAACAATATAGTATTGAGAACAAGTATTTTAAATTTTTATCAATAAATCTATTTCTTATGTGAAAAATAGTTATTTACATCTAACGACTCTACCTGGGGCACATTTGCCATACACATATAACAAATCAACTCGTCGACATTTTTTTGAGCCCGACATTTGTAATATCCTTAAAAAGGATATCGTATTTTGGTTGCAAGGCCCAATCCATCTTCCATCTTAAAATTTTTTTTTAATGTTGATATATCACAGTACAATGTTAACAGAGGCCCAATAGTTTAAATTTTGATCTCTGAATTTTTTCCTGTTTTGTTTAATTTATCCATTTGAAATGAACTTGAATTAATTTTTTGGTTTGTTTGTTTTGTATATTAAAGCTTTATAGAAATAAAAATTTACTTTATTACACAATTTTTTTACTTCTTTTTTGTATCAAACTTATTGCCAAATCTGCCCCATGGATGGGGCACATTGGCCACTTTAATTTGCTAATTTGCTAAATTTGATACATAAAGAAAAGCCGCAGGCAATCTGAACCAACACAGTTTAAAGCTGACATATATAGGTACTTATAAAGAACAAAAAAATTGCGATAACTCTCACGGTAAGAAACCTAGAGCACTTTAAAAAAAGTGGCAAATGCTCCCCCTTCTACCCTACTATACCATTTTCAATTGTAATTGAGAAATTTTCAAATTGAATTGAGAAATTTTCAAATTGAATTGAGAAATTTTCAAATGAAATTAAGAAATTTAATTGAAATTGAGAATCATTCAATTGGAATTGAGAATTTTCAATTGAAATTAAAAAATTTTCAATTAAAATTGAGACTTTTAAATTGAAATTGAGAAATATTTAATTAAAATTGAGAATTTTCAGTTGAAAATGAGAAATTTTTAATTGAAATTGAGAAATTTTCAATTGAAATTAAGAATTTTTCAATTGAAAATGAGAATTTGTAAATTGAAATTGAGAAGATCCCAATTGAAAATGAGAAATTTTGAATTAAAATTGAGAATTTTAAAATTTAAATTGAGAATTTTTCAATTGAAATTGAGAAAAGCCCAATTAAAAATGAGGTTGAATTTTTTAATTGAAATTGAGAAATTTTCAATTGAAAATGAGAAATATTCAATTGAAAATGAGAAATTTTCAATTGAAAATGATAAATTTTCAATTGAACATGAGAAATTTTCAATTGAAAATGAGAAATTTTTAATTGGAATTGAGAATTTTAGAAAATGAGAAATTTTCAATTGAAATTGAGAAATTTTCAATTGAAATTAAGAATTTTTCAATTGAAAATGAGAATTTGTAAATTGAAATTGAGAAGATCCCAATTGAAAATGAGAAATTTTGAATTAAAATTGAGAATTTTAAAATTTAAATTGAGAATTTTTCAATTGAAATTGAGAAAAGCCCAATTAAAAATGAGGTTGAATTTTTTAATTGAAAATAAGGTTGAAACTTCATTTGGGGTTTTCTCAATTTCAATTCTAAAATTCTCAATTTCAATTAAAAATTTCTCAATTTCAATTGAAAATTTCTCATTTTCAATTGAAAATTTCTCATTTTCAATTGAAAATTTCTCATTTTCAATTGAAAATTTCTCAATTTCAAATCATAAATTTAACCTCATTTTCAATTGGGCTTTTCTCAATTTCAATTGAAAAATTCTCAATTTAAATTTGAAAATTGTCAATTTCAATTAAAAATTTCTCATTTTCAATTGGGCTTTTAAAAATTTCTCAATTTCAATCGAATGTTTCTCATTTCCAATTAAGGTTTTCTCAATTTTAATTAAAAATTTCTCATTTTTAATTGAAATTTCACAATTTCAATTGAATATTCTCAATTTCAATTGAAAATGGTGTAGTAGTATATATTTCAAATTTCAGTCGCATTCTCTTGCCAGCCTATTTACCAGAATCTTTTTACTAACTTCATCTTCATGTAAAACATATTTTAAACATTTTTAATTATACCAGGGCGCAATTTAGAAAGAAAAAAGTTCATAAAATACTTAAAAATAACCTAAAGCAGTATTTATTAAATGCTTAGATTAAAATTTACTTTAATTACCACCAAAGAACCAGTTTTTGATAACAAATTATATAATGAGTTCAAATAAGATTAAATGACCTGTATAACGAAATTTGGGCGTGGCATTGCTTTTTCCAGCCTTCTTTGTTAGTCAATACGTTTTTAAGTCAAATTTTTACGAGTCGATTAAAAAAAATGGGACAATACATTGTTTCTAAGGAAATTCTGTAAGCAATACATTTACACAGGTGGTGACCACATTACAATGAACAAATCAAAATTCAGAAAGAACATGAAAATCACAGTCTTGAAAAATTTCTTATCAATTTTCAACATCTTATTGAAATACTGAGCTTTTTGTTATGTTATTATATGATACTAAATCTTGAGGCCCTATGCTCCACTGGGAGTCAAGGATAACAGAAGAAGAAATCTTGACTAATACACAATTTTTTTTAGAAATTTAAATATATGTATCTCTGAAACTACTTATCCAAATTTTACAAATTATATATAAAACAAATTATATTATATTTTATATATAGAACAAATTATATATTATAAACAAATTATTTATAAACATCAAATCGCCTTAGTATATGCAGGCTTGAGGCCGCTAAAACTCTGGCATTTGCGTTTAACAGAACACTTATAAATCGATTTCAAATCGTAATCGCAAAAGTTAAGCGACTTGCATTTTTCAGAACATGGGCTATAATAAGGTAGACAAAAGGTCTGTACATAAATGAAAATTATTGAATATTTTTCAAAAATATTAAACACATTTTATTAATGTATCTAATATGTCCCCTTTCATTTGGCCAACCACTTTTTAATACAATATAAAGAAAGGAGCGTAATTTGTCAGTTCAGTAAGTTTCAGTCAAAAATATGAAGAAATAAACAAGTTATTAGACTGGTCTACATCTTTTCGACTAAGTAGAGCACAAGATTTAAAAAAGAGTTCAAATTTGGATAGAATAGAGAACTTTTGCAATAAACCTCAGAACAGTTCAGTATAGAATGACCCCAAGAAATTTGGCATGTTCACTGAGCACTAGGGTGGAGCAGAAAACAAGCTTTATTGAAATCCGATACGCCTAGGTTAAAAATCGATGCTCAACATCCTAAGGTACTCAGAAAAAAAAATTTGTCTTCCTAGGTCAATGTCCTGAGATGGCAGGACATTTATTTCTAGGACCCATTTGTATGGGAAAAAATTAAGTTTTTTCGGTTTTGGTAAATTTCAACCAATAAAGATATGTTTTTGGCAAAACATATCTTTATTGGATGTGGAAGACAACTAAATCAGCTTTCATTAGAGTCATAAAAACTAAAAATCCATGGAGTGGTTTTTAAGTTATTGCATCTACTTAAATAATGTCCAAAAATTTACTTCTTCGCGAAGTTTTACGATTTCAAGTTGCAAGAACGGCGAAACCATATGAGATATCAAACTGAACTTTTTTGGATTATATTAAATTCAATTATATTTTAATAAATTTCAACTATTTAGTACTTATAAGTCTTTAGATGATAAAGAATTACTTTATAATTTCTTTACTCTAAAGTTAATTTTTTTGCTGCATATCCTTAGGCGTGTTGAAAACGTTACGAATTTTCTTTAAACTTTCGCAAACAAATGTTGGGTCATTTAGTCCCTATGTCTGTTAAGGGTTAAAAAAATATTTTTAATAAAGCAATGTGTATAACCATTCTTAAAAATAAGTATTTTATTAACTTTGATCGAAATTCGCCACTAAATTCATTAGATTTCGTGTTTTTGCCACTCAATTTTGACCCCTATGAAAAAGGGGTTAGGTTCACCCAATATCAAATAAAGCTCTAGTGGACATTTCTCAATGAATGGGAAATAAAATTCAGCATTAGCTTTATCAAATTAAAAATAAAATTAAATAAAATAAACTATACATTTACTAAAATAATTACATTTATAATTTACTTTTTCGCTTTTACGATTTTTTGGGTTTTGTTACCACATGTGTCTTTTTTAACATGCCGATGAAAAATTATAAGTTTTGAATATTTTTAACAAAATTTTCTAAAACTTAAAAAGTGAGTTTTAAAACGGTCCTTAAAAAAGTACCATTTTTATACCCACCATCAAAAAGAATGGGGGGTATATTGATCACATTTGACCATAGCTCCCGTATAACCTCGTCTAGGCAAATTGCTTATTTGCTAATAAATGACAAATTATAATATCTATGACGATGAAATAAAAAAATATAATAATAATAAAATATAGAAGTTTTACATGAGTACAAGGCAGCATATAAAACTTCATTCAAATCGGTTCACATCTAACCATAGCTCCCATACAAAAAACTAAACAGCCTAAATTCCACCTAAAATACACTTAAATGCCAATAAATGATAAACTATAATAGCTTTGGCCACTAAATTTAGCACAAGGACGTGTTATGTCAATGCCAACCAGTGTTGACATTGACATAACAATGGCGACCGATTGTGTTACAATCGGTCACCATTTGACCATAGCTCCCACAAAAATACAAAAAGAAAAGGGGGTTTATGTATGTCCGTCAGATAAAAGCGCGATAGCGCCTTAACCAAAACTGCTAGAATGACAAAAGTTAACAAAAGTATTTTTGATATCTTGAGAAAGTTGTGTAATGCAAGTAGACAAAATCGGTTCACATTTAGTTAGAGCTCCCATATAACCCCGCCCCGGGAAACACATTAATGCTGATAAATTGATTTCGATTTTTAAAAAAGTGTGTTAATCGATTATAATTTTTTTTTAAGACCTTGGTCCTTTGTCTTTGAGATGGTATAAAAATAATTACCCTTTTTCGTTATCTTTGAACTGGCGAAAGTAGGTTGTTTTAACTTTATGTGTAATTAAAAACTGTTAAATATTTGTACATATTATTGCATGAATAAGTGAAAATGAACTGGGGAACATTTTTATGATTTTAAAGAAGGTTCAAAAGTGCGATTTAAGTATATAAATATATTTTTTCACTCTTTATTGGGTGGTAAAATACAATGACTAATATAAGAACACTTTTCTATAAAAATACATAACTTCTGTAATTTCGCTTAATTATTTACAAAAATGCGATAATAATAATAATCATGAAAAATAATATTAATTTAAAAAAATTTATTAAAAATTTTGAAAAAAAGGATATATGGCAGGTATGTGAGTCCTTGCCTAGAATGTCATGAAAACTCTGGATGTAACTCTAATAATATTGACGTAAATTAGAATTGTGCATTTAAATAAATATTTTCAAAAAAGGATACATGGAAGGTATGCTAGTTCTTGTTGAGATTGGCATGAAAATTGTGATTACTTTCGATTCGCATTCGCCAAGTTTTAAGGCTTTAGAACGAAAACTACAGATTTTATAAAATATTTTTGAAACAGGATATATGATAGCCATCTGATTCCTTGAACTAAAAATTCCAAAAAGTCCTTTTTTTTCTTAATTTCACTTACATAGAGCTATATGCCAAATTTTATCTTTTATTATTGTCCCTTCGTTCTATGAAATCAAAGTACTGTGCGATGCGCGGCCATAGAATGTTGTCCGATTTGGCTAAAATTTTCAAACTAAACTTTTAGACCTAGTGACACAATATTCCTAGTATTAATATTCCTAGTGTACATACATACACCTAAAAACCGTGTAAATTATCTAGATTTGAAACTTTTACAGATCAGCAAATCAATAAATAGGTCTTTTTCAGCTATATTTTGGTATCAAAAACCTTTTTTGACAAATTGGTTCACAGAGGGCCGTCAAAATATTGAAGAAACAACACCTACCAAATGTAAAAAAATTACATTAGACTAAAGGTACGATCAGACTCATTAAACATTTAAATCAAATATTTTAAGTAAAATATTGTCAAAACAATATAATCAAATATTTGTGGTCACACTTAGCACATTTATTTGATGATTTTTGTTTGATAAAATACAGAAAAAATACGTTCAAAGTAAAAACAAAAAAATTTGTTTTCTCTATGGTCACACTGAAGATTAAGTATTTTGCCAAAAAATATTTGATAAAACTTTTTCAGAACAAAATTGGGCATCTAGCGAAATGTTTCTCAAATTTGATGTTGTTGTTTCTCAAATTTGATGTTGTTGTTTCTCATATTTGATGTTGTTGTTACATGAACAGCTGTTATTTACCCCTGTTTGATCTAACAAAAAATTTGTAAGATGAAATAAATATTTGGTCAAAATTTTAAAAATATTTGATCTTGTGTGGGCTCCATGCCGTGGAAGTGATAGTGATAAAAATAAAAGGAGCTTCAACCAAATATTGAAATAAAATGAGGATTTATATATTCTCTCGAATTTTTAAGTTATCCGCCCCATTGTGCAAAGTTCACTACTTTTAATTCTTCCCCTACTATTCTAGAATGTTTCTGTTGATGTAGTTGTTGTTCTATTTGTGTCTATCAGAGAAGAGATTGAATGGCTGTTTTCTTGCTTTGAATGTATTCATACATAAATGAAAGCTTGCCGTCAATTTGCAATATTTTAATGAGACGAAACAATGCATATTCACAAAATAAGAGTATAATGAAATTTACTGCATGCATTGCTTGTGTTTCTAAATGCAAACCAATACACTAGGAAAACATTCAATCATTCATTTTTTAATAGTAAATGCTAGAGTGTTTACAAAATATTATGAATGATTTTAGTTGTGTTACAAGACAAGTTGTGCACAAGACAAAACTATAGTTTTATAGGTGGGCAAAGGCAAAAAGAAAGAAACAAGTTGCCAGATGAAATGGATGCAAAATCGTTAAATTTATAGTAAAAAGTCGCCAAACACTGGGACGGCAGAAAAATAAATTAACCGTTGCGTGTAAGTGATAGGGAGATCAAGTTTTGAACTTGCAAAACATATGTTTTACTAGGGCGGACAATCACAGACCTCAAAATAGGGTACCTTATAATTCATAATTCCGTTCTAAGTAATTTATAAACAAACTCTTTAACACACGTAAGAAGTGTATTATAAGCTTTACTAGGTAATATGTATGTGCAACTCTATTCAAAAACAAGTCAAAGTGGTATATTTTCTTTTGTGCTTTATCGGTTAGCGGGATTTCAATTTTTTAGCATTATTTACCGCTAAGGTACGAAGAGATCATAAGAAAAACGTAGGCAGAGTTGCCGTTTTTATACTTTTAACTAATATTGGTAATTTTTTGTAATGTGTATGTAGTTCGTTTTAAAAACAAGTTTTCGATTGTATTTTTTTATATTATTATTATAAAAAAAAATTTCTATAATAAAATTTTTTTCTCAAAAATTTTTGTATACATTTTTTGTTATTGAAAATCTTTCTATAGAAAAATATGTTCCATACAAAAATACTTTTTAAAAAAATTTTTCTATAGAAAAATATTTTTATCAACAATTTTTCAATAGAAATATATATTTTTATCGAAAAATTTTCTATAGAAAAATATTTTTATTGAAAATTTTTACTATAGAAAAATATTTTTACCGAAAATTTTTCTATGGAAAAACATTTTTATTGAACATTTTTCTAAAAAAAATATTGAATTGAAAATTTTTGTTTAGAAAAATATTTTATCAAAAAAATAACAAAATAGTCGGGATGTAAATAAATATTATTCAAAAAGAAGAGCATTTGATCCCAAACCTGTTACATTTATTTATTAATGCAACAGATCAATTTATTGATAAAAGGCCAAAAAATGTTTGCGGAGAAACCAAATTCCTCGACGCATTTCGATGGTTGGTTAAGCCATCTCTTCAGGAGGATTATCCCCAATTTAGACAGATCGAAAACCTCGCATTATTACTATATTTACAAACACAACATATGGCAGCACTGATAACAACGCCGACATATTATACGAATACTTTGCGAATAGAACGAAAAATGAGAGAGTGGTTCGAATTTTTTCTAACTTAAAGTGTGACATCAAACTATTTCGTTGATTAACGTGCAGTGCAATAATAAAATAGTGCGTAAAAAAGCAATCAATGAAAATGTGTGAATCAATGAAGGCATCTGTATAAAAAGTTATTGCCTTTGTAGGCAATGCAAAAGCAACATGCATACGTTGCTGTCAATATTTGTGAATGTATTCAGTCTCTTCTCTGGTGTCTATAAGCAGATCAACATTTTTCTCTTAATGTTTTGCTGTAAGAGTAGACCAGCATTGTTCTTTTTATCTACACTCTCTCTCTGTTGCTGTTAACTTCAGAAAACCCATTTGTACAACGTATGTGTGAGTATGTTCAGTATGATCATATGAGAATGTATTGGAACATGCGTGAGCCACATTGTAAGTGTAATCAACTACAGCAGTTCTCTGTTTACGTCTGCAGAAAATGCTAGAAACTCTCTTCTCTACTATACATTTAAGGCCGATGAACGAATATTGTGGGAACAGTTTTTATTTGTACGTGCAAGTGAGACTAAGAATATTTGTAAAGCGAGACTAAGAATATTTGTAAAGCATTTTGTAGCTAGAAATAAACGTCTGTTTCAAATAAAAATATTTTCATATTTTTTAAGTCGCCCCGTATTTGAACCGAAGTTTCACGGCTGCTAACCGCAGACGCTTCCATTATGTCACTTCAACTGTTGAAAGCTTAGCTGCTTATAATTTATTTATACAATTCCTTTTTTTGGAT
Organism: Stomorhina lunata; assembly: GCA_933228675.1. Lineage (NCBI taxonomy): Eukaryota > Metazoa > Arthropoda > Insecta > Diptera > Rhiniidae > Stomorhina > Stomorhina lunata. Next base: position 49,894,599 of record OW121741.1, on the reverse strand, counting down.
TTAAAAATAGGAATTATGTAAATAAATTATAAGCTGCAATGTTTTGAACATATCAAGTGGCACAGCGGTAGAGTCTCTTTTAATTTATTTATACAATTACTATTTTTATATCAAAATTATATGACAATAACTGGTTTTTTTTTTGCTTTGTTGAAGTTTTTTAGAAAAATATTTCTATTTTTTCTAAAAAACATACTGCTCAGTGTTTGTATACACTTTACGTAATGTAAATTTGCATTGCAGTTGACTTTAAGATAGTCGATATATGTTAACTTAAAGTTAACTTTTTTGTAGTTAACTACTCGATTATAATAAATATAATGAAAAAAAATATTTTATATGTGTTTTATTCAGTTTTGAAACAGCAAAATGGATAACACTGTGCATTTATCTATATTTATAAAATGGGAAATGAATCCAAGTACAGTACAGAGCAGAAAATGCAACGCTTGAACCTACATGTGTATCAAAATAACGGTAACCAATTCGTCTATTTTTTGTCTGTGTATTCGATAAACTCAGGAAATTAATTCGGAGTAATTTTTTGTTTTGTTTATTTAACAAATAGGTACTTATTTAAAAGTTAAGAAAAAAAGTGACAAATTTCAGCAAAAAAATGCAAAAATTTATATTTATTGAAGAGGGTTAAAACATGAGCGAAATTAGTCAAATATTTGGCGTAAACAAATCAACAGTATGCCGAATTGCGTTTAAATTTCGAAAAACTAATAGCATAGAGTGAAAGTGGTAGGGTTGCCCAAGAAAATCTACCCAGATCGACAAATGTTTACGGTCTTATGTTAAAAAAAATCTTAATTATTGCTTAAAGAACACGTTAGTTACCAAATACTTTAAGGCTAACAAACGATTGTTAAAAAATAGTATCCAAAAACAGTTCTTTAACTAATGAATACGTCAAGTCAATTTTACATGTTAATGCTGGCAACATCGTCATTCTCTCTTGTCTCTTTATAGTTAAATATAAAAAACAACGAATTAATTATTCATTGTTTCCTCCGGGTAGTCGAATTTCTAAATAATGTTTTGTATGTTTTTAATATAAAATAACATTTTTCTTCTTTTCTTAATGTAAAATTATGTTTATGTTATATAAAAGCATAAACTAAACATATTTATAATACAGTAAACTAATAAATACACAAATTTTTACTAAGGGTTTAAACCGATTATTTAAAAATCGAGTACTTTTAACTCATGTTGAGTATATATACATCACTATAATGTTTTTTGTAAATTTCATTGGCCGATGTCTGTTTTTTGTTTGAAAATACGAATTTTTTTGTTAAAAATTAGAATTTGTATTATCAATTTCTTTGAAAAGTTTGATTTTAGTATGAAATATGTAAAATAGAGTATGAAATATCATGGAAATTTTATTTCATAAATTCCCCATCCAGGAAACCTTTTATATGATAAAAAAATAGCAAATTAGAAAAAATATGATAACTAAATTTAACAAAAATGTTATTTTTTATCAGAAAAGTCTGAAAACTTAAATATTTTCTTTAAAAGTTTTCACAAAATATTATTTGTCAAAACAATAAAATATTTAACGTAGCTTTAAATTATGTAGACAGCTACTTTAAATTATTTGATGTTAACAAAAGATTAACATCGGTTTGTTAAGCTAACAATCGTTTTAGGATAATACTTTAAGGAATTTTGCTTAATTTTAGTTTACCAATCGTTGTAAAATTTTTTTGCATAAGACCGTTAGACTGGTTGAAGCTGATCCAAGATTGACATTTGTGGACATTACCAAAGTTGCTAATGAGCAAATGAGTATTTTCATTGGGATGCATACTGTTCGCCGCAGATACCGCTTTTACGAAGCGGTATCAAAATTGGTCAAGCGAACAGTGGGTAAAAGTGCTGTGGAGTGATGAGAGTAAATTGAAACTTTTTCGTTCTGATGGGATAAAATATATTCGATAATATATATTCTTTCAGATATCAGCTACCAACAGTAAAACATGGCGGAGCTTCACTAATGGTGTGGTGTAAGTTACCTTTATAGCACTTTTGTCTTAGTCGCAAAAAAGCAACAAAAGTGTGGGAAATAAAAAAAGATAAAACTGAAAAATGTTGTGTGTTTCTGTTCAGATGAAAATCATCGCTACATGTTGATATTTGTTGGACACAATTATTCGTATTTATTCTGTCCCGCAAATAAGATATAACACGCAGGTACAAAATTCAACTTTTGGCTGGACACAGAAATAAAATTCGTACATTCTGAAGAGGAGCAAAAAATAAAGTTCATATATCCCAGTTTTTCTAGATCAATTCGTTTGTTTGCAAAAAATTATATTTTATATTTAAAAAATATAACCATAACATCCTTATTCTACAAACGTTAATATGTTACGGGATTGAATACAAAAGTTTATACCCTTCTTTTTTTTATTCACGTTTTTGTTGAAAAAACGAATTGATCTGGAAAAACTGGGAGATACGGGTGTTTAACTTTTCGACTTAAATTCAGAATATATAGGTCTTGCTCTTGTGTCCAAAAGTATGTACCACAGTGTAATATGTGGTTTTCGCCCTGTCTAGAATTAGGGATAATCCTCCTGAAGAGATGGCCTAACCAACCATCGAAACGCGTCGAAGAAAGATTTCCCCACCAACATTTTTTTGGTTTTATCAGAAAACTATTTATTACAATAATAAATAAGTAAGAGTGGTAAATTCGACTTTGCCTGGATACCCTTCACCAATGGTGGCTCAAAAGTACAAAATCAAAAGAGTTTATTGTTAAAGCTATAGTTTCTGATTACTGAACTTTACCCCAAACACCGGCGCAATAATATTTCAGACTTAAATTATTCGGATGAATAGAAAAAATTAACGGTATGCGTTTTGCAATTCGATGTGTAAATACTTCATCCATCGATTACGTAAATCTCTGAAGTTATCGGACAGATTTAGTTAAAAGCTTTGACAATGATTGTTTTGTCAATGTATACAAGCACTCTTAGTTTAAGATACATGCTTGAGATATAAAGCTTTTGAGTAGATAAATATCAGGTCTACATTAGTTGCTTACCTAAAAGTTATTGAATATTTACTTATAAATCTGAAGTTAGTTGACTAATTAAGATGAAAAGTTGGTTCATCAATAATACTTGGGATGTATTGTTCTTCCGACCTGTAGTGTTTCGACGTCCGTCCTGTCCATACGCGTCTTTTCACATGTCGCGTGTCTGTCCATGTGTAATACGTCCGCGTTCTGTGTTAAAAAAAAAAATAAAACAAAAAAATTATTTAACATAAAGAAAATTAAATTTTTCAAAGAAAATTGTGCTAAAAGAAACTTTAAATAATAATAAATTTAAATAAATAAATAAATAAATAAAATAAAATAATTAAAACTCCAGTGCGAAAATAAAATCAAATCAAACACATAAACAACATCCAAATTTACAAACCAGTTTTTGACTACAACAAACACAATAAATAAATTACAACAACACCCAAATCTACAGAAAATTTCGAAATATTATTTAAACAAACAATAACAAATCTACAAATAAAACAAAAACCAAAAAACAACAATTAACATCATACGCTAAGATCAATTCAGCTTAAATTTCACCACTTTCTCTTGTCGCTCTCCTGTTCAATGACCAAACCAGGGCTTTTATGTCCTCTTTTGCAATCATTGTGTTAACCTTCCCAGTCCCTTTTTTCGTTTAAGGTACAAGTAACTCTGTATTAATTGTTGTTAAATTGTTGAGTAATGAAGGTATATACACTGATTACAAAACAATTACAATTATCAACAATTAATTTCATTGTTATTTGTACTCTTAAATAGATAATCTTTTTGAAGCTTTGGATATTTAAATGGCGGGTTATTTTAGAATAGATTTCTGCAATATTCGTGGGATAAGAACGATTTTTTTTCGGTGTATGCACACATTTGTTTTCATAGGCCGGATGTTTTCGCCTTATGTGAAACCCAGGTATCTGAAAATGCTGATCCACAGGATTTTCATATCCCTGGGTATCACCTCCTATCGCTTTTTAATTTCCATCGGGGTCTTGTCATGTACATTCGTGATGGAGTTGCCTTCCAGTGCCAGCAACCTTTGAGCACGTATGATGTTGAATTTAGCTGCCTTTGGGTTAAATTCACAATCAGGAAGCACTTGTTGCACTTCGGATTCCTTTACAGGAGCCCAAACGCAGGAAGGGATGCAACATTTTCCGGCTTCGACACCCTTTCTGACTCCATTACAAAGATCCTCGAGAGTTGCCCGAGCAGTGAAATCGTTGTTGCTGGCGATTTCAATGTTCACAACTCTTCTTGGCTTCCCCATTCAGGCCACACAACTCCGGAGGGACAATATGTTGAGTTGTTCGCCGCGCACAACCATCTTGCGCAATTAGTGAAAGATCCAACACATATCGCATGTGTCCCAGGGCACCAGCATAATACACTCGATCTTTTTCTTACTTCGCACCCTGAAAAGTACGAAGTAGATGTCCTTGCACCTCTCGGTAACTCCGATCACTGCACCATTTCCGCCGTCTTTCCGTTCTCTAAACTTCGTAACGTTTCACCAACAGCTACGAAACGTAAAATTTTTATCTACGGGAAGGCACGTTGGGCAGAGCTCAACGATTTCTTTCGGCATTTTAATTAGAAACTGTGTTTCCTAGACAGTGATGTCGATGACATGGCGAAAATGGTGGAAAATATTATTAAGTTGGGGATGAATACTTTCATACCAACAAAAAAGTCTTCGATTAAGCCACGTCACAAAACGTGGTTTAATCAGACATGTAAAACTGCTGTCAGATCTAGGGAGGAAGCATTTAGAATCTGGAGAAATAATAAAACTCCAGTTACTAATTTGCTGCGCAAAAAGTCGAGGTCTTCATGTGCCAGGGTACTTAGTCGTGAAAAATCTCTATACGAGCAGCGACTTCGTACCAAAGTTCTTGCTGCCCCTAAGGGCAGTAAGAGCTTCTGGTCATTCGTTAAAAGAGTAAGGAATAATGCTAGTTCATCAATTCCAACTCTTTTAAAGGATGATCAGTCATTCACTAACCCGGTTGATAAAGCAAACCTTATGGCTGAATTATTTGCAAGCAATTCACACTTGCCGGAAAGCAATCAACCACTGCCCGTGATTGAAAGAGTATCAGTAACTATGCCTAGCATATTCTTTCGATCACGTGCTGTTAAAAGGGTTTTAGCGGATCTTAACATAAATAAGTCTCCTGGGCCGGATGGCATACCAGCACTGGTCTTGAAGCAGTGCTCTTCGACGTTAGCTCGTCCATTAGCCAACCTTTTTAGCACCTTATACCATGCCGGTGAGTTTCCTATGTGTTGGAAGGTTGCTAATGTAACGCCAATCCCCAAAAAAGGTGAGGCTAGCAACCCCGAAAATTACCGCCCAATAGTTCCGCGCTTTCCAAAGTGATGGAAAGTATGGTAAACTATCATCTTGTCAAATATTTGGAGTCTAATAACCTACTAAACGACCGGCAGTATGGATTTCGTAGGGGCCGCTCTACGGGTGATGTATTAGCCTTTTTGTCGGAAAAATGGTGCCGTTCTATCCACCGTTTTGGCGAAAGTAAAGTTATAGCTCTTGATATTTCTAAGGCGTTTGGTAGACTGTAGCATGGAGCACTTCTAGCAAAACTTGTTGCTTTTGGTGTAGGTAACAATTTCTCTCGGTTTATATCGAGCTTTCTCAGAGATCGCACTATAAGAGTTGTTATAGATGGGATATCGTCCGACGAGTTCAAGATTAATTCGGGGGTACCACAAGGCTCCGTTCTTTCTCCTACTCTATTTCTATTATTCTAAATGACCTTCTATGTCAAATTTCCAACCCTATCTACTCTTTTGCAGATGATAGCAACATCTGTCATTCGTATTCTTTCAACTATAGGCCAAGCATGTTGGATATCAATTCCAAGAGGCAAACCATGAATGATACGCTAAATTCTGATCTTTCTACAATATCCAATTGGGGTCGTTCTAATAGGGTAGATTTTAATGCTCGAAAGACCCAATGTTGTGTGTTAACACACAAACGTGTTATGAACAATGTTGCATCATCTGTAATTATGGGTGGTATAAATATTGAGGAATCAGAAACTCTTGATGTTCTAGGCATGAAAATTCAGTGTGATGTCCGTTGGACTAATCATGTTTTTCAAGTATCAAAAGAAGCATTCAAGTGCCTCGGCTTTCTTAAGCGATGTAAGACATACTTCACTCCAACTGATCTCCTTAATATCTATACCACTTGTATCCGACCGAAAATGGAATACACCTCTCATGTATGGGCGGGTGCTTCAAAGTCTATTTTGGAGCTTCTCGACCGTGTACAAGAGAGGGCGAAGGTGCTTATCGGTGACAGTAGGGTAGCCAATTCTGTTGCCTCACTGGAGCATCGTCGTAATGTGGGTTGCGTTTCACTGTTCTATCGCTACTACAATGGCATGTGTTCAAACGAAATTAGGGATCTTGTTCCAGAAACCCGTACATTTCTTCGTAGCACACGCAATTCAACAAGGGCTCATCCCTTTGTAGTCGATTTTCCAGTGGATCGCACGACGCACTATAGATAAAACTCGTTTTTTAGCCGTACAGCACGAATGTGGAATAAACTTCCTGCATCAGTCTTCCCCTCAAATTATGATATCCAAAGGTTCAAATCGAATATCCACAAACACTACTCCCTCTATCCTCCTTCCCACAACCTTTTTTCCTAGTTCCATCACAATGCATATGCATACGTAGGGGTCATCCCCTGAGTGTTGGTCCAATACAAAAAAAATAAAAATAACGAAAGGATATAGGTCACTGAAATTTGGCACAAATATTCTTCACTTCTTGGAAAATTTTGGTATTGAAATTGGGGAAATCGGCTTACATTTGACCATAGCTCCCATACAACCTTGCATAGGCCAACCGCTTATTTGCTAATAAATGACAAATTATAATAGATATGATGATTAAATTTGGTGTTTTACATAAGCACTAGTCAGTACATAAAATTGTATCGAAATCCATTCACATTTAAACATAGCTCCGATACAAAACACTTAAGGAAACAGCCTAAATTCCACCTAAATACACTTGAATGGAAATATATGATAAACTGTAATTGCTGTAGCCAGTAAATTTCGCACGAGAAACTGAATGTTAATATCAGCCAGTATACCAAATTTTGTTACAATCGGTCACCATTTGACATAGCTCCCAAAAGAAACTCAAAAATACAAAAAGAAAAGGGTGTTTATGTCCGTCTGTCCGTCAGATAAAAGCGCGATAGCATCAAAAAAAAATTAGCCTATAGTCACCGACCGGCCACACAATACTACACTGTCAAAATTTCAGAAAAATCGGTCCGCTAGTTTCGGAGATCCTTCCCAACAAAGAACATACAAACAGACGCGGCCATTTTTTATAGATATAGATTATAGGAAATCCACCCGCAAATTACTCTGTTAAATTTCGTCAAAACCGGCCCATAAACACCTGAAATATCGCCAAAACTCTACATTTGATGTTCCCCAAATTACCGAAAGTGCTCATTTGCTTAAAAAATACAATTGAAAAATAAGAAAAACCATTTTCCTTTGCAATGGAACCACATAAATTATATATCAAACTTTATGAAATTCTCACGCTTTTAAATTTCATGAATATTGGGCAATAAACACCTAAGATATGGTTAAAATAGTAAAAGCTATGTATTGCAAACTGCCAAATTCAAAATTTTGAGAAAACTTTTCTCGATTTTTTTGCTTAAGTGTTTATGGTCCGATGTTACTGAAATTAAATAGTGTTTATTGAGGGAGTACGTCCTAAAAGGTAGCATATAATTAATGTCGGTGTATTTACGAGGAGCTTTACAAACCTGATTTTAGCAAAAGGAGACATTTTATACTCATAGCTGAAATCAGTGGTCTGACTTTTGAACATTGTAAAGGAAGTATATTTATGTATGACGGGTATGTATAATTCCATATCAGATTTTAGGAAATCTTCCTACTCAGCACGCTATTAAATTTGATAAAAAAAAAAACAAGTAAGAGTGGTATATTCGGTTTTGCCGAAACTTGTTGTTCCAAAAGTAAAGTACAAAATCGTAAGAATATATGTATTGATAATTATATAGTTTCTGATTACTGACTTAGTTGAGCCCCACACAAATGCTTGATATGTATATTCATTTTCTTTTGTTCATATTAAATTTAATTCCTAGCAATATTTGGTTATACTACGAGCCCTAACCACTATAAATTCGTACACAGAGCATTTTTCACAATTGTGCTATTAAAATGTGTATATTTTTGGAACTATAGTGACCACACAAAAAAATTTATACTTTTCTTGAAGATCATTTCATTCTCTTTAGATATACATTAAAAAAGTTACATACTAAAAAAAGGACTTTTTATAAAACAAACGAACACAAAAGTTCATTATTTTAAACTCAAATGTTGGGACCAATATTGATTCGTACAGTCGCCAATGTTTATAGTTAGAATTGTGTTACGCCACCTTTGTTTATTTAAACGGTTTCGACTCTCTTTGGTAAGATCCTCGAGTCCCAAATTTCTTGTAGTTTGGACTTTAACCCGTCAACAGTCCTTTGGGTTCATTTCGAAGTTTTCTTTTCATAATGTCCCACAAATTTTCTATCGGAATAAGGTCTGGACTAAAAGATGACGATTATATTTTATAATATATTTATATTTTCTTTAAGCCACTTTTTATTTATTTTTTTTTTTTTTTGCAATATGGGAAGAAGCACCATCCTGTTGGAATATGTAGTCCCCACAGTCTAATAATTTCTATATCGATGACATCAGATTTTCCTCTAGAGTTTTTAAATATTTGTCTGCATTTACGATTCCAAATATGAAATGGAGATAACCGACACCTTTTTACTACAGACATCCCCATACCCTAACGTTATCTGAAATCTTGACTGTACGCTTTAAGCAGCCTTTGTTGAATCACCAAGATATACATCAAACTTGGTTTCGTCGCTAAAGATAATGTTGTACCATTGCCGCTATACCCAAGAGCGTCTCTTTTTAGTCTATAATAGTCGTTTTTCATTTGTTGCGCGGTAAGCAATGACTTTTCCTCGGCCTATCAAAATCAGTGTTTGTACGGCTACTATAAAAGTAGCTGTAGCGACGATAAAAGCCTACTTTTTAAGATTCAAAATTGTTGAAAAATAGTAGCCAATACCCATCTACTTCTACTGCTACATTCATATATAAATAGCAAATCATTGCATACGGCTACAGCTCCAACTTTTTCAAGTAGAAGTAGCAGTAGACGCTGTATTATTCCGAAGTATTTATATTTTTAAGCTACTGCTATTTTTCAAAAAAACAAAAGTGGCAAGTAGAAGTAGCTCTTTGCTACTTCAACTAAAAATATTGGTAGGGGTAGAAAACAGTAAAAATATTCCATTTAATTTTTGCTTTAATTTGAAGAGTAGCCAAAATCGAAAATATTTTTTGTGGCTACTTTGCAGCTACTTCTTGGCTATTTTGCAGCTACTTTCTGGCTATTTTGCAGCTACTTTCTGGCTACTTTACATGAATGACTTATTCTTGGAGCTGTGCAATACAAATATTTACTTCTGGCTACACACCGACAATAAGAAGAACAAAGAAAGAACGTATGATATTTTATTTCGTTTTTTTTTTTTGTCGAGTGTGTGAAACAAATTACAAAAGAGAAAAAAAACGAAGTAAAATAACACAATCTTTCTTCGTTGTTACTAGTGTCGATAAGTAGCCAGAAGAAAATATTTGTGTTGCGTAGCTCCAAGCATAAATTATTTTTATAAAAAAAAAAAAAAAAAAACAGAAAATAGCTGCTAAATAGCCAAGAAGTAGCTGCAGAAAAGCCAGAAAGTAGCCAGGAAAAATATTTTCGATTTTGGCTACTCTTCAATTGAAGCAAAAATTAAATAGAATATTTTTGCTGTTTTCTACCCTTATCAATATTTTTAGTTGAAGTAGCAAAGAGCTACTTCTACTTGCCGCTTTTGTTTTTTTAAAAATAGCAGTAGCTTAAAAATATAAGTGCTTCGGAATAATACAGCGTCTACCGCTTCTTCTACTTGAAGCTTTTGTTTTTTGAAAAGTAGAAGTAGCTTAAAAATATTAATGCTTCGGAATAATACAGCGTCTACTGCTACTTCTACTTCAAAAAGTTGGAGCTGTAGCCGTAGCGGTAATTACAAAAATGGTAGCTAAAGTATGAATTCAAACACTGATCAAAATTACATAAATTATCAAGTAATAACTGGTGTACGAATTAATAGTGGTTAGGGCTCGTAGTATTATATGCAAAGAGTCTTTAAAATTAAGAGTCGGAAAACGAAAAGCTTTTCGGAGGCGTCACCATCTAGAATAGTTATGGACCCAAAGGTTAGGTTGGGCAGGTGCCTGATGTCTAAGGCAGCGTCACTTGGATTCTAAAGTGGTCCCTTTGTGAAAGATAATGATAACTAGACTACCTATTATGAAGGGTATTTTTAATCAGATTTGTGGAGTTTATATATCAGATTTTAGGAAATCAAACAAAGAACGCTGTCAAATTTCATCACAATCGGTCCATACGCACCTGAGATATCGCTGAAACAATACTTACAAAATGTAAACAAAATTTCTTAGAGACGTACTTCGGGCAATTTGCTGTACATCACAAGTAGTGTTTTGGAGATATCTCCGTTGTTTATGGCCCGCTTTTGATACAATTTAATAACGTGCTTGGCGGGGGAATTTCCTTAAATCTGATATAAATAAATTTATGTATGTCCGTGCTAAAGGAGGATGGTTTTTCCTATTTCTGCATTTCATTTTTCAACAAATATTCTCTAATGCGTACTTTGGGCAATTTGCGATACGTCAAATTTAGTGTTTTGGCGGTATCTCAGTTGTTTATGGACCGATTGTGATGAAATTTGGCAGCGTTCTTTGTTAGATTTCCTAAAATCTTATATATAAACTATACAAATCTGATTATGAATACCCTTCATAAAAGGTAGTCTAGTTATCATTATCTTTCAGAAAGGGACCACTTTAGAATCCAAGTGACGCTGCCTTAGACATTAGGCATACTCAAACTCCACAAATCTGATTATGAATACACTTCAAATTTTACAGAGTGCTTTGGGGAACCATTTCCTACAATCTGATATATAATATATCATGACATGTACATGAGAAGTATCTTTTTTCTCTTGTTATTTAAAAGTGTGTTTCAATCAAAAATTTTAAAATGTTCGTCTAATTTTTGGTATTTTTTCGATATTTTCGGTGTTTATAAACCGATTTTAATGAAATTGCGGAAAAATTTCCTAAAATCTGGTATATAATTTATGTAGGTCCATCCTCCAGGGGCTTCAGAAACTTGATTTAATTGATTCTCCTCCCAATTCTGAGTCGATCGGTATAATTTTTATGGGGTCTACGATCACTAATGTTACAAACGGAATCACAAACTTATAATACCCTTTCACCTATTGGTGAAGGGTATAAAAACGGTCACAAACACCTGGAATATCTCCAAAACCCTACAATCGATGTACCACAAATTGCCGAATTTTAAATTTATTTTTTACTTTTTTAACTTATTTGGTGTTTTGGCGATATCTCAGGAGCTTATAGACCAATTTTGATAAAATTTAGTATCGTGCTGAGTAAATACATTTCTTCAAAAAATATAGTTTTCGATAATTTGAAAAAACAGTAGTTTTAGTGATATCTCCGGTGTTTATTTAAATTCTACAATATGATATAAATTTTGATGTCAGTACACCCTCCAGGAGCTCGACGAATCCGATATCAGATGACCATATGAAATGAAATTTATTTTGCACGTACATCTAGAATTAATAGTTGTTTAAGTAATATGTTCGTAGAATACACGCAGTTACGAGCCTACTCTAAAATTGTTCGATAAAAGAAACTTTCAAATATTGTTCATGAAGAACTAAATGAACCTTTAAAATAAAGTTTGCATACCAAGGCCAGAATAATACTTCTCAAAGTATTCATCTCTTAAGTATTCATCTTAGTAAGTTCATTTAACTTTAAAGTTATAACTATTCAAGTACTTTTCCGATATATATATATATATATATATATATATATATATATATATATATATATATATATATATATATATAAGTTAACTTTTCACCCCTTTTTAAATGATATTTTAAATACAACTGAGTTTTTTGTTTTGCACTTCAAATTTATTTTAATTTATTAATTTAATATTTTTATTTAATTTCTTTTAATTATAATAATCAATAATATTTAATTTAAATTCTTATAATTTTTAATAATTGCTCTCCATACTATGGGGATTGCTTACAAGTTCGTATATCAATTCTTACTACTAATTTTAAATTTATGATAAATGAATGAAAGCGTAAAAATAATCATTAATGAAAAATAGCAACAGCAACAAATACTATCATCGAATTAACTGTAGTTCTCTTCAATACATTAATCAATGATAAAGTATGAATGAAGATAGTAAAAGAGAAGAAGAGTTACTCTTAAATAGAGTTTTTGCAAAAACTGATCGTAACAAGATTTTTGGATAACCCAAGTAGAAATGAAATAAATGATAAAGCAAAGTAATGAATGAAAGTAGTAAAAATAATGCCAACAACAAAAAATATCATATTAAGACAAAGTAAATTAAAAAACAGAAAATATAATATTTGTTGCCTTAACTGCCCTCCCCTTTTGGAAACGGTAAGTGATAATTCATCAAAATTATAATAGCTTACAATAAAGGAATTTTTTACAAAATAAGTTGTTTAATTTTAGAAAATTAATTTATTTTTTATAGTTAGATTTAATTTTTTTTTTTTAATTTAATATTTTATGTTTTGTTGTTCTTCAATAATGCAAAAAAGTAATGTACTGTTCTTAAACTGTGTTATAAAATTTTAAAAGAATACAAAATATTTGATGCTAGAATAACTTAAGGTTTATCGCAAATTGTCTTTATGTACGGGTCGATTGTCAATAAGAACATAGCTCCCAAAATCCTTTTGAATCGTTTTCTCTACATAAAGTTTGCTAAATTTATTTCCCAACCTCCTATTACACTTAACAAACACTTTGTCGCCGGGTAAAAAACTTTTAGTAGTCCTATTTGCATTGTGATACCCCAAGTCCTTTTCCTGCGCCTCGGATAATTTTCTGTTTATGTCGGTTCTTAATTCTTCCGATACATGGTGCAAAATGTCGATGGGACGTTGTCCAGTGACTGAATGCACTGTGCTATTATATTTGGAAACGGCAATAAGAATTAACTCTTTCGTGTCACTGTATCCTTCTTCGGCTTTTAAACATCTTGCAATTTCAGCAAGAGTACTGTGAAATCTCTCCACCTGTCCATTACTGGAGCTATGCGAAGGAGGGACTAGAAATATTTCAACACCGAATTGAGAACGAAGTAACGATTGAATTGCTTGTGAAGTAAAGGATCGTTCGTTATCACAAATAATAGTTTTCGCTTTTGGAAAAAAATTTAGTATATTCATTAATGGGATTTTAACATCCATAATCGATCTTGAGTCAATTGGTAAAGCGAGAGCAAATTTGCTGAATTTATCGATGCAAGTGATGAAATGGGTACCATCTGTAGAGAAAATATCGATATGTAACAACTCTCCAGGGTCATTCGGAACTGGAGATTTACCTATCTGGGCCTTGTCCGGGTGTCTAACATATTTTGACTCCTTGCAAGGTTTACACTTTGAAATCATTTCTTTTAATCTTCTACGAATTCCTGGAAAATAATGTTCGGCTAATATTTGATTAAGATTTTCTCGAATGTTCCTATGAGCCCGATTATGCTCACTAGTGATAATTTCTTGCTCGTCATTTGGATCATGAATATCAATTACTATTTTTTGGCTGTAAACAAACTTTACGGAAGGAAATATTTTTACAATTTCATTTTGAAACTGTCCTAGAATATGATGCTCAGAGTGAATGCAATTTGCCACATTTGGACTAACAACCTTTTTCAATGCTTCAATTAAATCAGTTTTATCAACAAAATGAATCAAGTGTCTAGTTTGCTTAGGAAATATGGTCTCTGAAGTTATTTCTGGCTTAGAAGCTTCGACCAAAAGTATCTGATTTCTAAAACTATTAACGGGATTCACAACGCTCTTTATGATTTCGCTTGAGGAAATTTCACTGTGAACCGTTGCAATAGTCGAAGACTCTGAGGCAGACAGTGTATCAGAACTATTCCTACCTTCAAATGCTGACTCCGTATCAGAACCGACCGTGCCATCAACGCTATCTGAGTCATTTTCTATATGATGAATGTACTGCTTAGAAAGGGCGTCGGCCACAATATTTTCTTTCCCGGGTTTATAGAAGAATTTTGGGGAAAATTCCTCTATAAAAGATCTCCATCTTCTTATTTTCGTATTTGGATTATTTTCTGACAATGAAAACGACAATGGTTGATGGTCTGTAAAAATACTGATGTTTTTGGCTCCATATAAATAGTTTCTTAGTTTTTGCAACGACCAAACAATTGCTAACAATTCGCGTTCGTTTGTTGCATAATTCTGCTCTGTAGCAGATAGTGTGCGAGAAATCATTGTGATTGGTTTACCGTTTTGCGAAAGTACGGCGCCAATTGCGCTTGATGAGGCGTCGGTAGTTAGTTCAAAAGGGTCCTTGAAATTTGGATGAAGAAGTAAAACGTCTTCTGAAGCCAGGATGTTTTTTTAATTTTGGAACGCTTTTAATGCTTCTTTGTCTAAAACGATTTTTACATTCTTCGATTGTCTAGCAGAAATATGGCCATTTTCACCCCGCAAAAGTTTTGTAAGTGGCTTTGTTATATGCGCATAATCCTTTACAAAACGACGGTAGTAACCGGCAAGTCCTAAAAATGATCTTAAACTGCGCAGAGTTGCAGGAGTCTCGTAGTTAACAATATCTTTAATCTTCTCCGGACAGGTCTTAATGCCATTTTCTGAGATTCGAAAACCCAAAAACTCAACAGATTTTTTAAAAAATGTTGACTTTTCCCTAGACACCCTCATATTTGCCTCATACAATTTTTTTAAAATTTGGTCTAAGTCAGCAAGATGTTGTTCGGCAGAAGGTGAAAAAATAATAACATCATCCATATAGACGTGACATATCTTACCGATTTCCGACCGTAGTACGTCATCAATGGCACGTTGAAAAATGCTGGGTCCATTCTTAAGGCCAAATGGGAGTCGGCAGAACTCAAACTTTTCATTACTAACGTTAAACGCGGTCTTTTCCCTATCTTTTTCTGATAAGTTTATCTGATGGAATCCCGATTTCAGATCTAAAGTAGAAAAGAACGCTGATTTACCCAAATTTGCCAAAATTGTCGTTGTGTCCGGTAAGGGATAGCGATCGCTTATAGTTTTAGAGTTTAGTTTCCTAAAGTCGACTACAAGCCGCTTTTTTGGTTGTCCATTCTCATCGAACCCTTTTTTGTCCACGATCCATATAGGATTATTATATGGTGATCGGGAGGTTCTGATTATTCCATTTTGCAGCAATTCCGAAATTCCTTTACTAACATACTCATTAAGCGCCAATGGATATGGGTATGCTTTTGAATAAACCGGATCTTGATCTTGTGTTCTTATTGTAGCGACGACATTAGTTACAAATGGAAGAGCTTCATCAGGATCAGCAAAAACGTATTTATTCTTTTCTAAAACTTCTAAAAATTTTTTCGATATATTTACGGGAATATCAGACATTTCATAATTCAAAAGTTTATTTACACCTTCTAATTTTAAATATGAAAGTTTTTCTTTTACATTTTCATGTTCCAAAACACCTGAGTGGCAATCGATTTGTGCCTTTATCTCATTAAGAAAATCAAATCCAATTATACCGTCAAATGTTTGCAAATCTGGCAAGACAAAAAAAGGTGTGGTTTTCCCTAAAAGATTAATTAAACACATTGAAGTTACCGTTGAACTGCCGTGAACAGATTTTACAATAAACGATTTTGGAAGTGACTGAACTGATTTTAAAAAAGTGAAATTTTTTATATAATTTTTTGACGTTCCCGTATCAATCAATAACTTTAACGATCTTCCGGCAAAAACTCTTTCTATATATTGAAGGGAGGACTCACTTCATAAAAAATTAATATTATCCACCACGTTATAGTCAAAATTTTCATTTTGAGAAGTGTTTGCTTGCAATGTTTCCGTCTGATTATTGTTGAAAACAATTTCAAATGAATCTTCAGGAACATATTCAGAATAAGGATAACATTGACTCAAATGGTTCACTCTTTGTGTTTTGGACATATTCTGTCTTAAAGAATCAGCGGGCCTTTTTAAATTATTTTGAGTATATCTGTTGCTCATATCAATATCCATAGGTTCAGTATGTTGGTTAAAATTATATCCATATTGTTGCGTTCTGTCATTGTTTCTATTTGGAGTAGGGTAAATTATATTTTGGGAAGGGTGACTAGCTCTAACTATGTTTCGGTTTAAATTTAAGGAGTGTTGTGGGGTCTTGAATCTGCTATTTATATTTAATTGATGTCCAAAAGGAAATTGTGGTTGACTTGGCCTATATTGGTAATGAGATGGGTGAGGAAATTGTTGGAAACGATTTTGCTGAAAATGGGCTTGTTGAATTGGTTGGTAATGGGGCGAATTTTGAAAACTATTTTGCATTGAAGGGTCAGAAAACTTAGAAGCAAAATTATACCTTATCTGATTAGTTTCTAGCTCTTGAGAAAGAGCAAGGGCCGAAGGCATATCAGTGGGTTTGCATGAAAATAAAACGTCAGACATTGGACGCCTTAAACCGGAAATAAAAACACGTAAGGCATCGTCTCTATACTTTCGATTCAGAGCTTCGATTAAGGATGGATTTCCCTCATTCATCATAATAACATTATTGATGATAAGCGTTAATTTTCTTTCCACTTCATCGTAAAAATCAACAATTTTTCTTGAACCTTGTCTCAATGTTGAAAGCTCCTGCTCCAAAGTGTATATTGAGCGTTTATCACCATAAGAAAAGTCTAACCGCGATATAATTGCTTTAAAATTGAGTACAGTATTGTAAGAACTAAGCACTGTATCAGCGGCGCCTACAACTTTATTCCTAATAATGGCTACAGATTGATAATAAATTGAACTTCCCTCAAATTTTTCGTAAAGCTTATGGGCGTTAATCGCTGCCTGGCGCCAAGATACGTATTTTGAAGCATCGCCATTAAATTCAGGGATAGATTTGACAATGTCAAGCGATTCATTACACTCTATTCCACTACGAATTTCAATGGATTCATACTCTTCCACACGAATAGGTGTTTCTAGTATAGCTAATCTTTGCGTCAAGTCATCGATTTTACTTTCAAAATTTTGTCGGACTTGGTCTGTAACCTGCCGTATAGCGGTGTTTAACATTACTTGTACAGTGTCTAGGTCCATTGTCCTTTCCGTATGATCTTCCGTAGAAATTTTAAATTTTTGTATTCCAAGTATAAGGTCGTCTAAACTCATTAACAAATATAATTTTTTGTTTTTATTTTAATAAAGAATTTTTAGTGATAATTTGAATAAATTTTAGGTTTTATAAGAGATATTATTAGTAGTTAAATAGTTAACGTAAAGTTAACGTTCGGTTTAAAGAATTAATAATGAATTTAATAATAATTAAATTTGTGCTACTTTACTTCAGCAAATCAAAGGGTTCAGCAAGCTGCTCCTGGTTACGGAAATCTCTTTAATCCAGTTGATAGTATGAAACATCGACGTTTATGGCAATGAACGTTTCCTTATATATCTCAGATTTTTTAAGTTATTATAAGTCTTATGATTTTTACGGTTTTGTTTTATGATAAGAATAGAGTTATTAACTTAATGTTTAGTTGTTATATTATTAGAACGAAGATTCTATAGTTCCTTTACGTTTTCGGAGAAAAATGTCTTTTCGAAATTTTTGATTAAAATTTAAATGTCACTGTTGTCCTTTTATAATTTTTATAAAAATTTTATTAACAATTTCGTTGACAGCAAGTAACTGTAAAGATTCACTAGGCTAACCGTACGTGTTACACACGTTTTACTTTATAACGGTTTAAATATTATGTTCTTTAAAGCATTATAGCATGGCAACAAATTAATGTTAAATTTTCCGTTATTTTTTACGCTTCTTCAAATTTAACGGTTTTAGCACGAGGCGTTTTTTCAGAGTTTCTCCTGGCAAATTAAAGAATGCTTTCTTGTCTTACGTTTTTAACAAATTTTTAATGAAATTATTAATTATTCTTAATTGTATAAATTATATTACATTTTTTATAAAAAAAATATAATTTTCCGCGCTTTTTAATTTAAGAAAATTTGATATTAAAAATGTTCAAACACATGGTAATTTTCATATTATGATGAATTTTTATATCACGTTGTCTTTTTTTATCATTAAATATTTAAAGCCTTTATAAGCGTTTTTTTAATTTAAATTTATTTTAATGAATTTAAACACAATAATAGCTGTAAATAATTTTAATCAAAATTTCACTTAATTTCACAATTAGTTTGCCTTGGGCCCCACGTTGGGCGCCAGTTAACTTTTCACCCCTTTTTAAATGATATTTTAAATACAACTGAGTTTTTTGTTTTGCACTTCAAATTTATTTTAATTTATTAATTTAATATTTTTATTTAATTTCTCTTAATTATAATAATCAATAATATTTAATTTAAATTCTTATAATTTTTAATAATTGCTCTCCATACTATGGGGATTGCTTACAAGTTCGAATATCAATTCTTACTACTAATTTTAAATTTATGATAAATGAATGAAAGCGTAAAAATAATCATTAATGAAAAATAGCAACAGCAACAAATACTATCATCGAATTAACTGTAGTTCTCTTCAATACATTAATCAATGATAAAGTATGAATGAAGATAGTAAAAGAGAAGAAGAGTTACTCTTAAATAGAGTTTTTGCAAAAACTGATCGTAACAAGATTTTTGGATAACCCAAGTAGAAATGAAATAAATGATAAAGCAAAGTACTAGTTATGCGTTTTTTTCAAAACCGTATATTTTTCTGTTGGAGTAATAATTTTCTTTTCTTTGCTACGATGTGTAGCTTATAGTGTGATCGACAAGTCCCGTTACTCTTTTTGTTATTCCCTTTCTAATTTATTTGTTGGCAATACGTAATTGGAGCTGGACACAAATTTAGCACAAATATTAAACATTTATATTTCTGTTATTCTTTGAATTTTTAATTAATTTTTGGTAAGTTTTTCATCATATTGTGTACAGTTGAAGGTTTTTCAGAAATAAAATATGTATTAGACATGGCCAAAAATAAATGGTGCACAGATACGCAACGACAGGTGATTTGTGAAATAAATTCGAGAGGATGTCCTGTAAGTGAAATAGCAAGTATTTTAAATTGCTCTAGAAAGATGGTATATAATGCTTTGAGCCATATAACAGTACACGGAACAATTAAAAGGGTTCACGGGCACCTAGACCAAAAAAAAAAAATGATAACAAAAGAGAATTATTTAATACATAGAATGTAAGTGGCCGACCCTTTTTAGAGCTCCAGTGAAATAAATAGTGAAGTGTCATCAAAATACGGTATTGATGTCTCCGACAGAACGATACAAAGACGCCTTAATGAAAAAAATTCGCGTGGCTGTATTGTGCAACACAAGCCACATGTGTGAAAAAAGAATTTGAAATCACGAATTTCTTTCGCCCGATAGCATTTGGAAAAGCTATTAGATTTTTGGAAAAACATACTTTGGAGCGACGAATCAAAGTTTTGCAGATTTGGATCTGATGGAAAGAGATATGTATGGTATCTTCCGAACATGCAGCACAACCCAAAATATACGTCAAAGACTGTAAAACATGGTGGAGGAAATGTGATGATGTGGCTTGCATTCTCAGGGCATGGAGTTGGTCTAATACACAAAATTGACACACGTATGGATCAACACGTTTATAAAAATATTCTAGCCGATATCATTATACCATAAGCAGAGGCAAAGATGCCACCTAGCTGGCGCTTCATCCATGACAATGACCCTAAACACACTTAACGTACCACAGTGGTTTACGGACGCTTTTTTTTGGAAATAATTCTGAAACTTTTGAACGACTGGAGATATTTGAATGAAATTTGGCATGGTGATAGACAAGGAGTATTCGAGTTGGTTTTTAAAAGCACTGGCCGATGAGGGGTCGGGAGAGTGATTGATGGACCTTCAAAGTTGGTCACCTCGGGTGTTCGACTTTTTTAAAAATTCGCCAAAAATCCATTTATGAATGGATTGAAAAGAAATTTTAAACTTAAGTTCTCCTTCAGAAGGTCTACAAAAAATACGCTTACATGTGTAGGTTATCTCCTTTGGGTTTCGAGATATTTGGATAAAAAGGAATTTTTGGGTTGATTTTTTACTTATTTTTTTAAGCTTTTTTTGATCTGGTGGACGCATCTGAAGATCAAAAATTTTTTAAGAATATTCGTTAAAATTGTAACAAAATTCTATAATAATTTTTGTGCAAGTTGGTTATAGATATCTTCTTTCGTTTAAAAGTTAAAAATATTCAAAGTTGAAACTTAAAAAAAATTTCGCTTTTTTTTGAGTTTTTCCCTTAAAGATAGCTATATTTTTTCAATAATAAACAAATATTTTCTTAAGAAACATAAAAATATTTTTAAAGTTTTTAAAAGAAAACATAATGAGAATGCGTATAAAATAAATTTCTTGTTAATTGGACTTTTGGTCCTCGCACATGCCCTCTCCAAAAAATGCCAATTTGTAAAAAAAAAATTTGGTTTAAATAAAAATTTCTCAAAAGGCAAAGCACCGATTTGAAAAAAATAATAATGTCCGTATTTTCTAATATATCTGTTATTGATTGAAAAAGTTTTTTCTGAAACGAGCTGCAAATAGAGTCAGTGTTGCCATTTTTGTAAAAAAACTCATTTTTTGAAACCCTTTTTTCCCGAGTTGGGAATTGGGGAATTTTTTAGTTAAAAATGGGAATTTTTTTTAGTCTATTGCTTGAAGATCTTATTGGTCTACATGACTACAAATTTTCATTGAGATATCTTCATCTATGTCATTTCTGCAAAATATCAAAAATTTAAATTATTTTCCTTCTAAAAGTAGAAAAATAATATTTTTTTGTTTTACGATACAAAGTGTTGAAATATTAACTCACTAAAAAAAGATTTTTAATTGGTGTTCATCTCCTGGACTTTCCCGATCCAATGATACTAAACACGTGTATCAAGCTTTAATACATAGCCTTTAAAAGCTCTGAAAACTTTGCCTCCCATAGCATTTTTAAGCTAAATATTGGAGTATTGGAGAGTAATGTGTGCAAATAAAGTTAATGGTGCACAGTGGTATTAACTCTGCAATTTCTAAACTACTAGACGGATTTTGACAAAATTTGAAACGTCAATAGAAGAGGTGTGAGGCTTTTAGATCAATGTTTAAGAACGTGTTTGTCGGTACCACAGTGGGCTCTACAGTGGGCCAAAGTTGACTACCTATGGTATATAAAATATTTGGGGGCGTATAACTTTCCTCAATTGGGTCCGATCTAAAAGATTTTTACGTTTTCGAAAACTTCTTAAAAAAATTAAGAAAAAAACATGCTTACTTTACTACCTTATCTCTTATAGTTTAAGAGATATTTGAATCCAATTTTTTTTTTTGCTTTTTATGGTATGTCTTCTGGCCTTTTTTGGCCTATTTATCTTTTCTTGTACTACGTTAAATTTTTAAAAAAATACTGCAAGATTGCTGATAAATTTCTAAATGAAACTTAATAACACAGAAACATTCTTCAAAGTTTGTGTAGCGAAAAAAGCCTGAAAATTATTTTTTTTTTTTTTTCAAAAAAAGTAATATTATTTTTTCAATATTTTTGAAAAATTTTTTCAAAAGACTCAATTCGTTTTTTACATTTTCTAAAAGGCTGGACTTGAGGGATCAGTATAAACTATATTTCAAAAAATTTTGGACATGCACCATACAACCAGCGGTCGTCGAAAATCAGCCATTTTTTAACAAAACTTGTGTTTTTTGTGACTGTAAAAAAATTGTTTATTTTATCTCAAAACTTTTTTTAACAAAATTGTATTAAGTATAATGTTTTTAATATCTGTGCAAAAATCTGACAGAGCCCGGCTATTAATCGGGTCACACGGGCCGCTTTTCTAAAAAAACTCAAATTTGCGAAAAGCATACCCTTCTGTATTCAAAAATTTTCATTTTAATTTCAGAACTTGTTCCGAAATTTATATTTCTGATTTTCGCATACACAGGTCCATACTATAGTCGCAATACCTTGTTTAGTTTTAGAGATTTTTGCGAAAATTTTTGCAAAGTAATGTTAAAATATTATACTAAAATTGTATGGAGTCAAATATCTCTTAAACTATAAGAGATAAGGTAGTAAAGTAAGCATGTTTTTTTCTTAATTTTTTAAGAGGTTTTCGAAAACGTAAAAATCTTTTAGATCGGACCCAATTGAGGAAAGTTATACGCCCCCAAATGTTTTATATACCCGAGGTAGTCAACTTTGGCCCACTGTAGAGCCCACTGTGTTACCGACAAATACGTTCTTAAATATTGATCTAAAAGCCTCACACCTCTTCTATTGAATTTCCAAATTGTGTCAAAATCCGTCTAGTAGTTTAGAAATTGCAGAGTTAATACCACTGTGCACCATTAACTTTATTTGCACACATTACTCTCCAATACTCCAATATTTAGCTTAAAAATGCTATGGGAGGCAAAGTTTTCAGAGCTTTTAAAGGCTATGTATTGAAGCTTGATACACGTGTTTAGTATCATTGGATCGGGAAAGTCCAGGAGATGAATACCAATTAAAAATCTTTTTTAAGTGAGGAAATATTTTTACACTTCGTATCGTAAAACAAAAAAATATTATTTTTCTACTTTTAGAAGGAAAATAATTTCAATTTTTGATATTTTGTAGAAATGACATAGATGAAGATATCACAATGAAAATTTGTAGTCATGTAGACCAATACGATCTAAAAGCAATAGACTAAAAAAAATTCCCAATTTTAACTAAAAAATACCCCAATTCCCAACTCGGGAAAAAAGGGTTTCAAAAAATGAGTTTTTTTACAAAAATGGCAACACTGTCTCTATTTGCAGCTCGTTTCAAAAAAAAATTTTCCAATCTATAACAGATATATAAGAAAATATGGACATTATTATTTTTTTCAAATCGGTGCTTTGCCTTTTGAGAAATTTTTATTTAAACCAAAAATTTTTTTTTACAAATTGGCATTTTTTGGAGAGGGCATGTGCGAGGACCAAAAGTCCAATTAGCAAGAAATTTGTTTTATACGCATTCTCATTATGTTTTCTTTTAATAAATTTAAAAATATTTGTATGTTTCTTAAGAAAATATTTTTTAATTATTGAAAAAATATAGCTATCTTTTAGGGAAAAACTCAAAAAAAAGCGAAATTTTTTTTAAGTTTCAACTTTGAATATTTTTAACTTTTAAACGAAAGAAGATATCTATAACCAACTTGCACAAAAATTATTTAGAATTTTGTTACAATTTTAACGAATATTCTTAAAAAATTTTTGATCTTCAGATGCGTCCACCAGATCAAAAAAAAGCTTAAAAAAATAAGTAAAAAATCAACCCAAAAATTCCTTTTTATCCAAATATCTCGAAACCCAAAGGAGATAACCTACACATGTAAGCGTATTTTTTGTAGACCTTCTGAAGGAGAACTTAAGTTTAAAATTTCTTTTCAATCCATTCATAAATGGATTTTTGGCGAATTTTTAAAAAAGTCGAACACCCGAGGTGACCAACTTTGAAGGTCCATCAATCACTCTCCCGACCCCTCATGGGCCAGTGCTTTTGAAAACCAACTCGAATACTCCTTGACTATCACCATGCCAAATTTCATTCAAATATCTCCAGTCGTTCAAAAGTTACAGAATTATTTCCAAAAAAAGCGTCCGTAAACCACTGTGCGTACTGTGAAGTGTTGCTTGGAGGAGAGTCAAATAGATGTTTTGAAATGGCCGGCTCAATCTCCAGATCTCAATCCTATTGAGAGTCTTTGGAATGATATAGAGAAGCATATAACAAGCGTAAAACCTAACAACTTAAATGATTTATGGACGGAAATCCAAAAAATATGGCACGCTATCCCAAATGAGCGATACCTGGCCTTGTGAAGAGTGTGCCTAAAAGATGTGCGGCAGTTATACAAAATCAAGGATATCCTACAAAATATCAGGTTTTTTTCAAGAAATTTTAATTAATAACTTGATTTTGATTTGTAATAAATATTGTTTTTAATTTGTGCTAAAAATATGTCCAGTATTTTTTATGGATTAGTTTTAAATAATTGCAAAAAAAATATAATTTAAAAAAAAATATAATTTTTAAAAAATATATAATTTTAAAAAATATGTATATAAAAGAAATACGACTTCATCTTCGCATCACGTGTAATACATTACAAAAAAAAAGTAGTGAAAAAAATTGAATTAGGACTTAATATTTCATATAAGAGATAACAGGTACCATTAGTGCTAAATACGTGACCACCACTGTATATATATATATATATATATATATATATATATATATATATATATATATATATATATATGTATATATATATATATGTATATATATCGTTTTTTCAAAAGTGTACAGGAGAGGGAAAAAACGTTATAAAATTGGAACTATTCGCAATATTTAATATTTATATATTTAGATTAAACTGAAACCAGAAATACATATCGGTTGAAAAAATTTTGTTTTTCTAAGCACAGCTTATGTTACGTCACTTAGGTTATTTGGAATTGCAAAAATCTGAAACCAAATAACCTATCTGCAGTACAAATTAGTATGAATAAATCAAATTCGTTTATACATATAAATATTATATAAATTAAATATTAATAGTTTAGTTTCTTTTACTGGTTTAAGCAAATGAAAGTACTTAATGATTGTTTAAATTACACTATGCAACAAAATTAAACTTTTATCGCGATTTTTGATGATTTAGTTTTATATTTTTTTAAGTGCGTAACGGTACAAAAACTGTAATAATTTGGTCATTTGTGATATTAGATATTCAAAATTTTGCACAGATATACGTTATGATATAGGGAATAATAATCTATTAAAATCTAAATTTTAAAATTTTTGCAGATAGGTTATTTGGTCTTTAAGATGACGATATGTATATCTATATATATAGGTATAGGTATATATATATATATATATATATATATATATATATATATATATATATATATATATATATATATATATATATATATCAGACTTCTGCAATGAATTATTCTTAATCTCAAATCACAGTAAAATTCTTAAATGGTGTCGATCAGTGCAAAGGAAAAATATACATAAAAGATAGAGAAACAAAACATTGTTTGTTTCGTTTACAATGTGTGTTTTTTCTTAAGAGAATATCACTAAATATTCTAAAAACATTCTAAGTAAATGAATCACAGTTGCACATTCCCTTCGTACTTAGTTGTTGTTAAGTGATTGACAAACTGTATTCTTATGTTTTTATTGTTTAAACATTTTCCTAAGAATTGTTAAATTAAATTCAAAATAAAAATAGGAAAACAAACATTCAGGGGTGTCATAGAAACCAATTTTATTGGTTTTGAAAACGACAAAAAAAATTAAATTGGTGTCAGGAATTCCAATATTAATGTTCGAGCTACATTTTCTATTGGTTTTATGTGTCACAGAAAATATTATTATTGGTTATAAACCAAGCAACTTACAGTTAACAGATTTCATTTCAAAATTGGTCTATCAATTTAAAACAAAGGCGTTACTGGCCAACTGGTGCCTTTTTCGGTTTAAAGATCCACTAAGAACAGATTTTTGAAAATTTGGCCCTGTGGGGGATAAAAAAGGGAAAATTCAATAACGCTATAATTCCAAAACAATAGAACCAAAATTGAAATCGAGTTTGGATCAGTTACAAAAATAATAAAAAATAACAGTACAAGTGGTAAGTACTTTTCGAAAAAAGGGGAGAAAAAATATTTTTGTTACTTTTATACCCTTCACCAATAGGTGAAAGGGTATTATAAGTTTGTGATTCCGTTTGTAATTTATTTATTAGTGATCGTAGACCCCATAAAAATTATACCGATCGACTCAGAATCGGGAGGAGAATCAATTAAGCGATGTCCGTCTGTCTGTCTGTCTGTTGAAATCAAGTTTCTGAAGCCCCTGGAGGATGGACTTACATAAAATATATATCAGATTTTAGGAAATTCTCCCGCAATGAACGTTATTAAATTTCATTAAAATCGGTTTATAAACACCGAAAATATCGAAAAAATACCAAAAATTAGACGAAAATTTTAAAATTTTTGATTGAAACACACTTTTAAATAACAAGATAAAAATGATACTCCTGGTGTACATGTAATAATATGTTATACATCAGATTGTAGGAAATAGTTTCCCAAAGCACTCTGTAAAATTTTATCAAAATCGGTCCATAAACAACTGAGATATCGCCAAAACACTGAATTAAATGTATCGCAAATTGCCCAAAGTTCGCATTAGAGAATGTTTGTTGAAAAAATGAAATGTAGAAATAGGAAAAACCATCCTCCTTTAGCACGGACCTGCATAAATTTTATATCAGATTTTAGGAAATTCCCCCGCCAAGCACGTTATTAAATTTTATCAGAAGCGGTCCATAAACAATTGAGATATCGCCATAACACTACATTTGATGTACAGCAAATTGCCCAAAGTACGTGTCTAAGAAATTTTGTTTACATTTTGTAAGTATTGTTTTAGCGATATCTCAGGTGTTTATGGACCGATTGTGATGAAATTTGACATCGTTCTTTGTGTGAGGATTTTCTAAAATCTATACTCCACAAATCTCATTACCAATACCATTAAAATTGTACCGATCAACTCAGAATCGGCAGGAGAATCGATTTCGCGACCTCCGTCCGTCCGTCTGTTTGTTTGTCCGTCCGTCCGTCTGTTTTTTTGTCCGTCCGTCTACCTGTCTGTAATTTTTTCAGTTGTAGTCAAGTTTTTGGAGCTCCTGATTTGTCGATATCTCAGGTGTTTATTTTGATGAAATTTAATAGCGTCCTTCGCAGGGGATTACCTTAATCCTGATGCATTCGGTAATTTGTGGTAGATATAATTTAGCGTTTAAGCGATGGTGTTTTAATCGACAATGATAAAATTCAGGGTGGGACAATATCCTAAAATTTTGTGTAAAATCCAGGAGCTCCACAAATCTGATTTTAGCAATAATCTTAATTTTGTGTCTGACTTTTGAACACTATGATAACATTTGAGAATGTATTATATATCAATATCCTAGGAAGATTACCTATAATCTTCCTAGGAAGTACAAAAATGCAGCTAACTACATGATATCCGTTCAAAACCTACATATGTATGTAAGTATCTCACATATCAACAAAAATTTAAATTTTTTAATTGCAATTGGGAGAAATCCGTTCACGTTTGACAATTGATCCCTTATAACTTCGCCTAAGATACGATGATGACATTTAGTATTAAGACGTTGTACAATATTGATATTCAGGGCGATAGCGCCTAAAATAAACTTTCTAGAGGGACAACATTTGACAAAAGTATTTCTGATCTCTTGAAAAGTTCAATATTGAAAATGGGCGAGCTCTATTCACATTTAGTGAAATCTCCCATATAACCCCGACCGGGAATCGATTTAATGCTGATAAATTAAATCACATTAAAATTGCACAAGGAACTAGAGCAAAACTTTCCAAACATCCATCGGACAGATCGAAAGAACAATACATCCCAAATATTATTGATGAAGTGTTCATTTTAATTAATTAACTAACTTCAGATTAATAAGTAAATCTTTAATAACTTTTCCGACAAAGCTGTTATCCATCCATTCAAAAGCTATATATTTCACGTATGTATCTAAAACTAAGAGTGTATACCCTATAATTGTAAGGCTTATCATTGTTAAAGCCCAACCTGCCCAACCTAACCTTTGGGTGCATAACTATTCTAGATGATGACGCCACCGAAAAGCTTTTCTTTTTCCGACTCTTAATTTTAAAGACTCTTTGCATATCATACTAGTATAACCAAATTTTGCTAGGAATTACATTAAGTACTTTTGCAACGCCATTGGTGAAGGGTATCCAAGATTCGGCAAAGCCGAATATACCACTCTTACTTGTTTCTGTTGTAGTCAAGTTTTTGGAGCTCCTGTTTTGTCGATATCTCAGATGTTTATTTTGATGAAGTTTAATAGCGTCCTTCGCAGGGGATTATCTAAATCCTGATGCATTCTGTAATTTGTGGTAGATATAATTTAGCAATTAAGCGATGGTGTTTTGATCGACAATGTTGAAATTCAGGGTGGGACAATTCAGGAGCTCCACAAATCTGGTTTTAGCAGACAGACACACTGCATTTATCTTAATTTTGTGTCTGACTTTTGAACATTATGATAACATTTGAGAATGTATTATATATCAAATTATAGGTAATCTTCCTAGGAAGTACAAAGATGCAGCTAATTACATGATATCCGTTCAAAACCTACATATGTATGTAAGTATCTCACATATCAACAAAAATTTAAATTTTTGAATTGCAATTGGGAGAAATCCGTTCACATTTGACAATTGATCCCGTATAACTTCGCCTAAGGCAATCTCTTAGTAGCTAATAAATGACAAATTATAATAGATACGATGATGACATTTAGTATAAAGACGTTGTACAATATTGATATTCAGGACAATAGCGCCTAAAATAAACTTTCTAGAGGGACAACATTTGACAAAACTATTTCTGATCTCTTGAAAAGTTCGATATTGAAAATGGGCGAGCTCTATTCACATTTAGTGAAATCTCCCATATAAACCCGACCGGGAATCGATTTAATGCTGATAAATTAAATCACATTAAAATTGCACAAAGTACTAGAGCAAAACTTTCCAAACATCCATCGGACAGATCGAAAGAACTATACATCCCAAATATTTTTGATGAAGTGTTCATTTTAATTAATTAACTAACTTCAAATTAATAAGTAAACTTTTCCGACAAAGCTGATAACCATCCATTCAAAAGCTATATATTTCACGTATGTATCTAAAACTAAGAGTGTATACCCTATAATTTTAAGGCTTGTATACATTGACAATCATTGTTAAAGCTTTGACCTAAATCAGTCCGCTAACTTCAGAGTTTTACATAACTAATCAAGAACTTTTACTAGTTGGATAATTCGTACGAATTAAAGTGCACAACCCTCACTGGGCACAGCGTTTTTGGGTTGCATGTCAGAATACTTAAACTTCATCAAATCGATGTGCTATTGCAAATCTAAGGGCATCTACATTTTGAAGCATCTTTTCTGCATGGTTTATCTGGTCTATCGAACTTTATTAAATGTTCGTAAAATATGTGTCTATTTTATTTCGAAGCTACTGGCTGGCTTAAATATGCATTCTCTACTTGTAGTCTAGTAATCATCATCTTTCACAAAGGGACCACTTTAGAACCCAAGTGAAGCTTCCCTAGACATCAGCCACCTGCCCAACCTAACCTTTGGGTGCATAACTATTCTAGATGATGACGCCACCGAAAAGGTTTTCGTTTTCCGACTCTTAATTTTAAAGACTCTTTGCATATAAAACTAGTATAACCAAATATTGCTACGAATTACATTAAGTACTTTTGGAACACCATTGGTGAAGGGTATCCAAGATTCGGCAAAGCCGAATATACCACTCTTACTTGTTAGCTTTAACTTTCAAATAAAAGGAGATGGGTGAAAAATTTACATAGCATTTTTATCATGTAATAGATAAAAACAAGTTTTGGTACTTTTGTCTTTGGAATCAAACATAAAAAATATCAAAAATGGGGAAAATTGTAAGGGTAGAATATTCTTTGTGTGGAGGTACTGGCGAAGCAAATGCATATCAACATATTTGTTTGCAATTTAATGAATATCGCATGTAAGTGACAATCGTCCTTTGATTGGCTGTGGTTTGTTTCTTGGTGTAGGTAGATTAAATTTTTTCCAGTCCGCAATTCGGTCATTTCATGATGTTGGGGTATACAAGCTTCATTTGTCCAAATAGCAGCGTTTTCTTTATACCTATACCACAAACATCGCAAAAAACTGAAAGTTTTTCTTTAAATAATTTTCTTCAATAATTATACCCTTCACCAATAGGTGAAAGGGTATTATAAGTTTGTGATTCGTAGACCCCATAAAAATTATACCGATCGACTCAGAATCGGGAGGAGAATCGATTAAGCGATGTCCATCTGTCTGTCTGTTGAAATCAAGTTTCTGAAGCCCCTGGAGGATGGACCTACATAAATCATATACCTGATTTTAGGAAATTCTCCCGCAATGAACGCTATTAAATTTCATTAAAATCGGTTTATAAACACCGAAAATATCGAAAAAATACCAAAAATTAGACGAAAATTTTAAAATTTTTGATTGAAACACACTTTTAAATAATAAGAGAAACAAGTAAGAGTGGCGTCATCATCGGTGGCGTCATCATCTAGAATAGTTATTTATTTATTTATTAGATATTCTGTACAAAAGACTTAAAGTCTTATATTGCAGCACAGAATTTAAAAAATCGTTATAAAGCATATTCACATTAAATGCAATAAAAAAGAAAACCTTAATACTTACATTACATTAATTTTTATTACATAAGGAAAAAAATAATTATTAAAAAATCATAAACAAAAACATAATAATCATTAAGAAAAAATTTGTTTAATATTCTTTTTAAAAATCATCGAATTACTAACATTTTGTACGCTATGGGGTAACGAGTTCCAAAGACGGATAGCAGTAACGAAAAATTGCCACTCAGATGGTAAGCTATTGTAAGAAAAGGTAGTAAGCATATTTCCTCTGTTTGATCTTGAAAACTGCAAACGATTATAAAGATAATAAGGTTGTTGGCAATAAATAATTTTGTGTAAAAATAGAAGAACTTTGGTTTTTAATAGGTTACTTATTGAAAGACCATAAATTTGCTTTGCATATGTGGATACATTAGCGCGACCCTTAATGTTGAAGACATACCGTGTTATGTTATTGAAAACAACCTTCAGTTTAATTTTACTTTGAGTGTCACAGCTCGAAAAAATTTCGCATCCATATAATAAGGTAGGAATAAGGTAGGTTTTGGCTAGTAACAGTCTTGTTTTAGTCGGTGTAAAATATTGAGTTTTCCACAGGCTTCGTAGTAATGAGTATGTCCGTCCACATGCATAGTTGATATGATCTTATGCACCCAAAGGTTAGGTTGGGCAGGTGGCTTATGTCTAGGGAAGCTTCACTTGGGTTTTAAAGTGGTCCCTCTGTGAAAGATAATGATTACTAGACTACAAGTAGAGAATGCATATTTAAGCCAGCCAGTAGCTTCGAAATAAAATAGACACATATTTTACGAACATTTAATAAAGTTCGATAGACCAGATAAACCATGCAGAAAAGATGCTTCAAAATGTAGATGCCCTTAGATTTACAATAGCACATCGATTTGATGAAGTTTAAGTATTCTGACATGCAACCCAAAATCGCTGTGCCCAGTGAGGGTTGTGCACTTTAATTCGTACGAATTATCCAACTAGTAAAAGTTCTTGATTAGTTATGTAAAACTCTGAAGTTAGCGGACTGATTTAGGTCAAAGCTTTAACAATGATTGTCAATGTATACAAGCCTTAAAATTATAGGGTATACTTACAAGGGACATAAATACTGTTACTAATATGTTGCTCTATAAAACAAAAACAAATTAACGGTTTTGGACAAATTTTTTTGTATATATTTATTGATATGTATTGTATACAAAAACATAACTCTTATTCAAAATGTCCGCCCTTGGCCTTCACAAACGCCTTAAGTCGAATAGGCCAGTCATCAAAAGCTGCACGCACCTCATTCATTGGAAAATTGGCTACAGCACGAACCAGAGCTGTCTTAAGAGAATCAATATTATGGTATCTTTTGTGGGAGACCATATCCTCTAAAACCGTCCACAATTTGTAATCCAGAGGATTCAAATCTGGGCTGCCAGATGGCCAATCTTCAGAGCATATAAAAGCTGGTAAATTTTTTCGAAGCCATGTTTGTGTCGTTTTAGCCTTATGAGCTGGTGCTGAATCTTGTTGGAAAGTCCAATGCTGGTTTTGGAACAGGGAATTGTTGAGCGGCTTCACAACTGTTTCCAAAACGGTTTCCTGGTAAACTTTGGCCGATGTTTTGACCCCTTGTTCACAGAAATGCAAGTCAGTCACCCCATCATAAGAGACACCCCACCAGACCATGACTGCAGCTGGATGATGACCCTTTTCGACCCGTGGAATGAGTTCTGATGCTTCTTTAGATGACCGGGCATAAACTCTATCATTTTGTTTGTTAAACTTTTCTTGTACGGTAAAAATTTTTTCATCGGTAAACAAGATTTTTCTGTGCAAGTTATCTGCGTACTTCACCAAAAGACGTCTGGATTTTTCTATCCTATTTTTTTTTAAAGCTGCAGTCAACAAATGTCCTGTACGCCGTTTGAAAGCTCCAAGACCCAAGTCTTTTTTGATAATACGACTCATGGACTTTTGTGAGATTTTCATTTACGGGCCATAATTTTTTGTTTCCGGAGAGGATTTCGTTGAATTCTGGCTTTGACGGCTTTGATTGCTTGCTGTGTCCGAACGGTACGTGGCCGGCCCGAGCGGGGGCGGTCTTTTATATCTCCTGTCTCCTCGAACAATTGTATGCACCGGTAGACAAACATGCGACTAATGCCGAGCGGACAGAGCGTTTTGAAAATATCATTATTTTTCTTTCCACACTTATAAAGTGCTATAACTGCGATACGGTTTTCTTTATCGGACCACTCCATGTTTAAAGTTAACACAATTTCAAATTCCCGTAACTGACTAACGCTATATAGGTTACCTTTCAAAAAACATGTGTCAATAAAAGGGTATGTTCAGTTTTACTATTATAATGAGTATGTTCAAAGTAGTAACAATATTTATGTCCCTACTAAGTACACTCTTAGTTTTAGATACATACGTGAAATATATAGCTTTTGAATGGATGGTTATCAGCTTTGTCGGAAAAGTTTACTTATTAATTTGAAGTTAGTTAATTAATTAAAATGAAAACTTCATCAATAATATTTGGGATGTATAGTTCTTTAGATCTGTCCGATGGATGTTTGGAAAGTTTTGCTCTAGTTCTTTGTGCAATTTTAATGTGATTTAATTTATCAGCATTAAATCGATTCCCGGTCGGGTTTATATGGGAGATTTCACTAAATGTGAATAGAGCTCGCCCATTTTCAATATCGAACTTTTCAAGAGATCAGAAATACTTTTGTCAAATGTTGTCCCTCTAGAAAGTTTATTTTAGGCGCTATTGTCCTGAATATCAATATTGTACAACGTCTTTATACTAAATGTCATCATCGTATCTATTATAATTTGTCATTTATTAGCTACTAAGAGATTGCCTTAGGCGAAGTTATACGGGATCAATTGTCAAATGTGAACGGATTGCAATTAAAATATGTAGGTTTTGAACGGATATCATGTAATTAGCTGCATTTTTGTACTTCCTAGGAAGATTACCTATAATTTGATATATAATACATTCTCAAATGTTATCATAATGTTCAAAAGTCAGACACAAAATTAAGATAAATGCAGTGTGTCTGTCTGCTAAAACCAGATTTGTGAAGCTCCTGAATTGTCCCACCCTGAATTTCAACATTGTCGATCAAAACACCATCGCTTAAACGCTAAATTATATCTACCACAAATTACAGAATGCATCAGGATTTAGATAATCCCCTGCGATGGACGCTATTAAACTTCATCAAAATAAACATCTGAGATATCGACAAAACAGGAGCTCCAAAAACTTGACTACAACAGAAAAAAGGACAGACAGGTAGACGGACGGACATGTAGACGGACGGATAAACAAACAGACGGACGGAGGTCGCGAAATCGATTCTTGTGCCGATTCTGAGTTGATCGGTACAATTTGAATGGTATTCATAATCAGATTTGTGGAGTATATATATCTGATTTTAGAAAATCCTCCCATAAAGAACGATGTCAAATTTCATCACAATCGGTCCATAAACACCTGAGATACCGCTGAAACAATGCTCACAAAATGTAAACAAAATTTCTTCGACATGTACTTTGGGCAATTTGCTGTACATCAAATGTAGTGTTATGGCGATATCTCAATTGTTTATAGACCGCTTTTGATAAAATTTAATAACGTGCCTGGTGGGGGAATTTCCTAAAATCTGATATAAAATTTATATAGGTCCGTACTAAAGGAGGATAGTTTTTCCTGTTTCTGCATTTAATTTTTTCAACAAACATTCTCTAATGTGTACTTTGGGCAATTTGCGATACATCAAATTCAGTGTTTTGGCGATATCTCAGTTGTTTATGGACCGATTTTGATAAAATTTTACAGAGTGCTTTGGGAAAATATTTCCTACAATCTGATATATAACATATTATCACATGTACAGGAGTATCTTTTTTCTCTTGTTATTTAAAAGTGTGTTTAAATCAAAAATTTTAAAATTTTCGTCTAATTTTTTGGTATTTTTTTCGATATTTTCGGTGTTTATAAACCGATTTTAATGAAATTTAATAGCGTTCATTGCGGGACATTTGTAGTTAAGGTGTTATGTAATAAATTTAAAATCACTCCACAAATCTGATTACGAATACCATTCAAACTGTACCGATTAACTTAGAATCGGCAGGAGAATCGATTTCGCGACCTCCGTCCGTCCGTTCGTCTGTTTGTCTGTCTGTCCGTCTGTTTGTTTGTCCGTCCGTCCGTTCGTCTGTTTTTTTGTCCGTCCGTCTACCTGTCTGTAATTTTTTCTGTTGTAGTCAAGTTTTTGGAGTTCCTGTTTTGTCGATATCTCAGGTGTTTATTTTGATGAATTTTAATAGCGTCCTTTGCAGGAGATTACCTAAATCCTGATGCATTCGGTAATTTGTGGTAGATATAATTTAGCGTTTAAGCGATGGTGTTTTGATCGACAATGATAAAATTCAGGGTGTCCCAATATCCTAAAATTTTGTGTAAAATCTGATTTTAGCAGACAGACACTCTGCATTAATCTTAATTTTGTGTCTGACTTTTGAACATTATGATAACATTTGAGAATGTATTATATATCAAATTATAGGTAATCTTCCTAGGAAGTACAAAAATGCAGCTAACTACATGATATCCGTTCAAAACCTACATATGTATGTAAGTATCTCACATATCAACGAAAATTTAAATTTTTTAATTGCAATTGGGAGAAATCCGTTAACGTTTGACAATTGATCCCTTATAACTTCGCCTAAGATACGATGATGACATTTAGTATAAAGACGTTGTACAATATTGATATTCAGGGCGATAGCGCCTAAAATAAACTTTCTAGAGGGACAATATTTGACAAAAGTATTTCTGATCTCTTGAAAAGTTCGATATTGAAAATGGGCGAGCTCTATTCACATTTAGTGAAATCTCCCATATAACCCCGACCGGGAATTGATTTAATGCTGATAAATTAAATCACATTAAAATTGCACAAGGAACTAGAGCAAAACTTTCCAAACATCCATCGGACAGATCGAAAGAACAATACATCCCAAATATTATTGATGAAGTGTTCATTTTAATTAATTAACTAACTTCAGATTAATAAGTAAATCTTTAATAACTTTTCCGACAAAGCTGATATCCATCCATTCAAAAGCTATATATTTCACGTATGTATCTAAAACTAAGAGTGTATAAGTAATGAAAAGCAAGATTTTGTTCTTCGAATCTTTATTTAAGACTGACTGAAAAAATAAAATTGACTTAAAATATATACTTAAACTATTTCGAATACTCCCATGAGTTTGTTTGCTGTAACTTGAGCCGCGAATTCTTTCTTGGTGGGATTGTTTATGCCACCAAGAAATCATCAGCTTTTTCAAAAACAAACAAAGATATCTTGGTGGTCATTTTTATGACACCAAGGGATCTTTTCAATCATTCTTGCTTTTAATTAAATTTGTTTACTTATTTATATTTATTTTCGCCACTGTCATCTAAAATACACAGAAGTGGAATCCTTAGATACAGTGGGTAAAGAAGTGGAGGGTTCTGTAACTCCCCCATCGTTAGTCAATGCTTCCGTCCTCGGAGCATTTAAATAAAATTTACCCTTTTTCAAAAGTTTTATCAAAATCACAGCAAACAAAATCATAAGAAAAACAAAGGTAAAATACAACAATATATTGTGATGTACCATTTTTGCGTTAGATTTTTCTATTAGTTTTCTGTTTTCAATATTCTTAAAGTTAACAATATTTAGTGACAATTCTTCATTAATTATACTTTCAATGTGTATTTCTTTTATATAACCAGGATTTACATAATGTTCTATAACAATATTATTATGATAAAATCTGATTATTTATGTTAATTGAACAATTTTGAAATTTGATGATTTTATTTCCTCTGATTGTAATATTATTAGAATCACAATTATGTTTTATTTCCCTCAATTTTAGGTTTTTTACAATTATTAGCCCGGAGCCCATCTTTAATAAGTTCTTAAGGCTCCTTTTTCACCTTAAGGCAATTCCTTACAATGTTTGAGTTGAATATATCAATTATGCATTCATCCTTAATACTAATTAAATTTTTAATTTTATTCTCTTTTACAAAGGACTTATATACTACTTTCTTATTATCTAAAAGCACTTCATTAACTGATAGTACTAAACTTTCATTTTTCTTATTCAATAATGGCTCTATAATGTATCTCTCAAAAACCTCCTTGCCAAATCTTGGTATCAGTAATGTCAACACAATATTGTCTTCAAATGTAAATGAAGCCACCCCAATCTGTTTGAATTCGTCCATCGAAGTTACCAATTGCATCTCGCTTTCCGTTAATATGTTCTTTGTCAAAATGCCCAACCTACTTGTCAACATCACGTCCTCTATAGTATCAATAAAATTCAGCAAAGAATTTATATCATTATGTATCTGGAACACGATTTTTATATACTGAAAATTATCTTTTATTTGAGTGTTAAAAATTAGACTTTTTATATGATTTGAAATATATTTTTGCTGGTTTACAATATTCTTATTTAGATTTTCAACCTGTTTCTGTAGTTCTTTGTTGATTCTTACTTGTTTGTTGTTCTCTTCAATCAAGTGCGTCGCATCCGCATTAAGGCTTTGCAGCGTGCTAAAAATCATCTGTTCGTCCTCATTATCTATTGTCCCTGCAACAATTTTCAACGTTTTACCCAACAAATTAATCAATCCTCTTTTGTTTCTATTTCTTGGAATTAAATTTCCAAATTTCGCTTCCAATTCCTTAAAATTTCTTAGTATTGTTTTGAAAATGCTATCATTTATAGAATCACCTGGTAAAGTTCTTTCCAACAATTTTATGCTGTTGTCAATCTGATTCTTTGCAACTTCCAATTCTGTTATATTGATAATATGCAACACCTTAATATAATGGTCTATCAACCTCTCTTCACTCATCTTAATTGGCAAATACCCCTCATTGTTGTCAAGATCAACTATCTCCAGTTTCGATCCACCAGCACAGCAAATCAATGCGAAAATCAACAACATTTCGAATTCCACCTACAAAGAAGAGAAATTTACTTCTTTGCAATTATTTACATATATATATATATATATATATTTTTAATCTTCATTAGAATTTTCCAGCAAATTTCCTCTTCTCGAAGTCTGTTGAACAGGAAATTTAAGATTCTGAGGATTCTGGAATTTCTTTTTGGACTTCACATGTGACTTATAATAAACCTGTCTAGATCTTTCATCCCTTAAATGACTTTCATCTACCTTATTACCTATTATTTTTCTAAACTTGGAGTGGTTCTTTCCACCTCTGTTTTCCCTTATATAATTAATTCCGTCCTCTAAAAGACTTTCGTGGCCCCTCTTCACATTTAATCTAGAGATCTTTTGTTCTTTTCTTTGCAACATTCTTTCATATATATCATTGTATTGTATTTCACTAATCTTGCCCTGTACAAAGTCCATGGGTTTTATATTAGTGGTACTATGGATAGTTTCATTATAGTATCCATTAATTAGGATCATTTGTTCCTCTATCGGGGCATTGCGCATTGTATGCTTAAGAATTCTTAAATGCTCGTTTATTGTGTTATGCAATCTTTCTATATCGCTATTACTATTGTGATTTAAACTAGAAGTAAAATGTATCCGAATACCCTTTTCCCTTAGAAATTCAGCCATTCCGCTTGATTTCATACCTAACTCATTATCCGTTACGATTTTTTGTATATTTCCGTATATGCTTATATATCTCAAAATTGCTCTCCTGAATTCAGAATCCGATCTACTCCTTATCTTTGTAATAAGTGCCAACTTCGAAAATTTATCGATCATTGTTACGAACAGAGATTTATGAACCGAATAAAATACATCCATATGAATGATTTCGTTCGGTTTCTTTGGAGTTTCTGACACCACAAACTGAACTAATTTTGGTTGTCTTTCATACTTTTCAAGCATGCAGACTTCGCAGTTATTCACAAACTCTGTTATCTTTTTAATTAAGGATGGGAAATAATATTTCACTTTCAGCTCTGCGTAATTTTCATTGATTCCCCTATGATTATTTTTTTGATGTTCAGCAGAGATGATCTCTTCTAAATGATCTTCATCGACAATATCAGTCAATTTTACTTTACATCTTATTATTTCAATTTCTTTGAAATGTTGCATTCTAACAGCCCCAAGACTCTCAAACACATCGTCATCCAAGTAAACAGCATTCAGCCTTTCGTGATCAAAATGATTTGACAGAACTGATTTAATAAATTCGTTATCAAAATTTTTAGATCTTACTATTTTCCGTTTATTGTTATGAACGACAATATTCCTGATAGATGCTGCACCTGAAGTAATTTTTTCAAAAACTATTTGATTTTTATACAAGTTCAATGGTCGATTTGTTTCAGATATATTATTGTTACTCAATTCAATGCCCATTGATTCGCTCCCATCGGGTATGGTTGAACTTATTTCATTATTATTAACCTCAATTCTACTCAAACAATCTGCAACTTTGTTCAAATGACCCTCTTTACAATAGATTTGGTAATCGTATTCACTGATTTGTAATTTCCAACGCATAAGTTTTGAGTTTGGTTCCTTAATATTATTCAACCAAATAAGAGGTTTGTGATCGGTAAACAACTTGATTTTTCTACCATACACATATGGTCTAAATTGCTTGAGGCACCAAACTATTCCCAAGCACTCCTTTTCGATAGTCGAATAATTTAATTCGTGTTCATTTAATGTACGTGACACGTAAGCTATAGGTTTGTCGTTCTGGGAAAGGACTCCTCCGATCGCTACATTACTCGCATCAGTTGTGATCTCAAAAGGCATACCGAAATCTGGATATATCAATATTGGAGCCCTGATCAACTTTTCTTTAAGAATTTCAAACGCCTCGATATACTTTGGATCACCAATATTTATATTATTATTCTTCTTCAGGCATGCTGTCAATGGTTTTGAAATGTGTGCATAATTTTTAATGAACCGTCTGTAATAACCCGTCATCCCTAAGAATCTCTTTATTTCAGTTTCAGTTTTTGGCAATTTGATCTCTTTTATTACTTTTATTTTATCTTGGTTTGGAGATACTCCGTTCTCGTTAACCGTATGTCCCAAGAACTCTACTTCTTTCCTAAGGAACTCACATTTGTCCAACTGAACCCTAAGTCTTGCATTCCGTAATTTGGAAAGCACGGACCTCAAGTTTTTCATGTGCTCTTCCAACCCATTTGAAAAAATTATGATATCATCCATGTATACCATACACTACCTTTTTGAAACATTTTCGCGTAAAATGTTATCAACCAATCTCTGAAAAGTGCTCGGTGCATTTTTCAGACCGAAAGGCATTCTGTTGAATTCATAATGCCCATTATCAACGGAGAAAGCTGTTTTTTGTCTGTCCTTTTCATCTACCTCGATTTGATGAAATCCACTTCTCAAATCTAGTACGGTAAAATAATTTGACCTTCCCAATTTATCCAGAACGTCCACGATGTTCGGAATAGGATAGTTATCATCTATGGTCTTTTCGTTCAGTTTTCGATAATCAATAACGAGCCTGTATTTCTTGATGCCCGATGCATCATTTTTCTTTGGGACAATCCATACTGGACTATTATATGGACTACTGCTCGGTGCAATAATTCCATTTTTCAACATTTCTAGAATTTGCCTTTGAATTTCGTCCCTATGAATGTACGGATATCTATAAATCTTACTTCGTACAGGAATATTATCCTTAGTGACAATATTATGTTTAATTTTATGTGTGAAACTCAATTTCCCCTCGTCCGAAAATATTTCCTTAAACTCTCGAATTAATCCTTGCAATTCAATTTTCTCCTCAGAACTCAGGTGATTCATTCTTATACCTTCCATAATCGAAGTGAAATCAATATTTTCGTTATTGATACTCTTGGCATGAAAACCCTCCATGCCATGAACCTCCGATACCTCTTCCAAATTCAGAAACTCATTAGCACATATATTCAGTTCATTCCCGGATTTATTGTCCACCCTGCAAGTGATTTTTCCACCTCTACAACAATACAACATTTCATCCAAAAACAACCCCAAATTCGGGCACGATACATTGTTAACCAATACATCCCCATCCTTAATTGAAACAGGAATGCTATAATAGTGTTCCCCGGTTGAAACATTTAATTGTCCTTTATTTGTTGTTCCAAAAAAACAATGGGATTTGTGATTTATTTAAAATTAAACAGTTTTTCCCGTAATCTACAACTGCTTTATATTTTCTCAATATATTATTTCCCAATAAACCCTCAAAACTATCATTAAAATTATAGACAATAAATTCAAAAAACTCATTTGACAAATTAAATTCACTAAAGGACTTGACCACAGCTTTTTGCTTTACGATGTGTAATTTATTCATAGCACACATGGTTTTTGGCGTTCTTAAATTAATTATTTTACTTGAGTGAAACACATTTGGATTTACTAATGAATCCGTGGCACCAGTATCGATTAGGAATTTACAGTCCCCAATCATTATATATGCGAGTTTGTTGAAGTGTCCCGATGAAAATTTCCTATTTCCATAGGCGTAGGTCTATCATTTGTTTCATAGTTGACGTTTGGATTTTGGTTATTAGAATTTTGGTAGTTCCGTTGAGGAATTGAAAAATTTTGTGGTTGGACTTGATTATGATTATTATTAGTATTGAAGTTGCCATGATTTGGAATAAAATTATATCGATAGCCATTACGATCATCTTGACGGTTATAATTGGAGTTATTGTTATAACGATTTCTTTTAAAATTTTTATTATGATTTGGATTTATATTACTCTGATTTTGGTTTGCACTTTGGTTTCTGTTCTGATTTGAACTTGCATCGGGGTTAAAATATGCATAGTTCGCGTCAAATAAAATTTTCATGGCATTCTCAATATTGCTAGGGTCCCTACAAATAATTACCGACCTCATCGGTTCACTTAATTTGTTCTTAAATACTTCCAAGGCTGTTCGCTTATTTGCAGCAATAAGTGCATCATATCCCACATAATTATGATGTACGGCTCTAGTTTTCATATTAAGCCTTCTAGCATAATGATAATTTCGTCGTAGAAATTCTTTGCATTTGTTTTGAATTTTAACGATCTCATTTGGTCATAAAGTTGCTCTACCGATAGGCGGTCGCCGAAATTATTTACTAATACTTCTTTCAATTCGGACCATCGTGTTAAATTATTATTTATGTCTGAAATGTCTTTTGCTGGTCCTGTTAATTTTGATTTTATTATGTCTAAAAATATTCTTTATGATAGTTCGTCGTATGTTTCTAAAACTGTGCCTAATCTGTCTATAAGTTCAGTAAAGGTATATAGACCTGCAAAATTTCCATCATAATTTGGTAATTTCGTGAGATACTTTATGGGTTCTATTTGGACCACAGCCATTTTAATACCTTATTATTTTTTGTTAACAATACCAAATAATAAAAATTTTATAAATTAGCTTAGCTTAATGTATAATTGTCTTTCCTCAGTGTGGGTTCTCCTGCTTTTCTTCTCCAGCGAGCTCAATTAGTGATCCTTTTTCTTCACAGATTTTTATGGTGTGTTTTTTTTTCTTGGCTTCCCTTTTTTATTTGTTTTATTTTAAGAAACGTTCTCCTTGTTATTTTGTAACAAACTTGTAAAACACATAAGTTTTAGTTCATTTAATTAAACAGTTTTTTCCTTAGCTTTTTGTAAAAATCGTTTTAACTTTTTTGCTATTTTTTTCATTGATTTGGCTTAAACAAAATTATCGTAGTTTTACAAATATAAACAGCTTGCAGCGGCAATCATTGTTATTTTATCATCAGAGAAAATTTTTGAAATTTTTATTTTTTTTTTTTTGTTTCAAAAAAAATTTTGATTATATGTTTTTTTTTTTTTATTTAGAATTTCCACTAACAATTTTTTTAATTTTTAAAAATTTTCAATACACTAATTAATTATTAAATTTTACTTTTTTCTTAAGAAAGGTTCTCTTTATTATTATTT
Source organism: Stomorhina lunata (assembly GCA_933228675.1). Taxonomy (NCBI): domain Eukaryota; kingdom Metazoa; phylum Arthropoda; class Insecta; order Diptera; family Rhiniidae; genus Stomorhina; species Stomorhina lunata. The sequence continues at coordinate 49,851,706 of OW121741.1, read as the reverse complement.
AATTTTTTTGTAAAAAAAAATTGTTAAGTAAATAGGTTTTATTTTAAAGAAATATTTGGTTTATTTGGTTTTTTTTTTATTCATTAACTTTTATTAAGATTTTCACGTTAGGTATATATTTTTCTCAGTAAAAGGGTTTTTCTTTATTCACTTTATAAAAAATCTTAGCTCTCCACTTTTATAAAAAAAAATTTTAGTTCTAGGTTCTTTATTATCCGTTACGACTGCGCCAGTAATGAAAAGCAAGATTTTGTTCTTCGAATCTTTATTTAAGACTGACTGAAAAAATAAAATTGACTTAAAATATATACTTAAACTATTTCGAATACTCCCATGAGTTTGTTTGCTGTAACTTGAGCCGCGAATTCTTTCTTGGTGGGATTGTTTATGCCACCAAGAAATCATCAGCTTTTTCAAAAACAAACAAAGATATCTTGGTGGTCATTTTTGTGACACCAAGGGATCTTTTCAATCATTCTTGCTTTTAATTAAATTTGTTTATTTATTTATATTTATTTTCGCCACTGTCATCTAAAATACACTTCCAGATACAGTGGGTACAGAAGTCGAATCCTTAGATACAGTGGGTAAAGAAGTGGAGGGTTCTGTAACTTGTATACCCTATAATTTTAAGGCTTATCATTGTTAAAGCTTTGACCTAAATCAGTCCGCTAACTTCAGAGTTTTACATAACTAATCAACCCAAAAACACAGTGCCCTCACTGGGCACTGTGTTTTTGGGTTGCATGCAAATGTAAGGGCATCTACATTTTGAAGCATCTTTTCTGCATGGTTTATCTGGTCTATCGAACTTTATTAAATGTTCGTAAAATATGTGTCTATTTTATTTCGAAGCTACTGGCTGGCTTAAATATGCATTCTCTACTTGTAGTCTAGTAATCATTATCTTTCACAAAGGGACCACTTAAAAACCCAAGTGAAGCTTTCCTAGACATCAGCCACCTGCCCAACCTAACCTTTGGGTGCATAACTATTCTAGATGATGACGCCACCGAAAAGGTTTTCTTTTTCCGACTCTTAATTTTAAAGACTCTTTGCATATAATACTAGTATAATCAAATATTGCTAGGAATTACATTAAGTACTTTTGCAACACCATTTGTGAAGGGTATCCAAGATTCGGCAAAGCCGAATATACCACTCTTACTTGTTTATTTTAATGAAAATACTCAACATTTTTACAAGCAAAATTCTATCAAAATTGCTAGTAAATTTTCTTTAGAAATCATTCCCTATCATAAATACAAATTGCAGATAGTTATTTCAATAAGAGGAAAGTTATTAGTGGTTTAAATTTTTATTCAAATGATTGGCATTTTAAAAAACCAATAAAATTTGAATACCATTAAGAATTAAATAAGTGACATCAGAGCTCAAATTTCAACACTAAAGTCATTAGAGTTAGAGATAGATGAACATACTATCAAATTGAATTATCAATTAATACTTACAATGATAGACGGAAAAGCTGCCCAGGCTTTGACTGATGCAAAAGCTTCATTCAGCTGTATTATATGTAAAGCAACATCAAGTCAGTTAAACCAAGAACCTATAAAGTCACTAGATAGTATTGATGCATTTGAATTTGGATTATCACCGCTACATACGAGAATAAGATTTATGGAACACATACTGAAAATTGGCTATGATTTGGACTTCAGGATCAGTAAGAAATAATGACACCAACATAGAGAAAAGAAAATTGAAAAAGAAACAACTTCATGATGCATTTCTCAAACACGGGTTAATTATAGATCAACCAAAACAAGGATCAGGCAATACAAACGATGGCAATACCGCAAGAAGATTCTTTTTGGATCCCGAAACTACATCTAATCTAACAGGTGTTGACATAAATCTTATTTCAAGATTTAAAACAATTACTGGTACTTGCGTGCAATGAACAAATTAATGCTAGCATTCGAAGTCAATGGAAAGTAAATCCTTCGGCCGAAGTTAAAGCACTGCTACAGGATAGCAGTAATACAGAGCAGAATATAAAATATTTTCAAAAAATATCCCAGCCAAATAAACAATAATTTTAGTTTGCATTTAACATTTGAGTGCAATAAAGTATACAAATATTAATATTAAATATTATTTTATTTATCTACAATATATTTATGACTACAAATAAATATATATTTAAAGAAAAATTAAGTTACACTCTTTTATTAAAAAAAAACTAGGTAATATATGAGTATTATTAAGCATAAATTAAAATTTGGGCCACCCTAATAAAAATACTGTAAATACCTCAACGAGAAAGGGATAACCCTAAGGACAACAAAATATGAAATTGCTTTCCAAGGTCGACTTGTGGCCCAAATTTGAGCCAAATCGGTTAAGAGGAAGTAGGTCAAAAATGAGTTGGCAGATTTGAAACAAAATAAAAAAGAAAAACATCGAAAATTGAATTTCAAGCTTAAATTTCTTAAGAACCACTGTACCGATCTTTATAAAACCTACATCGAAAAAGCTACAGATGTTATCTATTGATTAAAAAAGAACTACTAAAAAATCTTTAATAGTTAAAAAGTTACAGAGTTTTGGCCAATGAAAAACGATTCTGAACCACTGTGCGTCCGTCTGTTTGTCCGTCTACCTGTCTATCCGTCCGTCTACCTGTCTGTCCGTCCGTCCGTCTACCTGTCTGTCCTTTTTTCTGTTGTAGTCAAGTTTTTGGAGTTTTTGGAGCTCAGGGTGGGACGATATCCTAAAATTTTGTGTAAAATGCATATGGGTATACCTTCCGGGGCTCCACAAATCTGATTTTAGCAGACAGACACACTGCATTTATCTTAATTTTATGTCTGACTTTTGAACTTTATGATAACATTTGAGTACGTATTATATATCAAATTATAGGTAATCTTCCTAGGAAGTACAAAAATGCAGCTAAGTACATGATATCAGTTCAAAACCTACATATGTATGTATGTATCTCAAATATCAACGAAAATTTAAATTGTTTAATTGCAATTGGCAGAAATCCGTTCACGTTTGACTATTGCTCCCGTATAACTTCGCGTAAGGCAATCTCTTAGTAGCTAATACATGATAAATTATAATTGTCTAATTAGCTAATTAATTATAATTATCTATCTATTATAATAGATACGATGATGATTATAATAGAAAGACGTTGTACAATATCGTTATTCAGGGCGATAGCGCCTAAAATAAACTTTCTAGAGGGACAACATTTGACAAAAGTATTTCTGATCTCTTGAAAAGTTCGGCATTGAAAATGGGCGAGCTCGGTTCACATTTACTGTTATCTCCCATATAACCCCGACCGGGAATTACTTTAATGCTGATAAATTAAATCATATTATAATTGCACAAAGAACTAGAGCAAAACTTTCACACATCCATCGGACAGATCGAAAGAACAATAGATCCCAAATATTATTGTTGAAGTATTCATCTTAATAAGTTAACTAACTTCAGATTAATAAGTAAATCTTCAATAAATTTTCCGCCAAAGCTGATATCCATTCATTTAAAAGCTATATATTTCACGTATGTATCTAAAACTATGAGTGTATACCTTATAATTCTAAGGCTTGTATACATTGACAATCATTGTTAAAGCTTTGACCTAAATCAGTTCAGAGTTTTACATAACTGATCATGAACTTTTAATAGTTGGACAATTCGTATGAATGAAAGTACACAACCCTCACTGGGCACTGTGATTTTGGGTTGCATGCCAGAATACTTAATCTTCATCAAATCGATGTGCTCTTGCAAATCTAAGGGCATCTACATTTTGAAGCATCTTTTCTGCATGGTTTATCTGGTCTATCGAACTTTATCAAATGTTCGTAAAATAGACACATATCACTTTAGAATCGAAGTGACGCTGCCTTCGACATCAGCCACCTGCCCAACCTAACATTTGGGTCCATAACTATTTTAATTGATGACGCCACCAAAACGCTTTTCGTTTTCCGACTCTTAATGTTAAAGATTCTTTGCATATAATACTAGTATAACCATATATTGCTAGGAATTACATTTAGTATGAACAAAAGAAAATTAATATACATATGAAGCATTTGTGTGGGGCTCAACTAAGTTAGTAATCAGAAACTATATAATTATCAATATATTCTTACGATTTTGTACTTTACTTTTGGAACACCATTGGTGAAGGGTATCCAAGATTCGGCAAAGCCGAATATACCACTCTTACTTGTTTTTATTCTATTTGATTTTTGATGTTTCAAAAAAATTTCAAATGAAATAATAAACAATTGATTCGAACATTTTGTTTGATTTAAAACCAATAGTAACAAAACCGACTTGGTTTAATGACACCAAATATAACTAGTATTGGTTTTCAAAACCGAGAAATTTAAAAACTGACTTGGTTTCTATGACACCCCTGATTAATTTTATTTTTTAATTTCAACCTAGAAATTAATACTAATGAATTTGAATGATTAGTGTTAATTCGTTATTTTACGAATCAAAACTGTTATTTCTGAAATGATTTGTTGTCGTGTCGAGTTTTTTACTCTCTACAGTTCTCTGCACTTCTCTTGTGCGTTTTTTCAATTGTGAGTCTTTTTGTTGCTACACGAATTTGATTCGCGTGAACAAAAACAAATAAAGAGTTGAATCTAAAAAAAGCGAATGTGTTGAAAGGCCTTTCAAATGTTTTGATGCAGAACTCTGATATATATATATATATATATATATATATATATATATTTTTTTTAAGAGAAGTAACACTCAGGCAAATACTGCCTATACAATTGTATATAGAGTATATACGAATTGGGTTACCTTCTTTAGAAAGGGGATAGCGAAAGGTGGTGAAAGGGAGAGATAAAGCTTTATATTATTCAACACTGTAATTGCACATCATATCTATTTTTAGAACAGTGAAGTTGCGCCATTTGTTGTTATTTAGAAGCATTTGTTTAAGCTTTTTTGTTATACAGCCAATTTTATTTATTTATCGTCGACGGCGTGTTATTGCTGTAGGCTTACCGCCGACGAAAGATGCTGTGGTAATTAATAATTTTAATAGAAATTAATAATTACAGAAATTGATGTTTCCGAGACCAGAGATCGAACCCAGGCTCAATGTGATATTATGCTTAGTACTTCATAATATTATGCTTAACCACTTAATTTTTGATTTGATGATTTTGATTAAATTTGAACGGTGGGTATCTGTTTGAATGTATGGGTCGAGTAAGAAGGAACTTTTGGAAACTTTGCCTCTAAGGGGGTAAAAACGGGTAAAAGGGGGAAAAAATCGAAAACGTTAGATCTCTTAAAGTAATAGACATAGAAACAAAATTAATATTACGTTTCGAACAACTATAAAAATAAGTGGACAGGTGTTTGGTACTTTTTTGAAAGTTGACATTAAGATGACATGACTAATTTCCGACAGATGGCGCCACTGAAAATTACTCAAATTGATTTAGATCGTGAACTGTGTATTTGATCATGCTATGATCTTTAAAAAAGTTGTAGCGCATAAGCCGACCAAGGTTTCTTAGTTGGTATGACCAATTACCGACAGGTGGCGGCACTGAAAATTACTCAAAGGGAATTAAATCGTAAACTGTATATTTGATCATGCTACGATCTTAAGAAAAGCTGTTACTCATGAGGCGACGAAGGTTTCTTAGTTTGTATGACCAATTTCCAGCAGGTGGCGCCACTGAAATTACTCATAGTGAGTTCAATCGTAATCTGCACATTTCATCATGCTGTGATCTTTAACAACGTTGTCGCGCATGAGCCGACGAGAGTTTCTAAGATGGTATGACCAATTTCCAAAAATAATTCATACTGAATTGAACTGTAAACTATGCATTTGATCATGTGTTGATCAGACAAAAGAAATAAAATGATTTAAAATTAATTAAATATTTGTGTGCGATGTTTTCCCTATAAATTAATTTATTTGGCTAATACTTATACAATAAAATATTTGTAAACTTTAAAATTCGCTTTGAAATGCTTATCCGAAAGATCCGAGCAAGGGTTGGTCAACCAGGTAGTATATATATATATATATATAGTACCTGGTTGACCGAGCCTTGCTCGGGGCTTTATGATAAGCATTTTGAGGCAAATTTTAAAGTTTTTATATATTTTATTTTATACTGTTACAGTTTAACTCATTTTAAATAATTTTGAAAATTGGTCATACCAACAGAAACCTCCGTCGACTCATGCGCAACAACTTTGCTAAAGATTATAGTCTGATCAAATGCACAGTTTACGATTTAATTAATTTTTAGTAGTTTTTAGTGGCGCCGCCTGATGTCGTTCATACCACTAAGAAACCTTCATCTGCTTATGCGTAACAACTTTGCTTATGATCATAACATGATCAAATGCACAGTTTATGATTTAATTCACTTATAGTCTGATCAAATGCACAGTTTACGATTTAATTCATTTTGAGTAATTTTCAGTGGCGCCACCTGTCGAACTTTGGTCATTCCAATTAATAAACCTTCGTCGGATTATCCGCAATAACTTTGCTAAAAATTATAGCATGATTAAATGTACAATTTACGATTAAATTGACTTTAAGTAAATTTCAGTGGCGCCACCTGTCGAAATTTCTTCATACCAACTAAGAAACCCTCGTCGGCTCATGTGCAACAACATTGCTAAAGATTATAGCATGATTATATGTACAGCTTACGATTAAATTGACTTTGAGTAATTTTCAGTAGCGCCACCTGTCGGAAATTATTCACACCAATTAAAAAGCATTCGCCGGCTCATGCGCTACAACTTTGCAAAAGATCATAGTATGATCAAATGTACAGTTTACGATTTAATTAATTTTTAGTAATTTTCAGTGGCGCCACCTGTCGGAAATTCGGTTTACCAACTTAAAAACCTCCGCCGGCTTATCCACAACATCTTTGATAAAGAGCATAACATGATCAAATTCACAGTTTACTATTCTATAAAGAACATACATACAGACAAACGTTCATTTGTTTTAAAGTTATAACATTACTAATTTTTTCCCCTATTTATCCCCTAATTTCAAAAAGTTCCATATGCATAATTGGTACTTCTTTGGTACCAATTGAATTCGGTACATTTTATTAGAAAGCAGTTAACATAATTTTCCTATTCATATTACTTTTGTAGATGTTAAGTTATCAGTTTATCCCTTTTTTACACATTTTGGCCACAAAATCAAAAAAGTACCAAATACGTGTTCAATATTTCTTTCACATCTATTGATTGCAGTATAAAGTTTCTTTTTATATTTCTTAGTTTAAAATATAAGAGTGGGTTAAAAAGGTACCAAAAAAACTATTTTCACCCTTTTTTACCCCTTATCGGACATAGTTTCAAAAAAGTACCAAACACCTGTCCGTTTATTTTCATAGCTGTTTAGAACGTAATTTAAATTTTGTTTCTATACCTATTACTTAAGGAGATATAGCGTTTTCGTTTTTTCCCCTTTTTACCCGTTTTTACCCTCTTAGAGGCAAAGGTTCCAAAAGTCCCTTCTTCTTCGACCTATTCATCAAAAAAGATACCCACTGTCCAAATTTTATCAAAATCGTTAGAGCCGTTTTCGAGATAGTCATTCTATATATATATATTTATATAAATACATACAATTTTTGATCGTTTAAGAATATATATATATATATATATATATATATATATATATATATATATATATATATATATATATATATATATATATATATATATATATATATATATATATATATATATATCAAACAGTTTTTATTCCTTTGAAACCGACTTTCAACTCGAATAATTTTTTTACTCTTAGAAGTTCGGAAAATCTAATTTCAGATCTTGAACTCGCAAAAACTTCTGTGTACTGAACACAATACCTTAGTAGCGCTTCTAAGCGTAGTTAGCATGGAAATTAAAAAAAAAAACGTTAAAAAATTGATTGAAGCGTTCAAGTTTTTCTTCATATTTTGTCTTCTTCTACATTCGTTTTAACATTTGGACAAAAGTTGTTGTTCTACGAAATAGACACCACACTTAGAGGATAAATCCACTTCCCTCTAAGTTTTAATTTTGTCACTTCTAATACTTCTTAATGGCTGCCAAAATTTAAAGCTCATTTTTGCCACTTTTTAATTTTTTTCGCATATTTTTTGGCCGCCTCAAGGAATTACAAAAAATAGATAACGATTTGTAGATCTTTCAATTTCGTATCGTTTGATATATATCTCGTTATATATATAGGTATATAGGTATAACATACGACAAGTGTAAATGTGGAAAATTTGAGCATAAATTTTTCAAAATACCGGTTTTTCGTGAAGCACACTCGCAAATATGAATGAAAATTTCCAAACTACCGCGTAAACCGAGTTTTTTTGCCATTTGGCACCTAAAAGCAAAAGCGCACCAAAAAATTATTACTTGCTAAAATTTTATGAAGATTTTGAAAATCGTGCAAAAAAGTTCATATTGGTTTAAATGGTTTTAGATTGCAAACTGAGACAAAATCATATAAGCCCGCCTAACGGCATACTTCATTACCCCGCCAACGGCATACTACATTACCCACAAGATAATATTGTGCACCAACCCCTCACATCAAGCTACCCCAACCCCCCACAACATGCTGCATTCCCTCTCGACAAGTCAGGTGTAATAGAATAAACTCAGCCGATGTCGAACGGCTTTTAGCTGAAAAAAGAAGAACTCGAAGAGAATGGCAAATTCATAGATCCACCCAATCTAAAAACAGATACGGAAATTGCATAAAATTACTATGGAAAATACTAGCATCCCAAAGAGCTGAATCCCTGGAAACTTATCTTAAAGGACTAGATGCGACCCCACAATCTGACTATTCATTATGGCGAGCAGCTAAAAGCTATAAAAGTCCTATCATTCGTAAAAAACCTTTGAGAACTACGAGTGGAGGCTGGGCAAGAAGCGACTCAGAGAAAGGTAATATGTTTGTAAACCACCTGAAAAATGTGTTTACCCCCAATATATCAAATGACATGATGAAGCTACCCCCTGTTGTACAGCAACGTAGAATAAAAATAAGGTTTAAGATTCGGGAGGTTATAAAATCTATCCTTGACATAAACCACAAAAAAGCACCTGGATTTGACAAAGTGAGCAATAAAATGTTAAAAGAGCTACCCTTAGTAGTAATAAGAATAATAACATTTATTTTTAGTGCAATTCTACATCAATATCCTCCAGAATGGAAAGTTTCATTAATTACTATGGTTCCTAAGCCAGGTAAAGATCACACAAAAGTAGAGTCATATAGACCTATAAGTCTTCTATCTAATATATCAAAGCTATTTGTAAAACTGTTACCAAATTAACGCAAATTTTGGATGAAATCGGATACATTCCCAATCATCAGTTCGGATTTAGAAGAAAGCACAGTGCAATTGAACAAACACATAGACTTGTATCTGCAATTCGAAAGACTTTTGAAGAAAAGAAATATTGCTCTGCTCTCTTCATTGACGTATCACAAGCATTTGACAAGGTATGACATGAAGGTTTAATTTACAAATTGAAGCAAATTTTCCCCATAGACATATACATGCTCCTAGATAGCTACCTCCTTCAAAAAATAGAACTCATTTGAGGAGGTTTATTTTTCCGTCAAAAAATAAAACTTATTGAAGGAGTTTTATTTTTTTCCGTCAGAAAATGAAACTCATTGAAGGAGTTTTACTTTTTCCGTCAGAAAATAAAACTCATTTTATGTAAATTAAAATTTAACAAGTAAAATTGGGGCATTAAATTAGCTTTTTATATGTTTTATTGGAATAAATAACCAAAATATTAAAAATATGAGTGACGGAAAAATAAAACTTTTTCAATTTTGTGACGGAAAAAATAAAACTCTTAAATGAGTTTTATTTTCTGACGGAAAAAATTAAACTCTTAAAATGAGTTTTATTTTTTGGTGGAAAAATAAAACTCCTAAAATGAGTTTTATTTTTTGACGGAAAAATAAAACTCCCTTTTTAACAGTTTTAAACCAACTTTTATTTTTCCGTTGAAAAATAACCGTTAACTGTTAACTGTTGGGATCGTTTTTCGAAGATCACTCAATATTCTTCATAAGCTCGTCAATACGAATCTATTGGTATATGACACTATAGGTGTTCCATGCCTCTAATATGATGATTTTTTCGGGACACATTTCCAAAATAAATTATTTACGGTCCCTGCATATAAGACTTAAAATCTGCCACGAAGTATAACTTTTTAGAATAACTTCGGCGATAATGTGAATTCAATTTTGGAATATCATCCAACCATTTCTTTAAAAAGTTTCAATTATTTTCAAAGCTCATTTTTCGATTATTAGAGGCTTTCTTCTGGTTTTCTGAAATCGCTGGAGTACAATGTAATCCACTAGAATATTTCCATGTTCTTACCATTTTTTGTGTTATTCCCAAAGTTTTCTGGCAAACTTGAATGCGATTAGAATTAAGTTTTAAGAAATAAAAGTTCGAATTTATTCGTTTTAAATTTTCAGTGTAAATTCGTTTTTTGTTATATGTTTCTATTAAATTAACAACGTAAAGTTTGTTTTGTTCCCAAGACATCTTCCAGAAAAATTCAAATATTTCCTATCTTTTGTCTTCCCAAAAAAGAAAACACTGTCGCGAAGCACTTTTTTCACATAGTTTAGAACCACAGATTTGTCCCATTTGTCTAGGCTTTTTCTCAATAACATTATTTCCATTCATTCCGAGATATTTTCGTCCGTACATTCGATTTAATTTGCGTTCGATTTTCGATTTAATGTGCGTAACAAACTTACGCACGAGCAAGTGAAAATACGTTTTAGTGTTGTCAGAAGTTACAAAAACGTTATTAAATAACTTTAAATTGTAAAACATTTAGTAACTAACAATACATATTTAGGTCCAATAAATAAATTTATAGCCTTAGACAAGTTCTAAAATTAAAACTGCTTAAGAAGCGGCCAAAAACATAATTTAAATGGCTTTAAAGAAACTAAAATCTTTTAATTTATACCTCAAGATCTAAACTGGTAACACTGTTTACAACTGCAACTGTTACAATTATTAAGGGTATTCACAAGGCCTCGTATCTATTTATATTATCATAAACCATAATACAATTTGTTGTATCTGAATATCAAACAAAAATGCTTTAAAATGAAAATGAAGAGAAAGTTTTATTAAATTTTTTTTTTAAAACTAAAAATATAAAATTTTAAGCGATTTTAAAATTACGACTTATGGCAATATGACTTGGTAGGAGAACTTGTGAATACCCTTATTGTTTTATTATCCAACACAAAAAATGCATTTAAAGTATGAAACACAATTGGAACGAACGACCAATTTTTCGGAACGAATATTCGTCGTTAGAAATAGAAGATATGGGTTTATATGAAAGTGCTCACAATAGATGCGTACGACGAAATTCGTCGTGCGTATCGAATAGTGCGATAGGTTTATTTCTATTTCATACGCAGACGAACGACGACTAAACTGATTAAGAGTGGCTGTATTTCTATTTCTGTTGTAAAGTATAAGAAATTATATGTGTTTTTGTGAAATATGGTCACCTTATAAATTGTAAACAAAAAAATAATTATTTCAAATAAAATTAATTAAATATTTTCTTTTTGTGAAAAATTGAAAGAATAAAGTAAAGAAAAATTGCAAATATTGTGAGTGCGCGATATGTACGAAAGTGTGTGTAATTTGTGCTAATGAAAAATAAACAAAAATGGCGTCAGCAACGTTTATTCGTCCCAAATGTGTTCAATGGACGAATATACAAGACGAATTTTTAAAGCCGAATTCGTCGTGCTGGACGAAATTAGTCATTCGTCCCAATTGTGTTTCTACCTTAAATTTGAGAATTTTTGACATGAACCCTTTCATTAGGTGTGGGTTGCGCCCTTTTGATTTAAGAAAAAAATGACTTTTTTGTTACGCCCTTTTGAATTTCTTTAATAAAATCTTTATTTTTGACAGTAGGACTGTAAAAATTTATGAGAACATGTAATTTGATTTGCTCCAACAACATCGATGAAAAAACGCATTTTGAATTTTTTGGTTGTTACGCCCTTTTGCATTTCAGGTGACGACTTGTTTCTAGCTGTATTTGTAAACCAACGTGTTGCAACGTCGTAGTAAGTATGAATAACTCTGGATAGTTTTTTTTTTTAATGACGTGTAGTCACTAAATTTAGTCCAAAGATTTTACCAACAATACTAATTAGCATAATAATTTTTTTCAAGTTTGGTCCACATTTTAAATTAGCTGCACCCTCGTAGATATATAAGATATGTTTCTATATTTAACACAACTTGACTATAGTAACTATAGTATAGTTATAGGCAAATAAATTCTGCCGACACACATACATCGCACACGACAATTGTAAAGAGCATAAAAATACTATTACGCGCTTATGTATGTGTAAATTTGAAACTTAAAATAAAGACTGTCTCGATTAAAATTGATACTTTAATTTTTGCAAATAATTTAGCAACCATTGATATTAGAAATTAAAAACTAATCAAAATCAAAAATTTTCTAGACACATGTAAAAAACATACGTACAAAGGTAAGAAGAAATTGTTAGAGAAAAAATTCTGTACAGAACAACTCTGTAAACAATCCTTCAGCAACGTATAGCAAAATAGCACGAGAAGTAGAAACGTCGGAAATCACGGTCAAAGGTGTAATAGGTCCCTACAAGAAAGGGTTGGGAATCCAAAAAAAACAAAAGAACATTTTAAAGTTAACAAATATCAAAAACAAATAAGTGAATAACATGTTAAAGTTAAAAAATATCAAAAAGTGAACAGTTCATTAAATCATGTCTTATATATACGGTGACCATACGTACTCTATTATAGAGTACAATACTGTATTTGAAAGGTATGTTTTGTATAAATTATAATTTGGGAAAAAGTGTAAAAATGTTCTGTATTTTTTACTGTTCTGTATTTGTACATACTATATTTGCATGTCTCAAAATTAAAAAAAAATACGTAGTTTTTTTACTATTCTGTTTCCTACAACAATAGCAAAATACCAAAGATATTACCCAAAATTGTCATATTCAAGGCTTATTGATTATGTGAATTGTGACAAATCTAAAGCAATCCAATTTTATATAGATAGTTCTGAATACTTAAACCAACTGCTTTTTGGAATGTTAGTATGAAAATGGGTTCTTTGGGTTTACATTATGAACAAGAGAAACGAGCTTAATATAACTGACATCGAATTATTTGAATTAGCTCTTGTTAAAAGTTACACCTCTTCAGAACAATTAAAGAAATGGAATAAGGACAAAAAATCTGCTTAAGAAAGAGATATACAGCCTGTTCACAAAACTGTCATACGTTAGAAGGCAATCGAATACTAGCCTAACGATTAAGCTCTAAATTGAGTTCATTTTCTTTTTTCGTTTGGTAGTAAAAGCTTCGTAATGAAATATCAAATAATAGTATTGCCATGAAATATTTTATTACTTTTCTGAAAGCTTTTCCTGTAAAATGTAAGACTTTTGTGAAATGATGTTAACCCTAAAATTAAAAATTAAATAACATCAAAAATAAATAAAAACAAAAAATATAATATATTTTACAAAAATTTTTTTTTTTCAAAATTATATTAAACATTTTTTCAATGATGTTCTGTTTATGAGAAAGGCAAGAATTAAGTAAAAAAGTTCGGGTTTTAGGAACAAGTTCCCTGATTTCTATCCAAAGTAACTAGAAACGATAGAACATTGTGACACTCCAGTGGCTCAATAGAGTTGCATACCGACGAACACATTCACCCTTTTCTACACTCGGTCGAGCTCCTACAAAGACTTTATTCTGAGACATGTATTGCTTAAGAAGATTTGAGTTTTGGGAACGAGTTCCCTAATTTCAAAGTAAAAACGATAGAAAAGTGTGACACTCCAGTGGTTCAATAGAGTTGGATACCATGCTGTCAACAATAAGCACTTTCACCCTCTCTTGCACTCTTACATAGACCCTATTCCGAAACATGTATTGCGTACCAGTGAAATACAACTCTCATGTATGGGCCGATGCTTCAAAGTTTATTTTGGAACTTCTTGACCGAGTACAGGAGAGAGCTAATCAGTACAGGAGAGAGCTCATCAGTAACTTTAGGTTACCCAATTCTATTGTTCTATTGTTACTACTTTGTTATGTGCTCTAACGAAATCAGGAAACTCGTTTTCGATATATGAATTTTCTTACGCAATACACGTCTATCTGTTAGAGCTCGTCCTTTCGTAGTCGATTGACCAGTAGACAGACGATACTTTACAGATAGACGGTACAGTTCGTTAGTAGAATTTGCTTCCCTCAGAAGTTTTTCCAACCAGTTGCAATATAGGGAAGTTTAAATCAAATGTCCACGAACACTACCTATTCCCCCTCCCACAACCTTTTCCTAGTTTCAACACAATGCATTGTATTGTGATCATGTCCTTATCAAACAAAAATAAATAACCGTTTTTTGTTCTCCAGGCGATTAGAATTTTTTAATTGCCTGATTTGACATTTACTTTCGTCTATACATTTCATTTACGAACCAAAATTTTAAAAGCTTTTTCTCGTTTCACTCAAAAAAAAAATTCAAAAACCAAAAGTTCAATTTTTTCGTAAGTTGACGTACAATTTGAAAAAATTGTAGTTTCAAAAACAGGCTGATAAGCTTTACAAACATATTGAAAGTTGTCGAATTTGGATTAAATGCTTTAATGGATATGGTTTCTTGTTGTATTGAACTTAAATAATATTTAAAAGAATATCATTCCATGGTAAAACAAATTTATTCATCAGAAAATGCTAATAGCTCATTCATACTGAGCTATCGTTAAAGTAGTTTTCGCCTTAAAACAATATTAAATCTTAAGTTTTCACATACAAAATGAAAACTCCTTGTGTGTGAGTTTTTAACGAAAACTTATTTAAAAACATTTAAAATACCGATACAACACTGTGTGAACCGCCGCACAGTGGTTCAGAATCGTTTTTCATTGGCCAAAACTCTGTTACTTTTAACTATTAAAGATTTTTTAGTAATTCTTTTTTTAATCAATAGATAACATCTGTAGCTTTTTCGAGTATAGGTTTTATTAAGATCGGTACAGTGATTCTTAAGAAATTTAAGCTTGAAATTCAATTTTCGATGTTTTTCTTTTTTATTTTGTTTCAAATCTGCCAACTCATTTTTGACCCACTTCCTCTTAACCGATTTGGCTCAAATTTGGGCCACAAGTCGACCTTGGATAGCAATTTAATATTTTGTTATCCTTATGGTGCCCCCTTTCTCGTTGAGGTATTTTCAGTATTTTTATTGGGTGGCCCAAATTTTAATTTACGCTTAATAATACTTACATATTACCTACTTTTTTTTTAAATAAAAGAGTGTAACTTAATTTTTCTTTAAATATATATTTATTTGTAGTCATAAGTAGATTGTAGATAAATAAAATAATATTTAATATTAATATTTGCATACTTTATTGCACTCAAATGTTAAATGCAAATTATAATTATTATTTATTTGGCTGGAATATTTCTTGTAAATATTTTATATTCTGCTCTGTATTACTGCTGTCCTGTAGCAGTGCTTTAACTTCGGCACTTAGGTCCGAAGGATTTACTTTCCATTGACTTCTAATGCTAGAGATGAATGGATCTGACGTTGCTAATAATATGTGAAATAAGTCTTCATTTGTAGAACTTCGTGACGTTTTTCTGGTATTATGTTCTCTGTAAAATCTGTAATCCTTATTTCTTTTTTCCTGGGCTTCCTCTGATAAATCTCCAATTGGTAATAAATGGTGCTTAATGACATCTTCTCCATGATAAAGAACTTTGTGCACTGTTGCTGACATATTTCTATAATTGTATTTGGATGTATATATAGCAACAGTTTCCTTGGCATAATCACCAAATTTTTTAGCCTTAATTTGTTCATTGCACGCAAGTACTTCAGTAATTGTTTTAAATCTTGAAATAAGATCTATATCAACACCTGTTATATCAGATGTAGTTTCGGGATCCAAAAAGAATCTTCTTGCGGTATTACCATCGTTTGTATTGCCTGATCCTTGTTTTGGTTGATCTATAATTAACCCGTGTTTGAGAAATGCATCATGAACTTGTTTCTTTTTTAATTTTCTTTTCTCTTTGTTGGTGTCATTATTTCTTACTGATCCTGAAGATCCGAAGTCCAAATCATAGCTAATTTTCAGTATATGTTCCATAAATCTTATTCTCGTATGTAGCGGTGATAATCCAAATTCAAATGCATCAATACTATCTAGTACTTGGTTTAACTGACTTGATGTTGCTTTACATATAATACAGCTGGATGAAGCTTTTGTATCAGTCAAAGCCTGGGCAGCTTTTCCGTCTATCATTGAAAGTATTAATTGATGATTCAATTTATGTTCATCTATCTCTAACTCTTATAGCTTTAGTGTTGAAATTTGAGCTCTGATGTCACTTATTTCATTCTTAATGGTATCATGAGTTTCCTTTTTAAATTCAAATTTTATTGGTCTGCAGTACTTCGATGTATATATAGGCTTAAAGGGAACACTCTTGGCTTTCTTTAGGTGGTTTCGATTTTTGTTTCCATTTTTCCCTTTAAAAGTTATACACTACTAAACTTGAAATTTTATGAGTATATGGTGATTTTAAATTTATTACATAACACCTTAACTACAAATTATACAGGGTGCACAAATACCGTTTGTTAAAACCAACAGTCCACCCAACATAACAAAAACAAGTAAGAGTGGTATATTCGGCTTTGCCGAATCTTGGATACCCTTCACCAATGGTGTTCCAAAAGTACTTAATGTAATTCGTAGCAATATTTGGTTATACTAGTTTTAAATGCAAAGAGTCTTTAAAATTAAGAGTCGGAAAACGAAAACCTTTTCGGTGGCGTCATCATCTAGAATAGTTATGCACCCAAAGGTTAGGTTGGGCAGGTGGCTGATGTCTAGGGAAGCTTCACTTGGGTTCTAAAGTGGTCCCTTTGTGAAAGATAATGATTACTAGACTACAAGTAGAGAATGCATATTTAAGCCAGCCAGTAGCTTCGAAATAAAATAGACACATATTTTACGAACATTTAATAAAGTTCGATAGACCAGATAAACCATGCAGAAAAGATGCTTCAAAATGTAAATGCCCTTAGATTTGCAATAGCACATCGATTTGATGAAGTTTAAGTATTCTGACATGCAACCCAAAAACGCTGTGCCCAGTGAGGGTTGTGCACTTTAATTCGTACGAATTATCCAACTAGTAAAAGTTCTTGATTAGTTATGTAAAACTCTGAAGTTAGCGGACTGATTTAGGTCAAAGCTTTAACAATGATTGTCAATGTATACAAGCCTTAAAATTATAGGGTATACACTCTTAGTTTTAGATACATACGTGAAATATATAGCTTTTGAATGGATGGTTATCAGCTTTGTCGGAAAAGTTTACTTATTAATTTGAAGTTAGTTAATTAATTAAAATGAACACTTCATCAAAAATATTTGGGATGTATAGTTCTTTCGATCTGTCCGATGGATGTTTGGAAAGTTTTGCTCTAGTACTTTGTGCAATTTTAATGTGATTTAATTTATCAGCATTAAATCGATTCCCGGTCGGGTTCATATGGGAGATTTCACTAAATGTGAATAGAGCTCGCCCATTTTCAATATCGAACTTTTCAAGAGATCAGAAATAGTTTTGTCAAATGTTGTCCCTCTAGAAAGTTTATTTTAGGCGCTATTGTCCTCAATATCAATATTGTACAACGTCTTTATACTAAATGTCATCATCGTATCTATTATAATTTGTCATTTATTAGCTACTAAGAGATTGCCTTAGGCGAAGTTATACGGGATCAATTGTCAAATGTGAACGGATTTCTCCCAATTGCAATTAAAAAATTTAAATTTTTGTTGATATGTGAGATACTTACATACATATGTAGGTTTTGAACGGATATCATGTAATTAGCTGCATCTTTGTACTTCCTAGGAAGATTACCTATAATTTGATATATAATACATTCTCAAATGTTATCATAATGTTCAAAAGTCAGACACAAAATTAAGATAAATGCAGTGTGTCTGTCTGCTAAAACCAGATTTGTGGAGCTCCTGAATTGTCCCACCCTGAATTTCAACATTGTCGATCAAAACACCATCGCTTAATTGCTAAATTATATCTACCACAAATTACAGAATGCATCAGGATTTAGATAATCCCCTGCGAAGGACGCTATTAAACTTCATCAAAATAAACATCTGAGATATCGACAAAACAGGAGCTCCAAAAACTTGACTACAACAGAAACAAGTAAGAGTGGTTTATTCGGCTTTGCCGAATCTTGGATACCCTTCACCAATGGCGTTGCAAAAGTACTTAATGTAATTCCTAGCAAAATTTGGTTATACTAGTATTATATGCAAAGAGTCTTTAAAATTAAGAGTCGGAAAAAGAAAAGCTTTTCGGTGGCGTCATCATCTAGAATAGTTATGCACCCAAAGGTTAGGTTGGGCAGGTTGGGCTTTAACAATGATAAGCCTTAAAATTATAGGGTATACACTCTTAGTTTTAGATACATACGTGAAATATATAGCTTTTGAATGGATGGATAACAGCTTTGTCGGAAAAGTTATTAAAGATTTACTTATTAATCTGAAGTTAGTTAATTAATTAAAATGAACACTTCATCAATAATATTTGGGATGTATTGTTCTTTCGATCTGTCCGATGGATGTTTTTAAAGTTTTGCTCAAGTTCCTTGTGCAATGTTAATGTGATTTAATTTATCAGCATTAAATCGATTCCCGGTCGGGGTTATATGGGAGATTTCACTAAATGTGAATAGAGCTCGCCCATTTTCAATATTGAACTTTTCAAGAGATCAGAAATACTTTTGTCAAATGTTGTCCCTCTAGAAAGTTTATTTTAGGCGCTATCGCCCTGAATATCAATATTGTACAACGTCTTTATACTAAATGTCATCATCGTATCTTAGGCGAAGTTATACGGGATCAATTGTCAAACGTGAACGGATTTCTCCCAATTGCAAATAAAAAATTTAAATTTTCGTTGATATGTGAGATACATACATACATTCATATGTAGGTTTTGAACGGATATCATGTAGTTAGCTGCATTTTTGTACTTCCTAGGAAGATTACCTATAATTTGATATATAATACATTCTCAAATGTTATCATAGTGTTCAAAAGTCAGACACAAAATTAAGATTAATGCTAAAATCAGATTTGTGGAGCTCCTGGATTTTACACAAAATTTTAGGATATTGTCCCACCCTGAATTTTATCATTGTCGATTAAAACACCATCGCTTAAACGCTAAATTATATCTACCACAAATTACCGAATGCATCAGGATTTAGGTAATCCCCTGCGAAATTATTAAATTTTATTAAATTTCATCAAAATAAACACCTGAGATATCGACAAAACAGGAGCTCCAAAAACTTGACTACAACAGAAAAAATTACAGACAGGTAGACGGACGGACAAAAAAACAGACGGACGGACAAACAAACAGACGGACGGACAGACAGACAAACAGACGGACGGACGGAGATCGCGAAATCGATTCTCCTGCCGATTCTGAGTTGATCGGTACAATTTGAATGGTATTCGTAATCAGATTTGTGGAGTATAGATTTTAGAAAATCCTCACACAAAGAACGATGTCAAATTTCATCACAATCGGTCCATAAACACCTGAGATATCGCTAAAACAATACTTACAAAATGTAAACAAAATTTCTTAGACACGTACTTTGGGCAATTTGCTGTACATCAAATGTAGTGTTAAGGCGATATCTCAATTGTTTATGGACCGCTTTTGATAAAATTTAATAACGTGCTTGGAGGGGGAATTTCCTAAAATCTTATATAAAATTTATGTAGGTCCGTGCTAAAGGAGGATGGTTTTTCCTATTTCTGCATTTCATTTTTTCAACAAACATTCTCTAATGTGTACTTTGGGCAATTTGCGATACAGTTAATTCAGTGTTTTGGCGATATCTCAGTTGTTTATGGACCGATTTTGATAAAATTTTACAGAGTGCTTTGCGAAACTATTTCCTACAATCTGATATATAACATATTATCACATGTACACCAGGAGTATCTTTTTTCTTTTGTTATTTAAAAGTGTGTTTCAATCAAAAATTTTAAAATTTTTGTCTAATTTTTGGTATTTTTTCGATATTTTCGGTGTTTATAAACCGATTTTAATGAAATTTAATAGCGTTCATTGCGGGAGAATTTCCTAAAATCTGATATATAATTTATTTAAGTCCATCCTCCAGGAGCTTCAGAAACTTGATTTCAACAGACAGACGGACAGACAGACAGACGGACATCGCTTAATCGATTCTCCTCCCGATTCTGAGTCGATTGGTATAATTTTTATGGGGTCTACGATCAAACGGAACAAACGGAATCACAAACTTATAATACCCTTTCACCTATTGGTGAAGGGTATAAAAATGTCAAAATCATACTACAATTGTGCTAAAAAAATACTATTTTAATTCAATAATAAATAATTAGGTGTTTGGTAATCGGTTTTTAAGAAAATCGGGAGTAAAAAAATTCATTTTTGCAGAAAATCCAATAATTGTCAAATTCTCAAAATGTGAACGGTAGAGTTTTCGGTGGTGTTTTCATTATCGAAAACTCATAAAAGTTTATAATGTGAATTTTTGTGAATTTCCGTCATTTGTACTTATATACGTATTTTTTGTCGAGGCTCCCGCTTTTTAATATTTTTGTTATTTAAACCCGCTTTGGAACTGTGAAAAAAATAATTTGTGTTTCTGTCTGTGATAACTGTCGCAATACTGAGTAATTGCATTCAAAACAAATCAAATAATTGTGTTTACTTTCAATAACATTTATTTTCACACAAATCCTAAAATAACAACAACAATCATCTGAAAAATACATTACAAAACCAAAATATATCAAAACAGAGAATTAAATAAAAACAACAACAATCATCAAAACGAGCTCAATTTAACGAACTGTCTTAGTTTAAAAAACACTTCTGGCGTACAACATACAGTTTGGAATTCATTGCTTATAAATCGCAATTTCTCAAGCTCATTGTGCCGTTAATTTAAAATTTTTTAATTGTCTTACACTCCCGTTCAATTAAATAAGGTAACGATTTAAATTTGTTAATACGCTTTTTCAACTTTCACTATGAGCGAATCAAAATATAAATATAAATGCATTAGCAAAAATTGTTCTATATCTGATGAGGATGAGAGAATGATAAGTTGCTGGCTATGTCATGGTCTTTGCCATTATATAAGTAAATGCAGTGGACTGAAAACACTTGTTGCTGAATCTGTTTATAACATTAAAGGCTTAAAATGGTACTGCAGTGATTGTCAAAAAATTGACGTTGAATTCTTTCATTTTTTCCAATCCACTAAAAACACCTTTTTTAATCTAAAAAATAAAAATAAATAAATAATGCGGACATTATCTAGTGAACTTGATGTTTATGGAAATTTATTTGAAGATTTTAAACAACTTAAAAATTTACAAACACCGGAGTTATCACCTAAACGCCGTAAATCCGCTAGAAATAAAAATAAACCTTACAGCGAACCTGTCATTCCGCTGAATGTACCTGAAACTGTATCTGCTCCTTTGGTAGATCATTCCATTAGTTTTTCATCGGTTTTAAAATCTGGCAACTCGAATCAAGTAGTACCTGAAGACTGTTCTAATGTTCCAGATATAGCTCCTTGTAATTCTTCGAAATTTGTTAAGCCGAGTTTTGTTCATCCTGAAGTGCATTTAGCTGACACCCAATCCGCTCCATCGGACTCTGGCACGTCTGCTGTTGACATAACTGCCCCTAAACCGCTAATTGTCATTCCTTCTAATAAATATATATTTGTTTCACGCTTGGCATGTGATACAACTGTTGAGGATGTTAAATACTACTTAAATTCTAAACTGGGAACTGATATAAATTTCTCTATAAATAAATTTTCATATTCTCAACCTAGGAATTTATGAAAATATTGTTAACCCCAGCTTTTGGCCTGCAAATATTTTCGTTCGAGAATACGTATTTAGTGAAACCCCAAGAAGAATTAAAAGGTCTGTTTCTTTACTTTCTGGGTGAGTTCCTGCAAATGAGAGTAATTTAGAAGTTACTCTCCCAAATAGCAAAACTAACATAGAAGTACGGGAACACAAAACACCTAAATTTAAGTCCACAATTGATCTAACTTGAAAAATATCCAAAGAAATGTTTTTAAACCAGTTAAAAACATTTCAGTTCTTCTGTATTTTATTTTTTATAACAATTTTTCAGAATATTTGTTTGTTTTTTATTCATAAATATTTTTTTTGAAAATTTTTCAATGTTTGCCAGGAAAAATTTTTCTGGCAAAAACATGTAAATTATTGTAAGGAGAAAATTTTAGAATTTTTTCATTTTCGTTCTCAATTACAGTTTTTTTTAGTACAGGAACACTTAATTGTAATTTCTGATTAAAACTTGTACAATATTGTACAGTATTGGGAGTTCTGGAACACAGCTAATAATATAGTAAACCTGCCGCCTAGAGTTGCATCTGCTCCAAAAAACTAAATATATCTAATGATTTTATAAATATTATATACCAAAATGTTCGAGGCTTAAACACTAAACTACCAACTCTTCTGTCTAATAGCTATAATTTTACCTTTGATGCAATTATTCTTGCTGAAACTTGGCTCAATAATAATGTATTTAACGCTGAAGTTCTTTGTAATAGCTACGAAATATACAGATATAATCGCAATATTCGTAGGGGTGGTGGTGTTCTGATTGCTATAAATTCTTCTTATCCGTCTGAAGTCATTGTTACTGATATATCAGACATTGAATTTGTTGCTGTTGCTGTAAAACTTAAGCATAAAAAGATTTATTTGACATGCTCGTATATTCCTCCTGATTCTGACCACTTTGTTTACCTCACCATGCTTAAGCTATTGAATTAGTTGTCCTGCGTGCTGATACAAACGACTCTGTTATTGTTGTTGGCGACTTCAACTTGCCGTCAATATCTTGGAAATTAACACCTGATGTTCCTTACTTGATCCCGATGAAGAATACATACTGGAGTGATGAGTTTTTAAATAACATTTTTGGATTATCCTTATATCAAATGAACAATGTCTGCAACGATTATGGGAAACTACTCGATTTGGTATTTCTTAACTATGATGATGATTGTTCCATTTCACGTGCTGAGCCATTAAGTTTACCGGAAGATCGATATCATCCTACTATTTCCATTACTTTACCCATTCCATCTGAAACTAAATTGAAGCCAGCTGCTACTGATAAAACATTTTGTTTCAAAAAAGCTGATTTATATTTATTAAATAACCTTAATCGGAACACTTGTTGGAATGAATTGTTCGGTATTTCTATTAATAACAATACAGATATCGACCAAATAATTTCTGAAATTTAATAATGATGAATCCAGTAACTCAGGCGTAATATGTGATTTGTTCGCAGACTTTTTTGCAACTACTTATTCGGATGCTGTATATGATGTTAAATGTAATTATCCATATGAGATTGCACCAAACCAAATTATATCTTTTCCAACAATTGATTCTAACTCCCTCTTAATGAACATAAAAAAGTTAAAGATGTCATTTTCTCATGGTCCTGATGGTGTTTCTGCTAGTATTTTAAGTCAGTGTGCTGAATCATTCACCATTCCGTTAACAATTTTATTTAACATTCCATTACAATTTGGTTATTTTCCTAAATTTTGGACAAAATCATATATTATACCTCTGCATAAATCGGGCAATAAATCTGATATTTCCAATTATAGAGGAATTGCTAAATTAAGTGTTATCCCGAAAGTTTTTGAAAAAATAATTGCCGATTTCCTATGCCATCATACATCATCTTTATTATCACCTTGCCAACATGGTTTTAGAAAGGGCTGCCCTACTACAACTAACATTATTCATTTAACAACTCTAATTAATTCTTCCTTTGAACTCAAGAAACAGACTGACGCTATATACACAGATTTTAGCAAGGCGTTTGATAAAGTAAATCACTCTTCTGGGTGTAACTTCCAAAAGCCTTAATTGGATTAAATCATATTTAATAGGCAGAAAACAAACCGTTCGATTTAATAACTCTACATCTAAGTTCATAGCTGTTTCATCAGGTGTTCCTTAAGGAAGTCATCTTGGCCCATTACTATTTTCATTGTTTATAAATGACCTTCCTAATGTCGTTAAATATTGCAATATTCTACCGTATGCCGACGATGTAAAAATATTTTTTTCTTTCAACAATTATGCTGATCACAATTATCTTCAAAATGATCTTAATAACTTTTTCCGTTGGTGCAAACACAATATGATGGAGCTAAACTTTAAAAAGTGTAAATGCATGCGGTTTTACAGAAATAATTGCTTAGCGGTTAACTATTACCTTGGAGGACAGTTTTGGATCTGGTTGAATCATTTATGGATCTTGGAATTTTGTTTGACCAAAAATTAAATTTTACAACTCACATAACATTAACCATAAACAAGGCTAGAGGTGTCCTTGCTTTTATAAAGCGATGGGCTAAGGAGTTTTCTGATCCATACATTACTAAACAACTTTACGTATCGTTAGCTAGGCCTATTTTTGAATACGGATCCATCATATGGAATCCTTACTATGATATCCATAATGACCTTATTTCTTACTATTTTGTTTAAAGGGTCTTCAATGGAATTACTCTAATTTACCACTATACACCAGTAGATTAGCTTTAATTAAATTGCCTACCTTAAAAAGTCGTCGGATTATGTTAAATGTTTGTTTTATGTTGAATATAGTAAAAGGAAATATTAATTGTGAATATCTTTTAAAATCTTTAAAATTTAATGTTCCTCGTCGTAATTGTCGATATTATAAGCCTTTGTTTGTAAAATTTTGTGGTACGAATTATGCCAATGCAGACCCATTTGTTAGGTATAATGAATTATACCAATTTGTTGATTTTAATCTTAATTATAATGTTTTTAAATGTAAAATTATTGTCTTTCTCAACTCGTAACTCTGTTTCATAATTTTAAGTATACGTAAATAATTTTTGTTAATAGTCTGTAAGGATTCATATTCATAGACTAAATAAATAATAATAATAAGCAGTATTTAATTTAAATTTCATGACAAAATATTGATATTTGTGGCCAATATAGCAATTCCGAAAGTGGGATCTATGGGAGGTACCATAAATATTGGACCGATTTTGACGAATTTCAATAGCCATGGTCCTACTTATAATACCCCTTCCACCCATGGTGGTGAAGGGTATAAATACATAGTATACAATTTAAATGTTTTGCTTCTAAACGATTTTTCTTTTAGTTTTTATAAAGCCAGACTGATAAAAAAATCTTTCACTCTGTGTAGATGTAGGAAAAATTTAAAGTAAAACATTATATAGGATATTTAAATTTTCAGTCCTTTTTTGACCATTTTCCTATCAACATACATAGTTTGATATATTCCAGAAAATAACGGACTATAAAAGTTTATGTTATGCTCACAGATACCAGATTTGACGAAAATGGCCCTTTGACGATTTTGTCCTAATTTTGACGATTTTCAATATAATAGACTTGCAACCCTTTTTTCATAGTAAATGCAATTGTTATGATATGAATGTTGAACCTGATTTAATAAAAAAAATTTAGCAGCGAATGTATTTATCACATTAAATTTATTAAATTTCGTAATTTGCAATTATATTTTGAAATTTTAAATTAACTTAGAGAAATGCTATTTTATATAATATATACTAATGTATATCAGAAAATTTTGTATTGAAATTTTGTATTGTATTTTTAAAACATAATTAAAAACTTCTGAAATACAACTAGAAACCACTAAATTACAATAAATTTTTTTTTATCTTAATAAAAGGAAAATTTTAAAATATGAATATTTGGAAAATTCTAAAATGCAATTGGAAATTGTGTCTTTAAAGCAATGTTGGGCAAAGTCTTTCTAATTCTCTCTTATTTTGTATTTTGCTACCCCTAGGGTTAGCAAAATTAGAGATTGTAGTCAAAGATTAATGGGCAGCAACACCATGGGCAGCAACACCCATTTCACCTGAATGGTAGATTTTCCATAGCATTGGGATTTTAAGACATCCATTTTTATGTGTTTAGAATAAAAAGTTTGCATTATTTCGATTTCGAAAGGGACGTGCATACATTTGCTTTTTTTTAAATACAAGTGTTGAAAACTGTTAAAAAAGATATGGTACTCAAAAACGACGAAAATTTAAATTACACATGCAGCCATTACATATCGGCTACACATGATATGTGTAATTATACATAAAGTGGCAACACTGATAGCAACATGTTTCCCTTTTATCTACATTCTCTCTCTCTCTCTCTCTGTTACTGTTAACTTCAGATAATCTGTTTGTACAACGTATGTGTGAGTGTGTTCTTGACCATGTGAAAATGTATTGGGACATGCATCAACTTTCGTAAGCCACATTGTTAGTGTAATCAACGACAGCAGCTCTTTGTTTACGTCTGCAGAAAATGCTAGAAACTCTCTTCCCTACTATATAAGGCCGATGGACGAGTATTGTGGAAACAGTTTTATTTGAAACGCGTATAAGAGAACAGTTTCACTAAGAATATTTGTAAAGCAGTTTTGTGAAGTTTGTTTACAGTTTTTGTGAAAGTGTGTTTAAAGTGATTAACTGTCAAGTTAATAGAAATGTAACTTTGGAAAACTACATAAAGTGTTTTAATTAATTTGATTACGGTTGTTTACAAAAAGAATTCCTTCCACGTTTTTAAAGGAAAAACGTAACAGTATTAAATTAATAATTGAAATAATTTGAATTAAATCTAACTGAATAAAACGCTTAGACTGAATTCACAGAGAATTTGAAATCACGTTTGTAAATTCTTACAAATTAAGGTTTTATGACTTGATTCAGGTGAATGTACATATTATGGAAATGACAGAAGATGAATTTGATTTTTAAATATGGAATTAGAAATTGAGCCTTTCGAACCTCTGGACCAGAAGCACTCTAGTCGCTTGGCTTGTACTTATTTTACCGAATGTTAAAATAAAAATAACTGAATAGAAAACTTTTTAGGCGACATGAAATATCCCCCAATGATATTATAAATAAACCCTAATAAAAATTGAAAAATAAAAATTGGGGTTTATTTCACGCTTATTGGGTTTTATTTCACTATAAAATTGGGGTTTATTTCATTATGGAGCTATTCCAGAAAAATATTCATGTTAAATAAATTTTGGGTTTATTTCATTTTTTTTGTTGTTTATTTCATTTACATAAAAATTATGATTTGAAGATTTTTCTGAATTCCAAACATTCTTTAGGAAGAATTTTTGACGTTTGCAGTATTTTTGGTGTTAATGAAAAATATTTTGCTAAAAAATATTACTCTTTTATTGACTTTTGAGTAGTAATCATCAATTAAAAATCAGAAACGAAATCAGAAATTCACTGTATTGATAATAAATTATTGTATTTGAAAGGCGAAGGACGACTATACACAAAAAAATCAATTTATAAAAATAAGACATTTTATATTTGTTACAAAAAAAATGTAAATCGGGTGTGCTATAAAAAAAAATAATATTTTAAATGTTCCGATTTTATTGAACATAATCATGGAAGCCAAAAAACACTGTACGAAGAATTCAAGCCTCGCAAAATAAAAATAGAGTGTGTAAAGCTTAGTTATTGTAAAGTGTGTAAAGCCTTATTGATCAAACGGAGTCGAAAATTTTATTTGGTTAAAAAATGGCTGCGAAAATTTTTTTTTGTAAAAAAATCGGGAGATTTTTTTAGAACGATGTTCCCTACAAACAAAACTTGTATTAAAATGGAACCTGACGGGAACATGTTCGAAGATATTGAATATTTGGAATAATAAGATAAGGAAGACGGACAAACTCCAAAAGAAGTACAAATCATTGTGTATTGCTTGTATCTCTGAGTAACCTAACATGCGTTTGCCCTGCAAATACATTAAGGTTTGTAATACATGAATTTTAAAACTGTAGCAAATTGCGTTGCTAACACTGGTAAATACAATGCAAGTATCTTTGTAAAAACTATTAGAAAAATAAAACCTATTTTTTGGGTCTTATTTCATTTTTTGGAATTATGCCATTGGGGTTTATTTCATTATTCTCATTTTATTTTTGTAACAAATTATTATGTTATTTCGTAAAAATTGGGTGTTATTTCGCCAGAAATTTGCTGTTTTTTATACTTTATTTCTTATTAGTTATATATTTTTTTGAGGCTAATTTAATTTAGATTTATTTCATTTCCGTAATTGGTCGTTATTTCATTTGGGGTTATTTCATGTCGCCAAATGTTTATATTGTAACCTGAAAAAAAAGAAATATTTAATTTCTGTACTGTTTTTTTTTTTGAAAGAGGAGTACATAAAGATCAATCAATTAGCGTTGCATTTTTTGTGTGGTACTGTATATAACGGATCAATTAAGATGTCATAAAAAATGATTTTAGGCTAAATAAATATAAATGAATGAATTGTTCGTTATAGCCGAATTTCGTTATAACCAGACTAAATTTTTTCTTTATCCAAAATTAAACTGAATGATAAAATTAACCAAAAATTTCAAATTATATAAAAAAAAACTTTAATAAAACCTTAATTCATTCAATCCTTTTAACATGTAAAATGTTATTAAAACATTAATTTTAATAAAAACAAGTAAACTAATGTCAAAGGTGTTTTTTTTTCCTGTATAAAGACAAATATTTGCTAAATTTTGCCATCATACAAACATGTTCTCAAAACTTATACAATTAAGCTGTTTCTGTCATTTGGACTTATATGTGATCTAGGGTCGATTATCTCGAAATTTGGTAAATTGATTACAGTTATTACAAAAATTATGTATGCAAAAAATAAACTTAAAATTCTCATTGTCTTCGGATTTAGGAGCGTTTTAGTGAATTTTATCTCATTTAGTGCGTTTTGAAAAAAAAGAGTTTGTATGGGAGCTATGGTCAAATGTGGACCAATTTTAACGAAATTTAATACAGTAATTTTAATTAACATAAGCAGTATTTGTTAAAAATTTCATGAAAAAAATATTGATTTTTATGGCCAATATATCAATTCCAGGAAGTGGGACCTATGGGAGGTACCATAAATAATGGACCTATTTTGACGAATTTTAATAGCCATGGTCCCATTATCAAAAATGATCTGTGCCAAATTTCATCAAATTATCTTTAGAATTGCGACCTGTAGTTTGATTACAAGGTTTACATGGGGATCCAGCCAGCCAGACGGACGGACGGACGGACATCGCAAAATCGACTCAGAAAGTGATTCTAAGATTATTGGTATACTAAAAGGTGGGTCTAAGGCAAATATTTCTATGCGTTACATGCATCAGCACAAACTTATAATACCCTTTCCACCTATGATGGTGAAGGGTATAAAAACATCAAATTACCAGGTACTTTAGTAAAATTGACAATAAAATTACAATAAAAATATAAAAAAGTTTTAAAAACCTTATAAATAATATTATATCTGTGGCTTGGTGCTTAAAGGGCCAATGTCAGTTTTCGGATGTTTTGAATTAGTCATTGCATTAGGTTCCTCTTTTTAATCCTTGTTCCAACAGCCAATCTTTAGCTCATACCAAAACAGCTTCATAAGAAATTTAAGGGCCAATGTCACTCTAAATTCATCTAAAATTGTTAGTGCTAAAAGGGCCAATGTCGACATTGGCCCTTATATCACTAACAAATTTTGTTATTTTTAAATAAAATCTAAATGCTAAAAAGGCCAATGTCAACAATTTATTTTAAATATTTTTTTTTGGCAATTTATATATACAATATCTTATTAGATATATATGTTATAAGTTATTAGATGTATACACATATTCCCTAAATTTATTAATATTGTAGTAATATAACAAACAGTTGATAAATAATATTGTTTTTTTTTTTTTTTGTAAAAGGGCCAATGTCACAGAAAAAAATATAAAATGTCTTAATTTGGATCTTTTTCAAAGAATTGATTTAACCATGCCCTCCATAGGATCATAATTCATGTCTAACCCAAATTTTATGAACGAAACTTGGAAATTAGCTGAGCTATAAGGAAAACAAAATCTTATAAAAATTTAATTTCTAATTTTCTCAAAAATTGTTTTTTTGACACTGGCCCTTTAAGCACCAAGCCACAGATATAGGCATGTACTTATATTCTTTTTGAATAAAATCTGTAATTTTCTTTTGCGAAATTGATTTGATCAGTTCTCTTTTAAAAAATTATTCACATATCGATTATTTGGTAAACAAAATTTTGTATTGTATCTGAAACTGAAAATATGTACCTTGTTAATAGATTCAAGCTTTTAGAATTTTTGAAATATAAACTTCATTTCTTTATTTTTATCCTCATAAAATTTTTCAAGATTGGAGCAACTTTAGCAGCGACTTATTTCCATGTTATCTGCAAATATATTTCTTCATAATTCATAATCACGAGAAATCATTTACTGCAACCTGACAACGTTTAATTTGTGGGAGTGATATCTATAACTAAACTTATATTGTTGTTATTGTTGTTTTAAAAACCTTTTTAGTCCCTCTTGGCTTTTTTAACTACCCACATAGATAATTAAACAGAAAATTTTAGTTCAATATTTTTTATTTTTTTAGTACATTTATATTTTCATATCTTATATAATACTTTTCGCTTTAATTATCAAATTCAATCATAAATGTTCTTTTTAAAAAAGGTAAAGCTGGTCGTGTCATGGAAATACGTGGTTGGGACAACGAATCCTGCAGAAGTGTGGCAAATGTTTCATGGACTACAGGATCCACAAATGTTTATCGATTAGGACATAAAGGAAATATTGATCTTAAATATGTAATACCAACTTCTGGTGGATATTATTATAAAGATCATATGCCAGTTTTAGGTAAGAATAAATTGATTTTATAATATAATAATTAAAAATGTACATTAGGGTGACAGCGAAAATTTTTTTTAGATTTAAAAGATTTTTCAACGGAATATTTGCACTATGTCTAAAAGTTCAGTCGGGCAACGTTCTAGGGGCGCGCATCGGGTCCAAAGGGAAAAATGGTTTTTTTTTCAGAATGGAGATATCGACCTCAATTTTCTTTTTTTTTAAGTTTTATTGTCTTTTTTATCTATTTTAACACTTCGATGAGAGAAATTTTAATATGTAATATTTGTTTAACAAAATTAAAAAATGCGTTTTAAAATCCACATCAGAAAAATTACCCAGTATGAAAAAAACTATGTAAATATTATATTATATTATATATTATATTTTAACAAAATTAAACTATGAAGAAGTTACAAGTCTTGAAATGATAAATCATGTCTTACTTTGCGAGTTTTTGTCCAAAGTATTTTTTTCTAGTGGTGTATCCTTAGGCGTATTGTCAAGGACATGAATTTTTTGGGGAAAATCGCAATTACTTCAAAACTGTCTTATGGATTTCAAATATTGATGACTTCAATTAAAGCTGCATTAGTTCACTTTTAAATTCCAATATCTTTTATTTATTTATTTATTTATTTATTTAAAATAATATAAAAAGCCTTTCATAGGCCAATATATAGTCGCCTGAATAGTTATAAAAAAACAATTAAATATAAACTAAAATAAAATAATTTAATGTTAATGTATTATTAACAAAAATAAAGAAAATAACTATAAAATAGAAACAAATCAAAAACAAAATCAGAATATATATAAAGTCCCAGAGAAGTAGCCACAACATTATGACAACGCTAAAATTAGTCAAGAAAATAATTGTTCAATGAAAAATAAATAAAAAACATTCAAAATACTGTTCTAGTAAGAATCAGTAAAAAGTAGTAAAAGTTTCAAGCGGAAAGCATTATTGGAATGCGAAAAGACACAAATGTTAAGTTTTATAAAGTTTCAGGCACGAGCAACTCTAACAATAAATGACCGCTCGAAACAGGTGTTCCTTATCCGGGGAATAACTATCCTGCGGATTCCTAGTAGAACGAGAAAAGGAAAACACTGAACAGACTTGGGAAGGTTGCCCACTCTTAATACTAATATAGAAAAATAGCAAAGAGCGAATCAGAACAAAATTTTTAAAAGAACATCCCAAAAAACGAAGTCAAGTCTTCAAGTCAACACTTAACAACCCTATTGTATTAACACCACTGGCTGAAGTGCATAATGAAACCAATCATGATAGTATATTCAGAGGAATTTCCGACAGTCCGCCAACAATACAAGAAGTGAAGAACGCTATTAAAATCCTTAAACGCAACAAGGCCCCGGGCAATGACAATATTTCAGCGGAGATGCTTTTATGTGATGTTGAAGGGTCGTCGAGATTGTGGCACCCATTTGTGCGTAAAATATGGGAAGAAGAAGCTCTGCCAACCTCTTGGAATGAAAGTATACTAGTCAAAATACCAAAAAAGGGTGACCCTAAAGACTGCAATAACTACAGGGGTATAACACTTCTCCCAATACCTAGCAAAATACTATGTCGTGTAATTTTGAACAGAATATCCGACGCAGTTTCCTCTACACTCCGCGAAAATCAGTTTGGGTTTAGAGAAAACCGTTCTTGTGTTAATCTAATCAACACAGTAAGAATAGTATTAGAGCAATGTAATGAATTCCGCACTCCTATTTACCTAGCGTTTATCGACTTTATGAAGGCCTTCGACAGTGTCAATAGAAGCTATCTATGGAGAATTTTAGAAAATCGTAACATGCCGACGAAAATTCTCAACTTAATCCGGGCAATGAACGTTGATTTTAAAAGTCGAGTCCTACACAAGGGTAAACTATCAGATCCGTTCGATGTTACTACTGGAGTAAGACAAGGATATATATTATCACCTATACTTTTTATCCTCGTCATCGACAACATAATGCGCACGGCTCTAAATGGTAGACACGGTATCCAATGGACACCCTTTAAACAATTTGAGGACTTTTAGTATGCCGTTGACGTATGTCTTCTAAGCCAAAGCTCTGGCCACCTTCAAGAGAATACTAACGCTATTACTGCTGAATCTCGTATAGCTGGTCTTGAAATTAATATTTCCAAGACAAAGATTATGCCTGGAGGCTATGGCGCAAACCCGTTGACACACATCAATGTGAATAACGAGGTTATTGGGCGTGTAGATACCTTCAATTACCTGGGAAGTTTAGTAACTACAAAAGGTGGCGCAGACAAGGATATTAAATCGCGTATTATTCGAGCTATTTGGAAATCTCGTCAAATGTCAACAACAACTAAGTTACGAATATATAACTCGAATGTCAAGTCCATCCTGTATTACGGCTGCGAAACATGGAAACGCACAAATGCCATCGATAAACGACTGCAAACCTTTAAAAACAAATGCTTAAGACAAATTCTTAATATATGGTGGCCGAATCGCATAAGAAATGAAGATCTACTTAATGCAACAAACCAAATCCCTGCTTCCACAGAAGTATGTCAACGAAAATGGCGATGGATAGGCCACACACTTCGAAGGCCAAATACCAACATTGCTCGACAAGCGCTTTGTTGGAATCCACAAGGAAGCGGCCGTCGTGTTGGTGCACCTGCTAGAACGTGGAGAAGATCAATTGATGCGGAGTTACAAGCTGCAAACTATTCATGGAATGATGTATGCCTAACATCTCGCAATAGAGTCCGATATAAAAGGATGGTTGAGGCCCTATGCTCCACTGGGAGTCAAGGATAACAGAAGACAGAAAAAACGAAGTACATATTCAGAAATGTGCGTTCTCCTATGCACACTATGAACATAGCGTACTACTGTATTAGTGATTCGATTCACCATGATTAAAATATATGCTAAAGTGCTAGAAAAAATCTTATGACCATAAAATATATGCGGCATTAATAGCGCGTAAGCCAATTTATACTTAATGTTGCACGGTAAGTAAACACCATTAGAGTAAATACATCGAAGAATTTCCAAAATACGATGCGAAATATGGTTAATATGTTTTTCAAAGGTAAGTTTGTGATCAATGTATACACCAAAGAATATATCAAGTTCGGGAGCAAGATGTTCAGAAAAAAACCATACCTTTCGTCTTAGTGAAGTCGACACGTAGCGAATTACTTGATGCCCATCGTAAAAAACGCAGATATTAACCAGTGTTGCCACCAACCAAATGTTATATTACACATGTATCATACCAAAATTACACATGAAATTAGGAATTGCACATGCTTTTTTTTGGCAAAATAACATACCTACTTACTTGGCCTATATTTGCAACCTGTTAAGGTCAAAGGCCGAGCAAATTTTAGAATTTTATGAGTTTCGATCTTGTGAGCATATTCTCAAATTTCGTAGGCCAAGTTTTGAAAGATTTTCCTCTACATGGTCTTTTCATCAATGTTTCCGACGACCCCTTGTAACATATGGGAGAACTCGCGGCACATGATAGCTCATTACATTAACAAGTGTTAAAGTAGTTCCCTGGCAACAGCGTTCAAATACTCTGAAATTAAAATAAAGTTAATAACTTTTTGCAAAGTAGGAAACAATTTGTCTTCCAAGATATACTTTAAATCAGAAACTTTTATCCAATAATCTTCTGGCTCCAAATTGCTGTGAAGCCCAAAATTTCAAAATCTAAGAGGGCAGTTTTGGGATCACAATATCCACAATTGTATAAATATCTTCACTAAAATTAAATGTTTCTTTAATTTGACGAATTTCCTCGGCTATCTTGAAGCATATTTTTTTCCAAGAAGTATTGGGATTTTAAGACATCCATTTTTATGAATATAGTAACATTAAAAAGTTTGAATTATATTAATTATTTCGATTTCGAAAGGGACGTACAAATATTTACTTTTTGAAATGCATGTGTTGAAAACTGTTAAAAAAATATTACGATAGCTAGCACTCAAAAACGACAATAATTTAAATTACACATGAGTTACACATGCAGCAAGTTACACATCGTCTACACATGAAAATAAAAATTACACATGATATGTGTAATTACACTGTGGCAACACTGATACTAACACATCTCTATTATCATGCTCAGTGCTAAATAGGAGAAAAACATTATCAGCAAACATGAAGGATTTGCAAACACTATTATTAATGTACCCAGGAAGGTCATTAACGTACATTATAAACAGAAGTGGACCTAAAATTGAACCTTGGGGAACACTCACTTCGGAATTATTACTATTCAAATCTAAAAACTGAGATCTACCGCATAAATATGAAAAAAAAACTTTACTCAATTTATAAACCAAAATGGAATAGCTAATAGAATTAAAAGCTTTGTATAAGTCAAGAGATACTAATGAAGTTAAAAAGTTCTTATTAATATCTTCTCTTACACTATCCGTCATCTTAAGCAGCAAAGAAGTCGTACTATGACCCTGCCGGAAAGCATACTGGGAAGAAGATATTTTCGACTGAACAGAAGATAGAATTTGATCTTTTAATACATGATCAACTACTTTTGAAATTGTCGGAAGGATAGAAATTTGTCTTAAGTCATCTAAGGCAGTTATATTCCTACATTTGGAAATTGGAACAACTCGGGAGACCTTCCAAACGGAAGGGAACAATGATGTGGTCAAAATAGAGTTAACGTGAAAAAGTAAGATCTGAGAAATAAATTGAAAAATTATATTATAAAAATTAATAGGTATCAGATCTATGCCCAGAAACTTAGATTTCACCCTACACATTGCCAACCAAAGTTAATCTTCAGATATAGATCTAAAAGAAAATGATCCCAAATCAGGTAAGTTATTAAAATGAAAATATACGTACTCATCAAAGTATCCAATATTCACAAAATGGTTATTAACCTCATTAGCACTCCAATTACATTGAAAGCTATTCTCGTCAATAAATTCTCTACCTTTCAACACTCTCCACATCGCTTACGAATCCATTCCACTAAAGAGTCGAGCAAAATATTTGTTCCTCTCTCTGCGAATAACTCGTTTGGCCCTATTACGATAGCGTCAGAAAACTCTCCAATGCTCATCTGAACAAGTAGATTGGAACGCTGCATAAGCCAAATCTCTTAACGAAGTAGCTACTCGTAATTATATACAGTTTGAATTCATCCAATTATCAGTTCTATTAGGAAATCTCTTCTCGACAGTAGGAACAGTTTCATATAATCGCTGAATCAAGGAACGGAAAACGGAACATTGAAAATCAATGTCTGAGGCTCTAAAAAGAGAGGCAGAGTCAAAGGCAGATAAATCTGAAAATAATTTATTCCAATCAATATTTTTAAAATCACGGTAATCAAAGTAAGTTAGCAAGGAATTAGGTTTGAAACTGAAAGAAGCAAACATCAAAGCATGGCGAGATATGGCAGAGCATTGCACTTGATCAGATAAAGTTATCATCGATGGATCACAAACCAACCAAAAGTCTAGTAAGGATGTAGATTTATGAACTACGTCAAAGTGCGTGGGCTTAGAATTGTGGAACAATATTAACTTGCAACTAAAACAACAAGACCTCATAACATCAGATTTACTGAAATCAAATAAATTACAATTGAAATCGCCTACTACTATTATATTAGAATGCCTCAAAAACAAATCATAATGGCTATTTTCAAATAATGAAACATTTACATCAGGTAAATACACAACCCCAACCAGTTTCTGAGCTTTTAAAAATAACTTTAAACTTGATACCGACAGACACAAAGATAGCGACACCACCAGCACGCGCATTTAATCTATCATTTCTGACCAAGCTAAATCCTGGTATATCTACAGATCGACTGGATACATACGGTATCAGCCAGCTTTCAGAAACTCCAAAAATATCAAATTTACCAGCAACTATATTTTTCAGTTCATCAAATTTACTACACCTAGAAGTGGGCCGAATGCTTTGGCAATTAAGATGCCCAATTCTTAACTGATTGACATGCTTATGTAAGTGAATCGAAGAGCTAGTACTCACAACAGGAGCAATATTATCGTTAGTAATTATAATAGAAAAAAAGAAACGGATATGAGGCGTGAAACCAAGAATCTAAAACAATAATTAATAAATGCAATAAATCTTATAAAAATTTATAATTATAATGTTAGAGCTGTCTATAATAAGAAAAAATACACATAAAAAGTTAGCACATGTAAAGGGAGATGAAAAAATAAATCTAATGAGATAAAAAAAAAATTGCCAATCAAGGCACACAAAAATTCAAGAAGTGATCGTCATTAAAACAAGTGTCATTAAAGAAAGTAAAACATAAATTAGATAATACTATACAGTACCACACTGGTTACCCGAGTGCAATGAACCGCATTAATCAACGTCACAGAAGATTTCTTTTCCGGCCGACATAGTTAATTTGGATTTAGCCCTGTCCCCATTTAGGATCCTAAATTTAGAAACGATTTTCTGCCTCAAAAGTTTTCGGCAAGTTTTTCAAGTAGATTCAGCTAGTAATATCACCACCAAGTACATCACACTCTCTTTAAAGTATCCCGGATATACACATTCACGAAGTTCACAAGAACTCTTCTTTGGTTACCCATGTACCACACTTGATTAATCTCTCGGCTAGTAATAGTAACACCGTAAAATTCACAAAGAGATACGATAGCTGAGTCTAAGTCATCTAATCCAGCTGTCATCCCACTGAAAACAATGTCTCCTCTTTTAAAACGGCGGTGAAGAATATTGTTCTCAATTTCTAATGACTTCACTTTAGCATTCATCGCAGAATCAATACTATTGATAAGTTTACTACATGCGACAATATCAGATTTCATTTGTTGTAAACAAGTAGATACCTCATCCTTGAAGTCAGACAATATTCCAGTAATCGATTTTTTAAACGACTCACGATCCTCTTGATCGGATTTTAAGGATTCAGTAATTGAATTTCTAAAGGCCACACGATTCTCTTGACCAGACTTGATGGATTCATTAACAGTGTTAATAAAGACATCACGATCCTCCTGACCAGTTCTAATACATATATACATTTAGCTTTTCACTTGAACTTCTCTAATCGCATCACCCCTAATACTGTTTCGACATCTCATACACGAATATGGAAAAGGAATCCGATCTTTGAAAAGTAGTAGATATTTATCGGAGAGATCGACACACTGTATGTGATACCAAAAGTTGCATGTTGTACATTGTATGCAGCCTTGAGACTTCCTAATACAATTATTACATAAAGAGCATTTAGTTTTAACAGGCGGCATCTCAAGTAAATATAAAAGCAGCAGCACAAAAACAGCAAAAGAAGCCAACAATTAAAAAATGGCTAGGTTTATTCAGCAAAGGAAATTAACAAATTTAAACTCATCCAATTACTCCACACTAATGTAAATTCAATCAATTTCAATAATTTATATTTTATTAATAGTTAAATTCCAGCAATTAAGGAATTTAATCATTTATTAGCAATTAATTATGCGTATATTTAACTAATAGACAGCTGACAGATTACACGAGTTACTCAGGCATAGCGTTGCCAGATGTTTAAAAATAAATTGTAAATTGACGAAATGTATCAAAACTGGAAATACTCTCATTTTTCCCCATACAAATGGTCTCAAAAACTTTGGGTCATTTACGCGGGCTCGTATCCTAAATATAAATCACATGTCACACTTCCGCTTGACATAATTTGGACACATAACTTCACTATTAGAAGTCGATCAGAGACAAAAGTTAAAAAACGACCCACCCTAACTTATAACATATATATATAATAATTTATGGTATAAAATTGCTAAAAAAAAAAATTTGAAATAATTTGAAGACATTGGCCCTTTTAGCATTTCGATTTTATTTAAAAATAAAAAAAATTGTTAGTGATAAAAGGGCCAATGTCAACATTGGCTCTTTTAGCACTAACAATTGTAGATGAGTTTAGAGTGACATTGACCCTTAAATTTCTTATGAAGCTGTTCTGGGATGAGCTAAAGATTGGCTGTTGGAACAAAATATCAAAACATCCGAAAACTGACATTGGCCTTTTAGCACCAAGCCAATTTTGTTCAACAAATACTACAAATATAAAATTGAAGGTTTTAAATCGTCTAATTTCGCAAAATTCTCAATTTTTCTGTAGAACCTTGGTATATTTCACTTGTGTTGATTTAAAATTAAAATAATAATAAATATTATTGCTGAGTCTATAAAAAATCTATACAGAAATGTTTTTTGATATTAGAGAAGTTTACCCCTTTCCTTCCCGGAGACGATGGTAAAAATTTGGTTGTTTTAAATTTTTATGACAAAATCATTGCATTTTATAAATTTTGTAGCAAATTTTGACAGAAGTGTAAAAATATAATTACTTTTTACCAGGACTAAAATTTTTGTTAAAAAAAAAACATATTTTATTCCCCAGACATGAATAAAATGACCCACATTTTTCTTGTCTTATTTTGGAGTCTGTTTTTTTTTTCAATACCAAAAAACTAAATATTGGTAAACATAATTCCTTTTTTAGCATTATTGTTGAAATTCTCTTTAAAATTTTTAAAATTACTTGATTTTTCAATAATAAATTCAAAATTCCAAGTTTTGACTTTTGATTCTGGTGAAGCTCCAATATAAAAAAAAAGCATTTCACTATAGATTTTTCATAAATTAAAAATAACATTC
Organism: Stomorhina lunata; assembly: GCA_933228675.1. Classification (NCBI taxonomy): domain Eukaryota; kingdom Metazoa; phylum Arthropoda; class Insecta; order Diptera; family Rhiniidae; genus Stomorhina; species Stomorhina lunata. The sequence continues at coordinate 49,811,832 of OW121741.1, read as the reverse complement.
ATTAGTATTTCAGCTGCTGTTTTTGTTTAAAAGAAAAAAAGTTTATTGCATACGTAGCACAGTGGTTTACGGACGCTTTTTTTTGGAAATAATTCTGTAACTTTTGAACGACTGGAGATATTTGAATGAAATTTGACATGGTGGTAGTCAAGGAGTATTTGAGTTGGTTTTTAAAAGCACTGGTCCATGAGGGGTCGGGAGAGTGATTGATGGACCTTCAAAGTTGGTCACCTCGGGTGTTCGATTTTTTTAAAAATTCGCCAAAAATCCATTTATGTATGGATTGAAAAGAAATTTTAAACTTAAGTTGTCCTTGAGAAGATCTACAAAAAATATGCTTAAATGTGTAGGTTATCTCCTTTGGATTTCGAGATATTTGGGTAAAAAGGAAGGTTGATTTTTTACCTCTTTTTTTAAGCTTTTTTTGATCTGGTGGACGCATCTGAGGACCAAAAATTTTTTAAGAATATTCTTTAAATTTGTAATAAAATTCTGAATAATTTTTGTGCAAGTTAGTTATAGAAATCTTCTTTTGTTTAAAAGTTAAAAATATTCAAAGTTGAAACTTACAAAAAATTTCGCTTTTTTTTTAGTTTTTCCCCAAAAGATAGCTATATTTTTTCACTAATAAAAAAATATTTTCTTAAGAAACATAAAAAGATTTTTAAAGTTTTTAAAAGAAAACATAATGAGAATGCGTATAAAACAAATTTCTTGCTAATTGGACTTTTGGTCCTCGCACATGTCCTCTCCAAAAAATGGCAATTTGTAAAAAAAAAAATTAGTTTAAACAAAAATTTCTCAAAAGGCAAAGCACCGATTTGAAAAAAATTATAATGTTCATATTTTCCAATATATCTGTTATTGATTAGAAAAGTTTTTTCTGAAACGCGCTGCAAATAGAGACAGTGTTGCCATATTTGTAAAAAAACTCATTTTTTGAAACACCTTTTTCCCCAGTTAGGAATTGGGGAATTTTTAAGTTAAAATTGGGAATTTTTTTAGTCTATTGCTTTTACATCTTATTGGTCTACATTACTACAAAATTTCATTGTAATATCTTTATCCATGTCATTTCCACAGAATATCAAAGATTAAAAATATTTTCCTTAAAAAAGCAGAAAAACAATTTTTTTTTGTTTTACGATACAAAGTGTAAAAAAAGTAACGCACTTAAAAAAACTTTTACTTAGTGCTAATCTCCTAGTCTTTCCCGATCTAATGATACTAAACATGTATATAAAGCATTAATACCGAGTCTTAAAAAACTCTGAAAACTTTGGCCCCCGTAGCATTTTTACACTGTTTATTTAAATATAAGTGATGAATTTGTGCATATAAAGTTAATTATCATACTCAAATATTTCACTATTTTTAAGATGACAATGATCCTTCGCTAATAAACAAATATTTTCTTCAAAAAGATATAAATAGTTTTTTATTTTTTTAAAGAAAACATTATAAGAATGACTTAAAAAAATTTTATTCGATTTTGCCTTTTGTTCCAAGCTAAAAAATAAAATTTTAGTAAAAGATTCTAAATAAGTAAGTACGAGTAAGGCACCGATTTTGATAACAGTGTAAAGGTAATATATCCATAATTTGTAGCAAAAGTTTAATTAGAAGAGTACTTTTATAGTAACAGTGTGACAATTTATTTAAAATAAGATTTAAAGGCATTTTTCCGGTATTTAAAATTGGTGTATTTGAAAAAATTGCAAAATTATGTTAAGGTTATAAAATGTTTTTTAATGTGAAAGTTAATGCAATAGGTAAAAATTGTTACAACTTGGGTTTTTCATAATGGTCAGAAAGGATATGGTTACTCACCTCCATACAGGTAGGTTTTACGAGACGCACATATTGGTTGAGTTATATATGCACCTATTTTTAGAGGTAAAAAATACATTAATTCATTGATTTCTTTATTATTCTTTGGATACAGGTATATATAAAAAATGTTTTTTTTTAATATAAAAAAGAAAGTTTTAAATGTAACTGCTATTAACAGTTAAAACATCATGGCTATAACATTGGAATTTAAAGTGTTGTGCGATATTCTTTTTGAACAACCAAGCAGTTCGAGAGCAGAAAAAATTAAAATAATCATGCGATATGCTAAAAGTCAAACTAACTCCATGATTCTCAATAGTGAGGAAGACAAAGTCGTAAAATTTGTAAAGTTATTTGAACTTAAAATTAAGTCGGTTAATTACTGTTTAAAAAGATTTGAATCTAAATTTAAAGACTGGCTGAAGGACTCAATTGAGCTTAAAACTTCTGGTGCTGGAGCCCCTCTAAAAAACTATGATGATCTCGGAGAAAGATCTAAAAAGATGCGATTATCCGAAGTTCTTTCTACTCATTCGGATACTGAAATCAAAGATTCCTTTAAGGAAGTGCTCAAACGAAATAATCAACCAGCTGAAGCTAAACAAATAGCAGATATTCTCCCAGAGGCTTCTCCTAAACGTCTTAAGCGAATTATTAAGAGTATACCAACTCCTTCTTCTCAATCAGAATTTTCGGAGGAAGAAGCACTTGCTCTTATGCTCGAGTTGAAATTGAGTAAAAATAAATATATTAAACTCTGTAAGGCATTACGAGACAAAGGACACTCAATTTTACCAGGATATAATGCGTTATTAAAAACCAAAAAAAACTTAATACCAACAAACGTGATAGGAGACGAAAGTGCATCTGTGGATTTATCAAAATTATTGGAAAATACGGCATCAAGGCTGATATCTACTACATTGTCTGAAGAAGAAGCCAAGAAGCTTGACAACAAGGACTTAACTTTAATATGTAAATGGGGATGTGACGGTTTATCTGGATTACCGGAATACAAACAATCAACATCTCATCAGAACACAAATGACTACAGAAGCGTTTTTATGGCATCCCTAGTACCACTAAGATTAAGAAAGAATCGTTCTGAACCATCCACATCAAAAGAGCGTACTGAATATGTGTGGGTTAACACATCTCCAGGATCAAAGGCATTTTGCAGACCGATCAGATTCGAATATTTAAAAGAAAATGCAGCAAGCACAAAAAATTGGGTTGATGATATCAAATATTCAATAGACAATTTGAGTCCAGTCTGCATAGACATACATGGATATTTGATTAATGTAAATTTTGAGCTTCAATTGACAATGATAGATGGAAAAGTAAGCAACGCTATAACGGAAACCCATTCAACTTGGAAATGCTCATTATGCGGAAAGAAGAAATCGGAATTTCTACAAACTTCAGAAGATGCATCAGCTAGTACTGCAATTAATCAAGAGGTTCTGGAATTTGGTATATCGCCCCTACATGCACGTATCCGATTTTTAGAATTTATGCTACATATAGCATATGATCTGAAATATAGGAATATACCTGATAATCAGCTAAAATCCGTGAGAAATAATAAGGAACTGATTGAAATGAGATCCAGTGAAAAAAAAAGGATTCAGGAAGAATTCAAAACTATGACGGGTCTAAACATAGACAAACCACTTGTAGGATATGGCAGTACAAACGATGGTAATACGGCCAGGCGATTCTTTGAAAATTATGAAACAACTTCAAAGATTACTGGAATTGATGAGGAAGTTCTTCGTAAATGTTACGTAATATTATCGGCAATAAATAGCAAATATCAAATAAATGCTGAAAAATTTCATTGCTATGCCCTCAACGCGTTAACTCGTATACGACATTTGTATCACTGGAAAGAAATTACACCAACAGTTCATAAAGTCCTTCAACATGGTCGTGAAATAATTGAATCAAATCTTCTCCCACTTGGTGAACTGACAGAAGAGGCCCAGGAAGCGCGGAATTCAGATTTCAAGTATATCCAACTATTTAATACCAGAAAATGCTCAAGAAAATCGCAAAATCAGGATCTAATAAATTATCTCTTGTTGTCTTCTGATCCTGCTCTATCAACGATAAGAAAGAAATGGTGGAGCAGTTATACAAAAACTTCTGAAAACGAACACCTGGAAGAGGTTCTTGATATAATAGATTGTACTGATTATTTTACTGAAAATAAAAATTAAGTAAATAACTACTTTTATATAAATATGTAATAAAAACTGTAAGTTTAAACTTTAACTACAAATACTTCAATAAAATGTATTTCACCTTTTAATATAAGTACAAATTATTTACATTTTGATATTTCATAAATCCTCATGATATTTTCTTTAAAAAAATAAAAAAATATTTGTTTGTTATCGAAGGATCATTGTCATCTTATAGTGAAATATTTGAGTATGATTATTAATTTTATATGCACAAATTCATCACTTATATTTAAATAAACAGTGTAAAAATGCTACGGGGGCCAAAGTTTTCAGAGTTTTTTAAGACTCGGTATTAATGCTTTATATACATGTTTAGTATCATTAGATCGGGAAAGACTAGGAGATTAGCACTAAGTAAAAGTTTTTTTTAAGTGCGTTACTTTTTTTACACTTTGTATCGTAAAACAAAAAAAAATTGTTTTTCTGCTTTTTTAAGGAAAATATTTTTAATCTTTGATATTCTGTGGAAATGACATGGATAAAGATATTACAATGAAATTTTGTAGTAATGTAGACCAATAAGATGTAAAAGCAATAGACTAAAAAAAATTCCCAATTTTAACTTAAAAATTCCCCAATTCCCAACTGGGGAAAAAGGTGTTTCAAAAAATGAGTTTTTTTACAAATATGGCAACACTGTCTCTATTTGCAGCGCGTTTCAGAAAAAACTTTTCTAATCAATAACAGATATATTGGAAAATATGAACATTATAATTTTTTTCAAATCGGTGCTTTGCCTTTTGAGAAATTTTTGTTTAAACTAATTTTTTTTTTTACAAATTGCCATTTTTTGGAGAGGACATGTGCGAGGACCAAAAGTCCAATTAGCAAGAAATTTGTTTTATACGCATTCTCATTATGTTTTCTTTTAAAAACTTTAAAAATCTTTTTATGTTTCTTAAGAAAATATTTTTTTATTAGTGAAAAAATATAGCTATCTTTTGGGGAAAAACTAAAAAAAAAAGCGAAATTTTTTGTAAGTTTCAACTTTGAATATTTTTAACTTTTAAACAAAAGAAGATTTCTATAACTAACTTGCACAAAAATTATTCAGAATTTTATTACAAATTTAAAGAATATTCTTAAAAAATTTTTGGTCCTCAGATGCGTCCACCAGATCAAAAAAAGCTTAAAAAAAGAGGTAAAAAATCAACCTAAAAATTCCTTTTTACCCGAATATCTCGAAATCCAAAGGAGATAACCTACACATTTAAGCATATTTTTTGTAGATCTTCTCAAGGACAACTTAAGTTTAAAATTTCTTTTCAATCCATACATAAATGGATTTTTGGCGAATTTTTAAAAAAATCGAACACCCGAGGTGACCAACTTTGAAGGTCCATCAATCACTCTCCCGACCCCTCATGGACCAGTGCTTTTAAAAACCAACTCAAATACTCCTTGACTACCACCATGTCAAATTTCATTCAAATATCTCCAGTCGTTCAAAAGTTACAGAATTATTTCCAAAAAAAAGCGTCCGTAAACCACTGTGCGTAGTTTGGGTGATATAAGCGCATATAAATTGTCCTATAAAATTCAGCATTGGCTGTTTTCGTTGGAGAAAAAGTCAGTTCGGTTTACCTCCGTGCTCTCTGTATAATGAAATGAAAAGCAAAAGGCTTTTCTTTCGAACTAGCTAAAAAAATTCAACTTTTGTCAATCTTTTGAAAAAATCAAAATTTAGTAACAAAAAAAGTCAAGAATATTGCTTATAATAAAAAAGCATTGCATACCTTCAGGCTTAAAATTTTAATCAGATTGCAGTTGTTTATCCTAACATTAGTTCAAATTACATTATCTTGAGATTTACGAAGTACCTCCAGGAGTCTACTTATTTCAATAAAAATTAATAGAGTTCTCTTCGATCATGCCTATATGACGAATTTTATTAAATTTTATTGAGAAGTTCGCCTTATTCAATTAGAATAAAAATACATGAAAACAAGAAAGAAAATGCTATAGTCGGTCAAGCCCGACCATACGATACCCTTCACCACTAATGTCAAATTTGCTATTTTTCCTGTATAAAGACAAATATTTCCGTCATTTGGACTTATATGAGAGCTAGGGTCAAATGTGGACCGATTATTAGTTGTTAAGAAAATTATGTATGCAAAAAATAAATTTAAAATACTCATTATCTTTAGATTTACGAGCTTTTTAGTGATTTTTGTTTCATTTAGTGCGTTTTTAAAGAAGATTTTGTATGGGAGCTATGGCCAAATGTGGACCGAAATTTGGTACAGTGATTTTAGTTTACGAGTACATAAGCAGTATTTGTTTTAAATTTCATGAAAAAATATTGATATTTTGGATCAAAAAATAAAAGTGTGCCGAACTTTATCAAATTCTATTGAATATCGCGGGTTGTACTTTGAGAAGGAAAATAGTGAAAAATGGGGGTCCAAGGGAGGTACCCCAAGGAGTAGACGGATTAACCCAAACTGTTAAAGCTCATTTTTGGATTAAAAAGTGTATCAAATTTTATCAAATTCTATTGAAAATAGCGTTTTATACATTGAAAATAAAAATAAGTGAAAAAATAGGTGTCTAACTGAGGCAACCTAAGAAGTTGGTGGATTTCAACCAAAACTATCGGAGCTCTTTTTTGGGTCAAATATTACAGTTGTGCCGAATTTCATAAAATTCTGGTGAAAATTGCGGGTTATACATTGAGAAGAAAAATAAGTGAAAAAATGGGGGTCCAAGGAAGAAGTAGCAGATTTCAAAGTTTTTTTTTTGAATTTTTCTTATCTATATAAAACTAAATAAGTGTGCAAAATTTCAACGTTGTAGGATCACTCCTTCTATTTTTTGCAGTTAGATGTATAAAGAAATATCACTCGGAAATAAAAATCTGTAACTTTTTTGTTCTTAGAGATAGAGTTCTGAATTTTTGCACGAATAATCTCAAATATATTTGCTATTATTCGATAAAATATGAAAAAAATACTTTACTTTAATATAATATATCTACAAATAAGTACATTAAAAAAAACTTGGTTTGACTTCCACTTTTGAGATATTTTTCCATTTTTCAGTGGCTGATCAGATTCAAATTCGTCAATTCTATAATATTTGGCTAAAGCATAGTACAAAAAGCTCTGCAGAGGGTGAAATAGTGAAATATTTAGAAAAACTTTATAAAATAAAACTGGATAAGAAAAAAATTAATGAAAGGTTTGAAAGCAAATTGGGTGCGTGGCTTGATTCATATTTTATCGTTTCTGATAATTTTATAAATTTTGTATGTATATAACATAGTTTTTATTTTCATAATAATAAAATAATATATTTTAAAAACTTCGATTGTACCAAAAGGAGAAAAGTGTAAGAGATTGTAGAAACAACAAGTCCACAACTATTACAAAAAGCTGTTAAGAGTTTCAGATCCAACACCTTTGACATCCATTTCTATAGAAAAGGCACTAAGACTACATATAGATATGGATTTGTCAAACAGACAATATAATATGATGAGATCCTTTATTAATGAATTTCATAAGGACTGTTTACCATCTTACTTTGCCTTGCAAAATGCAAAACAAAAATACATCCCAGAACCAATTGTTGTTTCTGATACGTCAGTAGAAGTGTCATTACAAAATATTCTCAATATGACTGCAAAAAGTTGTTTAGATTTGAATCAGTTTGAGTTCGTAAATGATGTAAAGATTTGTGAAGTTAAGTAGGGTATGAAAGGGAATTCAGGACATACCATTATAAACAAAAATTTACTGTTGCAAATTCAAACGATGAATTTCTTTTTATTGCTTCATTCGTTTCGTTAAGATTTTTGGACTATGTTACTGAAAAAGTGCTGTGGAATAATTGTAAACATTCTTCAATAACACACTGTCGACCGATTTGTTTTCATTTACAGAAAGAAAACCCATGTTTAATTAAGTCTACCCAAAACGATATTTAAACGGAAATAAATAATTTAGAACCATTTCGCTATGTGAATAACAAGAGAAACTTGAGTGTACACTTAAAATTAACCTAACAATGATAAATGGAGCAGTCTTGAATGTTTTAACAGAAAATAAAAGCAGTGCATCCTGCTTTGCTTGTGAAGCAAAACCCTCTGAAATGAATTCCGTTAAGGTTTTTGAACGAGGTGTTAAACAAGAAGAACTCTATAAGTATGGACTGTCAACATTACATGCATGGATAATTTTTTTGAATGCTTGCTGCATATTTCACATAAATTGCCTCTTAGGACTTGTAAAATTTTTAAGGAAAATGACAAACAAATTGTAAAAGGAAGAAAATTAAAAATTCAAGAGCAATATAGAGAGCCAGTTTTAATTACTGTAGACAAAGTGAAAACCACAAATGATGGCAACACTGCCCGAAGTGTTGTTTAACAATATCAAAATTTCTGCTACAATTACTGGGATCGATTCCATCTTAGTCAATGATTTTGCTCTTATACTACGGACACTTTCTAGTGGTAAAGATATAAATGTTGCAAATTTCGAAAAACTTCTTAAAGAAAGCTGGAATTTATATGCAGTTTGTCAAGTAATTGTTTGCATTCAAAAAAATATTGAAAATGCAATTTAAATTTAGAAAATTAAACATCAAATCGTTTAAATTTGTTTCTTTTGTTTAACACATACCGCTAATGTAACTGTTTACTAGAAAAAGTCGTAAAAATAATTGAAATAAATACATGCACTGCAACAACAACAATAAAAAAAATATACCCAATTAAAAAGGCGTTAAATAAATGTTTGCACAATGAGTAGAAATAACACCAAATCTTATTTACCGTTATATTTTTTATTTTATGATATTTTATGAGTGTTTTTACGACTTTTTGTAGTAAACAGTTACATTAACGGTATGTGTTTTACAAAATAAACAAATTTAAATGATTTGATGTTTAATTTTCGAAATTTAAAATGCATTTTCACTATTTTGGTTTAAAGCAAACAATTACTTGACAAACAGTACAGAAAAATATGGGTGGTACTATATGCCAGCAACAGTTCACAAAATACTTGTTCATGGTGTAGACTTTATAAAACAATAGGAATGTTATCTAAAGAATCTTTAGAAGCAACTCATAAAATATATAAAAAAACGCGACTCAATCATACCAGAAAAAATAGATCAATAAAGATCTGATTGACAGAATGATTTTGCAGTTTGAAGCACATATATCTATTTTAAGACAAGCCGACAATAAAAAGGAAGCAGATTATAATGATATAATGCACTTGATTGTTGAGGAAAACATTGAAGAACCTTTCTTAATTGAGGATATTTTAAATGATAGTTTAAGTGAATAAATACCCATTAAGAAAATCTTTATAAATTTTTTATTATTTATTTATTTATTTAAGCTAAATTAATTACAGCTTAGACATTTTTAATACATTAAGTAAAAGTATACATATATAAACATATTTTTATTATTACATAAATATTCTTAACTAAGATTATTTGAATTTAGGAGTAGAAGAAGATTTTTTTTAGATTCTTCTACCCTGTTTGAGAAGTCGATAAAATTATAAAATGAATTCACTTCAGAACATATTCTTCGGAAAGGATCAAAATCCGCGTAGTTTGATCTTTGAAAATTTAAATGGACAGGTTCATAAGATCTAAGACGTCTGTTGGGAACATTAATCTGAATCAAGGATTGTAAATAGATGGAGTCAATTTTACCTTGAAATAAGTTTAGGAAAAATGAAATATTAGAAACAATTCTTCGACTTACAAGTGTTGGTAAGTTGATGAGAGCTAAACGACTGCGGTACGGAGGAAGATTAACATTAAGATTCCAATTTAAACTACGAAGGCAGAAAATGAGAAACTGTTTTTGAACGGATTCTAATTTATCAATGTAAATATTATATTGCGGATCCCAAATTACTGATGCGTATTCAAGTATAGGCCTCACTAAAGATGTATATAAGCATTTTGTTACATATGGATCACTAAAGTCCTTTGCCCATCGTTTTATGAAACAGAGAACACCATTCGCTTTATTTACGGTCATTAAAACATGGGAATTGAGATTTAGCTTTCTGTCGAACAGGACACCTAGATCTAAAAATGTGTCTACAGAGTTTAATTTATTTCCGTTAATGAAGTAATCATTCAAGACTGGTAAGAATCTAGAGAAGGACATGGATTTACATTTCTTCAAGTTTAATTCCATTAGATTCACTTTGCACCATTCGTAAAAACTATTTAAGTCAGCTTGAAGATAAAGGACATCTTCAAACTTGGACAGACTTAGGAAAATTTTCACATCATCTGCATACATCAGAACATTGCTATACTTCATAGATATTGGAAGATCATTTATGAATAAAAGGAATAATAATGGTCCAAGATGGCTTCCTTGAGGGACACCGGAAGTAACATTAAAATATTTGGATTTAGAGTCATTAAATACAACACACTGCTTACGATTTATTAGATAAGAACTAATCCAATTTAGGAATGAGCCGCAAAATCCAATTAATTCAAGCTTAGCAATTAATAAGTCATGATTAACTTTGTCAAAAGCTTTACTGAAATCCGTATAGATAACGTCAGTTTGAAACCTTTTACAAAAGCTGGAGTTGATGTACGACGTCAGTTCCATAAGATTTGTAGACGTAGATCTACCTTGACAAAAACCATGTTGATTTGGAGACAGGATTGATGAAACTTTGAAGAATAAGATTTCTGTTATGATCTTCTCAAAGAGCTTAGGAATTGCATTAAGGTTTGCTATAGCTCTGTAATTTGTAGCATCATTGCGGCTACCGGATTTATGAAGCGGAATAATATAAGATTGCTTCCAACAGTCAGGGAACAGTCCAAACTTTAGAGAGCAATTATATAGGTATGTAATTGGAGAGGCCAAACATTCAGCACAATTTTTTAAAATACAGCTGGGGATGCCATCTGGTCCTGGAATATATGAGTTTTTTATGTTTTTTAGGCTTTTTAGGACATTTGAAATATCAACGGATGTGATATTGACTGATGAAGTGGACGAAATTGCATAAGGATACCATGCATTATTGTATTTTAATGAAGAAAAAGTAGAGGAAAAGAAATCTGCAAATGTGTTTGCTATATCAACATTGTTAGAATAAGTAGTTCCATTGAATCTCATAATTGTTGGATAAGATGAGATTTTGCGTTTAGAATTGACAAATTTGTAGAAGGCTTTCGGATTATTTTTAATATTTAATTTCGTTTTATTCAAATACGATGAGTAACACTTTTTATTTTCCAAATTGAAAAGAGATCCAGCTATAAGGTAAAGACTCCGATCAAAAGAGCTATTGCTTTTTTAAATTTCTTATGAAGCCTGTTTCTGCGATTTTTTAACCATGAAAGTCTTGAAGAAAACCATGGTGGTCGATTATCAATATACTTTTTAGTAACAGGAGTATTTGCAGATATACACCTTAATACCACTGAATGAAATATATCAATGACATCATTGTAATTGCTTCCATCAATATTACATGCCAAAATTTCCGACCAATTAATGTTGGATAACATAAGGTTTAACTGATGATAATTTGTTTTTTTAAAACACAATACCTCGGATGAGTTTTTAATAACTGTTTTTTGAGGAAATGGTGTAGATATCAAGATAGTTGGATGGTGACGATCTTCAGGAGAAGTTAATGGCGTGGTTCGGCTTACGTCAAATAGAGAAGGATTATTCACAAAAATTAGATCCAAAATTCTTTGATTGACATTTTCAATTTTATTAATTTGAAAAATACCCATGTCTGCTATAGACATAAAAAAATCAGATGCCCAATCATTTGGAGTATTCGAGGTTAAAAATTCAGTATCCTTTAAAGAAATCCACGAAGCTGAAGGTATGTTGAAATCACCTAAAACCATTATATAGTCACTTGGTTTAAGTTTATCTGCAATAGATTTTATTACTAATGCATGCATTTGATATATTTGCTGATCGGAACTAGGAGGTATATATGAGCAGACTATAAACAATGAAGTACTTAGAATATGTACTACTACTGCAATTATTTCTAAATTCTGGGAATTTTCAATTGATATCTCATAGGCAGGATAAAGAGTAGATACTGCTATTAAAACACCTCCACCCTTTTTGCCAAGTCGATCACGTCTAAAAATTTCGAATTTATCACACATAATTTCACTATTATGTGTATTTTTACTCAACCATGTTTCAGTTAAGGCGGCAATGTGGAACTCATTATCAACGCTTTTAAGGAAGATATCATTTAATTTCGAATTTATCCCATTAACATTCTGATAGATAATATTGAAGGAGGATGCAGCAGTTAGTTTTTTGAATTTTGTGAACTTGAAGGATTACTTGTAGCTGGAAGTTGGAAATGTGCTAAGTTCACCTCTCTGTAAACAAATTCACGGACTAAAGTATATTTCGGCCAAAAGTTGGAATCAACAAATTGCTCAAAATACTCACAAGGAACAATTATTTTGAACGATGCTCTGCTTCTCGAGTTTATTTTAAAAACATTAATATCAGGATGATTATTATGAAATTTAGAAAATATGTGGTTTTTAATTTGATCGACAGTTGTATCACAGTGAAAGCGGGTAGCAAATATTGTTTTTCTCGGAGGAATAATACGAAGTTCGGATTCTGAAGTATTATTGAATATCTGCGGTGAAATATTGGAAACAGAATTAATTTGTTGTGACGAAGTACTGAAAGAAACATTTTTGGACAACACAGGAGTTATATCAGATACCAGTGATGTAATGTTGGATCCAGAATTCATTGGTAATGGCAAAATATTATTATTGTTATTGTTGTTAGATAACGGAAAACTGACGTTGGTTTCAGAGATAATCTCGGAGTAAGTAGGAACCGAAGTTGAATTAGAAGGAACATTCTTTTGGATTAAAGAATGTTCAGGAATTATTTTTTTTCTTTTAGGCGAAGAATTTTGCTGCATGCTTGCGAATGAGTCCAAGTTTGGAAACTTCGAGAACAATTCGCCAAAAATGGTTAACTTGTTCTGAACACATTTGAAATCAGTAATTAACTGATCATATTCATTTTTAAAACTTTTAAAGAATTTATAAAACTCAATATTAATCGGTTTGCACCGAGGACAAGTCCATTGCATAGATTTGTTCGGATCAGCTAAAGAATCTGCGTCACGTGCTTTTAGTCCACTACATTTTAAATGATAGTTTCCCATGCACAACCAACAGCAGACCATGCGATCATTAGCTGAAGCGGTACAATCAGATTTTAAACAATCCATTGTTTCGGAGTAATTACAATAAATAAAATAATAGGAAAAATTTAATACATACAAATTTTAACAAAATTGTTTGTTGGGTAGCAGTGAATAATAACTTTACTACTTCACAATAGATGGCGCTGCTAAGATTCTGACAAAATAATCTCAGTTGGAGAAAAATAGTACTGATTATTTATGATCAGCTGTTACCACAATTGGAGGGAAGAAACTTCGGAGAGAAAACACAAAAACACAGAAATTGTTGTTGTCATCAAACGAAAGTAAAAACAAATGTTTTTGATAAATAAAACTGGCAAACTATTGATGTTATGAAACTGCATTCAATGCCACGGAGAATGTGCATAAATTATAAAAGATTTATATGATTTAAAGTTTTTATGATAATAGCAAAACACTTTTTTAAACACTTAAAACTTCACGATATAAACAAACACGTCCGTCCAAAACAGTGATGCCAACACTTCATCAATTATGTAATTTGTTTTAAAATGAGTATTCAAGGGTTAAATTTAAATGTCATGTCATAACACATGTCGTTTTTTATTCCTTTTTATAAACCCCTTTTTCACCTCTCTTTCAATATTTGTCTTTATTTGTAATAAGAGCTAAACAGCTCATTCTGTGTTTTTATTTTGTCAAAGAGGGGTGAAAAACTGCGGTGAGTAGATTTTGTCATTTTTTGTTCAAATTATAACGGTATCTATTTACTTTTCACAGAAATAAACTTATATACTTAAAATATTTTGTTCATCGTAAGCCCGTCTTTTATTAAACCAGAACATTTTTATTTCCAATTTTTTTTTTTGTATTATTGTTGTTTGTACAAAATAACTGCTCTTTGTTTTGCTTGTTGCCGGGGAGTTTATGGTATGTAAAGCCGGGATAATTGAAAGATTTATAAGATGTTACAGCATTCACCACGCCGGAGCCCTCGTTTGCAAGGGGAAAGTGTATCATCTGAAGCGCAGCTAATGTCAACTCCCGCCATCGATACCAATATAACCACACAAGCAAAAGATGCCAGTGGACAAAATTTGCAATCCACACCGCCATTGCCTGCCGAGATTACTAAGATGTCCACATCCAACAAAGCCAACGCAACTCATCAGACAGCTTCCGTGGAGCAATCGACCAGTAATTCCAAACCACCTACAACACCAACACTGCCGCCACAGAAGGTCTCAAATGCCACCATAATAGAAATGCAAAAACAGATTGCCATGCTACAGAGACAACTTTCAGATACACAGGTAAAGTTGTGTGACAGTAACCGCCAGTGCCAAGAACTGCAGTCAGTCCTCTAAAGGAAAGACTAGGTAAGTGGCCATAACCTCAATATTAGTGCCACACAGTCTTCGATATCCGCCATTGACCCTTTACCGCCAACAACAATAGTCGCGTCACAATATGTAAGTAAACCAACAAATACAACTTCAGTATATACCTCTGCATTGTCTTATGTGCAGTCTGCTTCTACAAACAGCAGCATCACAGCGACGTCGTCGCAAGCATCACACACATCATATAATTTTTTAGGTTTGCCGATAGCTAGCAATAATAACACAAACATGCCTTCAATGCTTACCGTCCCGGATACTGCAAGCAGAGCCAGCATACCGATGCAAGCAGCACCACCTGTAAACAAGATGTATGTAACCCTAGTGCTAATAATTATGCGCCGCCATCTTATGAAATAAATCAACAGCCTACAACTGCAAGTGTATTTTCGAATCCAGTAAACATGCAGCCACGTAAAGTTCAAGATTTACCAGAATTCAGCGGCAACACAGAGGATTGGCCGCTGTTTTACACAGCGTTCACTTCAAGTAAGGGAATTTCCACGAGTTGGTGAAAATAATTTGGTGAATCTAGTGCCGTTCGCCACTAAAGTAACAAACCTATCCGTTTTCCTGCAATCGGTGAATGGTCAACAGCATATAGCCAATCCCACCTTATTAGAAGAATTGATATCTAAACTTCCAATGAGTAAAAAACTGGATTGGGCTAGAACTGCGGCTAATATTACGCCATATCCTACCATTGTTGACTTTAGTAATTGGCTCAGTGGAGTTGCAAACTTAATTTGCAGCGTTCAGCAAATAGATCAACAAGATAACAAATCGTGTTACATACATACGATCGAAAAACAACATCAATGCCTCATATGCAAAGATCAACATAAAATTTATGATTGTGCTTGTTTTTCTTAATTTAAGTATTCGATTTTGCCCGTTAGATTGTATGGAGAAAATTGCCATATTGACGTCTAAGGTAAGTGGTCTTAATAGCAAGCGCTGCCATCTGCTTAAAAATGTGTATGCTGTTTCCAATTTAAATCTCCCTATGCAAAGCCTAACTCAAGAAGACATTGAAAATGTGTTCCAAGGTCCACCTCCTATAGCAGTCAAACCCTACAACAATTTAGTTCCTAAATTATTAATCGGCCTAGATCATGCATTTTTAGGGTTGCCATATGTAACTGAAAGCAATAACATAACGGGACCCTTCGTATGTAACACCGAATTAGGCTGGGTGGTTTTTGGACCTTGCCATAGCCTATCTTCAGTGCGCCAATCATGTCTTTTTGCCTACGTCCATAAAGACCTTCACGAAATGGTAAGTCATTATTTTAGCATTGAAAGCATGGGTGTAAGAGCAGCTCCCATTGTAAATAGAAAGTCGCAGAGATGTTAGAGCCAAGCATTTATTAAAGGAAACTACAAAAAGGGTTGGTGATCGATTCCAGACAGGTTTGCTATGGAAAAATGATAATGTGGAGTTCCCTAAAAGTTATTCGATGGCCCTTAGACGCCCAGAAGGTATCGAAAATAAAATGAAACGCAACCCAGACTTTTCTTATGCTTACAAGGAAGTCATACAAAGTTACATTGATAAAGGATACTAACTCCAAAAAATGGTATTTGCCACTCTTCGGAGTAAACAACCCAAATAACCCTTAGAAGTTGAGGTTAGTATTCGATGCAGCCGCCAGTATAGAAAATATTTCATTGAATTCACAATTGCTGAAAGGCCCCCAAGAAATTGCGTCTTTGCCGTCGAAGCTTTATAATTTTCGTCGTGGTCAAATTGCAGTTGTTGCCGATATTCGTGAAATGTTTCATCAAGTTTTGGTGCAGCCATGTGATAGAATTTCCCGAAGGTTTTTATAGAGAAATGGAAATACTGAAGAGCCTTCAGTTGAATACGAAATGGTAGTTATGACCTTCGGAGCTGCTTGTTCTCCATCTTCGGCCATTTATGTCATGAAGACTAATGCTCGAGAACACCAAACGTTCCACCCTCGTGCCATCGAAGCTATTTGTAGCCACCATTACAAAGATAATTTTGTCGATAGTTTCGATAGTGTAGCTGAGGCAATAAATATTTCAAAACAAGTGAGAGAAATTCATAAAGGGGGTGGGTTCGAACTAAGAGGTTTCATTTCAAATTCCAATGAGGTTATTATGAATCTGGATGCTAAGTCAGTATCATATGATAATGATAGCACTGAAAAGGTACTGGGTCTGTTTTGGGAACCATCTGGAGACAATTTTATGTTTAATTTAAAATTTAACGGTGTTAATGAACTTGTCATATCTGGCCACCGAATCCCTACGAAACGAGAAGTCCTAAGCATCATAATGTCGACATTTGATCCACTTGGATACTTAAGCCACTTTACAGTAAGCGGAAAATTGCTGTTACGAGAAATTTGGAGAAGTGATTGCCTCTGGGATGAGAAAATTCCTTACCATTTACTTACCGCCTGGGAACGTTGGAGAAGCCAAATAAAAAGCGTTAGTGTTTTTCGAGTTCCACGTTTTTATTTTGCTCTTGTGAAGCCAAAATCTCTTCAATAACATATTTTTGTAGACGCGAGTGAAGAAGCGTTTGCTGCGGTTGCATACTGGAGATATTCGATTTAGAATGGAGGTATTTGTTTCCGGTTTAACTTCAAAAACAAAATGCAGTCCCTTAAAAAGAGTTACAATTTCCGGGCTGGAGTTGCAGGCAGCTGTTATTGGTACGCGTTTAAAACAGAACATTTTGAGTGAACACGGCCTTGCTCCAGACAAGTGTGTATTGTGCGGCGATTCAACAACGGTGCTTAAATGGATCCATAGCAGTCACAGAAGATATAAACCATATGTCGCACACCGCATTGCTGAAATTCTTTCTTCCTCAGATGTGGAACAATGGAGGTGGGTGTCAACAAAGGACAATGTGGCAGACGAGGCAACTAGAACGTTAAGTAATGTAGATTTTTCTTCTTCTCGCTGGTTAAACGGGCCATCCTTCTTAAAAACACCTGAAGAGGAATGGACAAAAAATTAATTTAAAATTTCAGGTGAAATGGATGAAGAAGAATTACCTCAAAAGATTATCTTATTTGATTTTATTCGATTTTCATCATTTTTTCGTGCAAAGGGGTTACGGCATGGGTATTAAGATTTATAAGTCACTGCCGCAAAAAATATAACGATTTACAGTTCAATGGCCTCACCTCTACCGAGTTAGAATGTGCAGAAAGGGTATTATGCCTGCAAGTTCAAAGGGAATGCTTTTCCGAAGAATTGAAATTGATTAAAAGTAAAGAGCCAATACCAAACTCAAGTCATTTGTTTAATTGAATGCCCTATGTTGATGATGAGGGACTTCTAAGAGTGTATGGAAGAATAGATGCTGCTGGATACATGCCCTATAGTTCAATGAGACCTATAATACTTTTCCAAAAATCATTCATTTACAAATTTCGTTGTTATGCATTGCCATTGCTTAATGGCGCATGAAGCTACTATTTGTGAAGTTCGCAAAAAATTTTGGGTGTCTCATCTAAAAAAGGTGGTGTCAAAATGTCGTCTTTGCAAAATTAAAAACAGCATTACTTTTCCACCAGTAATGGGGCCACTCCCGTTTGATCGTTTAAAGCCAAATATTGAGCCTTTTAAATATACCTGATTGGATTACTTTGGCCCTATTAATATATCAATAGGAAGATGGACGGAAAAGAGGTGGGTTGCACTCTTTACGTGCCTTACTATTTGGGCAATTAATTTTAGAGTTAGCGTACGATTTGTCTACAGATTCGTGCATAATTGCAATGAGAAACTTCATGAATCACAGAGGAGTACCTGCCAGAATCCGTTCAGATAACGGCAAGAACTTCATTGGTGCTAATGAAGAAGCCAGACGATTTAATGAAGTCTTTGACGTCAATAAGATTCAAAATGAAATGTCAGCAAAGGGTATCGAATGGATTTTTAATTGCCCTGCAAATCCGTCTAAAAGAGGCATTTATTAAAGAATGGTGCAATGTGTGAAAAGGGTTTTGCGGCATACTTTGAAAGAGGTATCACCTAAAGAACATGTACTGCACTCATTCTTGATTGAAGCTGAAAATATCGTCAATTCACGGCCGTTAACACATTTACCTATTAGCCCTCAGAAAGAAGAGCCTCTTACACCTAATCATTTTTTAATTGGTAGGGGAAATGTTCCCAATACGCCGAGTGTTGGGTCACCAGACATCAAGCCTTTTACTTTTAAAAAGCAATGGCGAGTTTCGAGGTGTTTGTGTGATCGTTTCTGGAACAGGTGGGTAAAGGAATATTTGCCCACACTGACCAGGAGAGTAAAGTGGTGTCAGCATACTGAACCAATCAAAGTGGGAGATTTAGTGTCCATCTGCGATCCGAATGTTCCAAGATGTCAATGGCGGAGAGGTTTGGTCACTTGCGTTCATACTGGTTCCGATGGCACGAAGAGCTGACGTGAAAACTTCTTCTGGCAAGTTGCAGCGGCCAGTGTCGAAGTTAGCTTTTTTGGATGTGGAAGCTGATCGCTCCACGGGGGTGGGAGTGTTTTAAAATGAGTATTCAAGGGTTAAATTTAAATGTCATGTCATAACAGATGTCGTTTTTATTCCTTTTTGTAAACCGCTTTTTCACCTCTCTTTCATTATTCATCTTTATTTGTAATAAGAGCTAAACAGCTCATTCTGTGTTCTAATTTTGTCAAAGACGGGTGAAAAACTGTGGTGAGTAGATTTTGTCATTTTTTTTATGTTCAAACTATAACGGTATCTATTTACTTTGCACAGAAATAAACTTAAATACTTAAAATATTTTGCTCATCGTAAGCCCGTCTTTTATTGAACCAGAACATAATTAATTCAGCTCACAAAAGAATTTTTATCTATTAGTTTTACTGGAAGGGAAACTTTAAAGATTAAATATTTATTTTTTAAAGTATATGTGTGCTTTTACTTGGAATTGGACGAAGTATTTTTTAAGTATTTTGTACACTCAACAATTACAAATAATTTCAGTTTTTGGACCATTTTGCTCAATTTTTCGAAAAAGGACATTTTTGAGCTGGGCTTGTCCTTGCCTCGATTTGTATAAAATTCACTGTACAAAATTTCATCAAGCTAGATAATAACTAAATTATTTAACTAACTAAATTAAATTAGTCGCCAACAAAGCAACAACAAAAGTGTGGGAAATAAAGAAATTATAAAACTGAAAAATGTTTGTGTGTTTCTGTTCGGATGATAATCTTCGCTTTATGTTGATATTTGTTGGACACAATAATAATAATTCGTATTTATTCAGTCCCTCAAATTATACATAATGTGAGGTTTTCGCTCTGTCTAGAATTAGGGATAATCCTCCTGATGAGATGGTCTAACCAACCATCGAAACGCGTCGAGGAAAGGTTTCCCCACCAACATTTTTTGGTTTTATCAAAAAACTATTTATTACAATAATAAATAATTGTAATAAATTTGGATTCTTAGTGCAATACACTACAGTAAAACTTTTTAATTAAATGTTTGATGTCCCAAATTTTGATAAACCTTTTTAATAAATATACGGCTGCACATGTGCCAAGCTTTAAAATAAACTTTTGTTTATTTAAATCTTTCTTTGAACCCCCTTTATAGCACTTTTGTTTTAGTCGCCAACAAAGCAACAACAAAAGTGTGGGAAATGAAGAAATGATAAAACTGAAAAATGTTTGTGTGTTTCTGTTCGGATGATAATCTTCGCTTTATGTTGATATTTGTTGGACACAATAATAATAATTCGTATTTATTCAGTCCCTCAAATTATACATAATGTGAGGTTTTCGCTCTGTCTAGAATTAGGGATAATCCTCCTGATGAGATGGTCTAACCAACCATCGAAACGCGTCAAGGAAAGGTTTCCCCACCAACATTTTTTGGTTTTATCAAAAAACTATTTATTACAATAATAAATAATTGTAATAAATTGGGATTCTTAGTGCAATACACTACAGTAAAACTTATTAATTAAATTGTTTATCGTTAAAGTGTAAAAACAAAATTTTATTTACAATTTTAGATTCGCCTTGCCGTCATTCTTTTTCAATCTGTTTTATAACTATTGAAAATGCATTTTGAATTTCTTTTAAAATGTTGACCAAGTGGTATTTGCTTTACTTTTTTTTCTTTCAAAAAATTTATTTTCATACAGTCTTAATCAGAAGCAAATTTGAAAGAAAACATGGTGACAATGTATAATTAATCAAGACTAAAGTATTGAGTATGTACTTTCTTTTGGTACTGAGTACCGTGTAAAATACGCAGTATTGAATACTCAGTACTCAAATACTCAATACTTTTGCAACACTACACTTGAAATATATACATAACTCAGTCAGCTTACAAAAATTTTGTAAGATCGAATAAATATTTGCTCAAAATTTTCAAAAATATTTGATCTTGTGTGGTCACATTAGCAAAATTTTTGTTTGCTGGCAAATAATTTTGTTTTCTTAAAATCATCATGTTTCTTGTTTGAATCTCAAAAATATTTTGTGGTCAGGTCAGACTACGATTATCAAATATTTGATAATTTCGATTAAATGTTTAAACAGTGTGACCGTAACTTAAGGCTTGTATAGATTGACGAAACAATCACTCCCAAATATTATTGCCAAAGGTTAGATCTAAATCGGACCGCTTAGAGTTTTATAAAACTAACCAAGAATTTTTTTTAACTGTCATATGTAATTAATGAATTCAGTCATATGTATATAAAGAAGGAACAATATTTACCAAATATTATTGAAAATGGACTTAATGGTTTACTAAGTTCAGATAAAAGTGCATTTTTATGAACTTTTTAGAACCGTGAAGTCTTACGTTTTCTGAGTTCACGAATCACAAACTATGTACAGTTTGTCAAGTAATTGTTTGCATTCAAAAAATATATTGAAAATGCAATTTAAATTTAGAAAATTAAACATCAAATCGTTTAAATTTGTTTCTTTTGTTTAACATATACCGTTAATGTAACTCTTTACTACAAAAAGTCGTAAAAAAATTGAAATAAATACATGCATTGCAACAACAACAATAAAAAAAGAAATATACCCAATTTAAAAGGCGTCAAATAAATGTTTGCGCAATGAGTAAAAATAACACCAAATGTTCTTATTTACCGTTATATTTTTGATTTTATAGTGTGTTCCAATGAAATCAAAGTTATAAAAAGTATTGTAAAAAAATTTGTTCATTAGTTGTCCTAAATTTAAAAAAATACCTGGAAAATTAATTTCGAAAGGCGTTATCGAATTAGCGTATTTCCATCATTATAAGGGCAAATCCGACAGGGAAATCGCTAAAATGTTCTCCCGTATGGTTAGGACATCAGATCCCGTGCTGAATATGAAGGAATATTGGAATTAAAAGGGTAACCATGCAGCCCAAAATAATATACAATACGAATTAAAAGTAAAATTATTAAAACCGTCTGGAACCGTCCAGCACTAGGGGCTTACCTCCTAAGTGAAAAATGATCATGGGCTATGTGTATCCCAAGAAGTAATCCAAAATATACCCAAACTTTTGGGGATCCATCATGATAATACATCATTTTAGCATGATTAGAGAAAAAAATGTACCCCAATACTATTTCTAAGTGCGAAATAGAAAGCATGAAGAGATTTTCAATATTTTATGTTGAAAGAAGTAGATTTTTTCTAGCCACTGTAGATGAATACCTCAGTTTTACCTGTATATTTCGGATTGCTCCTTGGAATACACTTAGCCCATAAAATGGTCACTTCGGACTTAAGCCCCTAGTGCTGGAGTGCCGCTTTTCCTAGAAGGTTTTAATAATTTTACTTTAAATTTGTATTGTTTTATATTTTGGACTGTATTATTACCCTTTTAATTCCAACATTCCTTCACTTTTAGCAAGGGATATGAAGTCCTAACCATACGGGAGAACATTTTAGCGATTTCCCTGGCAGATTTGCCCTTATAGTGATGGAAATACGCTAACTCTATAACACCTTTCGAAATTAATTTCGCAGGCATATTTTTTTAAATATAGGACAACTAATGCACACATTTTTTTTACAATACTTTTTATAACTTTAATTTCATTGGATAGCACTCATAAAACATCATAAAATAAAATATATAACGGTAAATAAGAACATTTGGTGTTATTTTTACTCATAGTGCAAACATTTATTTGACGCTTTTTTAATTGGGTATATTTCTTTTTGTATTGTTGTTGTTGCAATACATGTATTTATTTAAATTTTTTACGACTTTTTGTAGTAAACAGTTACATTAACGGTAAGTGTTAAACAAAATAAACAAATTTAAACGATTTGATATTTTATTTTCGAAACTTAAATTGCATTTTCACTATTTTTGCTTAATGCAAACAATTACTTGACAAACTGTATATTGAAAATATGTATATTTAGATATATAAAACAAGGTAATTAAAAAATTAATTTATACCGATGCATAGCGATGTAGTTTATACATCGGTCTAAAAAATATCAGAATATATCTACACTTAAAAAGCTTAACAAATTAAACAAATTATAAATTATCGTTTCAGGTTCATAAAATAAACAAATAAGAGAAAAAATGGTGTCGATATCTTGAACCGTTCAATTTTAGTAAAAGCAATAGTAAATGTGGAAAATTTATTTTTTTTTAGCATTTTGAACAAATCTTCAAGAAATTTTCCCCATATACACTATTGGCACTCTAATCTATATATCAACCATTTCACAACATAACTTTTGAAACACCATTGGTGAAGGGTATCTAAGATTCGACAAAGCCGAATATAACACTCTTACTTGTTAATAGTTCGGTTCATGATAAAAGAAATTAGTAAGGTATAACCGTTCTCTCTTTTGTCAGCCATATTAACTTTCTGACGTTTGATCGAATTATTATTTTCTTTTCTCAAATTATGCTACCATACTACTTTTAAAAATCCCAGTTTCGGCTTGCTATTATACTATAAACACAGTCACGACTGCAGGCTACGGGCTACAACCTGTTAAAATTACAATACATTCATTCAAATAGAAATCATTTTTTTAAGAGTCGACATAGCCACACGACTACTGACTACCGTTGCAGATATAGACAAAAAAATATATACATTTTATATATAATATAAAAATGTATATTTAATAAATAAAATTTTACTTCTATTGAGTTAGAGTTATATAAATATTATTTATATAACTCTAACTCAATAGAAGTAAAATTTTACGCTGTCATAACTAACTCGCTACATATGCTAGAGCTAAGTAGTTTATGTTATATAAAAGCCCAGTATATCCTGTATAAAATTCATTATATAAAAGACCATACTAATATCTATATTATTTTAAGATATGCACATTTTTATAAACAAAGTCGGTTGTAAAAACAAGTTTTGAGTATATGAGCTCTTAACTTTATAAATCGGAAGAATGTATAATATATCATTTGAATGATACTTTCAGTAGCTTTTGTTTGATATACCAGTTTATATCGGATATAAACTTATATCGGATATATAACTTATAAACTTATGCCATATAATTTTTGAAATTTAAAAAGCCCATTATTCTCATACTATAAAAGATCACACCAAAATCTATCTATAAGATCATATTTGAAGATACGTTTTTTAAACAAAATTTTGCTGAATATAAAATTTTCAATCCCAAAAAGAAGCTGAAGAAACTGTAACATAAATTATAAAAAAATATGTTACACAAAAATACTTTAAATATATTATGACAAAATTGAATTGTCTCAAGTCTTTTTTTTTCCTTGTGCAGGATCCGCTAAACTTTATAAAATAAGTTTTAACGAAATGTTTACAAAACATTACACATTACACATTATACGTTCAAAATTTCCTGATAATAATATTAACATTTCTCACATGTGGCAACGACTTTTATAATTGTTAACAATAAACAAATTTCAAATATTTCGCATTTACTTCAAAAATTTTTTTTGTAAGAGAGAACGGTTATACCTTACAATTTTTTTGCCATGGTTCGGTTGGAATTATTGAAAAACTTCCTTAGTAAAAGTATAACGACTTTTTAACAGCTTTAATTTTCTGATAGTAGGGTGGTACATTAGGGTGGTAGGAGACTGAGGTCTGACGAATAAATACAACCACTGGATATCTAAGACCAATGAGTATTAAAGAAAAATATTGGCCTCCTCGAGACAAAAACATCGATATATCATGCTTTAAGATCCTACTGTAAATGCCGAAGATATAACGAAAAATGTATTTTGGCAACCCTAATGTGAGGTAAAAAAAATTAAACAAATTTTTTTTCGAAACTGTCTTTCAACAATACTTTATATTCGGTGGTGTACGGCGAACTTTTTTATACTCTTCACCAATAGGTGAAAGGGTATTATAAGTTTGTGATTCCGTTTGTATTTTTTTAGTGATTGTAGACCCCATAAAAATTATACCAATCGACTCAGAATCGGGAGGAGAATCGATTAAGCGATGTCCGTCTGTCTGCCTGTCTGTCTGTCCGTCTGTCTGTCTGTTGAAATCAAGTTTCTGAAGCCCCTGGAGGATGAACCTACATAAATTATATATCAGCAATGAACGCTATTAAATTTCATTAAAATCAATTTATAAACACCGAAAATATCGAAAAAATACCAAAAATTAGACGAAAATTTAAAAATTTTTGATTGAAACACACTTTTAAATAACAAGAGAAAAAAGATATTCCTGATATACATGTGATAATATGTTATATATCAGATTGTAGCAAATAGTTTCCTAAAGCACTCTGTAAAATTTTATCAAAATCGGCCCATAAGCAACTGAGATATTGCCAAAACATTAAATTTGATGTATCACAAATTGCCCAAAGTACGCATTAGAGAATGTTTGATGAAAAAATGAAATGCAGAAATAGAAAAAAAAACATCCTCCTTTAGCACGGACATACATAAATTTTATATCAGATTTTAGGAAATTCCCCCGCCAAGCACGTTATAAAATTTATCAAAAGCGGTCCATAAACAATTGAGATGTCGCCAAAACACTACATTTGATGTACAGCAAATTGCTGAAAGTACGTGTCTAAGAAATTTTGTTTACATTTTGTGAGTATTGTTTCAGCGATATCTCAGGTGTTTATGGACCGATTATGATGAAATTTGACATCGTTCTTTGTGGTAAATCTTATATATATACTCCACAAATCTGATTATGAATACCATTCAAATTGTACCGATCAACTCAGAATCGGCAGGAGAATCGATTTCGCTACGTCCGTCCGTCTGTCTGTTTGTTTGTCCGTCCGTCTACCTGTATGTCCGTAACCATGCAGCCCAAAATAATATACAATACGAATTAAAAGTAAAATTATTAAAACCGTCTGGAACCGTCCAGCACTAGGGGCTTACCTCCTAAGTGAAAAATGATCATGGGCTATGTGTATCCCAAGAAGTAATCCAAAATATACCCAAACTTTTGGGGATCCATCATGATAATACATCATTTTAGCATGATTAGAGAAAAAAATGTACCCCAATACTAATTCTAAGTGCGAAATAGAAAGCATGAAGAGATTTTCAATATTTTATGTTGAAAGAAGTAGATTTTTTCTAGCCACTGTAGATGAATACCTCGGTTTTACCTGTATATTTCGGATTGCTCCTTGGAATACACTTAGCCCATAAAATGGTCACTTCGGACTTAAGCCCCTAGTGCTGGAGTGCCGCTTTTCCTAGAAGGTTTTAATAATTTTACTTTAAATTTGTATTGTTTTATATTTTGGACTGTATTATTACCCTTTTAATTCCAACATTCCTTCACTTTTAGCAAGGGATATGAAGTCCTAACCATACGGGAGAACATTTTAGCGATTTCCCTGGCAGATTTGCCCTTATAGTGATGGAAATACGCTAACTCTATAACACCTTTCGAAATTAATTTCGCAGGCATATTTTTTTAAATATAGGACAACTAATGCACACATTTTTTTTACAATACTTTTTATAACTTTAATTTCATTGGATAGCACTCATAAAACATCATAAAATAAAAAATATAACGGTAAATAAGAACATTTGGTGTTATTTTTACTCATAGTGCAAACATTTATTTGACGCTTTTTTAATTGGGTATATTTCTTTTTGTATTGTTGTTGTTGCAATACATGTATTTATTTAAATTTTTTACGACTTTTTGTAGTAAACAGTTACATTAACGGTAAGTGTTAAACAAAATAAACAAATTTAAACGATTTGATATTTTATTTTCGAAACTTAAATTGCATTTTCACTATTTTTGCTTAATGCAAACAATTACTTGACAAACTGTATATTGAAAATATGTATATTTAGATATATAAAACAAGGTAATTAAAAAATTAATTTATACCGATGCATAGCGATGTAGTTTATACATCGGTCTAAAAAATATCAGAATATATCTACACTTAAAAAGCTTAACAAATTAAACAAATTATAAATTATCGTTTCAGGTTCATAAAATAAACAAATAAGAGAAAAAATGGTGTCGATATCTTGAACCGTTCAATTTTAGTAAAAGCAATAGTAAATGTGGAAAATTTATTTTTTTTTAGCATTTTGAACAAATCTTCAAGAAATTTTCCCCATATACACTATTGGCACTCTAATCTATATATCAACCATTTCACAACATAACTTTTGAAACACCATTGGTGAAGGGTATCTAAGATTCGACAAAGCCGAATATAACACTCTTACTTGTTAATAGTTCGGTTCATGATAAAAGAAATTAGTAAGGTATAACCGTTCTCTCTTTTGTCAGCCATATTAACTTTCTGACGTTTGATCGAATTATTATTTTCTTTTCTCAAATTATGCTACCATACTACTTTTAAAAATCCCAGTTTCGGCTTGCTATTATACTATAAACACAGTCACGACTGCAGGCTACGGGCTACAACCTGTTAAAATTACAATACATTCATTCAAATAGAAATCATTTTTTTAAGAGTCGACATAGCCACACGACTACTGACTACCGTTGCAGATATAGACAAAAAAATATATACATTTTATATATAATATAAAAATGTATATTTAATAAATAAAATTTTACTTCTATTGAGTTAGAGTTATATAAATATTATTTATATAACTCTAACTCAATAGAAGTAAAATTTTACGCTGTCATAACTAACTCGCTACATATGCTAGAGCTAAGTAGTTTATGTTATATAAAAGCCCAGTATATCCTGTATAAAATTCATTATATAAAAGACCATACTAATATCTATATTATTTTAAGATATGCACATTTTTATAAACAAAGTCGGTTGTAAAAACAAGTTTTGAGTATATGAGCTCTTAACTTTATAAATCGGAAGAATGTATAATATATCATTTGAATGATACTTTCAGTAGCTTTTGTTTGATATACCAGTTTATATCGGATATAAACTTATATCGGATATATAACTTATAAACTTATGCCATATAATTTTTGAAATTTAAAAAGCCCATTATTCTCATACTATAAAAGATCACACCAAAATCTATCTATAAGATCATATTTGAAGATACGTTTTTTAAACAAAATTTTGCTGAATATAAAATTTTCAATCCCAAAAAGAAGCTGAAGAAACTGTAACATAAATTATAAAAAAATATGTTACACAAAAATACTTTAAATATATTATGACAAAATTGAATTGTCTCAAGTCTTTTTTTTTTTTTCCTTGTGCAGGATCCGCTAAACTTTATAAAATAAGTTTTAACGAAATGTTTACAAAACATTACACATTACACATTATACGTTCAAAATTTCCTGATAATAATATTAACATTTCTCACATGTGGCAACGACTTTTATAATTGTTAACAATAAACAAATTTCAAATATTTCGCATTTACTTCAAAAATTTTTTTTGTAAGAGAGAACGGTTATACCTTACAATTTTTTTGCCATGGTTCGGTTGGAATTATTGAAAAACTTCCTTAGTAAAAGTATAACGACTTTTTAACAGCTTTAATTTTCTGATAGTATTAAAGAAAAATATTGGCCTCCTCGAGACAAAAACATCGATATATCATGCTTTAAGATCCTACTGTAAATGCCGAAGATATAACGAAAAATGTATTTTGGCAACCCTAATGTGAGGTAAAAAAAATTAAACAAATTTTTTTTCGAAACTGTCTTTCAACAATACTTTATATTCGGTGGTGTACGGCGAACTTTTTTATACTCTTCACCAATAGGTGAAAGGGTATTATAAGTTTGTGATTCCGTTTGTATTTTTTTAGTGATTGTAGACCCCATAAAAATTATACCAATCGACTCAGAATCGGGAGGAGAATCGATTAAGCGATGTCCGTCTGTCTGCCTGTCTGTCTGTCCGTCCGTCTGTCTGTTGAAATCAAGTTTCTGAAGCCCCTGGAGGATGAACCTACATAAATTATATATCAGCAATGAACGCTATTAAATTTCATTAAAATCAATTTATAAACACCGAAAATATCGAAAAAATACCAAAAATTAGACGAAAATTTAAAAATTTTTGATTGAAACACACTTTTAAATAACAAGAGAAAAAAGATATTCCTGATATACATGTGATAATATGTTATATATCAGATTGTAGCAAATAGTTTCCTAAAGCACTCTGTAAAATTTTATCAAAATCGGCCCATAAGCAACTGAGATATTGCCAAAACATTAAATTTGATGTATCACAAATTGCCCAAAGTACGCATTAGAGAATGTTTGATGAAAAAATGAAATGCAGAAATAGAAAAAAAAACATCCTCCTTTAGCACGGACATACATAAATTTTATATCAGATTTTAGGAAATTCCCCCGCCAAGCACGTTATAAAATTTATCAAAAGCGGTCCATAAACAATTGAGATGTCGCCAAAACACTACATTTGATGTACAGCAAATTGCTGAAAGTACGTGTCTAAGAAATTTTGTTTACATTTTGTGAGTATTGTTTCAGCGATATCTCAGGTGTTTATGGACCGATTATGATGAAATTTGACATCGTTCTTTGTGGTAAATCTTATATATATACTCCACAAATCTGATTATGAATACCATTCAAATTGTACCGATCAACTCAGAATCGGCAGGAGAATCGATTTCGCTACGTCCGTCCGTCTGTCTGTTTGTTTGTCCGTCCGTCTACCTGTATGTCCGTTCGTCTACCTGTCTGTCCTTTTTTCTGTTGTAGTCAAGTTCTTGGAGCTCCTGTTTTGTCGATATCAGGTGTTTATTTTGATGAAATTTAATAGCGTCCTAAATTCTAATGCATTTGGTAATTTGTGGTAGATATAATTTAGCGTTTATGCGATATTTCAGGTGTTTTGCTCGACAATGATTAAATTCAGGTGGGACAATATCCTAAAATTTTGTGTAAAATCCAGGAGCTCCACAAATCTGATTTTAGTTGACAGACACACTGCTTTTATCTCAATTTTGTGTCTGACTTTTGAACATTATGATAACGTTTGAGAATGTATTATATATCAAATTATAGGTAATCTTCCTAGGAAGTCCAAAAATGCAGGTAAGTACATGACATCCGTTCAAAACCTACATATGTATGTATGTATCTCACATATCAACGATAATTTAAGTTTTTTAATTGCAATTGGGAGAAATCCGTTCAAGTTTGACAATTGCTCCCGTATAACTTCGCCTAAGGCAATCTCTTAGTAGCTAATAAATTACAAATTATAATAGATACGATGATGACATTTAGTATAAAGACGTTGTACAATATTGTTATTCAAGGCGATAGCGCCTAAAATAAACTTTCGAGAGGGACAACATTTGACAAAAGTATTTCTGATTTCTTGAAAAGTTCGGTATTGAAAATGTTCACATTTAGTGAAATCTCCTATATAACCCCGACCGGGAATCACTTTAATGCTGATAAATTAAATCACACTATGATTGCACAAAGAACTAGAGCAAAACTTTCCAAACATCCATCGGACAGATCGAAACAACAATACATCCCAAATATTATTGATGAAGTGTTTATTTTAATTAATTAACTAACTACAGATTAACAAGTAAACCTTTAATAACTTTTCCGACAAAGCTGATATCCATCCATTCAAAAGCTATATATTTCACGTATGTATCTAAAACTAAGAGTGTATACCCTATAATTTTAAGGCTTATATACATTGAAAATCATTGTTAAAGCTTTTACCTAAATCAGCCCGCTAACTTCAGAGTTTTACATAACTAATCAAGAACTTCTACTAGTTGGATAATTCGTACCAATTAAAGTGCAGAACCCTCAATGGGCACTGTGTTTTTGGGTTGCATGCCATAATACTTAATCTTCATCATATCGATGTGCTTTTGCAAATCTAAGGGCATCTACATTTTGAAGCATCTTTTCTGCATGGTTTATCTAGTCTATCGAACTTTATTAAATGTTCGTAAAATATGTGTCTATTTTATTTCGAAGCTAGAACTATTCTAAATGATGACGCCACCGAAAAGCTTTTCGTTTTCCGACTCTTAATTTTAAAGACTCTTTGCATATAACACTAGTATAACCAAATATTGCTAGGAATTACATTGAGTACGAACAACAGAAAATTAATATACATATCAAGCATTTGTGTGGAGCTCAACTTAGTCAGTAATCAGAAACTATATAATTATCAATCGTAAGAATATAGATTTTGTACTTTACTTTTAGAACACCATTGGTGAAGGGTATCCAAGATTCGGCAAAGCCGAATATACCACTCTTACTTGTTTATTATAAAGTTGGAACGTTGACGTTATGTGTAAAAGACTACATCATTTAAATGACCACCACGCAAAATGTTGCAAGCATTGAATCTTTTGAGTTAATTTTCGACCACTTTTTGACACATATTGAGCGGTATTTCAGCCAAACCTTGACGAATGTTGGTTTTTCGCGTCTTTCGGACTTTCGCGTAGCCCCACAAAAAAGTCTAGTGGGGTAAAATCGCATGATCTTGGTGGCCAGTTGATATCGCCACGAAGAGAAATTACGCGGCCAGGAAATGTCTCTTGCAATAAAGCCACATTCGCTTGAGTTGTGGATCATGTGGCACCGTATTGTTGAAACCACATGTTCTCCAATTTGTATTCCTCAATAGCAGCAACAAAAGTCGGTTATGACCAAAACGCTCCGAATTCACGGAATCGACACATTCGGGTCTTCGGCAACACTTTCACTTACAGCAGCTATATTTTTAGCAGAACGAGCGAAACGATGAAGCACAGGCCTTACAATATTAGTAACCGTTCCAGTCTCTTTAAATTTCTTCACAATTTTGCCAATTGCTTGCGTAGTTTGACAATTATGAAAACCATAATCTCCTCTTAAGCGACGATATGTGGCTGTTGCAGAATTACCATTTTTGTAGTGTGTTTTGATAAATTGTATGCGTTGTGTGATACTTAAACGATATACGAGTATTTTCGTAAATAAAAAAAATTGTTAAACAACTTAGTTTGACAGATGTCGAATTCCAGTCCTATAAATAATCATAGAAGTTGTAAAAAAATCTGTAAAAACGTAAAATTACCAAAACTTATTTTATTTTTCTGATGAGTGGTAATAATTGAAATGTGTTTTCAAAATTCTTCTAAATATCTTCAAACTGTTCAACGGAAAATGGGATAAATTGCAGTGTTTTCAGTCATGTTTAAAAGGCTATTCACTACGCATAAACTTCCAAAAATAATTTCTATAACTCTTAACAATAAGAAGATATCTTCTTTCAAATAGAAGAAACGAAAAATCTTAAACTCTTTTAACATTTATAAAAGAAAATACATTTTAAGAAATAAACTTTTTTAAAAAATAAATTATTACCTATAAAATGTAATTAATGTCGTATATGGGCAAATCCTATGAGGCCCTATGCTCCACTGGGATTCAAGGATAACAGAAGAAGAATGGGCAAATCCGAAAAACATTAAACCCAGGACAAAATTTTAAAACTGTCAAAATCATATATTTGTGTTTACAGAATAATTAAACATACATTGATTTTTTTGAATATATAATAGATACAATTTTTGATTGCTCTCTTCGTGAATGGCAGGTCTTTATTTGCACCCATCTCAGATTTTTATAAACTTTTTAAAATAATAGATTTTTAAAAAGTTCATAAAAATTGCAAAAACATCTACTTAGGTATTAATTTTCAGTTGGAGCTCAAAGTTTGCTTAATTTTATACAATTAGATGTAAAAGACCATATCAAAAGTAATTCGAGTGATATAAATAACGTCAAGGAAAAAAGGGCTCACAGTGTGTAGCGTCCGTTACAGAAATAAAGGTTTTTTAATTTGACTAGTGTAATTTTTCTTTTTTCTCCAATTGAATTTGGTTCGTACTTATAGTATGCTTTACAATAGGTCAAAAGTATTTATATATTAATATAGCATTTTACAGAATAATATGTATAGGAAAGTGTGTAGCGTCCGTCACAGTATATATTTTTTACAAAATGATATTTATTAAATACAAAATTTCAGAACACATGTCTGTCTTATTCATAAAGCAATAACACTGTCTATATCCACAGATTAAATTTAAGGTATTAGGTGTTAAAAAAAAAAACATACAGTGGGTCAAATTTGATGCTTTTGAAAAAAAAAAAAAATTTGGATTTTTGAGACACTAACAGCTTTTCGCCGCATTATTTTCACTGATTTATTTCATATTTAAAAAATATATGAAATACGAATTTTTCTAATAAATAACATTCAAGTAAAAACTTTATCGTCCGTCACGTAGCGTCCGCAACAGTTCAATAATGGATTTTTGGTGAAACTGGAAACTTTAAAATATTTTATAAAAGCTTTTTTGTAATCCACTGATTATCCTCTATCTCAAATGTATTTACAATTTTTTTACTATGACCGATTTGATGAAAATTACAGAAACACGTGTTGAAAAAAAGTCACTTCCATTTTTTTTGTAGCATCCGTCACAGCACTTTAAAAGCGAATATCGTTTAACTCCAAAACAAGTATGTAAATTAATAAATGCTATTCGGTAGTACAATCGATGGGCTAATATTCTATGAAATCTGTGCAAAGATATCTGTTGTAAAACGACAACGAGATTCATTAAAGTACAACAAAATCGGTACAAATGTATCGTCCGTTACGCAGGATTTGCCCTGATAGTACAATTTAAATACATAAAAGGATCCCTAATCATGAGGGAGTATTGTTTAATAGGAATTGCTAAAATTTCTTAAATTATGTTATGCAAATCTACTTTCCTACAAATCTACTGCGAACAAAATGTTTTATCTACACATTTATCTAAAAAAGGGGTATAAAAACGGCTGATCTACCGTAAAATCGCGAATATTGGGTTTTATTAAATAATTTTTATTTCAGGAAAACGAGAAGGAGTCTACCAATAATATTGAGTAAAAATTTTAACACTTTTCTTTCAAGCATCAACAGCATACTATAACAAATAAAAATAATAATTCTAGTCGAGATCAATATTTTTGATTATGAAAACGAATTTTACAAAATAAGAGGGTTAAACTCAATATTATTGAACGGAGAAGGCAGAGGCTGTGGTATAGTTATTTATATCACAGAAAGTATAATGTATGCAAATATATCTCTGAGCACAACTTCATTTAAAATAATTCAGCTAGATATAAACATAAATAATAGAGACATCAATATCGATATTTTAAGAGAAACGCTGCAACAACAACATATCTAAATACGATGAGTAGTAATGGATTTCAATGCATAATCAATGAGAGTGCAAGAGAAGATATAGAGAAAACACAAGTACTTGTATAGATCATGTATTATTAAAAACAAATGCAACTAAAATCTATGGATATGCTGTAATAATCACAACCAATATTTCTGACCACTATATGCTTTTTTGCAGCATTATTGAAGAGAAACATCAGGAAAAGGAAAATATTAAAGCTAAGGCCCTAAGCTTCTACAAAGTCAACAAACAATTATGTACAGGAAACTACAATAACCGGAACGAATAAATTAACGAAACCCAAGACACAAACAACCTCTACAACAAAATCTTAGAAGGTTTTAACCACATACATGATAACTGTAAAATAAAAACAAAAACAAGCAAAAACAGATTTTTAAATCCATGGATTAGCGAAGAAATAGTAAAATATTGTGATGTTAGGGATACAATTTTCAAAAAATAAAAAAAAAAAACAGAAATATTGACAGCTTCATATTGAACAATTTCAAAAGTGAAAACATATGTGATAACGTTAAGAAATTTGCGTGTAACTTCAACTAAAACGTCACCAAATTAATACACAACTGTAACATTAAAACCATTAATATAAATTATAGTACTGTACAAAACACGATATATGTACGTAGACCAAACCAACGAGGAAGAAATATACCTTATACTAAAATCAATAATTATATGAAAAGGTGCAGGCCCAGATCAGATTCGTCCAAAAGATTTGAAAACTTTTAACTCCAATAATTACCAACCTGATAAATTCAAGCTTCGAAAATTTATTTATACCAGATCTGCTTAAAATATCAACAGTTAGACCAATCTATAAGAGCGGGAATCAAAAGGGTGTAAACAACAATAGACCCATCGCCATTTTGTCAATAATAGATACAATTTTTATTTATTTATTACTAAAGTCTATGGAAAAAATCCTTACAGACTATTACATTAAATTAGATTTGAAAGAGTAATATAAATTTGAATCTTAATTAGGTATTTAAATATGTTATTATTCTTTGTTTGACAGTTTTTGTAGATAATGAGAAATCAATAATATTATATAAGTCGTTGAAATCTTTACAAATCCTTCTAATGGGGTCAGCATCATGTTTGTTTATGAATTTGCAATATTTTTAGTTAAACACACACGCTAATGTACACATATAAAAAAAAACAATTAAAATAATTTTTGAGATTATTACATTAATATGCGGATAACTTCTAATATTAATTTGTATTTATATTAAGCCTACTATTTAAGCAAACATTTAAGAACTCATGCGATATGAAATTTTAAAATATAAAATAACTAATCTCAGCATTTTGAGGTATATATTTGTTTTACCATGTCTTCATATTCTTTTAAATATGCTTTAAATTCAATATAACAAACTATTCTTTCCGAATTATTATTATTGTGTCCAACAAATATCAACATAAAGCGAAGAATATCATCTGAACAGAAATACACAAACATATATATATTTATATATATTATATTGTATATTTATTAAAAAGGTTTATCAAAATATTTTGCTGCAATTTTTTTTTGTAATATTATCTAAATTTTTTTTTTTGTTATCCTAAAAATTATTCATCAGTTATACGAACAATATGTAATATTTGCAGATTATGATGATGAAACACAAGTAGAAAAAAATTCGTGGTTGGATGGAAATGTTACTAAAATGTTACTTTTTTGATTTTTCCTTGTATTACCCAGTGTTACTAATGTTAATTTAAAATTTCTTCAGGTGAATGCTAATACAACTAATGATGTTTACATATTTATTTTTGGCAATGCTGTTCATTTTTTAAGTAAAACTTTTATTTTAAATCCTTTAACTTTTGTAATTTCATAAAAAAATCTTTAACAAATTCTAAAACGAACACGTACTGAACAACCATCTCCAACTTTGATGAAATTTTCTCCTTGTTCATTAAAATTATGAATTTAGCTTTGGTTCAGATTTTATGGCGGTTAAAAGTTCTTTTTTTTCAAAATTTATTAAAAACATTCCCCTTTTTGAATACCTATAACTTTTGATGCAGTTATCAGATTTTTATGAAAAAAGGATCATATTTTAACGTATATCCTGTAATTTTATCATGTATTGGATAGAAAGGGATCACTGTAAATTAACATTAACAAATCTTCTTACAACACTACCGACAGCAGTTGAAATCATAATCTTAATTTATAAAATACAACACTAAAAACATTTTTGACTGTAAGGTACTCACTCTAATTTATAATTTAAATTTTAATAATGCAGGTCACTTAGAGGAGCAACAGCCAGTAGTACCCACAGTGAAACCAATGTTTTCTGTAGGAGATCGGGTTAAGGTATGCCTTGAAGTTGATGCCCTTATGAAACTTCAACAGGGTCATGGTGGATGGAATCCTCGCATGGTTGAACATTTATCAAAATTAGGCACGGTTCACAGAATTACAGAAAAGGGCGATATTAGGTATGTATAATTTAAAATTCTATAAACTTTTAAAATTTATTATAAATTCTAAATGGGACGGAAACAAATTGGGATTATTAGTGCGATGCACTACAGTAAAACTTTTTAATTAATTAATGTTATTTGAACCATGATTTTTATGTAGGAGGTTGTGAGTTCGAATCTGGGCTTAGGTCCATATCATAATTTTTTTTATGATTTTTAAATTAGTAGGAATTCTGAAAAAACTATGTGACACTTAGGGCCATATCATAAATATCAATTTGCTTAATGATTTTTAAAGTAGTAAACAAATACTAAAAAAATCAAAAAGTTTAATTATAATTAATTATACCTCAGTAGAACTCCCAGAATCTATGAATATCTATCAAATAGCTCCTTTAAGACCCTGCATCCCAATTACAATTAGATGTCACAATTGTTAAAGATTTGAACACATTTTAAAATTTTGCCAAAATTACAAACTATGTATAAATTGTGAAAATATCGATCATTTAAAAAGATATTGCACGCCATATATTTTTAAAATTCAAAATGTGTGTGCTTCTTTATGATGCAGGGACAAGTATATAGCAACGAAATCCAATGGCTGATTTATTCTCTTTCAATTTTCTTTCTTCATTTACTCGTGAAAATGAGTACTAAAATCATTCGCTTCGCTTTATGTTGATATTTGTTGGACACAATCATAATAATTCGTATTTATTCAGTCCCTCAAATTATACATAATGTGTGGGTTTCGCTCTGTCTAGAATTAGGGATAATTCTCTTAATGAGATGGCCTAACCAACCATCGAAACGCGTCGAGGAAAGGTTTCCCCACCAACAATTTTTGGTTTTATCAAAAAACTATTTATTACAATAATAAATAATTGTAACAAATTGGGATTCTTAGTGCGATACACTACAGTAAAACTTTTTAATTAATTAATGTTATTTGAACCAAGATTTTTATGTAGGAGGTTGTGAGTTCGAATCTGGGCTTAGGTCCATTATCATATTTTTTTTTTAATGATTTTTAAATTAGTAGGAATTCTGAAAAAACTATGTGACACTTAGGGCCATATCATAAATATCAATTTTTTAATGATTTTTAAAGTAGATTAATAATTAGTAGAAAAACTGAAAAAAACTATGTGACACTTAGCAGTGTGGAATGCCATTTTCTGTCCCGCTATGAAATTCATCAGCACACTGGGTCACCAACTGATATATGCCAGTAGTTAAGTTCATCTATTTAACTGATTCGAACTCACAACCTGCTACATAAAAGTCTTGGTTCAAATAAAATTAACTACTTTTAATTAAATTGCATGGGCACCGCGATTATTTGCATGTTTTCATTAACTCTTTCAATTTGATAATAAATTCAAATTTTGCATTGACGTAAAGGAATAAACAAAAACTAGTCAAAAACAAAAATATTACTAGCTGACAGTTGGTTAAAGTACGATGTAAATGTCAATAAAGAATAGGGATACAAAACATGAAGGAAAAAACTAGGGTAGATAAATTTGTCTAACTGAATCGATCATATGATCATAAGTGAAATGGAAATGTGTGCTAACATAATTCGCGTTTTCCATTTCGCTTAAAAGTTCAGTAAAATATATGATCTTAACTACTGGCAACTAACAGTTGGTAACACAGTGTTTTCATGAAGTTCGTATCGGGACAGCATCTTTCCATTCTGCTAAGTGTTACATAGTGTTTTTCAGTATTCCTACTAATTATTAATCTAATTTAAAAATAATAATAAAAAAATAATTTATGATGTCCATCCGGAGTCCGGTTTCGAACTCACAACCTATGAAAAAAATTTTCTATAGAAAAATTTGATCATTTTTGTCATTTTTATTGAGCTGTTGTTCTTCTGATATCCTCATATTTCTATGACCTTCGGTTGACCTTCTCTTTGAGCAATGCATTGTAAATCTTATTTATCCTACGTTTCTGCTGCTGTTAAAGCTGCCAGGCGTTTCCGTTCTCCCGAAAGTCAAATATTTCTATGGCCTTCGGTCTTATGAGCCCTGAAAGTTGATTAGCGTTCTCTTTGAGCAATACGTCATGAATTGGTTTAATCCTCCGTCTTCGCAGCTATTGAAGCTGCCTGGCATTGCTAATATTTCTATGATCATCAGTCTCATAAGCCCTCAAAGTAGACTGGCGTTATCTATGAGCAATACGTCGTGAATTGGAATAGTCCTCTGTCTGTGCAGCTATTGAAGCTGCCTGACGTTGCTTTTTTCTCCATAGTCTAATATTTTTATGTTCTTCGGTCTCATTGCGGTAGAATTTCCTAAACTCTGATATATAATTTATGTAGGTCCATCCCCAGGGGCTTCAGTAACTTGATTTCAACAGGCAGACAGACAGACGGATGGGGTCTACGATCACTAATAAATAAAATAAAATTACAAACGGATGCACAAACTTATAATACTCTTTCACCTATTGGTGAAGGGTATAATAAATTTTGGAAAAAAAATCCTTACTTACATACCTACTTATGCATTAGGGTGGAGCGAAAAACAACTTTTATTTAATTTCGGTACGCCACATGTGTGCTAGGTGGACAAAATTATTTTATGTTATGTAAAGTTGATTATACATAGTGGTAGTCATATTGAGTTATTATTGACAGTTTTTGGTTAATTTTGTGTGTGGGTTATTTTCTTCAAATTAGATAAATATATTTCAAAAACTAAAATACATGCATATACTGAAATCCTTTTTTAATTGATGGGGAAATATTTACAAGTCAAGGTAAAAATAGTTGCCTAACTTTATTACTGTCATCGGAGTCTTGTGATGAGTTGTAGTCATATACACGCGAGTTTTTTTATTCTTTGTATATTTTAACCACTTCTCAAAAAAGGCTACCCTTGAAATAGAGTGTTCTGAGAAAAAAAAAATAAAAAAAAATTATGTTCTACTGACGTGTGCTAAACAATTGCCGTATTCAGAAGCTGCTTGTTGTTGGTAATTTGCATGAAAAAATCCGGTACAAACTATACAATTTTCATCTATATGTTTATTGAATGTTGTATGCAATTTAAGCAAATCATTCACATGTGAATAGCAGAAGAAGAAAACCATAAACAAATTTATGATTAATAAAAATTATTCTAAATAGAGAAGAAATGGAATTATTAAAAGAAAACGAGGTACGTATATACAATTTAAAGATTTATTTTTGAATGTAAATTAAACACCACCAACTGTAAATATGTTTGTTCTTCTTCTTTTTTTTATTATTGCTTGACAGCTGATAAGATACAACAATACAAATATACAACTTTACAACAGTGTGTTCACAACTAAAATTTGTATGTAGTATTTTTTAACACGATACATGATACAAAAACGCTTCTGAATACCGTAAATATGTATATTTTTACGAACAGAGGTGAATTTTTATATATTCTGAAATTTTTCTTATAAAAAAAATACGCTAAGATATATAGGATATTTAAAATAATGCTAAAAATTTAACTTAACAGATTTTGATTAAAAAAATACATTAAAAAATAGTACTTACCCTCATTATTAATATCCATCACAAAAATTTTGAAAGTATTACACAATGCTACTACAATTTGCTGCTCAAATTCAAATTGAGTGTTTGAAAAAGTTTTATTAAAAATATGTCTTCTGACCGATTTAACTCATCTATTCCGAATTTGACAAACAACATTTTCTCGGAGTTCGGGGTTTGGAAGTGTTGTTTAAGTTTTGCAAAAAAAGATATTGGAAAATATAACACGAATTTTGTCCACCTAGCAACGCAACACACTGTGCGTTTGTATAATTTTGTAAAACATTAACATAGGAAGGCATAAAGATCCATTGGAAGATAAACCAACTATGTATGATCTTCTTAATGTTGTAACTTACCTAGAAATAATATAATTTATATGCACATTAAAATCTAGTTTCGAATCTAAATAGAATCCAAGGACTTTATAATGGTCAACATTATTGATTCCAAAGTTATTTAATATAAGTTTTGGTTTTCTAAATAAAATAAAAGAAAAGAACATTGCATTTGTTTTCAATGGATTTAAGTCCAACAAATTAGACTTACCCCACTCATAAATGGCAGACAAGTCTCTATTTATATTAATTTCATAAATGAGTTCACTACATCCTTCACTTACGGAAAGAAGCTGTATATCATCAGCATATATAGAACATTGGAAGAAGACAATCTTCGTTCGTACACATCATAAATAGTGTATACATCATAATATTGATCTTTGCGGAACTTCTCTAAATGTGATATAAATATCGGAAAACATACCTTTACAATCAACGTATTGTGAACGCCCCACCAAAAATGAAAATAACAATTTACACGCTGACCTACTGAAATTAAATTGACTATAGAGTTATTTTATTAAAACATTATGGCTCTTCGCGTCAAATGCCTTGCTAAAGTCAATAAATAAAAGTGTAGACGATAGTTTCTTAGCTAGATTATTTCTCATACTTTCTACCACGTTAAGAGACGTAATGGTGTGATATAATTTCTAATGCTTAGATGATCTCGAATTTGTTTCATTAAAATAATCTCCAATATTTTAGAAAATGAACTCAAAACGCTTATTTAATTATATTTCTTGAATTTTTGATTTGGGGGTGGGAATTATACTCCCAATTTTCCATTGATTGGGATAATTCGATGTTAAAACAGTATTCAAAATGTGAACAATGTGGTCTGATATATAAGGTAAAATAAGTTTAATGAACTTCAGATGGGATGTCTATCTGCACCAATGTCATCTGATTTTATTTGATGAATACTATCAAACAGTTCAAATCCATTAATCGCTCTAATTGAAAAACCTTCAACGGAGATTCTAGAAAAATCAATAGAGGGGTCTATTAAAGCAGGCAGTTCCGGTAATATGGACAATTTATTGAAATCATTCAATTCTGATATCTGCAACATTTGATTACTGGATTTAGTTGCTCCAATTTCACGCAATTTACTCCACAATTGTTTAGAATTACATACAGAAAAAAATCAACACACACACACCTTTCTACTCTCCTTTCTAATGACAGACTTAACTTTGTTCCTGTAAATACAAATTATATTTTTCATCAGAAGGGTTCTCTGTATAAGCTCTAAATGCGAGATTTCCATTAGTTTGTGCAATACGGACTACTCTAGTTTGCATCCAGTCTTTATTTTTAGGTTTTTTCCGAATTCTGAGTGGAACCTGTGGTTCATAAAGATCTAGAATAGTATCAGTAAACAAATTTACCATTGAGTTTGCATCAGAAGTATTATACATTTAATATTAAATAATTTATAATCCCTAAATTTAATGTTTGCAGCTATATTTTCCGTTTAAAAATCAAGTGAAACATATATAAGGGCATGGTATGAATTCAAAAATGGTATTTGATATTGACCCTTCATCTTAACTTTCTCAACGTTAGGAACTAGAATGAAATCTAATAAAGAAGTACTTGAATGAATAGGATCAAAATGAGTCGCAACGAGTTATGAATTAAAGTCATATTTATTCTTCTGCAAACATCCCTCACTTGATTTCCTCTCCGAAATAAATCTGTATTAAAATTTCCTACCGCCACAACGTTTTCGTATCTACTACAAATATCCGCTAGCAATTCCTCACATTTTCCAAATTTCAGCGGGGTAAATAAACAACACCTAACATACCACAATGTAACTACCATTCTGCAATTTAATTTGTACAAAAATTGATTCTATTATACTTTCTTCCATACAATCATGTACTAAAGAGGGCTTCAGATTATTTGATACATAAAGACCAACACCTCCCCCAAGTGTCCAAAGTCTGTCTTTTCTAAACAATTGATAGACACCATGTTTCCGAGTAGTAATAAGAATAATAACATTTATTTTTAATGCAATTCTACATCTAAAATATTATCCTCCAGAATGGAAAGTTTCATTAATTACTATGGTTTCTAAGCCAGGTAAAGATCACACAAAAGTAGAGTCATATAGGCCTATAAGTCTTCTACCTAATATGTCAAAGCTATTTGAAAAACTGTTAGTTACCAAATTAACGCAAATTTTGGATGAAATCGGATACATTCCCAATCATCAGTTCGGATTTAGAAGAAAGCATAGTACAATTGAACAAACACATAGACTTGTATCTGAAATTCAAAAAACTTTTGAAGAAAAGAAATATTGCTCTGCTCTCTTCATTGATGTATCACAAGCATTTGACAAGGTATGGCATGAAGGTTTAATTTAGAAATTGAAGCAAATTTTCCCCATAGACATATACATGCTCCTAGATAGCTACCTCACCCATCGTAAATTTATTATTAAAGAAGGAGATTTCTTAAGTACTCCACAACCTATTGAAGCTGGTGTTCCCCAAGGCAGCATATTAGGACCAATTCTTTATATCATATACACCTCTGATATGCCTACAAAAATATATACAAACACGTCCACATTTGCAGATGATACTGCCATTTTAAGTATTAATGAAAACCCAGTTGAAGCATCTAAGAATT
This sequence comes from Stomorhina lunata, assembly GCA_933228675.1. Taxonomy (NCBI): domain Eukaryota; kingdom Metazoa; phylum Arthropoda; class Insecta; order Diptera; family Rhiniidae; genus Stomorhina; species Stomorhina lunata. The sequence goes on along the minus strand of OW121741.1, from coordinate 49,768,408 downwards.
TACAGAACCACATATTTCAAATAGAAAAATGGCTAAACCAATGGAAAATAAAAGTGAATGAACAAAAATGCATTCATATCACCTTTACATTGCGTAGAGACTCGTGCCCTCCAGTTAAAATTAATAACCAATCTATCCCCCAACAATCAGAAGTGAAATACCTGGGTATTCACTTGGATCGACGGCTTACGTGGAAGAGTCACATAGATGCCAAATTGACCCAAATTAAACTAAAGTCAGCCCAACTTAATTGCCTTATTGGTAAAAACTCTAGACTTAGTCTAGATTGCAAAATTCTTCTATACAACTCTATTATTAAGCCAATATGGTGTTACGGAATTCAATTGTGGGGCACTGCCTCAGATTCAAATATTGAGAAAATACAAAGGCGGCAAAATAAACTTTTAAGAATAATTACTGGCGCCCCGTGGTACGTTAAAAACACCAACTTACACAAGGACCTTGAAATTCCGTTGGTTAAAACAGAAATAGCGAAGCGTGTTGTTAATTATGTCAATAAATTGGCATGTCACCCAAATCCACTAGCTCGAAATATACTAAATGGTCGCGGCCATATCCGGCTCAGAAGGAGGGATACTAGCGACTTGTACAGCAGCTAAAGAATATGGATTAATAATTTAAAAAATCCTACTCACGCAAAGAATTATGAAGTTGCAAATGGATTTTCATAATTAAGAATTTTAGATTTAAGATTTGATAACTTATTGTTAGTTCATGGTAAATGAAGATTCAATAAATAAATAAAACATGAAAAAAAAAAAAATGTTTCCGAGACTCACAATACATCAACGAAGCTACCACTAAAAATTTTACTTTATTTCATCCATCTTTGTGCTACTCGATCTAGAAACTATACTTTGTGCATTTTTATGTGCTATACTAGCTTTATAACCCGCTACTTCGTTAGCGGCACCATTTGAATTGACAAAGTTACAAAATTTACCAAAATAACTTTTTCACTTATTTATCAATTCCGATATAAATTAAATTAAATACTTATTGGTTCTTAAGATACATATAGGACAAAATAAGTACCTACCCTCTACATTTTCAAAAAAGTACTACACACGCCTCCCTTATTTTTGTTCTTGTTCTTGTCTCTTTTGATTTTGAATATTTTACAAAAGTTTCCTTTTTTTACCCGTTGTTTACCCCTGATCAGCCAAATTAAAAAAACAAAATCCGGATACATGTCCTAATATTTTTATTGCTGATCTTAACTCCATTTTTGTTAATTGAAAAAAATACCAAACACCTGTCACATATAAATCATTGATTTATTTATTATTTTATTGATTTAAACAACATGCACAGTTTAAAAAGAAAAAAACCTATCTTTAAATTTTTGACCCGTTTTTTGTTATTTTCGATTGCGGTATAAATTTTGTTTCTATAATAATTGATTCAAAAATTATATAGGGTCAAAAAAGTACCAAAATTTAGTTTTTATCCTTTTTATTCCCTATTTTTAGCTCATTTACGAAAAGTACCTACTAAAAAAATGACTTTTTATTTTTCTATTCGATCTAAATCCAATTTAAATTTTTTTCTGTCGATATTGGTATCAGAGATATAACTTTACTAATGTTTTTATTTTATACCCTATTTTAACCCCAAAACTGTTTAATTTGCAAAAAGTACTGAAAAGTCCCTTAATTTTTAGGGCTGATCTTAGACCATTTTAGTGTTTGTTTCCATCCATTAGGTTTAGAAGGTATAATGTCATCGATTTTTCCCTTTTTTACCCCTTTGATTGACACATCTCTAATTTATACTTCTGACTTCATTAGCTTAAATGAATATTTTCCCGTTTTCACCAATGGGGTTCAACATTTATCGTAAAAGTACCAAGCACATGTTTAATATTTTGTTAATACTTATTGATTGTGGCATAAATTGAGTCTTTATGTTTATAAGTTCAAAAGATACGTATGGGTTAAAAAAAGTACAAAAATATAGTTTTTACCCTTTTCGCCCTTATTAGTGCCATTTCCAAAAAAAAGTACAGAACACATGTCGCTTTCTTTTTCTAGCCGATTATATGATTTATTCATTTTCTAGCCTGTTTTAACCATAAGCGGCCAAATTTAAAAAAAAAAATACCGAACCCGTGTCCTTTAATTTTTAACGCTGATCATAGACCAATTTAATCTTTGTTTCTATCACTTTTGATTTAGAAGATATTACGTTACCGATTTTTCCCCCTTTTTACTCCAATTTTTTACCAATAAACAGCACATGTCTTATACTTTTTCAATATGAATCCACCCGTCTGTAAATTATAGTTCTGGCTTTATTAGTTAAAAACCTACCCAAAACGGCTGAATTAAAGAAAAAAGTACCGAATACATGTCCCTTAATTTAAAGTGCCGATTTTAGACCGATTTAGTTTTTGTTTCTATCACTTTTGGCTAAGAAGATATATTTTTACCGATTTTTACCCCCAAAATTAAAAAAGTACCAGACACTTATTTTACTTTTTCAGTGTCAATTTACCAGCCAATAAATTATGCTTCTGGCTTCATTAGCCGAAAAGATATTCTTAGCTAAAAGCAAACCTACTCTTGAATATTTTCCCTTTTTTACCCTTTCGTCCCACATTAATCGCAAAAGTACCAAATACGTGTTTAATAGTTTTTTAATGCCTATCAGTTGCGATATAAATTGTGTTTCTATGTTTATTAGTTCAAAAGATATATATGGGTTAAAAAAGTACCAAAATACAGTTTTTACCCTTTTTTATTCTTATTAGTACCATTTTTGAAATAGTACCAAATACGTGACCATTTATTTTTTTATCCGATTCAAATCCAATTTAAACTTCGTTTGCATCGGTGTTAGTTTCGGAGATATTATGTTACTAATTTCTCCCTTTTCTACACTGTTTTACCCTTTAAAAGGTCGAATTTCAAAAAAGTACCAAACACGTGTCCCCTTATTTTTCTAGGCGATTCAAATCCAATTTCAACTTTGTTTCTGTCTATGTTGGTTTCGGAGATATGATGTTACTAATTTCTCCCTTTTCTACCCTGTTTTGCCCGCTAGGCGGCCGATTTTCAAAAAAGTACCGAACACGTGTCCTTTAATTTTTAGTGCTTATTTCAAGCCAATTTAATCTTCGCTTCTATCGCTGTTAGTTAAGGAGATATAATGTTACCGATTTTTCCCTTTTTTACCCTTTTAATTGAAAAAAGTACCAACCACGTGTTTAATATTTTGTACTGGGCAATCGACCTCCCTATAAATTATATTTCTACCTTTATTGGTTCAAGTGAAATACAAAGAAAAAGAAAAATGGACCTACCCTAAATTTTTTCCCCCGTTTTTCCCCCTTTTGGAACCCTGAATCAAAAAAGTACCAAACACGTGTCTAATATTTTTTTCTTGTTTACCGGCTCCGTTTTGAATTTTGTTACTCTATTGATTGGTTCAAAAGATACACATGGGTTTAAAAAAGTACCAACATTTTATTTTTACCCTTTTTACCCCCTATTTGTCCCATCTTCTAAAAAGTACCAAACACGTGTCTACTTATTTTTGCAGCTCATCCCAACGCAATTTCAATTTTGGGCCTATGACGTTTACTTCCGGAGATACAGCATTACTAATTTTTCCCTTTTTTACCCCTTTTTACCCCCTTAGAGGCCGAATTTCCAAAAATCCCGTCTTAGTGGATCTATACTTTGAAAAACGTACCCGCTGTCAAAATTTCAGCTCTCTAGCTTTAGCCGTTTGGGCTGTGCGATGATGAGTCAGTCAGTCAGTCAGTCAGTCACGTTAGAGTTTTATATATATAGATTTAAAAGCGAAGACTGAAAAATGTAATTTTTAAATGTATTAATACTAGGGTTTGCAGTTCGGTTTTAACCTAAACCTCGGGTTTTTATGCCTCAAAACCGAAACCGAAAACCGCAGAAAAAACCGCGGTTTTAGCTATTTATTTTTTATAGTTTTTTGTTGGTATTATTCAGAAATAACATTAGCTTATCATAAATTTGCATGAAATTTGTGCCTTACAATGGACAAGTGCAAGGGGAAGAAGGTATATTTTGTAACCTGGCACTCTGCCATATTTTCGAAACGTGTAATTCCAAGCAAACGCAAAAACCATTAGACAAAAGCTAATGGAGTTTAATATTTCACTTGATAAAAACATTTGGTATTTCAAAAATTCGTCAGTTCGTAATAATATTTTACAAACAAGCGTTTAAAGGTATCATAATCGTGAATTTAGTTTACTCTTAGATTTCTGCTTCTAAAAGAAAGATTTCATGAAAGTTTACAAAACTATCGACCTTATTTTTGCTTCATTCTATCGACCTTGAAATTGTAAATTCTTTTAAAGACTCATTGCTATTCGTAAAAATTACTGTTGAAGCAATTTGTCGCTCGGATGCAAATATTATACAAGCTAAAGGGGCTCTGCAGTTTCGCTAAAAGAAACAAGACTTATTTAAGAAATCCGTCATATTTAAAAAACCTGAATTAATTTCCTGATTTTATTATTAAATTATAAATATGAGCTTCAATAATTATACCTTATACTTTGTTTTAATAAAATTATCTAAATTTTACTACACATTTAAATCAAAATAGTTTTATTTAAAAAACCGAACCTAACCGGCCGGTTTTAGGTGTTTTAAAACCGAAACCGCGGTTTCTCAATTTCACGGTTTTTTGCAAACTCTTATTAATACCAACCAGTGGGCCCAAATTATCAACCACCATCAAATATACATATTCTTTGTGTCTTTGTTATATTAATCAACCCCTTAAAACTATTAAATTTCATTTAAAAAAATATATATATGGCCAAGGCCGTGGGCTGGAACGTCACCAGTTTGCGCAATTTTCGACGTATATTTGATGAACAAAGTAAAAAAGTAGCGATAACTTTTGTTCACTCAAAATATATTCTCAGGCTGTAACTTTGGCGCAAAAAAATGTGCTTCTATTTCTTGCAAATTAAAAGTTACAGCCATTTGAAGTTAACTGGAACGCCACACTAAAAGAGAAGTGGTCTAAGAGCTTGTACAACATTTTCCAAAATTTCGTAATGTTTTCAAAAACCTGGACACGTTTCCCTCTAACATATCGTAGGTAAAAGATCAAAGAATACTCTACGCACCAAAAATTTATAAAAAATTGCATTTATAGTTGTTTTGAATGCAAAAATGCGAGACTGGAACGTCACCAAAAAAGACTGGAACAACACATAAAGTTCTCTTACTTAGGAGCCATGCAAAAACGATCAATGTGAATAAATAAAACACTAAAATTTACTTAAAAAAATTTTATTTGTTTATTTTTTATTGGATAAAAAAACAACATCACTTCAGGTTTGATTATACTATTCAGTAGGTACGTAAATTCTTTCAAAAACAATATTAAGTGAAATTATTTTCTCATAAAGTTGTAAAGAAAAAATTAAATAAAATAAAATAGAAACCGATGCTCAAAAATTTTGATATATTAATACTTCACAAATGTACTCTCTTTGTTTTGTGAACAAACAAATGACAATTACAAAAGCACTAGATAATAAGAAAAAAAAAATTTCATTGAATTCCCCTTTTCCGCGGCCTTGGCCATATACTTCATAAAATACTCAAATTTTACTAAAGCACAAAAATAATATATCTATATGAATAAATTAGAATTTACAAAAACTCTATTTAAATAATTAACAATTTACAAAAGGGGAAAAACAAACCTATTTACAATTAATAAGACTTAAGATTTTTTTTAATTTTTTCATTAATTTTTGATGTTTAAAAATTTGATTAAGATTTTTTAAATAGAGAAATCTGTGGTTTGTAAAGTCAATTAATCTAAAACGAAAATTGCGTTTATTTTTTTTTTCACTAGTTTATATTTTCGATATTAGCTTGGACACCAGATATTGTAAATACCTTATCCATCTCAGTTATTGTCAAAGTCATTTCCTTGCCGTCATTTAAAGTAACAACTGCTCTGAGTGTATCTCTATTTTGCAAGCGAAATTTTTTGATTTCTCCAGTTTTTAGCATTTTACGACATGAAAAACGTAACTTGTCAGCTGCTGGAGTTAGATGGTCACCTAAATAGACCCTGGATTCAATGTCAGTACTTAACATTTAACAAAGCTTTAAATCATATGTTGATCTATAATTTTTCATAATCGTAAGTACACATGATTTATTCCTTATCCATGTACAAACATTAACAATTTATATTCGAGAATTCTTTTTTGCAAAAATTAAAAAAAAATATGAAATTGCAATCTTACTTATGAAGAGAATTTTTCGTAATAATATTTTTTTTCATCCTGGTCCTACAGAGTCCAGGAAAGCCTGTTACCATATGGTAACGCCAGGCACTACCGCAACTTACAAAATATGATAATAAAAAAATTTTTTTAGCTGATATATTTTATTAAAAAACAAACATATACGAATGCTGTTCAAAAAATAAGGTGATTTTTTTTTGTGAAATTTTGCGGGCTACATATATTCGATTATCGATTTATTATTTTGTTATATTTTACACTCATCTTGAACATATGTTCAAAGTTTTAACTTAAAGCATATTTAGTTTGTTTGTAAGAGGCATAAAAGTTAGAAGTGTTTTGCGTGTTCGGCGATTTTCTGCTGAATTTTGAATCTTTGCATCATGAGTTCTTACCACATGGTCGTACGATCAATGAGGAGTTATTATCTTGAAGTTATGCGCCGCTTGCGAGGAGCAATATGAAGAAAACGTCCGGAATTGTAGGAAAAAATTCATACTTACTCGTCATTGCTTTTTTGTAATTTTTTGGCAAAAAACAACACTGTAATTATGCCATCAGCCATCGTATACACCAGATTTGTCCCCCAGCGACTTATTTCTGCCCCTAATACTATAAAAGAACTACGTTTTGAGAAGATTGAGGAAATACAGACATTACCGCTGAGAGAAATCAAGAGCATACCAAAAAGCGCATATCAGAACAGCTTCGGGGGACTACTTTAAAGAGCACAAAACAGAAGTTGATGAGTAAATAAATATTTTTTGAGAAAATTCGCCTTATTTTTTGAACAGACCTCGTACATAGGTACATAAAAATCCTAATTACATCTTCCGTTTCGTTATCAAGCTGTTCCAAGAAGTCTAAAGCTTCAGAAAATGTTAAATTTCTGTAAAATTTCAAATATATTAAAAAAAAACTATCTGTTTCTTCACTATGTAATGCCTGGCGTTACAATATGGTAACGCGTATTAAAAAACTTGAATTAATATATGATTTAAACATTAAATATATTAAATTTTTACACAAAAACAAAAATACATATCTTACAAATTTAATTAATCAAATTACAAAACAAAAAAAATACAACAAGTTCTAAAAAATATAAGCAATTACTTCTTAAACAAATCTATTTTTGCAAAATTTTTCAACTTATTTTTTGGACTTCCAAAATAAAGCTTATCAACAAGAAGCCTTTAACGAAAATTACTTTCTTTTACTTAAAATAGTAAAAACATCATATAAAGATTCTCAAATATTCGATAATTCAATATTTACCGTTATCCTCGCTAAGAAAATGCTGAGTAGTAGTAGTAGTAGTAAAATTTTTATTGAGTCTTCTTCTCTTTTCTTTACATTGGTAATTTTAATACAAACGAAAGTGTAATATATGATATACTTAAAACTATATTTGTCTTGTTTTAATGTACGATAAATAGAAAAGGCAACTTGCCTGCAAAGGGTGATGGATATTGTAATAAATTACGGACGTTTTACGTTTTTGTTGAATACATGCTTGCTCGCGGCATTTATAGTGGCTAACAGAGCGCGGTCTGTTAAACTTACTAATAGTTAACACTTAAAATACAACAAATTTACAAATACATAACAAATTAGAAATGTCAAATTATATCAGGACAGTGAACGTATAATAATTATATTAATATTAACAGGTCGTTAATGTTTGAAAAAGTAAAACCGAATAGTCTTAAATAAAGTTTTGAGGTTGTTAAAATTTCTCAAATTATATAATTTCTTGCAAGTGTGCATTTACATACATACATATAAAAAGTTCTTGGCTTATTTTAACAGCTAATTCTCAACAGCATCTGGTTGTCAATCAAATCGATTTTCCATTGAAAATCATGGTTATTAACTACAAATGCTTGAGAAAATTGCATTAAAATGATACTTAAAGACTATTAATAAATAATATTGCACCTTATTCATGTATAAAATTATCACAAATTATTGTACTATTAACCCCTATGTGTGCCTGGGACAGATTTCTGGCAGGTCGTAGGGGACGTCGCACAGTGGTTTACGGACGCTTTTTTTTGGAAATAATTCTGTAACTTTTGAACGACTGGAGATATTTGAATGAAATTTGGCATGGTGATAGTCAAGGAGTATTCGAGTTGGTTTTCAAAAGCACTGGCCCATGAGGGGTCGGGAGAGTGATTGATGGACCTTCAAAGTTGGTCCATTATGAATCCATTTATGAATGGATTGAAAAGAAATTTTAAACTTAAGTTCTCCTTCAGAAGGTCTACAAAAAATACGCTTACATGTGTAGGTTATCTCCTTTGGGTTTCGAGATATTTGGATAAAAAGGAATTTTTGGGTTGATTTTTTACCTATTTTTTAAGCTTTTTTTGATCTGGTGGACGCATCTGAAGATCAAAAATTTTTTAAGAATATTCGTTAAAATTGTAACAAAATTCTAAATAATTTTTGTGCAAGTTGGTTATAGATATCTTCTTTCGTTTAAAAGTTAAAAATATTCAAAGTTGAAACTTAAACAAATTTTCGCTTTTTTTTGAGTTTTTCCCTAAAAGATAGCTATATTTTTTCACTAATAAAAAAATATTTTCTTAAGAAACATAAAAATATTTTTAAAGTTTTTCAAAGAAAACATAATGAGAATGCGTACAAAACAAATTTCTTGCTAATTGGACTTTTGGTCCTCGCACATGCCCTCTCCAAAAAATGCCAATTTGTAACAAAAAAATTTGGTTTAAATAAAAATTTCTCAAAAGGCAAAGCACCGATTTGAAAAAAATAATAATGTCCGTATTTTCTAATATATCTGTTATTGATTGAAAAAGTTTTTTCTGAAACGCTGCAAATAGAGTCAGTGTTGCCATTTTTGTAAAAAAACTCATTTTTTGAAACCCTTTTTTCCCGAGTTGGGAATTGGGGAATCTTTAGTTAAAATTGGGAATTTTTTTTAGTCTATTGCTTTAAGATCTTATTGGTCTACATGACTACAAATTTTCATTGAGATATCTTCATCTATGTCATTTCTACAAAATATCAAAAATTGAAATTATTTTCCTTCTAAAAGTAGAAAAATAATATTTTTTTGTTTTACGACACAAAGTGTAAAAATATTAACTCACTAAAAAAAGATTTTTAATTGGTGTTCATCTCCTGGACTTTCCCGATAAAATGATACTAAACACGTGTATCAAGCTTCAATACATAGCCTTTAAAAGCTCTGAAAACTTTGCCTCCCATAGCATTTTTAAGCTAAATATTGGAGTATTGGAGAGTAATGTGTGCAAATAAAGTTAATGGTGCACAGTGGTATTAACTCTGCAATTTCTAAACTACTAGACGGATTTTGACAAAATTTGGAACGTCAATAGAAGAGGTGTGAGGCTTTTAGATCAATGTTTAAGAACGTATTTGTCGGTAGCACAGTGGGCTCTACAGTGGGCCAAAGTTGCCTACCTCGGGTATATAAAACATTTGGGGGAGTATAACTTTCCTCAATTGGGTCCGATCTAAAAGATTTTTACGTTTTCGAAAACTTCTTAAAAAAATTAAGAAAAAAACATGCTTACTTTACTACCTCATCTCTTATAGTTTAAGACATATTCGACTCCATAAAATTTTAGTATAATATTTTAACATTACTTTGTAATTTTTCGCAAAAATCTCTAAAACTAAACAAGGTATTGCGACAATTTTTGTACATAGTATGGACCTGTATATGCGAAAATCAGAAATATAAATTTCGGAACAAGTTCTGAAATGTAAATGAAAAGTTTTGAATACGGAAGAGTATGCTTTTCGCAAATTTGAGTTTTTTTAGAATAGCAGCCCGTGTGACCCGATTAATAGCCGGGCTCTATCAGATTTTTGCACAGATATTAAAAACATTATACTTAATACAATTTTGTTAAAAAAAAGTTTTGAGATAAAATAAACAATTTTTTTACAGTCACAAAAAACACAAGTTTTGTTAAAAAATGGCTGATTTTCGACTACCGCTGGCTGTAGGGTGCATGTCCAAAATTTTTAGAAATATAGTTTATACTGATCCCTCAAGTCCAGCCTTTTAGAAAATGTAAAAAACGAATTGAGTCTTTTGAAAAAATTTTTCAAAAATATTGAAAAAATAATATTACTTTTTTTGAAAAAAAAAAAATTTTCAGGCTTTTTTCGATACACAAACTTTGAAGAATTTTTCTGTGTTATTAAGTTTATATAATAAAGAACTTGTTTCTTCCAGTTCATTTAGAAATTTATCAGCAATCTTGCAGTATTTTTTTAAAAATTTAACGTAGTACAAGAAAAGATAAATTGGCCAAAAAAAAGCCAGAAGACATACCATAAAAAGCAAAAAAAAAAATTTGGATTCAAATATCTCTTAAACTATAAGAGATAAGGTAGTAAAGTTAGCATGCTTTTTTTAATTTTTTTAAGAAGTTTTCGAAAACGTAAAAATCTTTTAGATCGGACCCAATTGAGGAAAGTTATACGCCGCCAAATGTTTTATATACCCGAGGTAGGCAATTTAAAAATATTATTTTTCTACTTTTAGAAGGAAAATAATTTCAATTTTTGATATTTTGTAGAAATGACATAGATGAAGATATCTCAATGAAAATTTGTAGTCATGTAGACCAATAAGATCTTCAAGCAATAGACTAAAAAAAATTCCCATTTTTAACTAAAAAATTCCCCAATTCCCAACTCGGGAAAAAAGGGTTTCAAAAAATGAGTTTTTTTACAAAAATGGCAACACTGACTCTATTTGCAGCTCGTTTCAGAAAAAACTTTTTCAATCAATAACAGATATATTAGAAAATACGGACATTATTATTTTTTTCAAATCGGTGCTTTGCCTTTTGAGAAATTTTTATTTAAACCAAATTTTCTTGTTACAAATTGGCATTTTTTGGAGAGGGCATGTGCGAGGACCAAAAGTCCAATTAGCAAGAAATTTGTTTTGTACGCATTCTCATTATGTTTTCTTTGAAAAACTTTAAAAATATTTTTATGTTTCTTAAGAAAATATTTTTTTATTAGTGAAAAAATATAGCTATCTTTTAGGGAAAAACTCAAAAAAAAAAACGAAAATTTGTTTAAGTTTCAACTTTGAATATTTTTAACTTTTAAACGAAAGAAGATATCTATAACCAACTTGCACCAAAATTATTTAGAATTTTGTTACAATTTTAACGAATATTCTTAATCTTCAGATGCGTCCACCAGATCAAAAAAAGCTTAAAAAAATAGGTAAAAAATCAACCCAAAAATTCCTTTTTATCCAAACATCTCGAAACCCAAAGGAGATAACCTACACATGTAAGCGTATTTTTTGTAGACCTTCTGAAGGAGAACTTAAGTTTAAAATTTCTTTTCAATCCATTCATAAATGGATTTTTGGCGAATTTTTAAAAAAGTCGAACACCCGAGGTGACCAACTTTAAAGGTCCATCAATCACTCTCCCGACCCCTCATGGGCCAGTGCTTTTGAAAACCAACTCGAATACTCCTTGACTATCACCATTCCAAATTTCATTCAAATATCTCCAGTCGTTCAAAAGTTACAGAATTATTTCCAAAAAAAAGCGTCCGTAAACCACTGTGCGTCGTCATTGTAACTCTGCTCGTTCAGTATACCAATGGGAGATAAGTACGAACAGCTGTTCCATCGTACATTTTTCTCAGAGTCATAGATCTCGTTCATTAGATGATTGTCATGATCAGGGAGTTTATCAGCAAATCTTTTTTGGAGATACATTGCATATTGGCAGAAAGGTACTATTGAGGCTGCTTCATAAATTGTGGTGTTAGAAAATCGTTCTGTTCGGCTTTTGAAGTTTTTGTTAATACATTTGCGAATGACATTTCTTTCTAAAATTTCCAGTTCTTTTGCCACCGTTGGAGAAATGGAAAACCATATGGGGAATCCGTACGTTAAAACGGATCTTATTGCTACTTTATATAAAAGGAGTTTACTTTTTTGGGGAAAATAAATACTATTCATAAGCCTAGAGAACATGGCAGTAATTCTTTTTGCTTTTGTTAAAGTTGCTCGGGCATGTTGGTTAAATTTAAACAGTTTGTCAAATTTTATTCCCAGATATGTTAGGTTGTTTGTCATTGGAATTTCAATCCCATTCAGTGTAAGACATAAGCGTTTGCTTTGGGGGACCACGTAGTCTGCACATTTACCGGAGGCATTTCTGATGCATATGGCTTTTGACTTGGCGGCGTTAATGCTGATTCCCCATTTGTTGTAAAATTCGTAGATGCTCAAAAGATGTTTGGCAGCATTACGTAAAGCTTTGGATGGTGATATATTATGGCTATATATCATACAATCATCTGCATACAGAATTGCTTTGGAATTAGTTGTTGTATGTGGGAAGTCATGAAGGTAGATGTTAAACAAATATGGAGCAAGAACGCTACCCTGTGGTACCCCACTGTTTACAGTTCCACTAGATGAGAGACTGTCCTTTATCTGAACGCAGAACGTACGATTTTTAAAAAAACTTGTAAAAAGTTTTACAAAAAATGGATCTATTCCAAGTTCAACAAGCTTGTATAAAATACCTTTATGACATGTGTAGTCGAACGCCTTTTCAATATCAAGGGATATGGCAACAGTACAGTCCCTTTTTCTTAAGTTTTTGGTTACATCATCATGGAATTTGAGTAGGGCGTGCTGTGTGGAGTGATGACGTTTAAATCCGAACTGGATCGGACAAATCGGATCAAAAATGAATTCGTTTTCAAGCTTCTCTTTGATGATGTGTTCTAATATTTTGCCGGCATTTGACAGTAGAGAGATTGGACAAAAGTCTCCAATTCTATTGTGTCCACCTTTTTTCCTGATTGGTAAGATTTTAGCCATTTTCCAAGCCTGGGGAAAGTAGTGATTATTGAGACAATTATTGAATATAATTGTTAATAATTTTATTGTGGTATCTGGGAATTTTTTAGGAGGTAATTTGAAATTCCGTCGAGTCTGCACGACCTTTTGCTATTTATAGACATGATAATAGATTTTATTTTCATCATGTTTGTAAAATGGTAAGCATCTTTATAATTATTTTTAAAAGATGTACTTGCTTCGAAAGTAATTTATACTCATTGTTCATTCTATTTCCATGGCGATGGTATAATTTTTTAAGATCTTTTTGCCAATTGTATTTGGTTTTATAGAAATTTTTAATTTTTTCGGAGTACATTATTTTTCCACCTTTTCGTTCTATTTTACTTGAATGAACATCGTGTATGGATTTAAAGTTTTCATTAAAGTTTTCTATGATCATATCGATTTCGTCATTTTCCAAGTTCTTATTGTCGGGTGGCATTAAAGAATTGGAGGCTATTGCTAGATCACTCTGGAAGTTTTGCCAGTTGGTATATTTATAAGATGTAATATATTGTGGACTATTTAAAACAATCTGTGATGAATCCATGTCTATCTCTAATTTCAGTGGAAAATGATCGGAAAATGTTGGTAGTGTTGATTAATGTTGAACATACAAGGTAGTGGTCAAGGAAAGAATTTGCGCTAGGAAATGATGGGGTGCTGCTACAAATTCTTGTAACATCAATGGAGCTATCTTGCAGCCAGTTTAGTAGAATATTACCGTTTTGGTTACTGGTACAGTCGCCCCACTCTGGGTTCCTGGAATTTAAATCCCCGCCTAAAAGGAAATAGTCGAAGCTTCTAGCTGCCATTAATATTTTGTCTAAGCTGTTACGTAGGGCATTCGATGAGCAATTACATTTTACGTAAACTAAGATACTAAGATTCTCTTTTTGGTGTCATTTATTTTGATTTGGATTTCAACGAATGTATTGAGTATGTCCAGGTTATCAATGGTAACTCTGTTGTATGAAATATTGTTTTTTAATGCTATGGCAACACCTACAGCTGAGTTGTCAGTAATGATGTTGTAGTTATTAAGAAAAATATTTCTTCGTTTTTGTAAGCGACATTCTTGTAAAAAACAAATATCTATTTGGTTGTGTTTAAGAGTATTGATTAAATCAATTTGACGGCTCTTTTCTAGAAGAGACCTAACATTGAATGTTAGAAAGTTAATATTTTTAAGGCCCATGAACATTTTGCACTTCTTTTAGAAGACGCAGAAATTCTGCTTTGGCTTCTGTTTTTGTCATATTTTGGTATTGCTCAAGAAAAATGTTAAACTCTTGTTCGAGTGTTAATTCTTCCGGTTCGAGGAAGAACTCATTTAGTTTTAAGAATACTTCTACAATGGATGGAGATTTTGATTTTTCTTCTGGGGCTGTTGGTTTTTGGAAAAGGCTGGCAAATGATTTGTTTGGGTTTACTGTTGAGGAAACATATTTGTTGATGTGTTTTGTTGCAGCTGTTTTTGTTTCTTGGGCCTCACGTAGCCGTTGCTTTTTCTTCTGGACATAATTTTTATAGAAAGAGCATCCTCGCCAATTAGCTGGATGTCCTTGTTCACCACAATTGACGCATGTGGGGTCAGAGTTATCAGTTTTGATACGACTGCATTCACCAGGCTGATGGCTTTGGTCACACTTCACACATTTATATGCGGAATTGCAGTTTTTTGCAAAGTGTCCCCACTGTTGACAGCGTTTGCATTGAACTTCGTTTTCTTTCTTTTTAGGTTTTTCCCAAATTACAGATTGGCTGAGCACAAATTTCACATGTGAGACATCACTTAAGCTTTTCCCCGGCAGTAGTGTGACAAGGAAAAGACCTGCGTCGGTGTTAGTTTTAATTGAGCGGGCAGTTGTAAATTTGTTCACTTTGGGTATAACCCCATCCAGATACACTTTTAGTTCCTCAATGTCGGTACCGTGATATAATCCGCGCATAACAAGCGATATTTGCTTAAATTCTTTAGGCGTGAATGAATAGGAATTTATTTTCTTCTCCTTCAGTAGCTTCATCATTTCGGAGTGAACGGTGGCATCTGAAAGATAAAGTTTGCTTTTATTTTTGTTTACGTTTTTTATTTTAAAATTAATTTTTGGTGTTTTCGCTTCCAACTGTTTTACAAAATGTTGTATATTAACATTATACAAAAAAAATGGAGGACAGAACTGATTTGTATTAGCTGCTGCTTTGTCAGAGGTTGTTGTTGTGGTTTGAGTACTTGGAATTGGTTGCTTGGGTATACTCCCAGAACTTCCGTTGCTAACTATTTCGAGATCCGCCAGCAGGCTAAACTTGTTGTTACCGTTAGGATCAAATGAGGCAGCACCACTTGCAGGTACTCCATTGATTTTTAAGATATTTCGAGATCCGCCAGCAGGCTAAACTTGTTGTTACCGTTAGGATCAAATGAGGCAGCACCACTTGCAGGTACTCCATTGATTTTTAAGACGTTCGCGTTGGATGAGCTGTTGCGTCTCCTTTTAGGGTTTTGTAGATCCTTATTGTTTGATTCGTTGTTTGGAGAAACAGTGTCATTGTGGTTACTATCCATATATCTATTTATGTGGTTTATGGAACTCCACTATATATTTTTTCTTTTTTAGCGTAAACCAATAATTGGTTGCACGTTCTTATGTTTCCAATAGTAATTTATTATTGAAGTATAAGTATTTTTAATATAATAAAAAATTAATCATTTATTTATTTGTATGCGGTCGAATCGTTGTTTTTTCAGGGTTCTTCTCACGGAAAAAGAATCGAAAATGCTGAGTAACTACTGATGTTGAGAGTGTTACCATATGGTCACGCTAGGACATAACGGGTTAAGATCATAATATAGAACTGGCACTCCACAGAATTTTGCACCAGATCCAGCTGTTGAATATAATTCTTCATAAGAAATATACGAAGGAAGTCCACTCACTATAATGTCTGCTCGGTTAAGTTGTTTTCTTATGCTGTTATTTTCCATTTCTAACTTTAAAAGCTTATCGCTTGTTGCAGTTTCAAATGACTTATTGTGAGCCATAGATTTTCCAGTTCACGTTTTATACCATTTAATTGCAAAACAATATTATTATTGATTTAAGTAGTCAAATCCTGAATTTGGTTTTCTTAGGACTCCAGCTTAGCAGTGAAATTATTTACAACTTTACCTTCACCACATTTTTTGCAACCATATGAATGTTGCACCTTTATTTTTGTTCAAATTTCTACCATGCGCTTGTTAAGAGAAGGCATATTCTTAAGAACGTAAGTCGCATTGAATTGTGCATCACATAGGCTACAAACCAGCCCCTCTTTTTTGCAATTTGTGGTGCAGAAACCACACTTGGCTGACATATTAAGCGATGTATTTTTACAATAAATAATTTTTTAGGATATTCACGTTTACAGACCACGTACTACGTATTTCTTTATAAAACTTTTTGTATTTGTTTTAAGGTGCACAATTAATTTTTTCTTGTTAGTTTTTACTTTCAGTTTTATTTAAATAGATAAAGAATAACTTTTTGTGAAAAGATATATAATTTTTTGCGCAGAGTTAAAATTTTAACAACATTGCCATAGCGTATCTTGTTTATGTATTTTAACACGCCGATGAAAGAAGTTCAAATTTGTAATATTTGCTTAACAAAATTTTCAAAAAATTAAAAAATGCGTTTTGAAACCCACCTGAGATAAATTACCCATTTTCGAGTATAAAAAAAAACTAAGTAAATATTGTTATATTTTAACAAAATTAAACTATGAACTACTTACAACTCTTGAAATGATAAATCATGTCTAAATTTGCGAGTTTTTGTCCAAAGTATTTTTTTCTAACGGTGTATCCTTAGACGTATTGTCAAGGACACGAATTTTTGGGGAAAATCGCAATAACTTTAAAACTGTTTTATGGATTATAAATATTGATAACTTTAATTAAAGCTGCATTACTCTTAGATTCCATTACACAGTGATACAACAGTTTTGACATCTGAACAAAACTATATGCATTTGAAACTAGAGGCTAAATGTAGTAAAACTGCATACTCAGTTTTTCACCTGGTCTTCAATTTTCTTTTTTAAAGGACCTAGAAGTTTTAAGGACATGAATAATTAAATAATATATATTAAGTATACATACAGCTTTTTTTGCGAAAGGAAACATTCTATACATTCTGAAACTATTTTTAAAAATAGTCCTGCAGGGCGAAATTAAAAAAAAATGTCCTGTGATTTTTTTTCTTTTTATATCCTTGAAAATTTTTGAGGAAAAAATCTTAAAAATATTTTTGATTGTTTAGCATATTTTCTATTACGTTCTAAAATTTCATTCTGATATTTTCAATATATTGGCGTAAAAAATTATTTTAAGTTAATACAATTTCCCAATTTTATAGTAATTTTTTCAAAATCATGGAAACAGTTTTTACTTAAACATCAAGAACGTGTGATTCTACAAAATATTAGTTAAGCCAGAACCACTTTGCTATTCCAAAGTTAGAGATCTTTCAGTTTAGACAAATGATGGCAGAATATTGCTGGTCAATATGTCCTGTTTTAGTTTTGTAAATTTGTATACCTACTCTTCATTTTTATACCCTTCACCAATAGGTGAAAGGGTATTATAAGTTTGTGATTCCGTTTGTAATTTTTTTATTAGTGATCGTAGACCCCATAAAAATTATACCGATCGACTCAGAATCGGGAGGAGAATCGATTAAGCGATGTCCGTCTGTCTGTCTGTCTGTCTGTCTGTCTGTCTGTCTGTCTGTCTGTCCGTCTGTCTGTCTGTTGAAATCAAGTTTCTGAAGCCCCTGGAGGATGGACTTACATAAATTATATATCAGAAATTATATATAGGAAATTCTCCCGCAATGAACGCTATTAAATTTCATTAAAATCGGTTTATAAACATCGAAAAAATCGAAAAAAAATACCAAAAATTAGACGAAAATTTTAAAATTTTTGATTGAAACACACTTTTAAATAACAAGAGAAAAAAGATACTCCTGGTGTACATGTGATAATATGTTATATATCAGATTGTAGGAAATATTTTCCCAAAGCACTCTGTAAAATTTTATCAAAATCGGTCCATAAACAACTGAGATATCGCCAAAACACTGAATTTGATGTATCACAAATTGTACATTAGAGAATGTTTGTTGAAAAAATTAAATGCAGAAACAGGAAAAACTATCCTCCTTTAGTACGGACCTACATAAATTTTATATCAGATTTTAGGAAATTCCCCCACCAGGCACGTTATTAAATTTTATCAAAAGCGGTCTATAAACAATTGAGATATAGCCATAACACTACATTTGATGTACAGCAAATTGCCCAAAGTACGTGTCTAAGAAATTTTGTTTACATTTTGTGAGTATTGTTTCAGCGGTATCTCAGGTGTTTATGGACCGATTGTGATAAAATTTGACATCGTTCTTTATGTGAGGATTATGAATACCATCCTTTATTTTTGTTCAAATTTCTACCATGCGCTTGTTAAGAGAAGGCATATTCTTAAGAACGTAAGTCGCATTGAATTGTGCAGCCCCTCTTTTTTGCAATTTGTGGTGCAGAAACCACACTTGGCTGACATATTAAGCGATGTATTTTTACAATAAATAATTTTTTAGGATATTCACGTTTACAGACCACGTACTACGTATTTCTTTATAAAACTTTTTGTATTTGTTTTAAGGTGCACAATTAATTTTTTCTTGTTAGTTTTTACTTTCAGTTTTATTTAAATAGATAAAGAATAATTTTTTGTGAAAAGATATATAATTTTTTGCGCAGAGTTAAAATTTTAACAACATTGCCATAGCGTATCTTGTTTATGTATTTTAACACGCCGATGAAAGAAGTTCAAATTTGTAATATTTGCTTAACAAAATTTTCAAAAAATTAAAAAATGCGTTTTGAAACCCACCTGAGATAAATTACCCATTTTCGAGTATAAAAAAAAACTAAGTAAATATTGTTATATTTTAACAAAATTAAACTATGAACTACTTACAACTCTTGAAATGATAAATCATGTCTAAATTTGCGAGTTTTTGTCCAAAGTATTTTTTTCTAGCGGTGTATCCTTAGACGTATTGTCAAGGACACGAATTTTTGGGGAAAATCGCAATAACTTTAAAACTGTTTTATGGATTATAAACATTGATAACTTTAATTAAAGCTGCATTACTCTTAGATTCCATTACACAGTGATACAACAGTTTTGACATCTGAACAAAACTATATGCATTTGAAACTAGAGGCTAAATGTAGTAAAACTGCATACTCAGTTTTTCACCTGGTCTTCAATTTTCTTTTTTAAAGGACCTAGAAGTTTTAAGGACATGAATAATTAAATAATATATATTAAGTATACATACAGCTTTTTTTGCGAAAGGAAACATTCTATACATTCTGAAACTATTTTTAAAAATAGTCCTGCAGGGCGAAATTAAAAAAAATGTCCTGTGATTTTTTTTCTTTTTATATCCTTGAAAATTTTTGAGGAAAAAATCTTAAAAATATTTTTGATTGTTTAGCATATTTTCTATTACGTTCTAAAATTTCATTCTGATATCTTCAATATATTGGCGTAAAAAATTATTTTAAGTTAATACAATTTCCCAATTTTATAGTAATTTTTTCAAAATCATGGAAACAGTTTTTACTTAAACATCAAGAACGTGTGATTCTACAAAATATTAGTTAAGCCAGAACCACTTTGCTATTCCAAAGTTAGAGATCTTTCAGTTTAGACAAATGATGGCAGAATATTGCTGGTCAATATGTCCTGTTTTAGTTTTGTAAATTTGTATACCTACTCTTCATTTTTATACCCTTCACCAATAGGTGAAAGGGTATTATAAGTTTGTGATTCCGTTTGTAATTTTTTTATTAGTGATCGTAGACCCCATAAAAATTATACCGATCGACTCAGAATCGGGAGGAGAATCGATTAAGCGATGTCCGTCTGTCTGTCTGTCTGTCCGTCTGTCTGTCTGTCTGTCTGTTGAAATCAAGTTTCTGAAGCCCCTGGAGGATAGACTTACATAAATTATATATCAGAAATTATATATAGGAAATTCTCCCGCAATGAACGCTATTAAATTTCATTAAAATCGGTTTATAAACATCGAAAAAAATCGAAAAAAATACCAAAAATTAGACGAAAATTTTAAAATTTTTGATTGAAACACACTTTTAAATAACAAGAGAAAAAAGATACTCCTGGTGTACATGTGATAATATGTTATATATCAGATTGTAGGAAATATTTTCCCAAAGCACTCTGTAAAATTTTATCAAAATCGGTCCATAAACAACTGAGATATCGCCAAAACACTGAATTTGATGTATCGCAAATTGTACATTAGAGAATGTTTGTTGAAAAAATTAAATGCAGAAACAGGAAAAACTATCCTCCTTTAGTACGGACCTACATAAATTTTATATCAGATTTTAGGAAATTCCCCCACCAGGCACGTTATTAAATTTTATCAAAAGTGGTCTATAAACAATTGAGATATGGCCATAACACTACATTTGATGTACAGCAAATTGCCCAAAGTACGTGTCTAAGAAATTTTGTTTACATTTTGTGAGTATTGTTTCAGCGGTATCTCAGGTGTTTATGGACCGATTGTGATAAAATTTGACATCGTTCTTTATGTGAGGATTATGAATACCATTCAAATTGTACCGATCAACTCAGAATCGGCACAAGAATCGATTTCGCGACCTCCGTCCGTCTGTTTGTTTGTCCGTCCGTCTACAGGTCCGTCCGTCTACCTGTCTGTCCTTTTTTCTGTTTAGTCAAGTTTTTGGAGCTCCTGTTTTGTCGATATCTCAGATGTTTATTTTGATGAAGTTTAATAGCGTCCATTGCAGGGGATTATCTAAATCCTAATGCATTCTGTAATTTGTGGTAGATATAATTTAGCGTTTAAGCGATGGTGTTTTGATCGACAATGTTGAAATTCAGGGTGGGACAATTCAGGAGCTTCACAAATCTGGTTTTAGCAGACAGACACACTGCATTTATCTTAATTTTGTTTCTGACTTTTGAACATTATGATAACATTTGAGAATGTATTATATATCAAATTATAGGTAATCTTCCTAGGAAGTACAAAAATGCAGCTAATTACATGATATTCGTTCAAAACCTACATATTTTAATTGCAATTGGGAGAAATCCGTTCACGTTTGACAATTGATCCCGTATAACTTCGCCTAAGGCAATCTCTTAGTAGCTAATAAATGACAAATTATAATAGATGATGACATTTAGTATAAAGACGTTGTACAATATTGATATTCAGGACAATAGCGCCTAAAATAAACTTTCTAGAGGGACAACATTTGACAAAAGTATTTCTGATCTCTTGAAAAGTTTGATATTGAAAATGGGCGAGCTCTATTCACATTTAGTGAAATCTCCCATATAAACCCGACCGGGAATCGATTTAATGCTGATAAATTAAATCACATTAAAATTGCACAAAGAACTAGAGCAAAACTTTCCAAACATCCATCGGACAGATCGAAAGAACTATACATCCCAAATATTATTGATGAAGTGTTCATTTTAATTAATTAACTAACTTCAAATTAATAAGTAAACTTTTCCGACAAAGCTGATAACCATCCATTCAAAAGCTATATATTTCACGTATGTATCTAAAACTAAGAGTGTATACCCTATAATTTTAAGGCTTGTATACATTGACAATCATTGTTAAAGCTTTGACCTAAATCAGTCCGCTAACTTCAGAGTTTTACATAACTAATCATGAACTTTTACTAGTTGGATAATTCGTACGAATTAAAGTGCACAACCCTCACTGGGCACAGTGTTTTTGGGTTGCATGTCAGAATACTTAAACTTCATCAAATCGATGTGCTATTGCAAATCAAAGGGCATCTACATTTTGAAGCATCTTTTTTGCATGGTTTATCTGGTCTATCGAACTTTATTAAATGTTCGTAAAATATGTGTCTATTTTATTTCGAAGCTACTGGCTGGCTTAAATATGCATTCTCTACTTGTAGTCTAGTAATCATTATCTTTCACAGAGGGACCACTTTAAAACCCAAGTCAAGCTTCTCTAGACATCAGCCACCTGCCCAACCTAACCTTTGGGTGCATAAGATCATATCAACTATGCATGTGGACGGACATACTCATTACTACGAAGCCTGTGGAAAACTCAATATTTTACACCGACTAAAACAAGACTGTTACTAGCCAAAACCTACCTTATTCCTACCTTATTATATGGATGCGAAATTTTTTCGAGCTGTGACACTCAAAGTAAAATTAAACTGAAGGTTGTTTTCAATAACATAACACGGTATGTCTTCAACATTAAGGGTCGCGCTAATGTATCCACATATGCAAAGCAAATTTATGGTCTTTCAATAAGTAACCTATTAAAAACCAAAGTTCTTCTATTTTTACACAAAATTATTTATTGCCAACAACCTTATTATCTTTATAATCGTTTGCAGTTTTCAAGATCAAACAGAGGAAATATGCTTACTACCTTTTCTTACAATAGCTTACCATCTGAGTGGCAATTTTTCGTTACTGCTATCCGTCTTTGGAACTCGGTACCCCATAGCGTACAAAATGTTAGTAATTCGATGATTTTTAAAAAGAATATTAAACAAATTTTTTCTTAATGATTATTATGTTTTTGTTTATGATTTTTTAATAATTATTTTTTTCCTTATGTAATAAAAATTAATGTAATGTTAGTATTAAGGTTTTCTTTTTTATTGCATTTAATGTGAATATGTTTTATAACGATTTTTTAAATTCTGTGCTGCAATATAAGACTTTAAGTCTTTTGTACAGAATATCTAATAAATAAATAAATAACTATTCTAGATGATGACGCCACCGAAAAGGTTTTCGTTTTCCGACTCTTAATTTTAAAGACTCTTTGCATATAATACTAGTATAACCAAATATTGCTACGAATTACATTAAGTACTTTTGGAACACCATTGGTGAAGGGTATCCAAGATTCGGCAAAGCCGAATATACCACTCTTACTTGTTTTAACCTAATTTTCTATTTCTTAACTAACTATTGTTTATCGCTACAATATCAACAATAAATTTGCACAGGACTAGTTTTATCTAATCCATTTCATACAAATGGTGCCAAAATAAAGAAATTTCTATTGAAGTGGACATTACATCAAAACTATCTTTGGGTTAGTAAATCGGATTGGGCCCAAATAGTAATATACAAAATCAAGCGCATATTTAATTGACACAAAAGTAGAATCGATAAAAATTCCATGTTTAGTCAAAATAATGGAACTAGGATATATGTATGTATGTATATAACAAATATTTTTTTTATGCCAATATGTTTAAGATATGAGAATGAAATTTTAGAACGTAAAAGAACATAGGAAACTTATTAACACAAAAATGTTTTTCATCAAAAAATTTTCAAAGGACATTTTTTTTAATTTCGTCCTGGAGGACCAATTTAAAAAATAGTTTCAGAATATATGAAACGTCTTCTATTCTTTCATACCCATATTGCTAGAAAAAAAACTGTATTTATATATTAAATAATTTATTTAAATTTCCATGTCCTAACAAATTTTAATGTCCTTTAAAGATGAAAATTGAAGACCAGTTGAAAAACTGAGTATGCAGTTTTACTGCACTCAGCATCTAGTTTCAGGTGCATATAGTTTCATTTAGATGTCAAAAATTTTGTATCACTGTGTAATTTTTAACGCTACTATGTTAAAGATATCAGAATGAAATTTTAGAACGTACTAGAAAATATGAGACTATTTAACAAAAATATTTTTAAAATTTTTTTCCTCAAAAAATTTCAAGAATATAAAAAGACAAAATTTTCAAAGGACATTTTTGTTTAATTTTCGTCCTAGAGGACCAATTTAAAAAATAGTTTCAGAATACGTGAAACATCTTCTTTCGTTTAATACCCATATTGCTACAAAAAAAAAAAAAACTGTATGTATTTTTTAAATAATTTATTTAAATTTTTATGTCCTTAAAACTTTGAAGTCCTTTAAATAGGAAAATTGAAGACCGGATGAAAAACTGAGTACAAAGTTTTACTAAGCCCAGCCTCTGATTTCAGGTGTATATGGGCTCATTCAGATGTCAGCGCAAAAGTGTCAATTTGTATCGCAGTGTTATTTTGCTCTTAAAAATAAATTGTAAATAAACGAAATGTAGTAAAAACTACAAATACTCTCATTTTTCGCCATACGTCTAAAAAATTTTGGGCCCATTGCGCGGGCTCGTATCCTGAAAATAAATTAATAATATGTTGCACGCTTCCGCTTGACATTATTTGGCCACATAATTTCACTCTCTAGTTTTCGAGATATATCGAAACGAATAAACGGGCAATGCATTAATTTATTTAATTTAGAAATAATAATATTGTGACGAATTTTAAACTTATCCGTCCCATTGTGCAAAGTTCACTGCTTATAATTCTTCCCCTCGCTTTCTAGATGTTTCTGTTGGTGTTGTTGTTATTCTGTTTATGTCAAATAAGCAGAGCAACATATTTCTCTTATGTACAGTAAAGAGCATAGCAACATGTTTCTCTTTTATCTACATTCTCTCTCTCTCTGTTACTGTTAACTTCAGATAATCTGTTTGTACAACGTATGTGTGAGTGTGTTCTTGATCGTGTGAGAATGTAGTGGAACACACATGAACTTTCGTAAGCCACATTGTTAGTGTAATCAACTACAGCTGCTCTTTGTTTACGTCTGCAGAGATTGCTAGAAACTCTCTTCTCTGCTATATAAGACCGATGGACGAGTATTGTGGGAACAGTTTTAATTAAGACGCGTATAAAGAGAACAGTGTGACTAAGAGTATTTGTAAAGCAGTTTTGCGAAGTTTGTTTACAGTATTTGTGAAAGTGTGTTTTAAGTGATTAACTCTAAAGTTAATAAAACTATTGCTTTGTAAAACTATATACTACAAGTGTTTTAATTTGGTTACGGTTGTTTGCAAAAAGAATTCCTTCCACGTTTTAAAGGAAAAACGTAACAATATGAAGAAATTGTTGATGATTTTTTTATTTAATGCTATATCTCAAAAACTAGAGTTAACCTAAAAAAACGGTTAGTACCACTGGATTCAGTACTCGAATTAGCTTTCCCTGTTTGGTGCCCCGTTTTCGATAAAAAAGTGACATCATCGAGCATAGCGTTATCAATTCTGCTGTATCTTTTCAAGCGTTATTTAGAATATTTTCCTAAAAACTTAAGTTTCTAATGATAGTTCATAATTTGGATAACAATACATTCGAGGTGTTTGTGATCTACTTTCTAAAGTCACTGCCAAAACAGCGTCACGACTTTTTGGTATTACTCGTCGTTAGACATGCGTAAGCAACTGCACACATCGCTCGGTTCCCCGGTTCTCGGTGCTGTATCTGGCAATGCACAGTGGAATGGTTTAAAAATAAAATGGAAATAAATCTGTAACTTCTAAACCGTTAAGCGGATTTTAAATTTTATGTGGATATAGCAGAAATGCTGGGGAGTTTAAGTTTTGAATCTACTGGGGCAGCACAATCGGCGCCCAAATAGGGCACCTCAGACTTATAAATCACTTAAAACGATTTATAATTGCCATTTCCTAAACGATTTGGAAAATCATACTATATAACGAATATATAGGTCAATATACATAAAATTTGTATAAATCCGCCCAACGCACAGTGTGTTGCGTAGAACATGCTAGGTGGACAAAATACATGTTATAATTTCCAATTTCTTTTTTTTTGCAAAACATAAATAACACTTCAAAACAACGAATTCCGAGAAAAGGTTATTTGTCAAATTCGGAATAGATGAGTTAAATCGGTCAGAAGTCATATTTTTAATACAACTTTTTCAAACACTCAATTTGAATTTAGTGACTTAGTAGCAAATTGTAGTAGCATTGTGTAATATTTTAAAATTTTTTGTGATGGATATTAATAATGAAGGTAAGTACTATTCTTTAATGTACTTTTTTAATCAAAATCTATTAAGTTAAATTTTTAGCATTATTTTAAATATCCTATATATTTTAGCGTATTTTTTTTATAAGAAAAACTTCAGAATATGCAGAAATTCACCACTGTCCAGGCTAATTTTTTGACATTACGCAGAAATATCTTTATTTTTGTTCGTAAAAATATACATATTGTTTAGCAGACTTCAGTAGAACATATTTTTTTTTTTAATTTTTCAGAACACCCTATTTGAAGGGTAGCCTTTTTTGAGAAGTGGTTAAAATACACGAAGAATAATAAAAAAACTCACGTGTTTATGACTACAACTCATCACAAGACTCCGATGATAGTAATAATGTTAGGCAGCTATTTTTACCTTGTCATGTAAATATTTCCCCATCAATTAAAAAGGATTTTAGTACATGCATGTATTTTAGTTTTTAAAATATATTTATCTAATTTAAACAAAATAACGCACACATAAAATAAACCAAAAACGGTCAATAATAACTCAATATAACATAATAACATAAAATAATTTTGTCCACCTAGCATGTTCTACGCGACACACTGTGCAACGGTTTAAAAGTTACAAAATTATGCAGGGACTGTAACGGTTATGACTTTTATAATAAAACTCAGAAAATAACGGTTACTTTTTGATTTATATTTTTTTGATCAGATATAAAAGTTATTTTGTGCCTTTTATTATTTCAGGCAAAAATAACAGCTATTTTTGCTTTATATTTTATCGCTCAATTCATACCGGGTAAGTTTGATTTTTATTATATCGCTCAAAGTATACCGGGTATTTTTGAT
This sequence comes from Stomorhina lunata, assembly GCA_933228675.1. Classification (NCBI taxonomy): domain Eukaryota; kingdom Metazoa; phylum Arthropoda; class Insecta; order Diptera; family Rhiniidae; genus Stomorhina; species Stomorhina lunata. The sequence continues at coordinate 49,741,366 of OW121741.1, read as the reverse complement.
TTATATTATATCGCTCATTTATAACGGGTATTTCTGATTTATATTATATCGCTCAAATTATACCGGATATTTTTAATTTATATTATACCGCTCAAATTATACCAGGTATTTTTAATTCATATTTTATCGCTCAATTAATACCGGGTAAGTTTGATTTTTATTATATCGCTCAATATGTGACGGTTATTTTGATATAATATTATATCAAGCAATGACTGCTTTTTATTTTGAGATTTAAATTTTTTCAAACAATTTCTGAGCGATATCTTTTAAAATTGATTTTTTAGAGCAGAAATTAGATTTTTCTATATAAAAATCGGAAATTTTGAAAAAAAATAGGAAAACTTAAAAATTTCCCATCAAAAAGGGAAATTTGTATAATTTCCCATAAAAATGGAAATTTTTAAAATATCCCATAAAAATGGTAAATTTTGAAAATTTCCCTTAAAAATGGGAAATTTTGAGTATTTCCCATAAGAATGGGAAATTTTGAAAATTTCCCGTAAAAATGAGAAATTTTTTAAATTTTCCACAAAAATGGGAAATCTTGAAAATTTTCCACAAAAATGAAAAATTTTGAAAATTTCCCACAAAAATGGGAAATTTTGAAAATTTCCCACAAAAATGGGAAATTTTGAAAATTTCCCATAAAAATGGGAAATTTTGAGTATTTCTTATAAAAATGGGAAATTTTTAAAATTTCCCATAAAAATGAGAAATTTTGAAAATTTTCCACAAAAATGGGAAATTTTGAAAATTTCCCATAAAAATGGTAAATTTTGAAAATTTCCCATAAAAATGGTAAGTTTTAAAAATTTCCCATAAAAATGGTAAATTTTGAAAATTTGCCATAAAAATGGTAAATTTTGAAAATTTCCCATAAAAATGGTAAATTTTGAAAATTTCCCATAAAAATGGGAGATTTTGAAAATTTCCCATAAAAATGGGAAATTTAGAAAATTTTCTATAAAAATGGAAAATTTTGAAAATTTTCCATAAAAACGGAAAATTTTAAAAATTTCCCATAAAAATGGTAAATTTTGAAAATTTTCCGAAAAAGTGGGAAATTTTGAAAATTTCCCGAAAAAGTGGGAAATTTTGAAAATTTCCCGAAAAAATTGTAAATTTTAAAAATTTGCCATTAAAAGGGAAGTTTTAAAAATTTCCCATTTTTATGGGAAATTTTCAAAATTTCCCATTTTTGTGGGTAATTTTCCGAAATTTCCCATTTTGGTGGGAAATTTTCAAAATTTTCCATTTTTATGGGAAATTTTCAAAATTTACCATTTTTATGGAAAATTTTCAAAATTTCCCATTTTTGTGAAAAATTTTCAAAATTTCTCATTTTTATGGGAAATTTTCAAAATTTCCCATAAAAATGGAAAATTTTGGAAATTTCCCATAAAAATAGGAAATTTTGAAAATTTCACGAAAAAATGGGAAATTTAGAAAACTTCCCGATAAAATGGCAAATTTTGAACATTTCCTATAAAAATGGCAAATTTTGAAAATTTCCTATAAAAATGTCAAATTTTGAAAATTTCCTATAAAAATGGCAAATTTTGAAAATTTCCCATAAAAATGGTGAATTTTGAAAATTTCCCATAAAAATGGGAGATTTTGAAAATTTCCCATAAAAATGGTAAATTTTGAAAATTTCCCATAAAAATGGGAGATTTTGAAAATTTCCCATAAAAATGGGAAATTTTGAAAATTTCCCATAAAAATGGAAAATTTTGAAAATTTCCCACCAAAATGGGAAATTTTGGAATATTACCCACAAAAATGGGAAATTTTGAAAATTTCCCATAAAAATGGGAAATTTTTAAAACTTCATTTTTAATGGCAAATTTTTAAAATTTACAATTTTTTCGGGAAATTTTCAAAATTTCCCATTTTTTCGGGAAATTTTCAAAATTTACCATTTTTATGGGAAATTTTAAAAATTTTCCGTTTTTATGGAAAATTTTCAAAATTTCCCATTTTTATAGGAAATTTTCAAAATTTGACATTTTTATAGGAAATTTTCAAAATTTGCCATTTTTATAGGAAATTTTTAAAATTTGACATTTTTATAGGAAATTTTCAAAATTTGCCATTTTATCGGGAAGTTTTCTAAATTTCCCATTTTTTCGTGAAATTTTCAAAATTTCCTATTTTTATAGAAAATTTCCAAAATTTTCCATTTTAATGGGAAATTTTGAAAATTTCCCATAAAAATGAGAAATTTTGAAAATTTTTCACAAAAATGGGAAATTTTGAAAATTTCCCATAAAAATGGTAAATTTTGAAAATTTCCCATAAAAATGGTAAATTTTGAAAATTTCCCATAAAAATGGAAAATTTTGAAAATTTCCCACCAAAATGGGAAATTTTGGAAAATTACCCACAAAAATGGGAAATTTTGAAAATTTCCCATAAAAATGGGAAATTTTTAAAACTTCCCTTTTAATGGCAAATTTTTAAAATTTACAATTTTTTCGGGAAATTTTCAAAATTTCCCATTTTTCGGGAAATTTTCAAAATTTACCATTTTTATGGGAAATTTTAAAAATTTTCCGTTTTTATGGAAAATTTTCAAAATTTCCCATTTTTATAGGAAATTTTCAAAATTTGCCATTTTTATAGGAAATTTTCAAAATTTGCCATTTTTATGGGAAATTTTCAAAATCTACCATTTTTATGGGAAATTTTCAAAATTTCCCATTTTTGTGAAAAATTTTCAAAATTTCTCATTTTTATGGGAAATTTTCAAAATTTCCCATTTTTGTGGGTAATATTCCAAAATTTCCCATTTTGGTGGGAAATTTTCAAAATTTTCCATTTTTATGGGAAATTTTCAAAATTTCCCATTTTTATGGGAAATTTTCAAAATTTACCATTTTTATGGGAAATTTTCAAAATCTACCATTTTTATGGGAAATTTTCAAAATTTCCCATTTTTGTGAAAAATTTTCAAAATTTCTCATTTTTATGGGAAATTTTCAAAATTTCCCATAAAAATGGAAAATTTTGGAAATTTCCCATAAAAATAGGAAATTTTGAAAATTTCACGAAAAAATGGGAAATTTAGAAAACTTCCCGATAAAATGGCAAATTTTGAACATTTCCTATAAAAATGGCAAATTTTGAAAATTTCCTATAAAAATGTCAAATTTTGAAAATTTCCTATAAAAATGGCAAATTTTGAAAATTTCCCATAAAAATGGTGAATTTTGAAAATTTCCCATAAAAATGGGAGATTTTGAAAATTTCCCATAAAAATGGTAAATTTTGAAAATTTCCCATAAAAATGGGAGATTTTGAAAATTTCCCATAAAAATGGGAAATTTTGAAAATTTCCCATAAAAATGGAAAATTTTGAAAATTTCCCACCAAAATGGGAAATTTTGGAAAATTACCCACAAAAATGGGAAATTTTGAAAATTTCCCATTAAAATGGGAAATTTTTAAAACTTCATTTTTAATGGCAAATTTTTAAAATTTACAATTTTTTCGGGAAATTTTCAAAATTTCCCATTTTTTCGGGATATTTTCAAAATTTACCATTTTTATGGGAAATTTTAAAAATTTTCCGTTTTTATGGAAAATTTTCAAAATTTCCCATTTTTATAGGAAATTTTCAAAATTTGACATTTTTATAGGAAATTTTCAAAATTTGCCATTTTTATAGGAAATTTTTAAAATTTGACATTTTTATAGGAAATTTTCAAAATTTGCCATTTTTATAGGAAATGTTCAAAATTTGCCATTTTATCGGGAAGTTTTCTAAATTTCCCATTTTTTCGTGAAATTTTCAAAATTTCCTATTTTTATAGAAAATTTCCAAAATTTTCCATTTTTATGGGAAATTTTGAAAATTTCCCATAAAAATGAGAAATTTTGAAAATTTTTCACAAAAATGGGAAATTTTGAAAATTTCCCATAAAAATGGTAAATTTTGAAAATTTCCCATAAAAATGGTAAATTTTGAAAATTTCCCATAAAAATGGAAAATTTTGAAAATTTCCCACCAAAATGGGAAATTTTGGAAAATTACCCACAAAAATGGGAAATTTTGAAAATTTCCCATAAAAATGGGAAATTTTTAAAACTTCCCTTTTAATGGCAAATTTTTAAAATTTACAATTTTTTCGGGAAATTTTCAAAATTTCCCATTTTTCGGGAAATTTTCAAAATTTACCATTTTTATGGGAAATTTTAAAAATTTTCCGTTTTTATGGAAAATTTTCAAAATTTCCCATTTTTATAGGAAATTTTCAAAATTTGCCATTTTTATAGGAAATTTTCAAAATTTGCCATTTTTATAGGAAATTTTCAAAATTTAAGATTTTTATGGGAAATTTTCAAAATTCACCATTTTTATGGGAAATTTTCAAAATTTACCATTTTTATGGGAAATTTTCAAAATTTACCATTTTTTGGGAAATTTTCAAAATTTACCATTTTTATGGGAAATTTTCAAAATTTACCATTTTTATGCGAAATTTTCAAAATTTACCATTTTTATGGGATATTTTCAAAATTTACCATTTTTATGGGATATTTTCAAAATTTACCATTTTTATGGGAAATTTTCAAAATTTACCATTTTTATGGGAAATTTTCAAAACTTACCATTTTAATGGGATATTTTAAAAATTTCCATTTTTATGGGAAATTTTCCAAATTTCCCTTTTTGATGGGAAATTTTTAAGTTTTCCTATTTTTTTTTTCCAAAATTTCCGATTTTTATATAGAAAAATCAAATTTCTGCTCTAAAAAATCAATTTTAAAAGATATCGCTCAGAAATTGTTTGAAAAAATTTAAATCTCATTGCTTGATATAATATTATATCAAAATAACCGTCACATATTGAGCGATATAATAAAAATCAAACTTACCCGGTATGAATTGAGCGATAAAATATAAATAAAAAATACCCGGTATAATTTGAACGATATAATATAAATCAAAAATGCCCGGTTTAATTTAAGCGATATAATATAAATCAAAAATACCCGGTATAATTTGAGCGATACAATATAAATCAGAAATACCCGTTATAATTGAGCGATATAATATAAATCAAAAATACCCGGTATGAATTGAGCAATAAAATATAAATCAAAAATACCCGGTGTACTTTGAGCGATATAATATAAATCAAACATACTCGGTATAATTTGAGCGATATAATATAAATCAAAAATACCCGGTATAAATTGAGCAAAAAAATATAAATCAAAAATACCCGGTATAATTTGAGCGATAAAATATAAAGCAAAAATAACTGTTATTTTTGCCTTAAATAATAAAAGTCACAAAATAACTGTTATTTCTAACCAAAAAAATAAAAATCAAAAAAATAAAAGGCTTACGATAAAATTAAAATTTAGGTCAAACGAATCAAAACTGTATTATTGAATTTCAGAACAGATAAATTTTAATGCTTGCTTTTTTGATTTAAAAATTCAAAAATACCCGTTATTTTCAGTCCCTGAAATTATGTCAATTCTATCAATATTATCAGATTTAATGTACTCCAACAGGTGTTCGTGTGGGATGTGTGAAATGGAGGCTTCATCTAAGACACCTAAATCCGTATGGAGTCCGTAGCTTCAACTTTTATGTGACCTAACTGAATCATTGCTTTTAATACCATTCGTTTACACAAAACTCCATAAAAAAAAATTAAATTCTATAAATTTGTTTACTGCCCAGTAAATCCAATAAGTAAACGAACGCACATATTAGCGAAGGAGCAATTTCTTGAGCAATACATAATAAAAATGTTATAAATAAGTCCAAAAAGGGTAACTTTATTTGTGTGACGTTGTTTTTATTTTTCATAATCAACCCTTTCGGCGGGAGCTAGATTTTCATTTTAGACCCATACTTCCTTTGACTAATTTTCTTAGAATTTAGTTTAGATGTCGATTTTGCTATACGCTTGTCACGTTTTTTCTCATTCGAATAAATTTACCCACCATAATGTACATATGTACAAAAATCAGTTAGTTTTAAATTTCGGAATTAAAAAAATTAAAAATTTTCTTAGGCCGTCAAATCGTTAATCCTTATAATATTTTGGTGCGATTCAGATCTAAAGTAAAGCTTTTTTTAAGAATAGTTTTAAGACCATTCCTGATCAATTTTGAGCTAAATTCGCGATGTGCTTCATTGAAATGTTTTTAGATAAAACCTTCGCGTTCTAAGCTAATAAGGAGATTTTTGATGCAAATCTCAGTTTTCTCAGTTTTCAATCTAAAATCATTTAAACCAGCGTTACGCAAACATTTATTTGCCTATAGATAGCGATAGGAAAAGAAATTCTGCTTGCGCAGCCCATTCTCTTATTGAAACATGTATACTGTAAACAACAAATTGTTTCTCTCGCTCTTTTTGAGTTTTTTCACACAAATTATGATTAGCAGGAATGGATAACGTATTTACATATATTGTTTGTTAATGCATCTGCTAGTTAGTCTGTCAGTTCGGTAATTTGAAAATAAATAAAAACAAAAAAATTAATGTTGTATGTCGTTTATAGAATAGTAAACTATGTAATGATATTAAATATTAAACATCAAATTGCTTAAGTAACTGTTTATGTTACTACAAAAGTCGTAAATGTGTGCATTATGTATCCTATGTTTAAAAGAAAAATGCATATACAGTGGCTAGGAAAAATATACTGCTATCAATGCAAAATTTTAAAAAGCATCTTTAAGTTTAGTACAGGGCATTTAACTCGGCTTCCAAACTTTTGTAGATCCATCATAATAATACAACGTGATTTAAGTATCACTAGTGAAAATAATGTACGAAGCGACTTTCAAAATTTCACGTTGAAAGAAGTAGATTTTTCCTAGCCACTGTCAAATGAATAACACATCATTTTAGTATTACTATTTATTATTTAATTTTCATTGAATAATATCATAAAACATTATAAAATTAAAAATATAACGGTAAATAACAGCATTAAATACCCTTTCAGCACAACTACTGTTAACGATATTTTCCAAAATACCGTTACCGTTAAAATGATTTTATCAATATTTTTTAAAATACCACTACAGATAAAACACATTTAGCACATTTACCGTTACCGATATTTAAAAAAAAATACTGTTACGTTTACTGATAAATAACCATTACCGACATTTTATTTTTAAAGGCAATCCCCAATGTCCCAAAATTATTTGATGAGGAAACCAAATAAATAAATTATTGTAAAATTTCATGGCATATAAACACAAAGACTGTATAGACTTTTCCAACTCTGTTCAGTTAAATGACGTTGTTTTGCTGCTTCCAATACATAGCAAATTTGTTCATGTAGTTGTGCGTAACACTGATTTAAACCAATATGCACTTTTTTGCACGATTTTCAAAATCTGCATAAAATTTTAGCAAACCATGATTTTTTGGTGCGCTTTTGCTTTTAGGTTCTAAACGGCAAAAAACTCGGTTTACGCTCAAGTTTTCCTCATTTACACCTGTCGTATGTTATACCTATGTAGAGCACATTAATGAGATATACATATATCAAACGATGCGAAATTGAAAGATCTACAAATCGTTATCTATTTTTTTTGGAATTCTTTGAGGCTGCCAAAAATACACGAAAAAAAAGTAAAAAAGTGGCGAAAACGAGCTTCAAATTTTGGCAGCCATTAAGTAGTATTAGAAGTGACAAAATTAAAATTTAGAGGGAAGTGGATTTAATTCCTAAGTGTGTTGTCTATTTCGTAGAACAACGACTTTTGTCTAAATGTTAAAACGAATGCAGAAGAAGACGAAATATGAAGAAAAACTTGAATGCTTCAATCGATTTTTAACGTTTTTTTTTAATTTGCATGCCAGTTACGCTTAGAAGCGCAAATTTGCACTACTAAGATATTGTGTTCAGTATACAAAAGTTTTCGCGAGTTCAAGATCTGTAATAAGATTTTCAGAACTCCTAAGGGTACAAAAATTATTCGAGTTGAAAGTCGGTTTCAAAGGAAAAAAAAACTGTTTGATTTTTGTCCATATATTTTTAGAGACTTTGTTACATTTGAGCAGTAATGATTTCAATATCAGGCAAAGTTGTTTATAATTACGGTGTTTTCTATTTTGCGTGCAAAAATAATTCGTTAATTGCTTTTTCGTTGTCAGTATGCTTGTTATTAAGTTCATTGACCTGTGGAGATTGTGTGTTTTTTATACCACCTTGAGCACGGGAATTTATAATGTACGAAAATGTAAAGAAAGATTTGTTTTTTTTTAATATTTTTATTGCTAATGTTTTTGGCTTTATTTTTAACGTTTATTATTTTTTGATAAAATTATGCTTGTTTTATTTATTAAATTTTTGTATATTACACTTTACTAGAAAGCATAAAACATTTATATTTTATGCAGCAAATATAATAATACGTCTGTTCACAACGAAGATCAGAATGTTTGTAGACCTAATATAAAACAAGGTTATTCAAAACAAATTTATTCATATATCGGCCGAAAACTTATATGAATGTTGACATACGTTCACTTAAAAGCCATGTTAGTTATCAAGATTTAAAACTTTCACAGACCAGCAAAAAAAAATTGAAAGTCATTTTACAGAAAGATGTACCCAATTTTTTTTACATTTGACCCCAATAATCCAAATACAAACTTTTACTCAGATTAGATATCAGGAAAACGCCAAATTTTAGACATTCTTCAAATGTTTGAAAAAAATTCTACTTAGAATACATTTTTAAATAAGTGTTTAATAGCATTTCACTGAAATCCTTGAAGACTCTCCTTAGCAGATGCATAAAAAAATATATCATTTTTAAAAATTTTAGTAAGTTTGACTTTTTTACTTTTTTGACACCTCAAGATATTTAAATATCCATTTTTGTTACAATGGGCTAACTTTGAGTCACTTTTGCACAGGACAAAAAAAAACATTTTGTATACCGTTTTCAAAACTCCTTTTTTGGGGTTTTCAATAGTTTGTTTAACGAATTCGAAAAAAAGCAAAAAAAGTTCCAGAGTGTTACTAAGAACACCCTGTAGATTACCACAAAGAAAAAATTATATTGATATCTCTAACCGGCTTCGATGGGTATATTATTAGAAATTTGGTTGAAATCAGATGTTGTTAAACATTTTATGTCCAGGAACAAAAGTAAAATGTTTAAAATATTAATTTTGTTTAGAAAGGTATACGAAATTACATGTTTTTATTGTTATATTTACGCAAAACATGTAATTTCTAGTACATATTTTGATCCTGGTAGTAAAAGGGTTAATGACATTCGAACCAAAATTCTAAAACATATATATTGCTACCCATTGAAGCAATACTAATTTCAGTTCTTCTTATAAAAACTGCTAATATATAACACAGTACGACAGTGGTTGGTACACATGAGAAATGTTAACAGAATATGAAAATAGGCTTAAAATAAAGACATATATGTTTCGGCGTTTTGATGTAGCACGTCAGTATTTTAAGAAAATCGATTTTAAAGATTCGAAGGACCGTGGAGGTTCACTTATAACGTAATACTATTATAAAAAGTTCTATAAATATAGAATGGGTGAACATTTTTCTATTGAAAAATATTTCTATCAAAAATTTTTCTATTGAAAAATATTTCTATCAAAAATTTTTCTATAGAAAAATATTTCTACCAAAAATTTTTCTATCGAAAATTTTTCTATCAAAAATTTTTCTATCGAAAATTTTTCTATCGAAAATTTTTCTATCAAAAATTTTTCTATCAAAAATTTTTCTATAGAACAATTTTTCTATCGAAAATTTTTCTATAGAAAAATATTTCTATCGAAAATTTTTCTTTAGAAAAATATTTCTTTCTAAAATGTTTCTATAGAAAAATATCTATTCAAAAAGAAGTGTATTTGCATTTGATCCCAAACCTGTTACATTTATTTATTAATGTAACAGATCAATTTATTGATAAAAAGCCAAAAAATGTTTGCGGAGAAACCAAATTCCTCGACGCGTTTCGATGGTTGGTTAAGCCATCTCTTCAGGAGGATTATCCCCAATTTAGACAGATCGAAAACCTCGCATTATTACTAAATTTACAAACATAACTATTAAGAATTATGTTCATAAACCAAAAGTAAAAGCGTAGATTATCGACTGAACAAAAACAAACATTTTTCAGTTTTCATCTACCTTCACTTCCCACATTCTTGCTGTAGCCGTCGGCTACTATATGCAGAATGCTGTGAAGAAGGGGGGGTAAGATGTTTTAAAATAAACAAGTTTATTTTAAAAATAAGCTGAATGCATGCAGTTTTATCAAAAAATAACAAATTAGTCGGGATGAACAGATCAATTTATTGATAAAAAGCCAAAAAATAATGTAATAATGCGAGGTTTTCGATCTGTCTAAATTGGGGATAATCCTCCTGAAGAGATGGCTTAACCAACCATCGAAACGCGTCGAGGAATTTGGTTTCTCCGCAAACATTTTTTGGCTTTTTATCAATAAATTGATCTGTTACATTAATAAATAAATGTAACAGGTTTGGGATCAAATGCAAATACACTTCTTTTTGAATAATATTTACATGCCGACTAATTTGTTATTTTTTGGAAAAATATCTATCTAAAATTTTTCTATACAAAAATATTTCTATCTAAAATTTTTCTATAGAAAAATATTTCTATCAAAAATTTTTGGTGAACCGATTGAAACGCTTGAGCCAGTTTTGTAAAGGGAATTAAATTTGGATTTGTTTTTATTAAAAAAAACAATTTATTTTTCCTCTAAAGGACGCTTTAATTTTCATGTAAAATTAAAAAAAATTTTTAATGAATTTCGTACATTTTTTTTTGGATATTTTTTAATTTTACATTAGTATTACGTTACAATTGAACCTCCACGGTCCTTCGAATCTTTAAAATCGATTTTCTTAAAATTTGCTACAGCAACACGCCGAAATACGTATTTCTTTATTTTAAGCCTATTTTCATATTCTGTTAACATTACTCATGTGTACTCAAAAAAAATTGATTTTGTCGTACTGTGTAATAATTCACGTGCTTTTTTTTTTACTTTGGTGAAAAATTATACTTTTGCCGAAATACTTTGATTTTAAGTCGCAGGTACGGCTAAGCCGTTAGAGATATCGAACTATTTTTTTTGTTGAAATAAAAAGCGAATAGCTTTACAAACTTTGGGTCGCTGAGTTCGAAAATGTAAAAATCTTTCAGAAATTAGCTCTATTTACTTTAGGAGATATTTTAAGTTACAATTTTCCATTGAACACCGTAATAAAAATCTATTTAAGTTAAACATCGTGAATGTTTCTTTCAATCCGAATAAAACTGTTTATTGGATTTTAATGTGTGGAAGTTCAGCTTTCGTTAAAGTATAATATTGACATTACTTAATCAAAAATCTCTTCAGGATTCTCCAAGGGTGAGGAATATTTACTCGTAGTTTAAATCGCCTAATTTTAAAAAAAAAGACATTTTTATTTTTTTTAATTGAAATGGTTTTACACATCCCAACTAATAAAAATTTTTCTTTTAAGTATTATCCTTTTGAAATTGTTGCAAAAGTTTTAGCAAAATTTCCAAAAATTTACAACTTTGAAAACATACTTTAATGATGTTTGATTTTAAGTTCTTTTAACTAAAAATTGTGATTTTCAATTAAAAAGCCCGTTTTTTTTTATAAAAACCGGTTAAGCTGTTTTTTTTTTAACAAAATAGCTTCCTTAATTGGTTATTACGTTTACATAAAGTGTGATTAATATAATGTACTAAAAAGCTATGAAAATCGCACTAGAAACTTAAATAGGATTGAGTCTTTATAGTAAGTGAAATTATAAATGAAATGTAAAAAATATTTTTAATCAAAAAAATAGTAATATCTCGAAAACGAAAGCTAACTTTACTAAATATATACAGTGTATTTATACTAGGGTGTTTACTGGAGTTATGTTTGCTCGATTAATCGGAAAAATAAAATCGATTAATCTCTCGAGTAAAATAAAATGGATAATTTCAAATATAGATTTATTTGAGTAATTTTCCAAGAGTAATCAAGTTACTCGAGTAAAATTATTTCAATAATTTTGTAAGTATTTTTATACCCTTCACCAATAGGTGAAAGGGTATTATAAGTTTGTGATTCCGTTTGTAATTTTTTTTATTATTATACCGATCGACTCAGAATCGGGAGGAGAATCGATTAAGCGATGTCCGTCTGTCTGTCTGTCTGTTGAAATCAAGTTTCTGAAGCCCCTGGAGGATGGACTTACATAAATTATATATCAGATTTTAGGAATAAACGCTATTAAATTTCAAAAAATCGGTTTGTAAACACCGAAAATATCGAAAAAATACCAAAAATTAGACGAAAATTTTAAAATTTTTGATTGAAACACACTTTTAAATAACAAGAGAAAAAAGATACTTCTGGTGTACATGTGATAATATGTTATATATCTGATTGTAGGAAATAGTTTCCCAAAGCACTCTGTAAAATTTTACCAAAATCGGTCCATAAACAACTGAGATATCGCCAAAACACTGAATTTGATGTATCGCAAATTGCCCAAAGTTCGCATTAGAGAATGTTTGTTGAAAAAATGAAATGCAGAAATAGGAAAAACCATCCTCCTTTAGCACGGACCTACATACATTTTATATCAGATTTTAGAAAATTCCCCCGCCAAGCACGTTATTAAATTTTATCAAAAGCGGTCCATAAACAATTGAGATATCGCCATAACACTCCACAAATCTGATTACGAATACCATTCAAATTGTATCGATCAACTCAGAATCGGCAGGAGAATCGATTTCGCGACCTCCGTCCGTCCGTCCGTCTGTTTGTCAGTCTATCCGTCCGTCTGTTTGTTTGTCCGTCCGTCCGTCTGTTTTTTTTGTCCGTCTACCTGTCTGTAATTTATTCTGTTGTAGTCAAGTTTTTGGAGTTCCTGTTTTGTCGATATCTCAGGTGTTTATTTTGATGAAATTTAATAGCGTCCTTCGCAGAGGATTACCTAAATCCTGATGCATTCGGTAATTTGTGGTAGATATAATTTAGCGTTTAAGCGATGGTGTTTTGATCGAGAATGATAAAATTTTGTGTAAAATCCAGGAGCTCCACAAATCTGATTTTAGCAGACAGACACTCTGCATTAATCTTAATTTTGTGTCTGACTTTTGAACATTATGATAACATTTGAGAATATAATCAAATTATAGGTAATCTTTCTAGGAAGTACAAAAATGCAGCTAACTACATGATAGCCGTTCAAAACCTACATATGTATGTAAGTATCTCACATATCAACGAAAATTTAAATTTTTTAATTGCAATTGGGAGAAATCCGTTCACGTTTGACAATTGATCCCGTATAACTTCGCCTAAGATACGATGATGACATTTAGTATAAAGACGTTGTACAATATTGATATTCAGGGCGATAGCGCCTAAAATAAACTTTCTAGAGGGACAACATTTGACAAAAGTATTTCTGATCTCTTGAAAAGTTCGATATTGAAAATGGGCGAGCTCTATTCACATTTAGAAAATCTCCCATATAACCCCGACCGGGAATCGATTTAATGCTGATAAATTAAATCACATTAAAATTGCACAAAGAGCAAAACTTTCCAAACATCCATCGGACAGATCGAAAGAACAATACATCCCAAATATTATTGATGTAGTGTTCATTTTAATTAATTAACTAACTTCAGATTAATAAGTAAATCTTTAACAACTCTTCCGGCAAAGCTGATATCCATCCATTCAAAAGCTATATATTTCACGTATGTATCTAAAACTAAGAGTGTATACTAGACTGTCTCACTTTTTCACTTTTTTTGAAATTCCTTGATGAACATCGATTTTCTTAATCTATTTAAAAAAACATTAATTTTGATATATAACACTTAAATATTGGTGGCCGGGAACTGGTCTCTCAAATCGATTTTTTGTTTTTTTGGGAAAAATGCACCTTTTCAAAAAAATTCAAAAATCTTCTTTTAGTTATTTGCGCCTAATTCAAGCAATTTTTGACAGATTTTAATTTTAGTAAATTCATTTAAAAGCTTGTTTAATTTCAGTTTCTTCTATGGTTTTTTATTTATAGCATCACAAACTCGGATTTTCTAATGCGAACTGAGAATTTTTTTTTAATTTTTGCTTACTTTTTCTTTTATAGAAATTTACGGGTACAACATTTTTGTATTCTGTAAAAGCAGTATGATAGGAAATTTTAAGCTGAAGATTTCGGTATAAATAACGCTGAAATTCTTTTAAGAAAAACTGCAGTTTTAGGAAAAGTTCCGATATGACTAAAATTATTTATTTCATTTTTTTTTTAATTTCATAAATACATTAATATATAATAAGAAGAAGTTAATATTGGTTTCTCATTTTTTCAAATTTGCTAAAACAGTACTTTTGTTGTAGTTTGGATGCATTTTGTGGAAATGTTCGATCACTTGAATCAAATCATTTTGCTCACTGTTTTCCATCACTAGCGTGTTGTTGACTGTTTTCAAAAGGCCAATTGCGCGCTCAGCAGGGTCGTTGACTACTGTTAAGTTAATTGCAAATTGTTGAATTTTTTTGAAATCTTCATTTTCATGCCAAGAAGAAGATGGACTGTGAATAAAGTCATAATGAGTCCCAGTGATATCGAAAAAAATGTTTGTATTTTCTGACACTAGGTCGACGATCTTGAGGTTGGCTTCTTTGGAAAAACACTTATAACGAAACAAGTTTTGCTGGTTCCTTGGATTATTTAAAGCAGATGCCATTTCGTTCAATGTTTTTGGTGAATGCCTCGGATCAAAAAAAGGTAAGCCAATTGCAATTTCGCTTAAATACCACAAGTGTCGTGACATTATTTCTAAAGCAGCCTCTGCTACATAAAAATTTGTTTTGCTATATTCCTGGATTTGTTGTATCAAAAAAATATCGTTCAAAGCGGCATTTGTTGCTAACGTGCACTTAAACCAATGCTCAACATATATTTTGACCAGAAAAATATTGAACTCAGTGAGACCACTTAACTCATCATCTAAATAAAGAAAAAAACTTTATTTAACTTTCGATGCTTGTAAAAATTTTTAACGTACACGTTAATTTAAATTGGTTTCGAAATGCAAAAATCTTGAGGCTGTAAATACCGCGGGACATAAATCTAGCACGGTGCAGTGCTCCAGGAAGTCTTATTTTGATTTGTTTATTTTGGAAAGTTGTTTCACCCAAAAATATTAGACTCAGCTCCAAAAGCTCTGTATAATCTTTTCTTTGAATCGAAAGTTGGTTTTTTATCATGTTTTTGAGCTGTATTTGACTTTCTTTATCGATGCAAGAGGCTATTCTTGAATTGCTGATGCCCGGCTCAATTTTTGAAAGATCTAGCGAGTTCCATTGCGACTTGAAATTCAGGAAAAGACTTATGTCTGGTGATGTACTTTTTTCTTTCATTGCCGAGCAATATACGCCAGACAACAGTACTTCCAGAACGTGATGTCTGCAAGCAAGGGTCAATATTTTTCCGCCGAACATATCACGTAATCTTTTGCACGTTCCTGACTTTTCACCTGTATTGACACTTGTTGTATCAAAGCATATTCCTTTAATGAAAGGTTCAACTTTCCAATCATCAACGGTTTTTTTAATCGCCTGAAATTGCTCTTCGGCAGTGCCTTTCTTAATTTCAGCAACGCCCAATATTTTTGTGTTTGATCCATTTGTAAGAACCATTGCAAGCTTATCAATTTTACCATCAACGCCATGCCATTTTGGTAGGATTTTTCCATCCCAATGCAGAACAAAGAAGGCATCGGTTAAATTTGCGCAAAATGTGTTCTTCACATTATCCCGGATGTGACATCGCATGGATCTACGTTGTCTATGAATCGTTGCTAGTGAAACCACAACATCATTTAGATCTATATCTAAATAATGAGCAGTCGACAAAATTATATTTGCCGCATTTCTGCTGCTCAACCCTGCATGGTCTACGCTGGCAACAAGTTGCGGTGTTATTTTGAGTTTCGATTTTGGCTGAAACTTTGGAGGTTTATAGTCCAAATCTTCTTCGCTGAACGAATCACTAGACAAGGACTCATCATCAATAAGTAACTGCTGTTTTTCAGTTTTTTTACAAACAGTCTCATCAGCTGGTAAAGCACTTTTGGTCTTGCATACGACAAAATCAGAATCTAACCGTTTTAAAAAATCCACTTTGCGTTTCGACTCCTTATCACTTTTTCGTTTTGCATTGGCTTTTACTTTTTTGTAAGATGTATGAAATTTTTTTAGGTTTCTTGAAACATAACTTTTATTTTGTAAATTTGAATCTTTGCGAATACTTCGCCATATGTCAAGAATTTCACCCGCAACAGTGAGAGATGCATTTTTCTTTAATTTTTTATCATTTACTATCAAATAAAGTAATCTACCAAGTACATCCCTTCCTGTGGGAATTTTACGTCTTGACATAAAACTATTCTGAACTAAGAGAAACATTTTCGGAAATGAAATAACTAATTCACCACATTCATTTAAGTATACAAACCCACTATCCAAGGCTGAAGTTCGTTATTTTTGATTGCAGACATCTCTTAAATCAAAATGCAAATTATAAGAAACAATTTTAAACAAGCAGTGTCGTAAATATTTTTCGCTGCACTGAAGCGACTAATTTTCCTTTTTAGTCTATTTTGACACATTTTCATTATGGCTCCTACGATTTTATTTTAATAAACAACAGATATATTTAACAAGTAAATAAAAACCGCAAAAAATTATTTTTCAGAGCTTCAAGCCATCCAGAATTTTCGCAAAATGCATCAAAACTCCACCAAAAGTACAGTTTTATCAAATTAAAAAAATATAAAAAACCAACAACAACTTATTTTTACTATTTGTAAATGTATTTATAATATTAGAAAAAAAATTATAAATAAATAATTTTAGTCATATCTGAATTTTTCATAAAACTGCAGTTTTTCTTAAAAGAATTTCAGCGTTATTTATACCGAAATCTTCAGCTTAAAATTCCCTATCATACTGCGTTTACAGAATACAAAAATGTTGCACCAGTAAATTTCTACAAAAGAAAAAGTAAGCAAAAATTAAAAAAAAAATTCTCAGTTCGCATTAGAAAATCCGAGTTTGTGATGCTATAAATAAAAAACCATAGAAGAAACTGGAAATGTTTCTTTTAAAAAAAATTCGGAAATTTAACAAGCTTTTAAATGAATTTACTAAAATTAAAATCTGTCAAAAATTGCTTGAATTAGGCGCAAATAACTAAAAGAAGATTTTTGAATTTTTTTGAAAAGGTGCATTTTTCCCAAAAAAACAAAAAATCGATTTGAGAGACCAGTTCCCGGCCACCAATATTTAAGTGTTATATATCAAAATTCATGGTTTTTTAAGTAGATTAAGAAAATCGATGTTCATCAAGGAATTTCAAAAAAAGTGAAAAAAGTGAAACAGTCTAGTGTATACCCTATAATTTTAAGGCTTATCATTGTTAAAGCTTTGACCTAAATCAGAGTTTTACATAACTAATCAAGAACTTTTACTAGTTGGATAATTCGTACGAATTAAAGTGCACAACCCTTACTTGGCACTGTGTTTTTGGGTTGCATGCCAGAATACTTAAACTTCATCAAATCGATGTGCTATTGCAAATGTATGGGCATCTACATTTTGAAGCATCTTTTCTGCATGGTTTATCTGGTCTATCGAACTTTATTAAATGTTCGTAAAATATGTGTATATTTTATTTCGAAGCTACTGGCTGGCTTAAATATGCATTCTCAACTTGTAGTCTAGTAATCATTATCTTTCACAAAGAGACCCAAGTGAAGCTTCCCTAGACATCAGCCACCTGCCCAACCTAACCTTTGGGTGCATAACTATTCTAGATGATGACGCCACCGAAAAGCTTTTCTCTTTCCGACTCTTAATTTTAAAGACTCTTTGCATATAATACTAGTATAACCATTGGTGAAGGGTATCCAAGATTCGGCAAAGCCGAATATACCACTCTTACTTGTTTTAAAATAAAACGACTAAAATTTGTCTCAGCGTATTTCTAAACTGTTAAGTTTGTAAAAAAACGTTGGCCAAACGGAGAGCTAAGATACTACTTGTTGTATGTTTTGTAGTTTAGTATGCATTTTTCTTTGTGTTTTTTTTTTGTGTTTTTTTGATTGCGAGTTAAGGAAAAGTTTTCTTGTTTAATGTAAATTGCTGTTATTCCCCTGCCACGCAAATAATGGCCAACTTTGGCTTGAAAGTATTTGCTGCTACTAATGATATCTGTGGCAATATGGAAGAATAGCTTAATTCGAAAATTGAACATATTTTAAAGTCGATTTTATGTAAAATCGACTTTATTTTAAAGTCGACTATTGTAATTTTTTGAACCACAAGAAATTTTTAGAATAAGCCTCTATAAATATTTTTAAACAAATACATTCAAATATTACAAAAGCTTTCTTCAATAAATAGAAATAATAAAATAAAATTTAAAAAATTTCCAAAAACAAAATATCAAGAAAATGTTGTGTTATTTAGACAAAACAGCATATCTTAATATTTTCAATTTTTTCATTATATGATTAAAAATTATTTAAATGATCATCAATTTTTACAAAAAATTAAAATTTTGTGAAAAAATAATAAAAAAAACAACAATTGTTATATGACCCCACTTCGTTTTAAAAAAATTAACTTTAAAATGTATCTAATGACTGAAAATTGTGAAAAATTTTCAATTTCTACTTAATATTTTTTTCTAACGGATCACAAAATGAAAAACATTCAAAAGAAAAAAATCTGTTTATAGTTTTTCGGTCTTATGCAAAAAAATTTAACAATGATTGGTAAACTAAAGTTAAGCAAAATTCCTTAAAGTATTATCCTAAAACGATTGTTAGCTTAACAAACCGATGTTAATCTTTTGTTAACATCAAATAATTTAAAGTAGCTGTCTACATAATTTAAAGCTACGTTAAATATTTTACTGTTTTGACAAATAATATTTTGTGAAAACTTTTAAAGAAAATATTTAAGTTTTCAGACTTATCTATTAAAAAACAATATTTTTGCTAAATTTAGTTATCATATTGTTTCTAATTTGCTATTTTTTATCGTATAAAAGGTTTCGGGGGTGGGGAATTTATGAAATATAGTTTCCATGATATTTCATACTCTATTTTACATATTTCATACTAAACCCAAACTTTTCAAAGAAATTGATAATACAAATTCTAATTTTTAACAAAAAATTCGTGTTTTCAACAAAAAACAGACATCGGTCAATGAAATTTACAAAAAACATAGTGATGTATATATATTCACCATGAGTTAAAAGTACTCGATTTTTAAATAATCGGTTTAAATCCTTAGTAAAAATTTGTCTATTTATTATTTTACTGCATTATAAATGTGTTTAGTGAATGCTTTTATATAACATAAACATAATTTTACAGTAAGAAAAGAAGAAAAATGTTATTTTATATTAAAAACATACAAAACATTATTTAGAAATTCGAATACCCGGAGGAAACAATGAATAATTAATTCGTTGTTTTGTATATTTAGCTATAAAGAGACAAGAGAGAATGACGATGTTGCCAGCATTAACATGTAAAATTGCCTTGACGTATTCATTAGTTAAAGAACTGTTTTTGGATACTATTTTTTAACAATCGTTTGTTAGCCTTAAAGTATTTGGTAACTAACGTGTTCTTTAAGCAATATTTAAGATTTTTTTTAACATAAGACCGTTTAAAATTAAGTTTATAAATTTTGTTTTGTGGTAAGATTTTCAAAATAAAGTCGAGTTGTTCGGCTTAAAGTAGACTTTAAATGTTCTGTGGTTAGGCTGATTGATTTTATTAGTTAAAAAAATAGGTTTTATCAGGCTTGAGTTCATTTTTAATTTATTAATTTGAAGGTAATATTGTGGAGAAAAACTTAAAAAAATAATTTTGAAACCTGCCCGCCTTAGGACGTCATCAGCACTTAGCGCCTGGAACACAGTCGTGTTGTCAAATTGTTGTTGATCATTGAGTTTGATCAAACTTCACTGCGTTTAATTGATTGTGTATTCTCCTATTACATCTTCGAACGAACTTTCACCTGCCTTTGGCAGGTAGAACAAGACGTTTTGCTTTGATGCTATTTTTAGAATAGTAACACGGTTAACACATGTATATAAATTACATAAATGTATGAATGCAGCGTGCCCTTGGCTTTTTAATAATATTGGGAATTAATTAATTTCCAAAATTGTTATTAATTTTAGATCACGCAAAAAGATTGTATTATGAATTGTTAAAAATTTCCAATAATACCCAAAATTACTATGGTTTGTTTGGATCAAATTTGTGCGAAAAATACTTTTTTCCTAAATCCTAATTTGCCAGGGAAAGTTCCTGACAAATTACTATAAAATCTTATTAGTTTTTTAGCTGGTTTAAGACTTAACTTATATTTAATTTTATATTTCAGGTCAATAGAGAAAGATAATACAATTTTTAGCCTTTTTTATCCTTCGGTGTACCATATTATTAATAAAATTTTATATTTTTATAGGGTACAATATGAAAACTGCCCAAATCGATGGACATTTCATCCAGCTGCGTTAGTAAGAGTTGTTTCGTTTCGAGTTGGTGATTTGGTTACAATAATAAACGACTCAGCAAAAGTTCAACAATTACAAAAGGGACATGGAGAATGGATTGAATTAATGCGATTTGTATGCAAATTAAATAAGTTAATTTATTTTTTAAATATAAAAATATTTTATTTTTATTTTAGGCTCTTGGCAAGCCATGTAAAGTAATCAAGGTTTATTCCGATGGAGATTTACGAATTGAACAACTAGATGATGGTTTTGAATGGACTCTTAATCCAAAATGTGTCAAACTGGAAAGATCTCCACTAGCAACTGCTGCAGAACGGTCAAATAGCATGATGGACTTAAGTCATCGCAGAACTGATCATGTAATGACCCCGTTGTCAGGCTTATCAGGCACTTCTAATGCGGATAAGTTAGTACGTGAGGCTGCTCAAGGACATATAGAATTTGTTAAGCAGTATTTAGATGCAAACCCGGATCAGGTGAACGTAATGAGTGGGTTAAAAACATGTATTCAAGTTGCAGCTCATCAAGGTTTTGTAGAAATAGTAAAATTACTTATTAGTAAAGGAGCTGATGTCAACGTTGTGGATAAAGAAGGAGACTCTGCACTGCATTATGCAGCTTTTGGAAACCAGCCTGAAACAATGCGCATTTTATTGCAAAATAATGCAAATATTAATTATCTGAATTCCAGTCATTGCTCAGCTCTTCATATTTGCGCACACAAGAAGACTCCGCATTGTGTTCGCGAATTGCTAACGTTCGGTGCTGATGTTAACATTCAGGACTCATATGGCGATACAGCATTACATGATGCTATCGGAAAAGAAAATACCGAAGTAGTTGAACTTTTATGCAATGCTCCGAATCTCGATTTTACTGTAAAAAACAATAGGGGCTTCAATGTTCTCCACCATGCAGCTCTTAAAGGCAACGTAGTAGCTGCAAAACGCATTTTGCAGTTAGCGAGACAGCTTGTTAATGTAAAGAAAGATGATGGATTTGCAGCTCTACATTTAGCAGCTTTAAATGGCCATGCACAGGTTGTAGAGGTACTTGTCAAAGATGGCCAAGCTGAAATAGATATTCGTAACAACCGTCGACAGACACCTTTTTTATTAGCAGTTTCACAAGGGCATTCATTTGCAATAGAAATGTTAGTTAAGCTAGGATGCGATATAACGGCTCGTGATGAAGACGGAGATAATGCAATGCATTTATGCGTTATAAAAAAAGCCAACTTATTACAAGCTTCCGAGCCAACGTTGGAAAATTCACCAGATATTTTTGCTATCTACGATAGTTTGGGGCAATTACATGAAGACCGCTTAATGTTTACAATTCTTTGCTATTTATCACGTTCAGGCTGTCGAATAGAACAAAATAATAAGGGTGTTAATATCTTTGAGTGGATTACTGATGCAAATTTAAAAAAGTTAATTTTAAAAAATCAACGTAATGATGGTAGTTTAAATATGCAATTATGTACAACTACTACATCCCCAAATGTTACAACATCACATATTTTAACGGATACGTTAATCCAAAACATTCAGGAGTTAAATTTAGGGAACAATGAGACAGTTGGAGCAATAGCTTTAAATAGCTTATCAACAGATGATGAAACAGGTTTGCAGTTGGATAAACCTTCAACCTCCAATCATAACCAACTACATAGTATTTCAACGAATAAAAACTGTCTGAAATCATTACTAAAATCACCAAATATGAGTGCGAATAATAATGAAGCCATTGAATCGAAAACTTTTAATTTGGAATCATTGAAGTCTACTACAAATTCTATAATGTCAACAACTCCACAAGAATGTATTGTTTGCGATGAAACCCTGCAATTAATTAAGTTTGAACCTTGTCAACATCAGATTTCATGTGAAGACTGCGGGAAACGTATGAAGAAATGCTTGCGCTGTGGAACTCTTATAGACAGAAGAATTGACTGTAATGGAATAATCATTATGAACACGGATTTAACAAATATTCCATCGGCAGATAGGCTTCGCTATTTAGAGAATAAAATCCAGGAATATGAAGAATCACATTATTGCAGTATATGTATGGAAAGAACTCGGGACGTTGCATTTCTTTGCGGTCATGGAGCATGTTCGCATTGTGCTGAAACGCTGCGAACATGTCATATGTGTCGAAAAACCATTCTTAAAAAGATTAACTTGTACTAGATTTCTTTCTCAAAATAAATAATGTTGCTTACTGTTAAATATTGCTACTATCTACAACAACATAGATTTTACACTTTGTGTACATACTTCGGCCACAGTGCACTTATTTGGGGGTCTAAGTGATCATACATCAATAACTTTTAAACAGATAAACATTTTTTATGAATTATGAATATATGCACTAAATACATCATTACTATCTTTAAATGCGATAAAATTCAATATTAAACTTAAAAAATTAATAAAAACTTCATATTTCATGTGATTGAAGTTCTGATCGCAATTTATTTTTATCGATTTGGGAAGTGTTATACCTTTAAGTGAGTATAACCAAAATTTAAACAGTTAATCCTTTATGAAAGTAATTAATTTTATTTGAACCAAGATTTATGTTAGAGGTTGTGAGTTCGAGTCGGTTCATATCATAAATTATTTTTTTTTTTTATACATTTTTACGATTTTAAATTAGATTAATAACACTGTGCTTGATTTTGACAACATTTTTACCGACAAATGGGTAAAGATTAATCGAGTACGCTGAATTCAATGGTGCTAACCGTTTTTTTAGGTTAGCTCTAGCTCTAGAAATGGAGAAGGTTGCGCAAAAATTGTTAGTTTTCTTGAACTAGGTAAACAAATTTGAAATTTGGCAACAAAATTATTTTTCAGGAATACTAATTATTTCCGAATAGTCGTTTTGGAAATAAATTTTTTTGTTTGCAAAAAAAAATTTTTATTTTTGATTTTGCTTTCTGATTATTTTTGTGATTTTTCAAAAAAAAAAAAAAAATTGCAAACAAAAAAAATATATCCAAAACGACTGATCGGGTTAAAAAAAACAAGTAAGGGTGTTATATTCGGCTGTGCCGAATCCTATATACCCACCATCAAGTTGTGTTAAATTTAGAAACATATCTCATATATTTATTTATTTATTTATTTGAACAATTCGTAATAATAAAGCCTATGAGGCCAAAATATAAAATTATTACAAAAAATAATCAAAAATTAAACTAAAACTAAGTAACAGTATATACTTCAAAAAAATAATAATATATTAATTTAATTTACAATGTAAATATAAATACCGATTAATCATATGGCTCCCCAGCCAAAAAATAGATATTAATAATTAATTAAAATAGCAATGATATATCTACGAGTGTACAGCTAATTTAAAATGTGGACCAAATTCGAAAAAAAAATATTACGCTAGTTGGTATTGTTGGTAAAATATTTGGACTAAATTCGGTTGCAGTAGCTTTAAAAATATCTAAATTGTTGACCTAGTATTTACTTTGTACAAAATTTAATCTCATAACCGGGTATAGCATTAATAATCTGTTAAATACTTTTCGTTAAGTTTAATATTTAGTAAGGATAAACATGTTGATAGTACTATGACAGGTCCATGTATTTTGTTAGGAGTTCTTAATGCATCTACCTTATATTTCCTTGGTACAATCTTAATATGCTGATTGTACCTCCGAATCTTTTTGATTGTAGATATAAAAAGGGAATATTATATATGTATATAAGAATTATAGCCAAATGTTGACCGTAACAAAATTTTACACACTGGCTGGTATTTATATAAATAAAGCTTATTTTTAGTGTACATCGCTATCATAGTTTCTAATATATTAGCTATTTAACTGGCCTTGCTACATTTCTTTGTTTTTGTTTCCGGAGTGTTTTTTATATGAAGCTATAGTTAAATATGGACCGATTCCTATAAAATTTGATATACTGACCAATGGTTGCATAAAACTTTCCTATTCTAAATTTAGTCGTCATATCTATTACAATTATATTCAATTTATCAGTATTAATATGATTCCCGGGTCGGGGTTATATGGAAGCTCTAACTAAATGTAAACCGATTTCGTCCATTTTCAAAACACAACTTTCTCAAGATATCGAAAATACTTCTGTAAAATTTTGTCCCTCTAGCTCTTTTCGTTTTTGCGCTTTTATATGACGGACAGAAGGACATAAACCCCCTTTTCTTTTTGTATTTTTTGTGTTTCCGTAAGTTTTTTATGTGGGAGCTATGGTGACCGATTGTGAAAAAGTTTTGCACACTGGCTGGCATTGACATAAGACTTCCTTGTGCTAAATTTAGTGGCCAAAGCTATTACAGTTTATCATTTATTGGCATTTTTTATATGGGAGCTATGGTTAAATGTGAACCGATTTCGATGAAATTTAATATGCTGCCTACTACTTATGTAAAAGTTATATGTACCAAATTTTATCATCATTGCTGTTATAATTGACATTTATTAGCAAATAAGTTTAGTCGTCATAGCACGTGTTTTCCGGGGCGGGGTTATATGGGAGCTCAAACTAAATGTGAACCGATTTCGTCCATTTTCAATACACAACTTTCTCAAGATATCGAAAATATTTTTGGAATTTTGTCCCTTTAGCTCTTTTCGTTAAGGCGCTACTGCGCTTTTATCTGACGGACATAAACTCACTTTTATTTTTGTGTTTCCGCAAGTTTTTTTATATGGGAGCTATGGTGACCGATTGTAACTGGCTGGCATAGACATAAGACTTCCTTGTGCTAAATTAAGTGGCCAAAGCTATTACAGTTTATCATTTATAGGCATTTAAGTGTATTTTAGATGAAATTTAGGCTTTTTCCGTAAGTTTTTTGTATGGGAGCAATGGTTAAATGTGAACCATTTCGATGAAATTTTATATGCTGTCTAGTACTTATGTAAAACTTATATGACCAAATTTTATCATCATAGCTGTTATAATTTCTCGTTTATTAGCAAATAAGCGATTAGCCTAGACGAGATTGTACGGGAGTTATAGTCAAATGTGAACCGATTTTGCCCGATTTCAATATCAAAATTTTCTGAGAAATCAAGAATATTCGAATATTCGTTAAGGTTTTATCGCACCAACAACAGACAGACAGACATACAAACGGACAGACAGACGGACATTGATCAATCGTCTTAGAATTTCATAAGAATTCAGAATATACTTCAATTTTGGTTTTTGAGCTAATATTAAGGAAATTATAAATGGAATAACATACCCCCCATTTTTTTGCTGGTGGGTATAATAACTACCTAATTGATACCCAATCTTTATGTAAAATTTTCTGCTGAATCCGATTTTTAAGTCAAAATAACAATTTTTTGCGTTTTTGAAAAAAAAAATGATGTCACCTAAACATAGGTAAAATTTAATAGCGTTCTTTGAAGGGGATTACCTAAATTCTGATGCATTCATTCCTTTCAGGAGCTCTGACTTTTGAACATTATGGTAATATTTGAGTTGTTACGCGCGCTTTGTTAAATGCACAAAAACAAAAATTGAAGATCAATGGCATGTACTAGGTATTTTCGGCTAGCTCTGCCGTCAGTGGCGCGGTTCTCGACCCAATTGTTTAGACGCGTAATCATAGAAAAAATCATGCCATTGTAAATTGCCACAAAAAAAATTTAAAATATAGAGCTTCTAATAAAATAAGTTGAAAAAAAAATTGAAAGGAACGAAATTAATCTGAATTATACCAACTTTGACGGGACTCCGTAGTCACGTCACGGGGTCATCACTGTTTACTCATACCTACCAATTCGTTACCTTCGTTTTGTAAAAGAAATGAATCATTATGAAATTCATTATTTATTTAATAATAATATTAATAATAATATTAATAATAATAATTATTAATAAAAATAATAATAAAATATTAATAATATTAAAATAATAATAATAATAAAGTTATTGAAAAAAAAAAAAGAAAATTGTTACATCTACCTTACTTAAATACCGATGTTGTTGCAGAAATTGTAGGGGGGGGGGTGTTGTAAATATTTGATGGTGTTGCTGTGGATGAGGTGGTTGATACTGCTGAAGATAATGCTGGGACTGAAGACTGTTTTGGTGACTGATGCTGTAGATGATGTTGTAGATGATGCTGAAGATAATGCTGGGACTGAAGACTGTTTTGGTGACTGATGCTGTAGATGATGTTGTAGATGATGCTGAAGATAATGCTGCAAAGAAACGCTTTGTGGTGGTTGGTTTGTTGGAGGTCGTTGTTGCAGTGAAGAATTATGTTGTTGTGGATGAAGTTTGTGGGGCTTGCTTTTGTTGCGACCAACAGTTGTCAATGGCAAAACAAATGTTCGATATAAGAGAAGCTCGGCTGAGTTGTTTTTCCAACTGTTGTTGCAATAGCTTTGCTTGTTGTTGCTGTTGTGTAAGGGATGATGACGTTGGTGACGTTGACGTTAATATTGGATCATTAAAATTAATGCTTGAAAATAGACAACGGAGACAGTGACGATCCGCTTCTAAGCCAAATTTTTCAATTAACTTTTGTTTGAAATTTATAAATTATTTTAAGTTTTTTCAAGTATATTTTAATAACTTTTAAAATTTTTTTACAAGACACAAAAACCACAAGCAGAGAAATTTGTTTAGTTATTTTTCTTTTAATTTTGTAATAATTAATGTGTATAATTTTTCTTTAATTGCTTCTTTTCTCTTTTTTTTTTTGTTTGTAGGTATATTTTGTTTAAACATTTTAATTTTATTATGTAATTTAACTTATTTATACATAGTATAGTTTCTTTTTGTTTTCATTTATTGTTTGTTTGAATTTTGTTTATTTTTAACTAAATTTCACTGACAACCGCTCACCGCCGAATTACCACTCCTACTCAATGACTGTCGATTTCTTCTTCATAAAAAACCACGCCATTCTTGCGTTTTCTTTGTTCTTTTTTTTTTGTTCTACTCTTTTCTGCCTAAATCCCGTTACAAAATCATGATATATTACAATCTGCCAATCAGAATTTGGCATCTGTAAAACAGGTTTTTTTGCAATGTTGCATGAATTCATCTCTACAGATCATCATTTACATGCACTGAGAGAAATGAACAGGATTAGATAATTTACGTGTAAACAATTTCGTGTAAGTGAAATTGTCAACAAGTAAATTAAATTCATAAAAAAAATTGGCAATTAAATAAAAAAATTACAAAGTCTAAATCCCTAACAAAACTGCTTCGTTATGAAAATGTCAATTGAATAAAGAACAGGAAAAGGATTTAGAGCGCGCGTGAAGAATAACGTGTGGCACGACCCACGATAAGCCGGGTAAAACGACAATAAAATTTTAAGGTCTTAAATCTGTTGCATGATATCTTCCAATCAAATTTCCCTGAAGATCTTCCACATCATATAGTACGTTACCTATTTTCTCCCGGATACGGCACTTAATATATTTCGGTAAAAATTTTGCATTAATAGCATTTTGAAAATTACTAAGGCTATGATTCTTACGAAAAACTTCTTGTCCGACTCGATAACTAACATGTTTTGTGCGTGTGTTATAAATTTGTGTAGCCTTTTCGTGAGCCTTTTCAATGCTCTGGGAAATTTTCTCTCTGATTTTTGCCTGCTTATCCACATGTTTAACTATGGTGTCATCTTGCATCATATTAAGTTTTTCTAATAAGGTGTATGACGACCCATGCGTACACATATTTTGCCCGAACAGTGCATAATATGGTGAACAATTAATTGACGTGTGGTAGTCGCTTCTTAAAATTGACAAAATATTAGAAATACAGGTATCCCAATTCAAATGGTTAGACTCATTTAGAAGATAAAAACGAATTTTAGATATAATTTCCCGATTGGCTCGCTCGGAGGCATTCGCTTGAGGCGAGTATAACCCAGTTTTTATGTGAGTTATGCCAAACAAGGAAAACAAATCTTGCATTTCTTTAGAAATAAATTGTTTCGCATTATCGCTATGTATAAATTGTGGGCTACCAAAAGTGTTAAAAATATGATTTTGAAAAAAATTAATTACATTGAGAGACGTAGCAGATCTAAGAGGCTGAAGAAATAAAAATTTCGTAAAGTGATCGATAACTACAAAAACGTGAGTATTCTTAGTCTTGGAAGCGGGGTATGGTCCTAGAAAATCGCAGTACAATCGCTGAAATGGTCGTTTGGTTTCAAATGAATCTCCCATTGGTGGTCTAAGGGTTTGAGTCGGCGCTTTTATAACCTTACAGTCGTCACATTTTTTTACAAATTGTTTAATATCAGAACTCATCGATGGCCAGTAATATTTATGTCGAACTCTAGTTAGTGTTTTAAAATAGCCACCGTGACAGCTAGATTCGTGACCTAATTGGATAGCTTTGTTAGTTAATGGGTTTGGAAGCCATAATCTCCACAGACTCTCTTCTTCATTTTCAATACCTTGACGAAAACTAACTCTTTTGTATACTCTGTCATCAATTACACATAAATCAGGCAAGTTATCTTGGTTTTCAGAAATGGTTTTAATTAATTGCTTATATTCAGGAGACTCAAAATAATTTGAACTAAAATCTACTTCGGGAAAACTTCGCTTAATTTCTATAGAATCCACATCAAAACGAGACAATGTGTCGGGAACTACATTTAAGGATCCTTTTCTATGCTCCATCTTAAAATCAAACCCTTGCAACATTAAACTCCACCGTGCTAATCTACCGCTTAAATCTTTTTGGCCCATAAGCCATTTAAGGCTAGAGTGATCGGTGATAATTCGAAAAGGTGATCCTTCAACATAAGGTCTAAAACGTTTAACACAGATTACAGCAGCTAAACACTCCAGCTCGGTGACTGTATAATTTCGCTGGGCCCCGTTAAGTTTTTGAGAAACAAACGAAATTGGTCTTTCCCTATTTTCTTGATCTAGTTGGTATAAGACGCCACCTACCCCAATACGTGATGCATCGCATTGTATAATAAATTCTTTTGTAAAGTCGGGTTGGGCAAGGACGGGAGCGCTAGATAATGCAAGCTTGAGTTTCTCAAAACTATTAACGGCTTCTGGGGTCAAAGAAAATTTTCCTTCATGTTTACGCAAGCAATCTGTGAGAGGTCCTGATAAATTAGCAAAATTGTTTATAAAAGATCGATACCAGTTTGCCATACCAATGAATCGGCGGATCTGACGAGGGGTTTTAGGAATTGGAAAATCTACTATTGCTGAAACCTTGTCAGGGTCTACTTTTAAACATCCCCTACCAATACGATAGCCTAAATATTTTATTTCACTTTGACAAAATTTGCTTTTTGAGACGTTGATGGTGAGTCCCGCATCTTTAAGACATTTTGCAACCTGTTGGAGTATAGTAATGTGTTCTTCAAAAGTGGCTGTACAGACCAAAAGGTCGTCTAAATACACGAACACATTTTCTCTTAGGCGAGACGGAATGGCTTTGTCCATTAGACGAGACATCGCTTGAGGACCATTGCAAAGCCCAAAGGGCATAACACGATATTGGTAAAGAGGTCTACCAGGGACTGCAAATGCTGTCTTCTCCTTTGAAACTTCCGTAAGCCTTATTTGAAAAAATGCATCCTTTAAATCGATTCCACTTATGTAATGGGTGTCCTTTAATCTACTAAGCAAGCCGTTGATGTGTGGGAGCGGATAAGAATCTTTCTTCGTAATAGTGTTCAATTTCCTCGAGTCTAGGCACAGACGAACTTTACCCGGTTTTCTCACATTTACAATAGGAAAGCACCAAGGTGAGTTAGACTCTTCTATTACGTCCATTTTCAACAACCGGTCTAGTTCTTGGTAAACTTCAGCCTGTCTAGGAGGAGAGAGTGGGTAATGCTTGCATTTTATCGGCTCTGCATCCCCAGTGTCGATGTGATGCTCCAAAAGACTCGTACAACCAAGACCTGACTTCTCAAAAGAGGGAAAATCGGACATAACACTTTTAAGTTGGAATTTTTGCTCTGAATTTAAATTATGAAAACATAAGTGGCTTTTATCTGCTGTCTCAAGATCAAAGGACTCAACAATGGGAACAATATCAGGGGCAATTGCAAAACTACGCCAGAAGTCTAAACCTAAGTAGGCTTCTTGCTTTAAAGAAGGTACAACGTAAAAATCTATATCTCTTGTAATACTTTTATACACAACAGGTAGCTTACAATGACCCATTACTGAGTTTTTAGATCCATCAGCTGTGGATATATATGATCGAAAAGGTCTTAAAGTGATATTATTTCTTTCAATGAATGTTAAACTATTCTTTCCCAATACCGAAACACTAGCACCCGAATCTAGTAGTCCATAAATGTGCTCATTAAAAATTTGAATTTTTGCAAAAGGTCTCTCGTCGTTCTCATGGCATAATAATGAAGATTCTATTATTTTACGAAATGATTTTCTTTTCTTGAAGCGAAGTCTACAATTAAAAGTTTTAGCTGAAGGTTTATAAAGTGCAGAGTTATTATTATAGGAAATGTTTGTTTTTGATGATAATTTATTTAAATTGTTTAGAGAATTTTCCGCCGAGATTGTAGATCTCGATTCATCCTCCTGTGGAAGATTCCTCGATTGATCTAATAGCAACTCGGGGAGAAAGCTTTGGAACGAGAGTCCCCGGTGGCCATCTCGCTCCGCTTCCTGTTTCCCATGTGCATATTTTTGCACTTAGGAGTAACTACCCCTTGTTCGCCACATTTAAAACAAAAAACATTTCTAGTTTCCTCTGGGCAATAAATATATGAATGACCGAAGGATAAACAATTCCAGCACTTTATTTTTGAATAGTCAGGTTTATAGTTACGTTTAGAGAATTGCAGGGCTTCTATTTGAGGGTCAGACTCACAGTCAAATTCATTCTCTACTACACTTTCAGCTTCGACTTCACTAACTTGTCGATAGGGTTTATTTTCAAAAAGAGAAGTCTTACTTTCGTAAATTACCTTTTCGGCATTTCGTGCTAGGTCTCTAAGACTTTACAAAGATTTAGGATTAGCATTAAAAAGCATAACTTTAAAGTTAGAATGGATATTTTTCATTATAATTCTAATTAATTTTGTTTCACCAAGGGGTTCCTTCATACGAGAATTCATGCTAACTATG
Source organism: Stomorhina lunata (assembly GCA_933228675.1). Taxonomy (NCBI): domain Eukaryota; kingdom Metazoa; phylum Arthropoda; class Insecta; order Diptera; family Rhiniidae; genus Stomorhina; species Stomorhina lunata. The sequence goes on along the minus strand of OW121741.1, from coordinate 49,709,591 downwards.
GCTGAATGAAAACTGTCATAAGGTTCTTTCTGAAGCTGTTTACGCTTGTACATATTTAATAATATGTCATCATCTGATTCCAAAGTACCGAATTCACGAGATATTGAATATTCTAAAAATTGATATGTGGGATTTGGATTCAGTTTTATGAATTCCCAATACCACTCGTTTGCGTTGCCGCGTAAAAATATTTGAAAGTTCTCGAGTAAATACTCATCAGAACACCGAGTTCGTTTAGCTAAAGTCTCAATTTTGAAAAGAAAATTTGCTACATTACCTGTACCATCAAAAGAGATGTTCCATTTCTCCAGTTTTACTTTATCAAATAATCCCGGGTTGAAATTGGCCTCCTGAGATACAGTTGGGTTATTCGCATTTAAGTTTGCGTCACAAGTCAAGTTAGTAATAGTAGCTTTCAACGAATTAAGTTCCCTCCTAAATTTATCTTGAGAAGAACGTATGGCCTCTTGTACAGCTGATAATAAATTGTCATTATTATTAACTGTAGACGGTTCAGCAATGAATTCACTTTGAATATCAATTTCTTTCGAAGCCATGTTTAAGTCAATTGTATCCTGAGGTTCTAAATGACGTGGAATATCTCCGAGAGGAACTTGATCGGACTGACTGGTATCAAAAGAAACTTTTGGTTCTAACGGTTTGAGAATGCTCTGGATGTTTTCTTTAGGTGGGGGTGAATGAACCACACGTGGTCTTGAAGTGGGTGTACTTGGTAATTCTTCTAATGATTGCGTATTATTCCAAACAGTTTTGCCTCTACCTCTACTTGCACTTAAATTACTATTTGATCCCTTTCCTGAACTACGAGTGTTCATAATAATGAACAGATCGACAGACGGACAAAATAAAAAAAATTTAAAAATACTATGTTTCGAAAACAAATGCGAATAATGCAGTAAGGCGTTGCAGTGTGTGATTATATCGGTTTAGTGAGAAAAAAATCATGTGAAAAAAATTGCAAAATAATAATAATAAAATTGATTTAGGTTTAATACAATATCAATACAATAACTCCAGTAAACGAATTGGTGGATGAGTAAACAGTGAATACTATTTTTTTTTCCTTTTTTCCAAAACATGTCTTGTAATTATCTGATTTTGTTACATCAGAATTTACCGCTACTGTTTTGAATTGATACTTCATTGATCATATGTTTCATTAAGGATGAAACAAAGTCTAATGTTTACAAGTAATAAGAAAAAGTTACAAAAAAAAAATAGTTTAATTTGGAAATACAAGGTTTTCTTTAAATTTGATGCATTTGATAAATTTCAGTTAGATACCATAAAATTTAAAGTCTCTCAAATTTTCAGAAAACCTCCACTCAAAAAAAAAATTACAAAATCATAACGCAAAAATGTTAGAGAATTGGATCTCATGACATTTGACTTTTATTATTCGGAACAAATTTTAAAGAGATTGACGAGAAAAAAAAATTAAACTATTAGTGTGTTGGTATAATTTCAAATTTGATCAAGCAGACCTCGTATAACTTTTTCCTGACTTTAATGTATTTGGCTTTTTATATTTTATATTCAAAATTTTAAGTGCAGCTGGTTCAAGCCACTGTTATTTTACACCCAAAGATATTTAAAAAAAATCGTCTATTTAAATTTAAATGACAAAATTCGTTATACGAAATTTACTTATATTTTTCCTTTACATTGTGCTACCCTATCGGCAGCTTTTCGTTTGGCGCCATCTATGTTACGCGCGCTTTGTTAAATGCACAAAAACAAAAATTGAAGATCAATGGCATGTACTAGGTATTTTCGGCTAGCTCTGCCGTCAGTGGCGCGGTTCTCGACCCAATTGTTTAGACGCGTAATCATAGAAAAAATCATGCCATTGTAAATTGCCACAAAAAAAATTTAAAATATAGAGCTTCTAATAAAATAAGTTGAAAAAAAATTGAAAGGAACGAAATTAATCTGAATTATACCAACTTTGACGGGACTCCGTAGTCACGTCACGGGGTCATCACTGTTTACTCATACCTACCAATTCGTTACCTTCGTTTTGTAAAAGAAATGAATTTATTTCATTATGAAATTCATTATTTATTTAATAATAATAATATTAATAATAATATTAATAATAATAATAATAATTATTAATAAAAATAATAATAAAATATTAATAATATTAAAATAATAATAATAATAAAGTTATTGAAAAAAAAAAAAGAAAATTGTTACATCTACCTTACTTAAATACCGATGTTGTTGCAGAAATTGTAGGGGGGGGGGGGTGTTGTAAATATTTGATGGTGTTGCTGTGGATGAGGTGGTTGATACTGCTGAAGATAATGCTGGGACTGAAGACTGTTTTGGTGACTGATGCTGTAGATGATGTTGTAGATGATGCTGAAGATAATGCTGGGACTGAAGACTGTTTTGGTGACTGATGCTGTAGATGATGTTGTAGATGATGCTGAAGATAATGCTGGGACTGAAGACTGTTTTGGTGACTGATGCTGTAGATGATGTTGTAGATGATGCTGAAGATAATGCTGCAAAGAAACGCTTTGTGGTGGTTGGTTTGTTGGAGGTCGTTGTTGCAGTGAAGAATTATGTTGTTGTGGATGAAGTTTGTGGGGCTTGCTTTTGTTGCGACCAACAGTTGTCAATGGCAAAACAAATGTTCGATATAAGAGAAGCTCGGCTGAGTTGTTTTTCCAACTGTTGTTGCAATAGCTTTGCTTGTTGTTGCTGTTGTGTAAGGGATGATGACGTTGGTGACGTTGACGTTAATATTGGATCATTAAAATTAATGCTTGAAAATAGACAACGGAGACAGTGACGATCCGCTTCTAAGCCAAATTTTTCAATTAACTTTTGTTTGAAATTTATAAATTATTTTAAGTTTTTTCAAGTATATTTTAATAACTTTTAAAATTTTTTTACAAGACACAAAAACCACAAGCAGAGAAATTTTTTTAGTTATTTTTCTTTTAATTTTGTAATAATTAATGTGTATAATTTTTCTTTAATTGCTTCTTTTCTCTTCTTTTTTTTTTGTTTGTAGGTATATTTTGTTTAAACATTTTAATTTTATTATGTAATTTAACTTATTTATACATAGTATAGTTTCTTTTTGTTTTCATTTATTGTTTGTTTGAATTTTGTTTATTTTTAACTAAATTTCACTGACAACCGCTCACCGCCGAATTACCACTCCTACTCAATGACTGTCGATTTCTTCTTCATAAAAAACCACGCCATTCTTGCGTTTTCTTTGTTCTTTTTTTTTTCGTTCTACTCTTTTCTGCCTAAATCCCGTTACAAAATCATGATATATTACAATCTGCCAATCAGAATTTGGCATCTGTAAAACAGGTTTTTTTGCAATGTTGCATGAATTCATCTCTACAGAGTTGCAATTTTCTGTAGATCATCATTTACATGCACTGAGAGAAATGAACAGGATTAGATAATTTACGTGTAAACAATTTCGTGTAAATGAAATTGTCAACAAGTAAATTAAATTCATAAAAAAATTGGCAATTAAATAAAAAAATTACAAAGTCTAAATCCCTAACAAAACTGCTTCGTTATGAAAATGTCAATTGAATAAAGAACAGGAAAAGGATTTAGAGCGCGCGTGAAGAATAACGTGTGGCACGACCCACGATAAGCCGGGTAAAACGACAATAAAATTTTAAGGTCTTAAATCTGTTGCATGATATCTTCCAATCAAATTTCCCTGAAGATCTTCCACATCATATAGTACGTTACCTATTTTCTCCCGGATACGGCACTTAATATATTTCGGTAAAAATTTTGCATTAATAGCATTTTGAAAATTACTAAGGCTATGATTCTTACGAAAAACTTCTTGTCCGACTCGATAACTAACATGTTTTGTGCGTGTGTTATAAATTTGTGTAGCCTTTTCGTGAGCCTTTTCAATGCTCTGGGAAATTTTCTCTCTGATTTTTGCCTGCTTATCCATATGTTTAACTATGGTGTCATCTTGCATCATATTAAGTTTTTCTAATAAGGTGTATGACGACCCATGCGTACACATATTTTGCCCGAACAGTGCATAATATGGTGAACAATTAATTGACGTGTGGTAGTCGCTTCTTAAAATTGACAAAATATTAGAAATACAGGTATCCCAATTCAAATGGTTAGACTCATTTAGAAGATAAAAACGAATTTTAGATATAATTTCCCGATTGGCTCGCTCGGAGGCATTCGCTTGAGGCGAGTATAACCCAGTTTTTATGTGAGTTATGCCAAGCAAGGAAAACAAATCTTGCATTTCTTTAGAAATAAATTGTTTCGCATTATCGCTATGTATAAATTGTGGGCTACCAAAAGTGTTAAAAATATGATTTTGAAAAAAATTAATTACATTGAGAGACGTAGCAGATCTAAGAGGCTGAAGAAATAAAAATTTCGTAAAGTGATCGATAACTACAAAAACGTGAGTATTCTTAGTCTTGGAAGCGGGGTATGGTCCTAGAAAATCGCAGTACAATCGCTGAAATGGTCGTTTGGTTTCAAATGAATCTCCCATTGGTGGTCTAAGGGTTTGAGTCGGCGCTTTTATAACCTTACAGTCGTCACATTTTTTTACAAATTGTTTAATATCAGAACTCATCGATGGCCAGTAATATTTATGTCGAACTCTAGTTAGTGTTTTAAAATAGCCACCGTGACAGCTAGATTCGTGACCTAATTGGATAGCTTTGTTAGTTAATGGGTTTGGAAGCCATAATCTCCACAGACTCTCTTCTTCATTTTCAATACCTTGACGAAAACTAACTCTTTTGTATACTCTGTCATCAATTACACATAAATCAGGCAAGTTATCTTGGTTTTCAGAAATGGTTTTAATTAATTGCTTATATTCAGGAGACTCAAAATAATTTGAACTAAAATCTACTTCGGGAAAACTTCGCTTAATTTCTATAGAATCCACATCAAAACGAGACAATGTATCGGGAACTACATTTAAGGATCCTTTTCTATGCTCCATCTTAAAATCAAACCCTTGCAACATTAAACTCCACCGTGCTAATCTACCGCTTAAATCTTTTTGGCCCATAAGCCATTTAAGGCTAGAGTGATCGGTGATAATTCGAAAAGGTGATCCTTCAACATAAGGTCTAAAACGTTTAACACAGATTACAGCAGCTAAACACTCCAGCTCGGTGACTGTATAATTTCGCTGGGCCCCGTTAAGTTTTTGAGAAACAAACGAAATTGGTCTTTCCCTATTTTCTTGATCTAGTTGGTATAAGACGCCACCTACCCCAATACGTGATGCATCGCATTGTATAATAAATTCTTTTGTAAAGTCGGGTTGGGCAAGGACGGGAGCGCTAGATAATGCAAGCTTGAGTTTCTCAAAACTATTAACGGCTTCTGGGGTCAAAGAAAATTTTCCTTCATGTTTACGCAAGCAATCTGTGAGAGGTCCTGATAAATTAGCAAAATTGTTTATAAAAGATCGATACCAGTTTGCCATACCAATGAATCGGTGGATCTGACGAGGGATTTTAGGAATTGGAAAATCTACTATTGCTGAAACCTTGTCAGGGTCTACTTTTAAACATCCCCTACCAATACGATAGCCTAAATATTTTATTTCACTTTGACAAAATTTGCTTTTTGAGACGTTGATGGTGAGTCCCGCATCTTTAAGACATTTTGCAACCTGTTGGAGTATAGTAATGTGTTCTTCAAAAGTGGCTGTACAGACCAAAAGGTCGTCTAAATACACGAACACATTTTCTCTTAGGCGAGACGGAATGGCTTTGTCCATTAGACGAGACATCGCTTGAGGACCATTGCAAAGCCCAAAGGGCATAACACGATATTGGTAAAGAGGTCTACCAGGGACTGCAAATGCTGTCTTCTCCTTTGAAACTTCCGTAAGCCTTATTTGAAAAAATGCATCCTTTAAATCGATTCCACTTATGTAATGGGTGTCCTTTAATCTACTAAGCAAGCCGTTGATGTGTGGGAGCGGATAAGAATCTTTCTTCGTAATAGTGTTCAATTTCCTCGAGTCTAGGCACAGACGAACTTTACCCGGTTTTCTCACATTTACAATAGGAAAGCACCAAGGTGAGTTAGACTCTTCTATTACGTCCATTTTCAACAACCGGTCTAGTTCTTGGTAAACTTCAGCCTGTCTAGGAGGAGAGAGTGGGTAATGCTTGCATTTTATCGGCTCTGCATCCCCAGTGTCGATGTGATGCTCCAAAAGACTCGTACAACCAAGACCTGACTTCTCAAAAGAGGGAAAATCGGACATAACACTTTTAAGTTGGAATTTTTGCTCTGAATTTAAATTATGAAAACATAAGTGGCTTTTATCTGCTGTCTCAAGATCAAAGGACTCAACAATGGGAACAATATCAGGGGCAATTGCAAAACTACGCCAGAAGTCTAAACCTAAGTAGGCTTCTTGCTTTAAAGAAGGTACAACGTAAAAATCTATATCTCTTGTAATACTTTTATACACAACAGGTAGCTTACAATGACCCATTACTGAGTTTTTAGATCCATCAGCTGTGGATATATATGATCGAAAAGGTCTTAAAGTGATATTATTTCTTTCAATGAATGTTAAACTATTCTTTCCCAATACCGAAACACTAGCACCCGAATCTAGTAGTCCATAAATGTACTCATTAAAAATTTGAATTTTTGCAAAAGGTCTCTCGTCGTTCTCATGGCATAATAATGAAGATTCTATTATTTTACGAAATGATTTTCTTTTCTTGAAGCGAAGTCTACAATTAAAAGTTTTAGCTGAAGGTTTATAAAGTGCAGAGTTATTATTATAGGAAATGTTTGTTTTTGATGATAATTTATTTAAATTGTTTAGAGAATTTTCCGCCGAGATTGTAGATCTCGATTCATCCTCCTGTGGAAGATTCCTCGATTGATCTAATAGCAACTCGGGGAGAAAGCTTTGGAACGAGAGTCCCCGGTGGCCATCTCGCTCCGCTTCCTGTTTCCCATGTGCATATTTTTGCACTTAGGAGTAACTACCCCTTGTTCGCCACATTTAAAACAAAAAACATTTCTAGTTTCCTCTGGGCAATAAATATATGAATGACCGAAGGATAAACAATTCCAGCACTTTATTTTTGAATAGTCAGGTTTATAGTTACGTTTAGAGAATTGCAGGGCTTCTATTTGAGGGTCAGACTCACAGTCAAATTCATTCTCTACTACACTTTCAGCTTCGACTTCACTAACTTGTCGATAGGGTTTATTTTCAAAAAGAGAAGTCTTACTTTCGTAAATTACCTTTTCGGCATTTCGTGCTAGGTCTCTAAGACTTTACAAAGATTTAGGATTAGCATTAAAAAGCATAACTTTAAAGTTAGAATGGATATTTTTCATTATAATTCTAATTAATTTTGTTTCACCAAGGGGTTCCTTCATACGAGAATTCATGCTAACTATGGCTGAATGAAAACTGTCATAAGGTTCTTTCTGAAGCTGTTTACGCTTGTACATATTTAATAATATGTCATCATCTGATTCCAAAGTACCGAATTCACGAGATATTGAATATTCTAAAAATTGATATGTGGGATTTGGATTCAGTTTTATGAATTCCCAATACCACTCGTTTGCGTTGCCGCGTAAAAATATTTGAAAGTTCTCGAGTAAATACTCATCAGAACACCGAGTTCGTTTAGCTAAAGTCTCAATTTTGAAAAGAAAATTTGCTACATTACCTGTACCATCAAAAGAGATGTTCCATTTCTCCAGTTTTACTTTATCAAATAATCCCGGGTTGAAATTGGCCTCCTGAGATACAGTTGGGTTATTCGCATTTAAGTTTGCGTCACAAGTCAAGTTAGTAATAGTAGCTTTCAACGAATTAAGTTCCCTCCTAAATTTATCTTGAGAAGAACGTATGGCCTCTTGTACAGCTGATAATAAATTGTCATTATTATTAACTGTAGACGGTTCAGCAATGAATTCACTTTGAATATCAATTTCTTTCGAAGCCATGTTTAAGTCAATTGTATCCTGAGGTTCTAAATGACGTGGAATATCTCCGAGAGGAACTTGATCGGACTGACTGGTATCAAAAGAAACTTTTGGTTCTAACGGTTTGAGAATGCTCTGGATGTTTTCTTTAGGTGGGGGTGAATGAACCACACGTGGTCTTGAAGTGGGTGTACTTGGTAATTCTTCTAATGATTGCGTATTATTCCAAACAGTTTTGCCTCTACCTCTACTTGCACTTAAATTACTATTTGATCCCTTTCCTGAACTACGAGTGTTCATAATAATGAACAGATCGACAGACGGACAAAATAAAAAAAATTTAAAAATACTATGTTTCGAAAACAAATGCGAATAATGCAGTAAGGCGTTGCAGTGTGTGATTATATCGGTTTAGTGAGAAAAAAATCATGTGAAAAAAATTGCAAAATAATAATAATAAAATTGATTTAGGTTTAATACAATATCAATACAATAACTCCAGTAAACGAATTGGTGGATGAGTAAACAGTGAATACTATTTTTTTTTCCTTTTTTCCAAAACATGTCTTGTAATTATCTGATTTTGTTACATCAGAATTTACCGCTACTGTTTTGAATTGATACTTCATTGATCATATGTTTCATTAAGGATGAAACAAAGTCTAATGTTTACAAGTAATAAGAAAAAGTTACAAAAAAAAAAATAGTTTAATTTGGAAATACAAGGTTTTCTTTAAATTTGATGCATTTGATAAATTTCAGTTAGATACCATAAAATTTAAAGTCTCTCAAATTTTCAGAAAACCTCCACTCAAAAAAAAATTACAAAATCATAACGCAAAAATGTTAGAGAATTGGATCTCATGACATTTGACTTTTATTATTCGGAACAAATTTTAAAGAGATTGACGAGAAAAAAAAATTAAACTATTAGTGTGTTGGTATAATTTCAAATTTGATCAAGCAGACCTCGTATAACTTTTTCCTGACTTTAATGTATTTGGGTTTTTATATTTTATATTCAAAATTTTAAGTGCAGCTGGTTCAAGCCACTGTTATTTTACACCCAAACATATTTAAAAAAAATCGTCTATTTAAATTTAAATGACAAAATTCGTTATACGAAATTTACTTATATTTTTCCTTTACATTGTGCTACCCTATCGGCAGCTTTTCGTTTGGCGCCATCTATGTTACGCGCGCTTTGTTAAATGCACAAAAACAAAAATTGAAGATCAATGGCATGTACTAGGTATTTTCGGCTAGCTCTGCCGTCAGTGGCGCGGTTCTCGACCCAATTGTTTAGACGCGTAATCATAGAAAAAATCATGCCATTGTAAATTGCCACAAAAAAAATTTAAAATATAGAGCTTCTAATAAAATAAGTTGAAAAAAAAATTGAAAGGAACGAAATTAATCTGAATTATACCAACTTTGACGGGACTCCGTAGTCACGTCACGGGGTCATCACTGTTTACTCATACCTACCAATTCGTTACCTTCGTTTTGTAAAAGAAATGAATTTATTTCATTATGAAATTCATTATTTATTTAATAATAATAATATTAATAATAATATTAATAATAATAATTATTAATAAAAATAATAATAAAATATTAATAATATTAAAATAATAATAATAATAAAGTTATTGAAAAAAAAAAGAAAATTGTTACATCTACCTTACTTAAATACCGATGTTGTTGCAGAAATTGTAGGGGGGGGGGGTGTTGTAAATATTTGATGGTGTTGCTGTGGATGAGGTGGTTGATACTGCTGAAGATAATGCTGGGACTGAAGACTGTTTTGGTGACTGATGCTGTAGATGATGTTGTAGATGATGCTGAAGATAATGCTGGGACTGAAGACTGTTTTGGTGACTGATGCTGTAGATGATGTTGTAGATGATGCTGAAGATAATGCTGGGACTGAAGACTGTTTTGGTGACTGATGCTGTAGATGATGTTGTAGATGATGCTGAAGATAATGCTGCAAAGAAACGCTTTGTGGTGGTTGGTTTGTTGGAGGTCGTTGTTGCAGTGAAGAATTATGTTGTTGTGGATGAAGTTTGTGGGGCTTGCTTTTGTTGCGACCAACAGTTGTCAATGGCAAAACAAATGTTCGATATAAGAGAAGCTCGGCTGAGTTGTTTTTCCAACTGTTGTTGCAATAGCTTTGCTTGTTGTTGCTGTTGTGTAAGGGATGATGACGTTGGTGACGTTGACGTTAATATTGGATCATTAAAATTAATGCTTGAAAATAGACAACGGAGACAGTGACGATCCGCTTCTAAGCCAAATTTTTCAATTAACTTTTGTTTGAAATTTATAAATTATTTTAAGTTTTTTCAAGTATATTTTAATAACTTTTAAAATTTTTTTACAAGACACAAAAACCACAAGCAGAGAAATTTTTTTAGTTATTTTTCTTTTAATTTTGTAATAATTAATGTGTATAATTTTTCTTTAATTGCTTCTTTTCTCTTTTTTTTTTTGTTTGTAGGTATATTTTGTTTAAACATTTTAATTTTATTATGTAATTTAACTTATTTATACATAGTATAGTTTCTTTTTGTTTTCATTTATTGTTTGTTTGAATTTTGTTTATTTTTAACTAAATTTCACTGACAACCGCTCACCGCCGAATTACCACTCCTACTCAATGACTGTCGATTTCTTCTTCATAAAAAACCACGCCATTCTTGCGTTTTCTTTGTTCTTTTTTTTTCGTTCTACTCTTTTCTGCCTAAATCCCGTTACAAAATCATGATATATTACAATCTGCCAATCAGAATTTGGCATCTGTAAAACAGGTTTTTTTGCAATGTTGCATGAATTCATCTCTACAGATCATCATTTACATGCACTGAGAGAAATGAACAGGATTAGATAATTTACGTGTAAACAATTTCGTGTAAGTGAAATTGTCAACAAGTAAATTAAATTCATAAAAAAAATTGGCAATTAAATAAAAAAATTACAAAGTCTAAATCCCTAACAAAACTGCTTCGTTATGAAAATGTCAATTGAATAAAGAACAGGAAAAGGATTTAGAGCGCGCGTGAAGAATAACGTGTGGCACGACCCACGATAAGCCGGGTAAAACGACAATAAAATTTTAAGGTCTTAAATCTGTTGCATGATATCTTCCAATCAAATTTCCCTGAAGATCTTCCACATCATATAGTACGTTACCTATTTTCTCCCGGATACGGCACTTAATATATTTCGGTAAAAATTTTGCATTAATAGCATTTTGAAAATTACTAAGGCTATGATTCTTACGAAAATCTTCTTGTCCGACTCGATAACTAACATGTTTTGTGCGTGTGTTATAAATTTGTGTAGCCTTTTCGTGAGCCTTTTCAATGCTCTGGGAAATTTTCTCTCTGATTTTTGCCTGCTTATCCACATGTTTAACTATGGTGTCATCTTGCATCATATTAAGTTTTTCTAATAAGGTGTATGACGACCCATGCGTACACATATTTTGCCCGAACAGTGCATAATATGGTGAACAATTAATTGACGTGTGGTAGTCGCTTCTTAAAATTGACAAAATATTAGAAATACAGGTATCCCAATTCAAATGGTTAGACTCATTTAGAAGATAAAAACGAATTTTAGATATAATTTCCCGATTGGCTCGCTCGGAGGCATTCGCTTGAGGCGAGTATAACCCAGTTTTTATGTGAGTTATGCCAAACAAGGAAAACAAATCTTGCATTTCTTTAGAAATAAATTGTTTCGCATTATCGCTATGTATAAATTGTGGGCTACCAAAAGTGTTAAAAATATGATTTTGAAAAAAATTAATTACATTGAGAGACGTAGCAGATCTAAGAGGCTGAAGAAATAAAAATTTCGTAAAGTGATCGATAACTACAAAAACGTGAGTATTCTTAGTCTTGGAAGCGGGGTATGATCCTAGAAAATCGCAGTACAATCGCTGAAATGGTCGTTTGGTTTCAAATGAATCTCCCATTGGTGGTCTAAGGGTTTGAGTCGGCGCTTTTATAACCTTACAGTCGTCACATTTTTTTACAAATTGTTTAATATCAGAACTCATCGATGGCCAGTAATATTTATGTCGAACTCTAGTTAGTGTTTTAAAATAGCCACCGTGACAGCTAGATTCGTGACCTAATTGGATAGCTTTGTTAGTTAATGGGTTTGGAAGCCATAATCTCCACAGACTCTCTTCTTCATTTTCAATACCTTGACGAAAACTAACTCTTTTGTATACTCTGTCATCAATTACACATAAATCAGGCAAGTTATCTTGGTTTTCAGAAATGGTTTTAATTAATTGCTTATATTCAGGAGACTCAAAATAATTTGAACTAAAATCTACTTCGGGAAAACTTCGCTTAATTTCTATAGAATCCACATCAAAACGAGACAATGTGTCGGGAACTACATTTAAGGATCCTTTTCTATGCTCCATCTTAAAATCAAACCCTTGCAACATTAAACTCCACCGTGCTAATCTACCGCTTAAATCTTTTTGGCCCATAAGCCATTTAAGGCTAGAGTGATCGGTGATAATTCGAAAAGGTGATCCTTCAACATAAGGTCTAAAACGTTTAACACAGATTACAGCAGCTAAACACTCCAGCTCGGTGACTGTATAATTTCGCTGGGCCCCGTTAAGTTTTTGAGAAACAAACGAAATTGGTCTTTCCCTATTTTCTTGATCTAGTTGGTATAAGACGCCACCTACCCCAATACGTGATGCATCGCATTGTATAATAAATTCTTTTGTAAAGTCGGGTTGGGCAAGGACGGGAGCGCTAGATAATGCAAGCTTGAGTTTCTCAAAACTATTAACGGCTTCTGGGGTCAAAGAAAATTTTCCTTCATGTTTACGCAAGCAATCTGTGAGAGGTCCTGATAAATTAGCAAAATTGTTTATAAAAGATCGATACCAGTTTGCCATACCAATGAATCGGTGGATCTGACGAGGGATTTTAGGAATTGGAAAATCTACTATTGCTGAAACCTTGTCAGGGTCTACTTTTAAACATCCCCTACCAATACGATAGCCTAAATATTTTATTTCACTTTGACAAAATTTGCTTTTTGAGACGTTGATGGTGAGTCCCGCATCTTTAAGACATTTTGCAACCTGTTGGAGTATAGTAATGTGTTCTTCAAAAGTGGCTGTACAGACCAAAAGGTCGTCTAAATACACGAACACATTTTCTCTTAGGCGAGACGGAATGGCTTTGTCCATTAGACGAGACATCGCTTGAGGACCATTGCAAAGCCCAAAGGGCATAACACGATATTGGTAAAGAGGTCTACCAGGGACTGCAAATGCTGTCTTCTCCTTTGAAACTTCCGTAAGCCTTATTTGAAAAAATGCATCCTTTAAATCGATTCCACTTATGTAATGGGTGTCCTTTAATCTACTAAGCAAGCCGTTGATGTGTGGGAGCGGATAAGAATCTTTCTTCGTAATAGTGTTCAATTTCCTCGAGTCTAGGCACAGACGAACTTTACCCGGTTTTCTCACATTTACAATAGGAAAGCACCAAGGTGAGTTAGACTCTTCTATTACGCCCATTTTCAACAACCGGTCTAGTTCTTGGTAAACTTCAGCCTGTCTAGGAGGAGAGAGTGGGTAATGCTTGCATTTTATCGGCTCTGCATCCCCAGTGTCGATGTGATGCTCCAAAAGACTCGTACAACCAAGACCTGACTTCTCAAAAGAGGGAAAATCGGACATAACACTTTTAAGTTGGAATTTTTGCTCTGAATTTAAATTATGAAAACATAAGTGGCTTTTATCTGCTGTCTCAAGATCAAAGGACTCAACAATGGGAACAATATCAGGGGCAATTGCAAAACTACGCCAGAAGTCTAAACCTAAGTAGGCTTCTTGCTTTAAAGAAGGTACAACGTAAAAATCTATATCTCTTGTAATACTTTTATACACAACAGGTAGCTTACAATGACCCATTACTGAGTTTTTAGATCCATCAGCTGTGGATATATATGATCGAAAAGGTCTTAAAGTGATATTATTTCTTTCAATGAATGTTAAACTATTCTTTCCCAATACCGAAACACTAGCACCCGAATCTAGTAGTCCATAAATGTGCTCATTAAAAATTTGAATTTTTGCAAAAGGTCTCTCGTCGTTCTCATGGCATAATAATGAAGATTCTATTATTTTACGAAATGATTTTCTTTTCTTGAAGCGAAGTCTACAATTAAAAGTTTTAGCTGAAGGTTTATAAAGTGCAGAGTTATTATTATAGGAAATGTTTGTTTTTGATGATAATTTATTTAAATTGTTTAGAGAATTTTCCGCCGAGATTGTAGATCTCGATTCATCCTCCTGTGGAAGATTCCTCGATTGATCTAATAGCAACTCGGGGAGAAAGCTTTGGAACGAGAGTCCCCGGTGGCCATCTCGCTCCGCTTCCTGTTTCCCATGTGCATATTTTTGCACTTAGGAGTAACTACCCCTTGTTCGCCACATTTAAAACAAAAAACATTTCTAGTTTCCTCTGGGCAATAAATATATGAATGACCGAAGGATAAACAATTCCAGCACTTTATTTTTGAATAGTCAGGTTTATAGTTACGTTTAGAGAATTGCAGGGCTTCTATTTGAGGGTCAGACTCACAGTCAAATTCATTCTCTACTACACTTTCAGCTTCGACTTCACTAACTTGTCGATAGGGTTTATTTTCAAAAAGAGAAGTCTTACTTTCGTAAATTACCTTTTCGGCATTTCGTGCTAGGTCTCTAAGACTTTACAAAGATTTAGGATTAGCATTAAAAAGCATAACTTTAAAGTTAGAATGGATATTTTTCATTATAATTCTAATTAATTTTGTTTCACCAAGGGGTTCCTTCATACGAGAATTCATGCTAACTATGGCTGAATGAAAACTGTCATAAGGTTCTTTCTGAAGCTGTTTACGCTTGTACATATTTAATAATATGTCATCATCTGATTCCAAAGTACCGAATTCACGAGATATTGAATATTCTAAAAATTGATATGTGGGATTTGGATTCAGTTTTATGAATTCCCAATACCACTCGTTTGCGTTGCTGCGTAAAAATATTTGAAAATTCTCGAGTAAATACTCATCAGAACACCGAGTTCGTTTAGCTAAAGTCTCAATTTTGAAAAGAAAATTTGCTACATTACCTGTACCATCAAAAGAGATGTTCCATTTCTCCAGTTTTACTTTATCAAATAATGCCGGGTTGAAATTGGCCTCCTGAGATACAGTTGGGTTATTCGCATTTAAGTTTGCGTCACAAGTCAAGTTAGTAATAGTAGCTTTCAACGAATTAAGTTCCCTCCTAAATTCATCTTGAGAAGAACGTATGGCCTCTTGTACAGCTGATAATAAATTGTCATTATTATTAACTGTAGACGGTTCAGCAATGAATTCACTTTGAATATCAATTTCTTTCGAAGCCATGTTTAAGTCAATTGTATCCTGAGGTTCTAAATGACGTGGAATATCTCCGAGAGGAACTTGATCGGACTGACTGGTATCAAAAGAAACTTTTGGTTCTAACGGTTTGAGAATGCTCTGGATGTTTTCTTTAGGTGGGGGTGAATGAACCACACGTGGTCTTGAAGTGGGTGTACTTGGTAATTCTTCTAATGATTGCGTATTATTCCAAACAGTTTTGCCTCTACCTCTACTTGCACTTAAATTACTATTTGATCCCTTTCCTGAACTACGAGTGTTCATAATAATGAACAGATCGACAGACGGACAAAATAAAAAAAATTTAAAAATACTATGTTTCGAAAACAAATGCGAATAATGCAGTAAGGCGTTGCAGTGTGTGATTATATCGGTTTAGTGAGAAAAAAATCATGTGAAAAAAATTGCAAAATAATAATAATAAAATTGATTTAGGTTTAATACAATATCAATACAATAACTCCAGTAAACGAATTGGTGGATGAGTAAACAGTGAATACTATTTTTTTTTCCTTTTTTCCAAAACATGTCTTGTAATTATCTGATTTTGTTACATCAGAATTTACCGCTACTGTTTTGAATTGATACTTCATTGATCATATGTTTCATTAAGGATGAAACAAAGTCTAATGTTTACAAGTAATAAGAAAAAGTTACAAAAAAAAAAAATAGTTTAATTTGGAAATACAAGGTTTTCTTTAAATTTGATGCATTTGATAAATTTCAGTTAGATACCATAAAATTTAAAGTCTCTCAAATTTTCAGAAAACCTCCACTCAAAAAAAAATTACAAAATCATAACGCAAAAATGTTAGAGAATTGGATCTCATGACATTTGACTTTTATTATTCGGAACAAATTTTAAAGATATTGACGAGAAAAAAAAAATTAAACTATTAGTGTGTTGGTATAATTTCAAATTTGATCAAGCAGACCTCGTATAACTTTTTCCTGACTTTAATGTATTTGGGTTTTTATATTTTATATTCAAAATTTTAAGTGCAGCTGGTTCAAGCCACTGTTATTTTACACCCAAAGATATTTAAAAAAATCGTCTATTTAAATTTAAATGACAAAATTCGTTATACGAAATTTACTTATATTTTTCCTTTACATTGTGCTACCCTATCGGCAGCTTTTCGTTGGGCGCCATCTATGTTACGCGCGCTTTGTTAAATGCACAAAAACAAAAATTGAAGATCAATGGCATGTACTAGGTATTTTCGGCTAGCTCTGCCGTCAGTGGCGCGGTTCTCGACCCAATTGTTTAGACGCGTAATCATAGAAAAAATCATGCCATTGTAAATTGCCACAAAAAAAATTTAAAATATAGAGCTTCTAATAAAATAAGTTGAAAAAAAATTGAAAGGAACGAAATTAATCTGAATTATACCAACTTTGACGGGACTCCGTAGTCACGTCACGGGGTCATCACTGTTTACTCATACCTACCAATTCGTTACCTTCGTTTTGTAAAAGAAATGAATTTATTTCATTATGAAATTCATTATTTATTTAATAATAATAATATTAATAATAATATTAATAATAATAATTATTAATAAAAATAATAATAAAATATTAATAATATTAAAATAATAATAATAATAAAGTTATTGAAAAAAAAAGAAAATTGTTACATCTACCTTACTTAAATACCGATGTTGTTGCAGAAATTGTAGGGGGGGGGGGTGTTGTAAATATTTGATGGTGTTGCTGTGGATGAGGTGGTTGATACTGCTGAAGATAATGCTGGGACTGAAGACTGTTTTGGTGACTGATGCTGTAGATGATGTTGTAGATGATGCTGAAGATAATGCTGGGACTGAAGACTGTTTTGGTGACTGATGCTGTAGATGATGCTGAAGATAATGCTGCAAAGAAACGCTTTGTGGTGGTTGGTTTGTTGGAGGTCGTTGTTGCAGTGAAGAATTATGTTGTTGTGGATGAAGTTTGTGGGGCTTGCTTTTGTTGCGACCAACAGTTGTCAATGGCAAAACAAATGTTCGATATAAGAGAAGCTCGGCTGAGTTGTTTTTCCAACTGTTGTTGCAATAGCTTTGCTTGTTGTTGCTGTTGTGTAAGGGATGATGACGTTGGTGACGTTGACGTTAATATTGGATCATTAAAATTAATGCTTGAAAATAGACAACGGAGACAGTGACGATCCGCTTCTAAGCCAAATTTTTCAATTAACTTTTGTTTGAAATTTATAAATTATTTAAAGTTTTTTCAAGTATATTTTAATAACTTTTAAAATTTTTTTACAAGACACAAAAACCACAAGCAGAGAAATTTTTTTAGTTATTTTTCTTTTAATTTTGTAATAATTAATGTGTATAATTTTTCTTTAATTGCTTCTTTTCTCTTTTTTTTTTGTTTGTAGGTATATTTTGTTTAAACATTTTAATTTTATTATGTAATTTAACTTATTTATACATAGTATAGTTTCTTTTTGTTTTCATTTATTGTTTGTTTGAATTTTGTTTATTTTTAACTAAATTTCACTGACAACCGCTCACCGCCGAATTACCACTCCTACTCAATGACTGTCGATTTCTTCTTCATAAAAAACCACGCCATTCTTGCGTTTTCTTTGTTCTTTTTTTTCCGTTCTACTCTTTTCTGCCTAAATCCCGTTACAAAATCATGATATATTACAATCTGCCAATCAGAATTTGGCATCTGTAAAACAGGTTTTTTTGCAATGTTGCATGAATTCATCTCTACAGAGTTGCAATTTTCTGTAGATCATCATTTACATGCACTGAGAGAAATGAACAGGATTAGATAATTTACGTGTAAACAATTTCGTG
The DNA here is from genome assembly GCA_933228675.1 of Stomorhina lunata. NCBI lineage: Eukaryota > Metazoa > Arthropoda > Insecta > Diptera > Rhiniidae > Stomorhina > Stomorhina lunata. The sequence continues at coordinate 49,691,313 of OW121741.1, read as the reverse complement.
TAAATGAAATTGTCAACAAGTAAATTAAATTCATAAAAAAAATTGGCAATTAAATAAAAAAATTACAAAGTCCCTAACAGAGTATGTATTATATATAAAATTATAGGTAATCTTGCTAGGAAATATGAACATAAAATGCAGCTAAGTACATTATATGCGTTCAAAACTTACGCATATATGTATCTCATATATCAACGAAAATCTAAATTTTGCGATTGCAATTGAGGGAAATCAGTTCACGTTTGACCAAATAACCTAAGGGAATCTCTTATTTTCTATTAAATGAGAAATTATAATAGATACGATGACGAAATTTAGTATAAAGACATTGTATATAATCGTTATTCAGCATTTGAAACACCATGGAATTTAGTTCACATTTAGCCTTACCTCCTATATAAAAATCTTAATGGCTTAAATTTCATTTAAAAACCACTTGAATGAGAATAAATAATAAAATATAATAGCTTTGACCAACAAATTAAGCACAAGAACAAATAGCCAGTGTACAAATTTTGTTACAATATATCACCATTTGACTATAGATTTTTCTGTTCGTCTTTTCATTAGGAGGGACAACATTTGACAAAAGTATTTCAGATCTCTTGAAAATGGACGAACTCGTTCACTTTTACTAAAAGCTCCCATATAGCCCCACCCGGAAATCACTTTAATGCTGATAAAATAAATCACATTATAATAGAAAAAAAAACTATAGCAAAACTTCCCCGTCAGCATACCGTGGCTAATTCCAATTCATTGGCTATGCGTTTTCGCTTGATGTTGTAGTAGTACCTTTAATATGACCTATAGTTACTAGCTGGGACGACTAAAGAGAAGTTTTATATTAGTTCCAGTATGTGTACCATATTTTTGATCACTGTTTTATCATATTATTCTCGAAAACCTTCAAATACCACAATTCCATTATAAATCTTATATTACACTATGCAACAAATTACGAGTCATCGCCACAGCCTCAACAATTCCAATGGCAAATGAAAGTAGACTATGAAGTAAACAGAACTGCCAAAGAGTTTTGAAAAGTTAGCTCGAATTTCATTTTTATGCCCTCTTGAAGTTGGTCCTTTTTAGACAAAAATTTTCAATGAGTCAAATCAAAAATTTTCGAACACTCACTAAATCACACCATCTCCGAATTGGATGAAATTTTGTATATACATTCACCTAACTCATACACTTTTAATGTTTATAAAAAATTTTAATATCCCAAAGTTCGTTTTTGTTTTTAATTTTTTTCAAAACAAACCCACTTTATATGCCTATGACTTTTGATATGGTTATCACATATTTCAGCGTTTGTCCTTTAGTTTTATGTTTTTTTAATTAAAAAATTTAATCATGTATTATAGAACAAGGAAGATCAGTTATATCCTTGACTCAAGGATATCTTAAAAAGCATTTATTCTATTTTCTTTATCCTTCTCTCAAATATGGATTATAGTGTTGAAATCAAAATACAAGAACCAAAAAAGTATGCCCATGAGGGGATCGGAAAACAATCGATTTTTTGTAAAACAACTCATGTTATTTCAGTACAATTTTGAAATTTGAAAATTTTTTCATTAATCGTTGGAAATTTGTTTGTATTTTTTGCTTCAGAATTTAAAACGACTTATGAAAAAAATTTAAATTTTAAAACTTGTACTGAAATAATGTGAGTTGTTTCACAAAAAGTGTATTATTTTCCGACCCAGTATGGGCCCAATTTTTTTCTATATATGATATCAATACTATAATCCATATTTGAGATGGATAAAGAAAATGGAAGATATGCTTTTTTAAATATCCTTGAGTCAAGGAAATAATTGACGTTTTATGTTCTCCAATACATTATTAAATTTTTGTATTAAAGAAGCATAAAACCTAAGCACATACGCTAGTTTTATAAAAATCTGATAACCATATCGAAAGTTATAATCATATAAAGTGGGTATATTTTATCCAATTCGGAGATGTGTGGTTTAGTACATGTTAGAAAACTTTTAATTTGACTCATTAAAAATTTTTGCCAAAAAATTACCAACTTCAAGAGGCCATAAAAATGAAATTCGAGCTAACTTTTCAAAACCCATTGGCAGGTCTGTTTTCATAATGGTCTACTTTTATTTGCCATTGGAATTGTTGAGGTTGATTTTTCCTGTTGCACTGTGTTATATAACATAACTAGAAGTAACAAAAAGATGTTTAAGTTTACAAACACCACTTAATCTATAATAAGAAGTAAAGACTTACACAGATCGGAAGAACAATAGTTATCTAACTTCAGATTTATATATAACTTTTCCGACAAAGCTATGATACCTAAGCAACTAATGTAGACCTGATATTTATCCATTAAAAAGCTATATATCTCACGTTGTATATAAAATTAAGAGTGTTAGGCTTGTATATTTTTAAAAAATAGCAAGAAATTATTTTTGTCATTAAAATTTCTACTTTTTAAGCTATATTTTGGCATCAGCATCTTATTTTGGCAAATTGGTTCATAGAGGGTATAAATATAGGCCGTCGACATATTAAAGAAGGTCTCATTTAACTTTAGACATACATTAGACTGCGTAATTTTGTCGAATTGCAAAAATGATTTCATCCGAATAATTTAAATCTAAAATATTATGCGCCAATGTTAGAGGTAAAGTTGAGTAATCAGAAACTATAGAATTAACAATAATCTCTGTTCATTTTGTACTTTACTTTTGGACCACCATGGGTGAAGGGTATCCAAGAATCGGCATACCCGAATATACCTCTTATACTTGTTTACTCTTACATAAATAAACTAAAGTAACTACGTTAATTTAATTAAACACATTCAATTGGACTATCTAAAAATGTTAAAACAAATAGCAGGTCTGCATAACTCTTTAAATTATTTGGGATTTTTGAAAAAATGCCTGGCAAAAATAATAAGAACTTTTTATATTTTGCAAAATATAATTAATTTTTTGTTTGAAAATACTATCAAATCCTAATTTTATTTCAATATTTGGTTGAAGCTCCTTTCATTTATCACATGGAGGTTTGCGCAAACGCTCGGCAAAATGGAATACTAGGCTTCCTGATTTTTTTTACAGATTTCGTCCCTAGTTTTACTTTAAATAAGGAACGCATTCACATTCAAAGCGAGTATTTTTAATGTAATTCAAAATACAATAAGGATTAAGAATAAATACCTTTTTTGAATCTTACTCTTTTAAATAATTTTAAGCATTCATCCTTCTGAGTGCAAAAATATTTGACATTTATTTTAACGAGTAAACCGCTTTAAACATTGTTTGCCTCCAAATTAAATTTCTTAGCTTAGAGTCCAAAGGTGCCAGCTGGCCTTTTTGAAATTTTTCAGGAGAGACAAAAAAAACTATATAAAAAAATTTACACAATATTTTTAAATTTTTTTGAATGGAATTTTATTTGTTTTGTTGTTACATACAAATACAGTAAGTAAAAAAAAATTACAGTATCTTTGATTAATTAGAAGTTTTGTCATTTAGCACCGTTTCTTTTGCAATTTTTTGATTTGAGTAAGTCAATTAGCACCTTTTCCATAAAATAAATAATATGAGCATTTTTCTTGTTTAACTTAAATAGAATGAACAAAAAAAAAAGCGGCGGTTCACCACATAACTCAGCTAGCCACTGGTTATTGAGTATTAGGCTATTATTACTGAGTATTAGGTCAGTAGTGTTTCGATGTCCGTCCTGTCTATACGCGTTTTTACATGTCGCGTGTCTGTCCATATGTAATACGTCCACGTTCCGTGTTAAAAAAAAAATAAATTAAAACAATATATAACAAAAAGAAAATCAAATTTTAAAGAAAATTGTGCAAAATAATAATAATAATAAATTTAAATAAATAAATAAAACAATTAAAAACTCCCGTGCGAAAATCAAATAAAGAACAAGTAAGAGTGTTATATTCGGCTGTGCCGAATCTTATATACCCACCATCAAGTTGTGTTAAATTTAGAAACATATCTCATATATCTACAAGGGTGCAGCTAATTCAAAATCTGCACCAAAACTGGAAAAATCGCTAAGCTATTTGGTATTGTTGGTAAAACCTTTGGACTAAATTAGGTTTCCGTAGCTTTATAGTTCAACATTCAAAAATATTTTAGTGGTTTCCCCAGCATTTACTTTGATCAAAATTCGGTCTCATAACCAGGTATAGTTTTACATTAATAAGTTGTTAAATACTTTTCGTTGTGATTAATATGTAGTTAGGCTAAACACGTTAATAGTAATACGACAGGTCCATATATTTCGTTATGAGTTCCTAATGCATTCATCATATATAAAGTCTGGGCTGAACATTGATTGATGCCTATATAATTTCATAGGTGCAATCTTAATATAATGAATGTACCTCCAAATCTTTTTGATTGTAGATATAAAAAGGGGATGTTATATATATAAGAATTATAGCCAAATGTTGACCGATTATAACAAAATTTTGCACACTGGCTGGCATTGATATAAGACTTTCTTGTGCAAAATTTAGCCTGTTTTCGTAAGTTTTTTGTATGGAAGCTATGGCTAAATGTGAACCGATTTCGATGAAATTTTATATGCTGCCTAGTGCTTATCTAAAACTTCTAGATACCAAATTTTGTCATCATAACTGTCATAATTTGTCATTTATTAGCAAATAAGCGATTAGCCTAGACGAGGTTATACGGGAGCTATGGCCAAATGCTAACCGATTTTGCCCAATTTCAATACCAAAATTTTCTCATATATAAAGAATGTTTTTGCTAAGTTTCAGTTAGCTAGCTCTTTTCGTTTAGACGTTATCGTGATTTCAACAGACAGACAGACGGACAGACGGACAGACAGACGGACATAGCTCAATCGTCTTATCTTCATAAGGATTCAGAATATATATCGTTTTTGATTTTTGAACCAATATTAAGGAAATTACAAACGGAATGACAATCTCAATATACCCCCCATTCGTTTTGATGGTGGGTATAAAAATAAAACACACAAACAACAACCAAATTTACAAACCAGTTTTTGACTACAACAAACACAATAAATAAATTACAACAACACCCAAATTTACAGAATATTTTGAAATATTATTTAAACCAGTGGTGTCAATTATGATTGTGTAGGTGAGATTACTCTTGACTCTTACATTCCTAGCGGGACAAATGTGCGGTTGCGAGGCCTTGAGATTTGTACTGCGAAAAAAATGCAGAAAAATGCGAAAGCAAGTATTTTTTATTTATCAATGCGGATTTTGATAAATAAGAATAAATAAGAGGTTAATTTTATTTTTTTCTTGTAGAAACATCGTAGTCTTCACGATTATTAAATAAATTTTACTTTACCGTTATTGTCTAAATGATGAATAAATATAATTTGAACTTTGCAATAGGCAAATACAGTCAACATACATAAATACATTGGCTCACAGCTAATTTTATGCAGAAAAACAGATATTTAATTTTAAAATATTTCTCCAGTTTTTACTTGAACATTTGGATAGTTTAAATACAAAAAAAAAAAATAATAATTTTTACAAAAAGCCTACATTAAGAAATTTTCGAAAAGATGCACCTACTACATATAAGGGCTTCAGCTTATTTCAACCAGCCTTTTTATAATTATTTAGCCAATTCACAGTCTCTGCTATTGTGTGCTATTGTCCTATTGTCATAAATATTTATGACTGTCATAAAAATTTTGTTGGTATTTCCCATTAAAAAATATTATATGACAATATCACTTTGAAACCTATGTTTACTCACCGTGCTATTTAAGTCAGTGATGCCACGCTTATATTTCAGCGTTTTTTGTTTGAAATAATTGGCATGATGATCTTATCATATGTTTTCTGTTGACAGATAATTTCGCACCAAAATTAAAACAAAAACAATTAAGAATTTTTTTTTAACAAAAAAATCGAAATCAAATACATAATACAAATTTGGAAATGGAATCTGACAGTGTGGTAAGTTCTTGTTGTTTTTCTTTTTCTGTGTAGTAGTATGACGTCTATCAAAATATACAATGGTTTATATACGACAGGTGTTCACAGTAGTGCTATTTGACCCTAAATAGCACTTTAAGATTTAGCACTTTAGCAGACATAGTGAATTGACTAATTGTATATTTATTGATATAAATATATTATTTCAATTTAGAGGCCTCAAAACAGGCCTTGCGATATTTCCCGCTGAATAAGAGTGTTTCTCAGTAAAAATCATATTTTACGCTCTCAAAATAAAAGAGCGTAAGTGTACATGTGAGTTTGGTTTACACAATTGTGTATGACGCTGACATCCCTGATTTAAATAAACCAACAATAACAAATCTTCAAATAAAACAAAAATCACACAACAATAAATATCATAAGCTGAGATCAATTCAGCTATAATTTTCACCACAGTCTCTTTCTCTTGTCGCTCTCCTGTACAATGACCAAACCAGGGCTTTTATGTCCTCTTTTGCAATCATTGTGTTAACCTTCCCAGCCCCTTTTTTCGCTTAAGGTACACGTAACTCTGTATTTATTGTTGTTAAATACTAAACAATTACAATTAACAACAGTTAATTCTATTGTTAGTTAATTCTATCTATTAAAATAGATAATCTTTTTGAAGCTTTGGATATTTAAATGGCGGGTTATTTTAGAATAGATTTTTGCAATATTCGTTTGTTAAGAACGAATTTCTTTTCGGTGTATGCCCACATTTGTTTTCATAGGCCGGATGTTTTCGCCTTATGTAAAACCCAGGTATCTGAAAATGCTGATCCACAGGATTTTCATATCCCTGGGTATCACCTCCTATCGCTTTTTAATTTCCATCGGGGTCTTGTCATGTACATTCGTGATGAAGTTGCCTTCCAGTGCCAGCAATCTTTGAGCACGTATGACGTTGAATTTAGCTGCCTTTGGGTTAAATTCACAATCAGGAAGCACTTGTTGCACTTCGAATTCCTTTACAGAAGCCCAAATGCAGGAAGGGATGCAACGTTCTCCGGCTTCGACACCCTTTCTGACTCCATTACAAAGATCCTCGAGAGTTGTCCGAGCAGTGAAATCGTTGTTGCTGGCGATTTCAATGTCCACAACTCTTCTTGGCTTCCCCATTCAGGCCACACAACTTCAGAGGGACAATATGTTGAGTTGTTCGCCGCGCACAACCATCTTGCGCAATTAGTGAAAGATCCGACACATATCGCATGTGTCCCAGGGCACCAGCACCCTGAAATGTACGAAGTAGATGTCCTTGCACCTCTCGGTAACTCCGATCACTGCACCATTTCCGCCGTCTTTCCGTTCTCTAAACTTCGTAACGTTTTACCAACAGCTACGAAACGTAAGATTTTTATCTACGGGAAGGCACGTTAGGCAGAGCTCAACGATTTCTTTCGGCATTTTAATTGGAAATTGTGTTTCCTCGACAGTGATGTCAATGTCATGGCGAAAATGGTGGAAAATATTGTTACGTTTTTCCTTTAAAAACGTGGAAGGAATTCTTTTTGCAAACAACCGTAATCAAATTAAAACACTAAATGTAGTTTTACAAAGCAATACTTTTATTAACTTTATAGTTAATCACTTAAAACACACTTTCACAAATACTGTAAACAAACTTCACAAAACTGCTTTACAAATATTCTTAGTCACACTGTTTCTCTTATACGCGTTTGAAATAAAACTGTTTCCACAATGCTCCTCCATCGGCCTTATATAGTAGAGAAGAGAGTTTCTAGCAATTTCTGCAGACGTAAACAAAGAGCTGCTGTAGGTGATTACACTAACAATGTGGCTTACGAAAGTTCATGTGTGTTCCACTACATTCTAACATGATCAAGAACACACTCACACATACGTTGTACAAACAGGTTATCTGAAGTTAACAGTAACAGAGAGAGAGAGAATGTAGATAAAAGAGAAACATGTTGCTATGCTCTTTACTGTACATAAGAGAAACATGTTGCTCTGCAGAATAATAACAGAATAACAGAATAACAACAACACCAACAGAAACATCTAGAAAGCGAGGGGAAGAATTATAAGCAGTGAACTTTGCACAATGGGACGGATAAGTTTAAAATTCGTCACACTGCCCCCCTCTTAAGCCTGTTCGTCCCGAATAGGCACAGTCTCCGTTCTTCCGTAGGCGGCCAATCATTCGAGGTGTACGACCTTCATTTTAGACCTTGGACTCTTATCTTTTTGTATTCGATACACCACATCATTTATCCTTTTAACAACCTTGTACGGGCCGTCCCAATGAGTTTGTAGTTTGGGAGATAATCCTTTTCTGCGCTGTGGGTTGTATAAGAGTACCAACTGACCTTCATTAAAGCCCTGGGAATTGGCTGCTCGATCGTATCTGGCCTTCATCTTGTCGCTGACCATTTTAATTTTGCTACGGACGAATTCATGCAGTTCATTAAGGTTTTCTTGCTCTTGGGAGGAGAGGTGACCACGATCCTCAGTATTTGTTATTGGCTTAGTACCAAATTGCAAGTCTGCAGGTAATCGCTGCTCGGTTCCAAAAACGACTTTGGCAGGGGTCTTGGACGTGGAGTCGTGAGCGGCTGTTCGATATGCCAGCAGAAATGTTTGTATGTATTGATCCCAGTCCCTCTGATGAGTGCTGACCACCTTCCTTAGGTACTCTTCCAGCGTACGGTTAAACCTTTCAACCATACCGTCAGACTGTGGATGTAGAGGGGTAGTTCGCGTTTTTCTTATACCATACAACTCACACATTTCCCTGAACACCGCGGATTCAAAAATTCTGCCTTGATCTGAGTGTAGCTCTAATGGAACTCCATAGCGGCATATCCAGTTGTTCACAAAGACGTCTATCACTGTTTTAGCTTCTTGGTTAGGTACTGCATACACCTCAGGCCATTTGGTAAAATAGTCCATCACCACTAGCACATAACGATTACCAGCCCCGCTTACAGGGAAAGGACCTGCCACATCCATAGCTATCCGCTCAAAGGGGGCACCAGAATTGTACTGCTGTAGCTGGCCACGACTTCTTCGGACTGGACCCTTGGCTGCGATACAATCTGGACAATTAGCAATCCAGTCAGTCACACTCTGAGGACATCCAACCCAGTAGAACCGCTGCTTCAGTTTTTCTAAAGTCTTTGTTACACCTAGGTGACCTCCACTAGGACCATCATGAAACTCCTTTAGCACTTCCTTTATTTTAGAGGATGGCACCACGACCAAATTTTGCACTGTCTTTCCATCGGCGCTCTCCCAAGTGCGATATAAGCAACCGTCTATTATCTTCAGACTATCCCAGAGAGCCCAATATGACTTCATCAGTGGACTTTCCTGCGATATCTCGTTACGGGTTGGCCTCTTGTCTTCTTCTTTGGCTTGCATTATTTTCCCCAGTACTGGATCGTTCCTTTGCACTACAGACCAATCTCCACTGGATTCTACGCGCATTAGCCGAACATCAATAACACACTCCTTGGCTTCAGTCTTGGTACAATGCTTGCACTCTACACTGCAAGGACGTCTGGAAAGGGCATCCGCATTCCCATGATTTCTTCCTTTCCTGTGCTCGATTGTGAAGTCGTACCTCTGTAGTCGTTCGATCCATCGTGCAAGCTGGCCTTCTGGTTGTTTAAACTGCAATAGCCATCTAAGTGCGGAATGATCGGTCCTTAGTTGAAACTTCTGACCATACAGGTACTTATGGTAGTGCTTCACACATTCTACTACTGCCAGGAGTTCTCGTCTTGTAACACAGTAGTTCCTTTCGGGCTTTGAAAGAGTTCGACTGTAGTAGCCTATCACTCGTTCTGTCCCATTCACCTCCTGTGAGAGCACACCTCCAATTCCGCATGCGCTTGCGTCGGTGTCGAGCACGAATTTCTCTCCGGCAACGGGATAGGCCAATATTGGTGCTGAGCAGAGTAATGTTTTTAACCTCATGGAGATTTGTTGGTTGCGGCCAGTCTTTGACAGCTCGTATTTTGTCCTCATCAGTCGCTATGCCATTTTCAGTCACCAAGTGTCGCAAGAATTTTACTTCTTTCCGGAACAACGCACATTTCTTGGCACTTAAGGTGAGACCAGCCTCCGCTATGCGTTTAAGGACTTCCTCCAGATTCTTCAAATGTTCATCGAAGGTTCTTCCCATGACGATGATGTCGTCAAGGTACACTAAACAAGTTTTCCACTGAAGTCCTTTCAATACTCGTTCCATTAACCGTTCGAAAGTAGCTGGGGCGTTGCAGAGTCCAAATGGCATAACGTTGAACTGCCATAGCCCATCAATTGCACTAAACGCTGTTTTCTCTTTGTCTTTCTCTGAGATCTCCACCTGCCAGTAGCCGCTTTGAAGATCTAGCGTAGAAAACCATTTCGCTCCACCTAATGTGTCCAGGGTGTCATCGATTCTTGGTAAGGGGTAGCTGTCCTTTTTCGTAACATCGTTTAGCTTTCGGTAGTCAACACAAAATCTGGTGCTGCCATCTTTCTTCTTAACCAGAACCACCGGAGAGCTCCATGGACTTGTGGATGGTTCAATTACTCCACTTCGCTCCATTTCGTTGACCAACTCCTTAACTTCGTCTCGCTTGGCCAGGGGAATACTCCTAGGCACCTGTTTAATTGATCCCGCCTCGTCCGTATGAATTTCATGTTTCACTATTGCCGTTCTTCCAAGGCTTTAAGTTTTGGACACAAATACGGCTGCATGCTTCTTCAAAAATTGTTTGGCTTTATTATTGTAGGACGGTGTCAAGCCTTCTACCCATTTCTCTACGTATTCCGCCAGTTGCTGTTGTTCCTTGCTGGACATCTTAATAGGCTCTGATTTCGTCTCGCAGTTAATAATCGCTTCAGTAGCTGCGCATTGATCAATTTCCAAGCCAGGTTTAATTACTTTGTCTTGGCAGGATAAGTTTAGAACTCTTACAGGAACTCTTCCGTTATTGCAGTGCTTTACTAGAGCTTTTGCCGTCATGATGTCATTGTCGAGTTTTGATTCTACCACCCACAAACTGTTGTCCTCACAATCTCCTTCCATTCGGGCCCATATCAACGATTCTGACTGCGGTGGCAATTTATGATGCTCGACAGTTATCAGTTTCCTAACATTGGGCTTGCTCTCGTAACCAACATCGAGGGGTATTTCTACATTTCTCCAAATCATTATTTTTGGCCCCAGATGTAAACTAATGCTGTTCATAATCATAAAATCTGCGCCGATTATTACTTCATCCACAATGTCAGCAACAATGAAAACGTGGTTGACGTGCAGGTTGGCAATGGTTACTTTGGCCCTTACTTTTCCATAGACTGTAGCGTGCTCTCCAGTTGCTGTGCGCAGGTTTATACCGTTCAAGGATTCAAGGTTTCCACGCACCAAATCGGGCCTAATAATTGACTGAGACGCCCCTGTGTCTATGGTAAAAACATGCTTTTGGCCGTTGATGTATCCCCGAGCAGTAAGGTTGCTGTTTTTCTGTTGCATGACCGATATGGAGATTGTGGGGCCACCAATTGTGGGAGCTAACTCATGCCCCGCGGAGCTAGCTCGATTTAGTTTAACGATTGTTCTTGGGATGATTGTGGCTCCACCTGTTGGCTGCCCTCGGATGAAGAGACAGATCTTGATTGTCTTCTTGGTGCCCTGCAATTTCGCTGGAGATGGCCTTCTTTACCGCAGTTGGAACACTTAGATTTCGGCTTGCCGAATTTTTCTTCTATAACTCGACTCATTTGCTCTATCAGTTGCTCCATCCTGCTTTGGCTGTTAGGAACTACGTCGACACCTCGCAATCTGCACATTTGTGGCTTTGCTATGATTTTTGCTGTTTCCTGGGCCAATGCGAATGATACAGTTTCGCCAAATGTTGATTTTCGAGTGGCACAAACAGCAAATTTAATATCAGGATCTCGTATACCATTCACAAATGCTTCAATCTTGAACTGGTCCAAGAAAGTCTGGTTTTCTCCAGGATAAATTTGCTCCACCAAACGTTCAATATCCAAGGCAAAGTCCTATAAACTTTCGTTTGGTTTCTGGACTCCGCCGCGAAGTTCCAGACGGTAAATTTCATTTTTGTGTTCGCCACCGTACTTACGCTGAAGAACAGGCATGATGTCATCAAAGTTCTTTCTACAGCTTAGTGGCACACTTTCTAGGACTTCCGCAGCATTGCTGCTTTCAGAGCTTTCTGGTCGTTGTCCCATAGGTTCCTCTCGGCGACAGTTTCAAACTGGAGCTTAAAGACTTTAAACGGTAGACTGCCATCAAAACTGGGTGTTTTTGTTTTTCCAGATGTGTCTTGAACAACTCGCACTGGACCCGCATGGCGTTGTATGTCTTTAAATTTTGCTTCTAGATCGCCAATTTTTCTTCCGACGTCAGACAGTTCTTCGTTAAATTTGTTCTGATTGACTTTCGCTTCTAGATCGCCAATTTTCTTGCCGACGTCATTCTCTATATCGGCCAGTTTTCTGTCAAATTTGTTCTCAACACCATCGATGCGATTGTTGATCGTAGTCGAAATTTCTTGAAGTTGTTTATTAGTGGATCCTGAAACTTCTTGCAGTTTTTCTTCTATCCATTCTAGAAGTTTCTCGTTGTTGGTTTCCATCTTTTCCATCATTGCGGCTAACATTGAGCTTATATCTAGGCTGCTAGTCATCGAGCGGGTACTAACCTCCATTTCTTCTTTAGTCTCGAATTCGTAAGTCGCAATGTCAATACCTTGATTTTGGAGCTCCTCCCTGAGCCTTCTTTGAAGTTCAGCTTTAGTGCCGGCTGTTGGCACGTTCATCTTTCCCAACTCCTTTTTGAGTTGATCCAACCTTAGATCATCTAGTTTCACCATGGTTGTTATTTTTGCAATTCCACTTCTGACACCAGTTGTTACGTTTTTCCTTTAAAAACGTGGAAGGAATTATTTTTGCAAACAACCGTAATCAAATTAAAACACTAAATGTAGTTTTACAAAGCAATACTTTTATTAACTTTATAGTTAATCACTTAAAACACACTTTCACAAATACTGTAAACAAACTTCACAAAACTGCTTTACAAATATTCTTAGTCACACTGTTTCTCTTATACGCGTTTGAAATAAAACTGTTTCCACAATGCTCCTCCATCGGCCTTATATAGTAGAGAAGAGAGTTTCTAGCAATTTCTGCAGACGTAAACAAAGAGCTGCTGTAGGTGATTACACTAACAGTGTGGCTTACGAAAGTTCATGTGTGTTCCACTACATTCTCACATGATCAAGAACACACTCACACATACGTTGTACAAACAGGTTATCTGAAGTTAACAGTAACAGAGAGAGAGAATGTAGATAAAAGAGAAACATGTTGCTATGCTCTTTACTGTACATAAGAGAAACATGTTGCTCTGCTTATTTGACATAAACAGAATAACAACAACACCAACAGAAACATCTAGAAAGCGAGGGGAAGAATTATAAGCAGTGAACTTTGCACAATGGGACGGATAAGTTTAAAATTCGTCACAATATTATTAAGTTGGGAATGAATACTTTCATACCAACAAAAAAGTCTTCGATTAAGCCACGTCACAAAACGTGGTTTAATCAGACATGTAAAACTGCTGTCAGATCTAGGAAGGAAGCATTTAGAATCTGGAGAAATAATAAAACTCCAGTTACTGATTTGCTGCCCAAAAAGTCGAGGTCTTCGTGTGCCAGGGTACTTAGTCGTGAAAAATCTCTATACGAGCAGTGTCTTCGTACCAAAGTTCTTACTGCCCCTAAGGGCAGTAAGAGCTTCTGGTCATTCGTTAAAAGAGTAAGGAATAATGCTAGTTCATCAATTTCAACTCTTTTAAAGGATGATCAGTCATTCACTAACCCGGATGATAGAGCAAACCTTATGGCTGAATTATTTGCAAGTAATTCACACTTGCCAGAAAGCAATCAACCACTGCCCGTGATCGAAAAAGTATCAGTAACTATGCCTAGCATATTCTTTCGATCACGTGCTGTTAAAAGGGTTTTAGCGGATCTTTACATAAATATGTCCCCTGGGCCGCATGGCATACCAGCACTGGTCTTGAAGCACTGCTCTTCGACATTAGCTCGTCCATTAGCCAACCTTTTTAGCACCTTATTTCATGCCGGTTAGTTTCCTATGTGTTGGAAGGTTGCTAATGTAACGCCAATCCCCAAAAAAGGTGAGGCTAGCAACCCCGAAAATTACCGCCCAAATAGCAATTTGTTCCGCGCTTTCCAAAGTGATGGAAAGTATGGTAAACTATCATCTACTCAAATATTTGGAGTCTAATAACCTACTAAACGACCAGCAATGTGGATCGTAGGGGCCGCTCTACTGCTGATGTATTAGCCTTTTTATCGGAAAAATGGTACCGTTCTATTCACCATTTTGGCGAAAGTAAAGTTATAATTCTTGATGTTTCTAAGGCGTTTGATAGAGTGTGGCATGGAGCACTTCTATTAAAACTTATTGCTTTTGGGGTAGGTAACAATTTCTCTCGGTTTATATCGAGCTTTCTCAGAGATCGCACTATAAAAGTTGTTATAGATAGGATATCGTCCGACGAGTTCAAGATTAATTCAGGGATACCACAAGGCTCCGTTCTTTCTCCTACTCTATTTCTTATTTTTCTAAATGACCTTCTATGTCAAACTTCCAATCCTATTTACTCTTTTGCAGATGATAGCAACATCTGTCATTCGTATTCATTCAACTATAGGCCAAGCATGTTGGATATTAATTCCAAGAGGCAAACCATGAAAGATACGCTAAATTCTGACCTTTCTACAATATCCCATTTGGGTCGTGTGATGTCCGTTGGACTAATCACGTTTTTCAAGTGTCGAAAGAAGCTTTCAAGTGTCTCGGATTTCTTAAGCGGTGTAAGACATACTTCACTCCAACTGATCTCCTCAATATCTATACCACTTATATCCGACCGAAAATGGAAAACAACTCTCATTATGGGCCGGTGCTTCAAAGTCTATTTTGGAGCTTCTCGACCGTGTACAAGAGAGGGCGAAGGTGCTTATCGATGACAGTAGGGTAGCCAATTCTATTGCCTCATTGGAGCATCGTCGAAATGTGGGTTGCGTTTCACTATTCAATCGCTACTACAATGGCATGTGCTCAAACGAAATTAGGGATCTTGTTCCAGAAACCCGTACATTTCTTCGTAGCACATGCAATTTAACAAGGACTCATCCCTTTGTAGTCGATTTTCCAGGGGATCGCACGACGCACTATAGAGAAAACTCGTTTTTTAGCCGTACAGCACGTATGTATGTGGAATAAACTTCCTGCATCAGTCTTCCCCTCTAATTATGATATCCAAAGGTTCAAATCGAATATACACAAACACTACTTCCTCTATCCTCCTTCCCACAACCTTTTTTCCTAGTTCCATCACAATGCAAATGTAGGGGTCATCCCCTGAGTGTTGGTCCAATACAAAAAAAAAACAAAATTTTGTCAATCATTAGACTTTTGTACTTACTTTTGGACCACCATGGGTGAAGGGTATCCAAGAATCGGCATACCCGAATATACCTCTTATACTTGTTTACTCTTACATAAATAAAATAAAGTAACTACGTTATTTTTTAAAAAATGCCTGGAAAAAATAATAAGAACTTTTTATATTTTGCAAAATATAATTAATTTTTTGTTTGAAAATACTATCAAATTCTAATTTTATTTCAATATTTGGTCGAAGCTCCTTTCATTTATCACATCTTGGCACCTCCGCGGCAAACGCTCGGCAAAATGAAATACTAAGCTTCCTGATTTTTTTTACAGATTTCCTCCCTAGTTTTACTTTAAATAAGGACCGCATTCACATCCAAAAAAAGAATAAATACCTTTTTTGAATCTTACTCTTTCAAATAATTTTAAGCATTCATACTTCTGAGTGCATCTTTGTAAAATATTTGACATTTATTTTAACGAGTAAACCGCTTTAAACATTGTTTGCCTCCAAATTAAATTTCTCTTTTTTGCAACTTCGTACACTTTGGCTTAAGCCTTTACAAGGTAATATTTCGCTAGCTTAGAGTCCAAAGGTGCCAACTGCACTTTTTGAAAATTTTCAGGAGAGCCAAAAAAACTGCATAAAAAAATGTACACAATATTTTTAAATTTTTTTGAATGGAATTTTATTTGCTTTGTTGTTACATACATATACAGTAAGTAAAAAATAAAAAAATTACAGTATCTTTGATTAATTAGAAGTTTTGTCATAGCACCGTTTCTTTTGCAATTTTTTGATTTGAGCAAGTCAATTAGCAGCTTTTCCATAAAAGAAATAATATGAGCATTTTTCTTGTTTAACTTAAATAGAATGATTTAAATTTTCAACAAAAAAAAAACGGCAGTTCACCTCATAACTCAGCTAGCTACTGGTTATTGAGTATTAAGCTTGTTCCAATTGGAATGTTGTCGGGGAATTACATATATATATATATATATATATATATATATATATATATATATATATATATATATATATATATATATATATATATATATATATATACATATATATATATATACATATATATATATATATACACTGGTGTGAAAAATAATAGAGCCACCTCCTGTTCTAAAAATTGGATCATTTTTAAGACACTTTTTTTAACGCTGTATTAGTTGATTCTTTTTGTATTATAATTCCGTTAGTTTTTGTGTTATTGAAGCAACATTTTTAAATATTTCAGTGTTTGTATGTAAATAGGAGAAAAACAAGTGTGAAATAAAATAGAGCCAATTTTAAAGTTTGAAAAAATATACGTTGAAGTAAAAAGCAACTTTAATGTTTTTTTTTTTTTTTTTGAAAAAGTGAGTAAAAAGGATGATTATCTTATTTCTTTTATAATTTTAAAAAAGTATTAAAAAACTAGTTAGGAAAATGGGCAGAGGAAAACACTGTAGCACTGACACTGACCCGAACATTGATAAAAAAGCTTCATCAAGAGGGCAATAATCAAAGAAAAATAGCTGCTTTAATTGGATGTTCAAAGAAAATGATAGAAAATGCTATAAAATATGAATTTAAAGAAGAAACAAGAGGAAGAAAAAACAAAATATCTGACACTTTAAAACGAAAACTACTGCGTCACGTGAAACGGGACCCCTTTGTGACATCATCCGCCCTTAAAAACCAATACCATCTTGATATGGATACTTCTACAATACGGCATATGTTCCTTAAAAATGATTTGAAAGCAAGAAGTACTCGTAAAGTGCCATTTCTTTCAAAGCGCAACATTAAAAAAAGACTTGAGTTTGCGAATGAACACGTCTGTTGGCCGGTATCTAAATGGCGTAATATTTTGTGGTCGGATGAGACCAAAATAAATTTATTTAATTTGGGTCGGAGTTCTCTTCAAGTTCGGAGACCCAAAAATACAGAATTTAGACCTCAATATACCATTAAAACCGTTAAGCATGGTGGGGGTAATATTATGTTATGGGGATGCTTTTCTTATTAAGGAGTTGGACCTTTATATCGCATACCGAACATAATGGATGCAGAAAGTTATACAAATATTTTAGCAGAAGTCATGTTGCCTTATGCTGAGTGGGAAATGCCGCTTGGATGGGTGTTCCAACAGGACAATGATCCAAAACACTCATCGAAGTTGACAAAGGCATGGTTTAGTGACAACCATGTGAAGGTTATGGAATGGCCTTCACAGTCACCAGACCTAAATCCAATCGAAAACTTGTGGAGCGAGGTTAAAAGATGCCTTAGAGGAAAGAATCCATCAAATAAAGATGAGCTGTGGACAATGGTTGAGACTGCATGGATGAATATTCCAGTTAAAACTTGCCAAAAACTTGTTGACTCTATGACGAAGCGTTGTTTTGCAGTAAAAGAAAATAATGGTGGTACCATAAAGTACTGAGATAGTATTAGTAGTTAGTGTTATTTAATTAATTATTTACTTTAATTTTTTAATAATTATAACAGGTTTGGTTAGATGGCTTTATTTTTTTTCACAGAGAAAATGAAAGTACAAAACGAATTTTTTTTTATTTAATTTTTAAGGCAAAGAATTCAAATATTTAATTTATGTTTTTTTATATTACAATAATACCTAACAAAAAACAACAAAAAAATAAACGAAAGATGTTGTCAGTGTGAATTTTTTTGTATTGAAATTGAGGGTTCGGGGTGGCTCTATTATTTTTCACACCACTGTATATATATATATATATATATATCTGTATATCGCATTTAATATTTTCTTAGGCTTTTAACACACGAAATCAAGTTTGCACTCTTACTTTGTTGCTGCTTTTATAAAATATAGAATTGTGGAAACCGGTGATTTTTAAAAGGAAGTTAACACATTTTTTTTTTAATTTTAGAACTTTAATCAATTATATAATTTTCATTTTGTTGGATGACTTTCCCCATCTTTCCGACAACATCATTATTTCACGCTCATAGAACTTTTGGCCTTTATCTGTAAAAAAACTGAACCAAATGCGATTTTATAGCCTTGTCATTATCGAAATTTTTACCATTTAAGGAGTTTTGCAAAGACCAAAACAAATGGAAGTCTGACAGTACAAGGTCACGGCTATATGGTGGATGCATCAAAAGTTCCCAACCAAGCTTTCTCCGTTTTTGTCGAGTCACCACAGATGTGTGCGGTCTAGCGTTGCTTGGTGGAATCTGACACCTTTACGATTGACCAATTCTGCCCGTTGATGGCTGAATGCCAACGAGACATTCAGCCATCAACGAGCCATAATTTGTCCATGTGTTTTTAGATTAGACATCCGCATTAATTGATTGGTTTCTTGGAAGCAGCTCAAAATATACCGCACTCTTCCAATCCCACCAAACTTACAGAATTCTTTTGATTCTTCTTTTGATGAATATCAACTTTAGATAGTTTTAGATTGTTTTAGATTCGATTTTTCTTCTCCAGTTATGATTTGCTTTAAAAACGGATCATGTGCTTTGCGTTTAAGATGCATATAACAAGCGTTTAAACGGTTTGTTAAATGCATTTCTTTCAATTCATGTTGTAGCCATGTTAGCGATTTATTTATCGAATAAATAACAATATTCTTTAAATAAAACCTTGTTGTGTTTTTATTTCTTTTTATACCCTTCACCAATAAGCTTGTCATTCAGTTTATAATTTTTTCATTATTTGTCGCCGACCCCACAAAATTTATACCGATCGACTCAGAATCGGCAGGAGAATCGATTAAGCGGTGTCCGTCTGTCTGTCTGTCCTCCGTTTGTTTGTCTGTCTTTTAAAATCAAGTTTGTGACGCTGCTAGAGAGTGTATCGACATAAATTGTATATCAGATTTTATGAAATTGTCCTACACCGCACTCTATTAAATTTCATCAAAATTGGTTGAAAAACACCTGTGATATCGCCAAAATACCAAAATTTATGTGCGACATATAAAATTTTTGTATCGAAAAGTACATTTCAAAAAGAAAAGAAAAACCAGACCAGGACTAGCCTTCATTTAATTAATTATTAATCATATTATAGGAAATCCTCCCGCAAATTACCCTGTTAAATTTCATCAAAATGGGCCTATAAACACCTGAAATATCGCCAAAACACTACATTTGATGTTCCCCAAATTGTCGAAAGTGCTCATTTGCTTAAACAGACAATTGAATAATAAAAAAACCCATTTTCTTTTACGATGGGTCCACATAAGTTATATATTAAACTTTAGGAAATTCTCCCGCGAAGCACGCTATTTCATGAACATTGGTCAATCAACACCTAAGATATGGTTAAAATAGTAAAATCTATGTATTGCAAATTGCCAAATTCAAAATTTTTGAGAAAACTTTATTTGATTTTTTTGCAATTTCTCAGGTTTTATAGATCGATTTTAATGAAATTTACTAGTGTGTATTGAGGAGGCACGACCTAAAACATGATATATAATTCACTTCTATGTATTTCCGAAAAGCTTAACAAACCTGATTTCCCTTTTTTATGGGAAATTTTCAAAATTTCCCTTTTTTATGGGCAACTTTCAAAATTTCCCTTTTTTATGGAATATTTTTAAAATTTTCGTTTTTTATGGGAAAATTTCAGAATTTCCTTCTTTATGGAAAATTTTCAAAATTTTCATTTTTATTGAAAATTTTTAAAATTTACCGTTATTATGGGAAATTTTTAATTTTTTTTTTAAATTCTGTATTGATTTTTTTATGTTTGCGTTTCTCATTTGTCAAATATATTTGACAAAAAAATAAAAATCGTAAAATAAAAATTATTTTTGAAAAAAATACAGCCCAATTATGAAAAATAATTCCCTCCCATTCCTCTTATTGAGGCCCTATGCTCCACTGGGAGTCAAGGATAACAGAATTCCTCTTATTATTGAATAAAATTTCCCTCAAATTATTTCTCTTTTCTCGCGACTCTGAGAGGGAAAATATTGTTTTGAGAAAAAAGTAGGTATTACGAATATGAAAAAAGGGAAAAACGGTCAACAGTTTTTTCAATTTTGTTCCTCACATATCTCGAAAGGAGCTCAAATAAAAATGTAAGTTTTAAATTAAAAAAATTATAGAAAAGTAAATTTAAATAAATTTTACAAATACAATGAGTAGCATGATGCAAGAAATACTTAAGATGCAATCCATGCTACTACAAGCTATACTAAACAAGCCATGAACTGTTTGCGAATATGTTTTTGGAATGCAAATGGCATTCGCCAACATAAAAACGAGACTGAATACTTTTTAAAAGAAAAGGAAATTGATATTATGTTGATTTCGGAAACCCATTTAACGGCAAATAGTATATTTAAAATTAATGGATATGCATTTTATGATACTAAGGACCCTAGAGGTAGAGCATGTGGCGGCTCGGGTTTACTTATTAAAGAGCGTATTGGGCACTATTTATATTGTGACTGTTGTGAGGATTATATTCAAGCAACAACAATCTGTCTTAAAGACTTTTGTCGCAACATGGTGATTTCATCAATATATTCTCCCCCAAGATTTTCAATTACTGAAGATCAATACTTGAAATTTTACAAATCATTGGGACCACGTTTTCTTGCAGCCGGTGACTACAATGCTAAGCACACGTTCTGGGGGTCGAGACTGATTACTCCAAAAGGTCGTGTCTTGTATAACACAATTTCAAAAATGAATTTGGATGTGATATCAACCGGACAACCCACTTACTGGCCCAGCGACCCAAACAAAATCCCGGATGTTATCGATTTCGGTGTTACGAAAAGCATTCGTAGAGAGATGACTAAAGCTGAATCTTCATTGGATTTGTCTTCAGACCATTCGCCTACTATTATAACCCTTTCAACATCCGAAGGAATTCCATCCCCACGTGAAAATATATCATTAGTAAGCACCAAAGTAAATTGGCTGAAATTTAAGAAATATCTTAGTACCCACTGTCCGCATTACACACATCTACGTATACCGGAACACATCGATTCCGCTATTAGAGATTTCGAAAACAATATTAAATTGGCTATTTACCATGCTACACTACCCCCCAAACAACATGCTACATTAACCCCCTGTCAACAAGTGTCAATAAATCCCCGGCAACTTGCTGATCCAGCCCCCACACAACATGCTGACTCTCCCCACTTACAACATTATGAATTTCCCCTCATTAATATGCAACACTACCCCCCAGGAAACATGATGCTTCTTGCTCCATCCAACATAATACATCCCACTCAACAACAGCCTACTTTATCCCCCCGTCCACGTGCAACGTTGCCAACCCCATATTGTGCAGTAGACGCCCCCCGGATAAGTTCTCCGTTATTACCCCGTCAACAGACAATTATAACACACCAGCAACAGGCACCATTATCCCCTTCGCATCATGCTACACCAACTCCCCAACAGCATGCTGCATTTTCCTCGTTACAACATGCTGTCTTACCCCCCGCCAAGACTCTGTTTTGTTACATGATTACATGCCACACTACCCCCAAATTAATACACAACCTCTCCTCCCAGATAACACGCTGCATTATCCCCTAGACAACTTTCTATACCACCCCCCTCCACAACAGTCAACGCTACCCACTCTATCAAATTTGGTAGCGCCCACCTGGCAAGGTTCTCCACATTTATCCCATCAGCAGGTCACAATAACACATCAGCATCATGCTGTATTACCCCACAGGCATCACGCTACATTATCCCCTCAACAACATACTGTATTACCCCCCGAACAATATACCACACTAAACCCCCAGGTCGGTCAACATACTCCTTTGTCCCACAGTAAACATGCTTTATTACCCCCCCAGCAACATTTTGCATTACCCCGCCGGCCTCACACCACCACACAACAGATTTCATTTTCCCCCAATCAAGTCAGTTTTAACAGAATTTATTCAGCCGATGTCGAAAGGCTTTTATCTGATAAAAGAAGAGCAAGAAGAGAATGGCAACTTCATAGATCCCCCCAATCGAAAAACAGATTGCAGACTTGTACAAAATTATTAAGGAAACTTTTGGAAACCCGAAGAGAAGAATCCCTGAAAACTTATCTGAAAGGATTAGATGCAACTCCGCAATCAGGATATTCGTTATGGAGAGCTGCTAAAAGTCACAAAAGACCTATCATGCGTAAACCCCTTTAAGAAATACGAATGGAGGCTTTGCAAAAATTGACTCTGAAAAAGGTGAACTGTTTGTTAATCACTTAAAATGCGTATTTACCCCCAATGCATCAAATAGTATAGTGGAATTACCTCCGGTTGAAGAGCGACATGGTACAAATATTATGTTTGAAATCCAAGAAGTCGTTAAAACTATACACGATTTGAATCCAAACAAAGCACCAGGACTTGACAAAATAAGTAATAAAATTCTTAAAGAGTTACCACTTGTTGCAATAAAATTAATTCAACTTATTTTTAATGCCATTTTAAGCTTGAAATATTTTCCCACAGATTGGAAGGTTTCTTTGATAACTATGATTCCTAAGCCAGGAAAAGATCATACAAAAGTAGAATCATATAGACCTATAAGCTTACTATCCAATATGTCTAAACTTTTTGAAAAACTATTGGTGACCAAAATAATGCAAATTCTGGATGAAAGAGGATGTATTCCAAATCACCAGTTCGGGTTTAGAAGAAAGCACAGTACAATCGAACAAACTCATCGAATCGTTACCGCAATACGAACGGCTTTTGAAGAAAAAAAATACTGCTCTGCTCTTTTTATTGATGTATCCCAGGCATTTGATAAAGTTTGGCATGATGGTTTAATTTATAAATTAAAAAAACTTTTCCCCGAAAGTGTATATAAGCTTCTAGTTAGCTATCTGACCAAACGTAAGTTTATACTTAAAGAAGGAGATTTCTTAAGCACGCCGCAACCTATAAAAGCCGGCGTACCCCAAGGTAGTATACTAGGTCCAATATTATATGTAATATACACTTTTGATATGCCCACAAACATACATACATTAACATCCACATTTGCAGATGATACTGCCATTTTAAGTACTCATGAAAACCCATTAGAATCAACTCGGCGTCTACAGACCCATATATCTCATTTAGAAGAATGGCTAAAACAGTGGAAAATTAAAGTAAATGAACAAAAGTGCGTTCACATCACTTTCACTCTACGGAGGGAAACTTGCCCACCAGTTAAAATAAATGGCCAAATTATTCCCCACCAAACAGAAGTGAAATACCTTGGAATTCACTTGGATAGACGGCTTACGTGGAAAAGTCATATAGAAGCTAAACTTACTCAAATTAAACTTAAATCAGCAGAAATTAACTGGCCAAGCTTAGAATTTTTACCAATAAATTCTAAGCTTGGCCTAGACTGCAAAATTCTTCTATACAACTCGATAATTAAGCCAATTTGGTGTTACGGAATTCAGCTGTGGGGTACTGCCTCTGAGTCAAATATTGAAAAAATCCAAAGGCGACAAAACAAACTTTTAAGAATAATTACTGGCGCACCGTGGTATATTAAGAACTCTAATTTACACAAAGACCTTGAAATCCCATTAGTTAAAACTGAAATAGCAAAGAGTGTTGTGAATTATCTAAATAAATTAGCATGTCATCCTAACTCACTTGCTCGAAACATATTAAATGGTCGCGGCCATGTCCGTCTCAGAAGGAGGGATACTAGCGACCTTTTCAGCAGAAATTGAAAACGGATTTTTGGAGTAGAAAGGAATAATCCTACCGAAGAAAAGGATTATGTGGTTCATAATTGGACTTTCATGATTAATTTATTTTAGATTTAAGATTTGTAAACTTATTGTTAGTTCATTAGATTCAATGAAGATTCAATAAATAAGAATAGACGAGAAAAAAAAATAAATACATTTTTAGGTCGAAAAGTACGAATAAAGTCCAGTGGAACATTTGGTCTCCCTAATGGAGGAGAATCCGTAAATAGCTCGCCGGTTTTTTAATGGAGATAAGCAGGATGTTGAACGATTCTGGAGGAAAGTTGAACAAGAATTAAATTCATTAGGTCCACCTACCAAAAACACCACCGAATGGAAGAAGGTTTGGATCGACCAAAAAAAGTACGTGCGACAGAAAGCAGCCCAAAATTTGCAACAAAAGAAAGGTACAGGTGGAGGGCCAAATAGGGAGCATAAGTTTTCCGCAACAGAGCAGAAAATTTATGATTTCATTGGGATTAAAACTTCTGTTGGAAGTGTAGCTGCAGATAGTTTTGGCCTCGGACCAACAAGCAAAGTAAATGAAATTCCAGCAGTACCTTCCGAGACGGATATTTCCGATGTTTCAATGCAGGATTCCTCTATAAACGAAAGGCAAAATAATTCAGTGGAATCCAAGCTGTGTGCGGCACAAAAACCAACTCCAAAATCCAACGAAGCTTCCACGAAATGTGCATCTGATATGCTGTTGGAATAACTTTATTTTTATTACTCAATTGAAGTGAATTTTTGTTTCTTTTAAAAATTAAATAAATCATTTTTAAATATTCAACATTATTTTATAGTGTACTTCCAATATTTGCCATGATCAATTGAGCTTGCTTAAATACGTCCTTAAATATGATACACATGTATACTCTTCCGTCGTCTCCGCACCACTTAATGAATCATTAACTTCTTCATAAACTCTAAAATGCAAACATACGTTACGCAGGGCACAGTATACATTTGTATTTTTAGCAGCCTTCTGTGAACAGTAATGGAGCTCCCTAGCGCCAAGAAGACTCCTCCATATATTCTTTAATACGCCATTCGTGCGTTCTATAAAGTTCCGGCTCTTTGAATGCACCTCATTGAATCGCATCTCCTTGGAACCATCCTCTGGAACACGATGAGGAGTCAAAAGCCAAGGCTCCAATGGATAACCAGCATCACCTAAGAACACATCCAATTTTATTCTTTTTATTTTTTTAAATTAATATTAACCTAAAAGCCAAAAGTTGTGTGAACCTTGCAAGTATTTCCCTTCAAGGTAAGCTCTAACATCACTGGTGGTCCATATAATGGAGTCGTGACAAGCTCCAGGGCGAGTTGCGTTGACGTATCGGACTCTAAGCTCATGATCACAAATCTAAATAAGTCGGATATGATTTGTATACAGAATCATTAATTTTATGAAACTTACCAGCATCGTATTCAGGCTATAGTTTCCTTTCCGGTTATAAAAAATATGCTTGTTTTCCGATGGAGCAATAATCCTTATATGCGTTCCATCGACGCATCAAATAACACCCGGCATTTTGTATTTAATATAAAAATCTAAAGCAATAAAAAACATTAACAATACTTTAAAATAAACTCTGTACGTACGACTTACAATGATTGTGGTAGCTCCAATGGATTAGGAGCGTCACGTGCCATTCTCCTCGCAAGCTTCTGACTACCTTTTTTCCTTCGTTCATTATTTTCCACTTCTTCATCAAATAAATGAAAATATAAACTAAACATTTCTGCATAAGTTTAATTTTTATTAATCCACAAACTATTCTTTTATTTGTTTAATTGATATTGTTTTTTTGTCTAAAAAATTTGTATTATTGAAAACCCGCGTCGCATTAAGAGAATTTCTATGAGATAGTTACACAAAAGGATATAAGTAATAATTTTGTATATGAAGGTTGACAGATAGCTAACCTTTAAACTGCGTAAACTTTTTAAAATAAATTGAAAGCTCAACTGTCATATTAATCTGCAACCATCCGTTCTGAATTCGTTTTGTTTTGCTCAAAATAAAAAGTCAAAATAAAAACAGCTTGCTCCCTGGGAGTTTAAAATAAGAGAATTTTTTTCTTGGGAACAAGTGATTGGGAAGAGGAGAAATTCCCAAAGAATTTTAAAAATTGGGCTGATAACAAAAATCAAAAATTTTAAAAGCATGTATTTTTCTGAAAATATAGTGGCAAACAAGCAAAATGATGTTTTCAAATTATCTCTGCGATATTTCCATATGATTGCTTTTTTTCTTTGAAAATTCAAGAATAGTTATTATTTTCGGTCCCTGTTTTATTCAGTTGTCGCTGAAACGGCGAAGAATGTACATGTAGAACGGAGTTTTGTTTTTTTTATTTTATTTTTAAATATTTAAATATTTTCTTTTCAGAAAGATTCAATAAAAAAATATAAGCATATAAAAAAAAAATTAAATACATACGAGTATGTCAAGCAAAAGTATCTTAGTATATAAATGTATTTTAAATTGGAAAAAATATAAACATTTTCCTAGCTCATGCAATTTTTTGAGTTCTTTAAAATTTTTTCGCTTTTGTTAAGATATTATGGCGATCCATAGTTCATTTTTCAAGATTTTTTTCAAAACATACCAATTTTATATGTCTATAACTTTTGATACGGTTATCAGATTTTTATAAAATTTTAATTTTATGGTTTTTTAATTATAAAATTAAATCATGTATTGGAGAACAAGAAATATAAATTATGTCCTTTACTCAAGGATATCTCATAAGTCGTTTTAAATTTTAAAGCAGAAAAATATAAAAAAAATTCCAATTAATGAAAAATTTCTAAATTTCAAAATTTAAGAAAAGGATAGAGAAAATTGAAGATATGCTTTTTGAGATATCCTTGAGTCAAGGACATTATTAATCTTCGTTGTTCTCCAATACATGATTACATTTTTTAATTAAAAACCATAAAACTAAAGGACATACGCTAAAATATGAGGCTAGTTTCATAAAGATCTGATAGTTGTCTATATAGAATCTCATATGGGAAAGTCTGTTTAGCTCTTTTTAATTAAAAAATTTTTGCTATTAAAGATTTTTATTTTTCGTTTCAATTCTTTAGCATATAATACTTTTTTATACAATGTACCGAATATATCCCATTGTGCACGGTAAAATGAGAAAGAAAATGAGAAAAAATTACTCTCAGACAAGTATAAATAAAAGAGAATAAGAATACGTGTAAATTCGATTGGAACAATTGTTCTTCCTACTGTTCTTCAACGAACATTTTTGTCTAGCAAACGATACAACGGTTCGGCAACTGTAGCCTCATTTGACAAGAACGCATGAGAAAAATTAAGTAGACCAACTGTAAATTCTTCTTGTCTGATGGTGGTGCCGCATCATGAATTGCCTTAAGTTTGGTAGGGGCTGGACGTATTCCCAACGAATCCAATTTGAAAATTCAATACTAGAAATACCAAACTAACATTTATCTTTTTTTAATTTGAGCCCTGATGAACTTAATCTCTCTAAAACCTTTTCTAATCGTGTACAAAGTTCTTCTTCGTTTTTACCCATGATCATAATGTCGTCAAAATAGGATAGAACTCCATTAAGGCCACGTAATAAGTTTTCTATTAGACTTTGAAAAGTACCAGGAGCTGATAAAATTCCAAACTGCAATCTCTTTACTCTAAAAGCTCTAAAAGGTTGCCTTTTGCCGCTCCTCTCCCTTTACGTCATTGGCAAGTAAGAACAATTTATAGCGCTCGTAGTAGCTCGAAAACTTATCAGGATGCTAGGTATCGAAAGATTCAATATTTCCCACTGTAGACATTTTCGTTGCTTCGTTTTTTTTATATGCTTGTATTTTATTATTGAATCTTTCTGAAAAGAAAATGACAATAAGTAATCAAATCTTATTCTAACATAAAATTATATAGAAATTGCCAGTGCAATTCTATTTAAAATTTATTCGAATTAAAAGAAAATTAGTGAATGGCAAGGTCCAACGTATCCATCCTTCTTAATCGTTGGTTACCATCAAATAGCAAAAGCTGCCTTGCAAGATTATTTGGATGATCGTGCAGCTTAGAAATATATTTTGCACAGAACCTTCTAATCTCTTCTTGGACAAGGGGGACATTTAAATCTCTATGGATATTATTATTTCTGATGTACCAGGGGGCGCCGATTATTAAACATAAGATCCTTGATTGTCTTCTCTGTAATTTAGCTAAATACCATACGTCCATATTGGTTTAATTATTGATTTGTACAAAAGGACCTTGTAGTCTAACTCAAGAGCAGATTGTGATCCAATGAGTTAACTTGCAGTCAATGTGATGGGACCATATGAGACGGTGATATAAATGTACACCAAGGTACCTAACGTGAGAACACTCGGGAATCGTCGCGTTGTTGATCATGATTGCAGGACAGTTATCTCTTCTCAGAGTAAACGTTACATGAACACACTTTGTCGGATTTACCCTAATTTTCCATTTGTTCAGCCATATTTTAGGATCGGAATTGATACTAATAAATGCTGTATCATATGCGAAAGAGGATGTATACGTTTGAGCATTCGTTGGCATATCTGCTGTAAAGATAATATATAGCAACGGACCCAAAATACAGGGTAGTGGAACTCCAGCAGCGATTTTTCTAGGAGAAGAATATTCATCTTTGGATCGAACTCGGATTGTTCTATTGGACAAATAGCTTTTTTAGAGTTTGTGTGTACTTGCTGGTAGCAGATTTATTATTTTGCACATAAGTCCTTCGTGCCAGACTTTATCGAATGCTTGTGAAATATCTATGAATAAGGCGGAGCAGTATTGTTTTCCTTCAAAGGCTTTTCTGATCATTGTTGTTATTCTGTGTACTTGTTTGATGGTACCATGGCATTCGCGGAAACCGAATTGATGGTCAGGAATAATATCCATCCAATTAACAAATGTTCTCAAAGTGCAAATAAGAAGCTTTACAAACAATTTTTTTCCTTAGAGGAATCTAAGTTTTTTAAGTACTTATCAAGAGATTTTTGTCCATTCCTCAATGCGAAATGCAGTTTTCTTTGACATTGGTTTAAACGGCTTTTTAAGCCAGGGCATCGACATTCTTGTCACCGTCTTCTTAGCCTTATCTTTTCAAATACTAGACTTTAAATGTCTTCTGGAATGTTCTGGCTACCATTTTTCTTCGGTTTAAAAATTGGAGTTGATATACAGGCTGCATTAGTGAGAATTTCTGAAAAAGTATTAATTGCAGATTCGATGCCAGTTGGATTCCTAAGAGAAATATTGAATGGAAGGTGGGAACTCACATACATTTTATATTTTAACCAGTTTGTATTTCTGTTTGGATAAAAATGTCTTTCTTCTTGAACTTCATTGGGACTGCCATAAAATGTTATAATAGATGGCGAATGATCGGATGATAAGTCTAATGATGAGCAAATGGATAAGTTGGTTCTTTTTATACTTCTTCGGGAATCTTATTTATGTCTGAGGGCCAATACGTTGGGTGACCTCCTGATACGGCGTCCAACTTGTGTGAAGATATAGCACCCAATAGCTGTCTACCCCTAGGCGTAATAAGGCGAGAGCCCCAAAACGTGTGCTTCGCGTTAAAATCACCAGCCACTATGATTTTAGAGCCAAGCGTATCACAAAAGTCAAGGAATTGATCTTTTTTAATGTTATATCTTGGCGGACAATATATGGAAGACAAAGTCATTTTATAATCCAAAAGTTTAACAGATGTTGCCTGAATGTATTCCTTTCCATAATGAGGCAATGGAAAATGCCTTATTTTATTATGTATTATAATAGCTGTACCACCGCATGCTTTTCCACTTTGATGTTTTGTATCATATGTAAATTACCTATTTACTCTAAAGCAATTATTTACAGTAAAATGGGATTCAGCTACAAGTAATACGTCAATTTCCTCTTCATGCAGGAAATGTTCAACCTCCTTTTTGTGTTGACGTTTGCGTTCCAAAAACATATTTTCAACAGGTTAATTTTCTTTCCAACAAAATCTGCATAAGCATACTTAGATTTCTCATCATCTCCTGGAACATATTTTGCATATTAGACATGAAGTTATTCATGGTTTCAATTAGTTTCTCAATGGAGCTTTAAGATTCTTTAGTTTGAACTAGCGGACCCTCTTTTTGATTTTGGTTTGGGATTACCTTGCTGTGAACCGTTGTTTGAACGATCTGAAACTGTAGGGAGAGACAGGAAATATAAGGCCTGGTATTGAGCAGTAGTAGGTCTTCTCCAAGAGGGTGCCTGTTGTCTGAGACGTAAAAATATAGGGCAACCACGGTAGTTAGCAGTGTGATTTTGTCTACAGTTACTGCACTTTTTAGTTGTAGAATCCGTCTTGGATTTAGTACACTCGGAGGTCTTGTCTATATCCTCACATATTACGTATACTGGAGGCAATTTACAGTACGATTTGGTGTGCCCAAATTCCTGTCAGTTTTGGCATTGGGAGAATCTCTGCGCCTAATTGGCTCTTCTACAGTAATTCTGCGACTAAGCAGATATTTTAAATTATAGATAGGGTGAGATTAACTTTTTTTTTAGCTGGGAAGAGCTTAAAGATATTTCCATTCTGAAAAGTGGTTGAGGAACTTTATTTTTGTTAAGTATATTGTGAACAGACTTCACTTCGTAACCTTCGGATTCAAGAGCACTTTTTATTTCGTTGATCGGAACAGAGCTATCTATAGCTTTAATGACTACAATTAAACCTTTAGCACTTTTCAATTGGTATGTGTAGTAACTTTTATTATTGGAATCAAAATGACCAATTACCTTTCTATAATTGTTTTCTAAATAAACTTGGATTTTTGTTTTAAAAACATTTTCCCTCCGAATTGAAACACGTGGAAGTTATCCTTGCCTATAATTTCGTATAAATTGTTAACAATAGAGTTATTTTTTTGTTCTCGCAAGAGTATGGGTGGAGATTTAAGTACCTTACTCGTGTTATGCGCCTGATTTTTATCTTCAGTGGGGGCGAGTAATTCAAAGTGGTTTTTACTTATCGACATTTTTCCTGATAATGGACTATTGTTCATTTTTGCCCGTTTTAGGAGAGGTTGCTGGAGCAAGGACGTAGGACTAGACTTACGTTTTGCTATGGAAAAGTACCGGTCAATACCTGTCTGGATCTGTTTAGTAACTTTGTTATTTGAACTAGTACCACCAACATCAATATTGGGAAAATTAAAACATTCACTCACAGACTGCTTGGATGAGTCTTTTTTTTTTGGCACTGACTGTATTTACAATGTTTCGGTTTTTTATATTTTCTTTTTCTTTATCGTTTGCACAAGTAATTGTTTTTGTTTGATCTGGCGCAAATGTAAAATTATTTATCGCACAAGAATAAGTTGTTGATTGATTTGGCGCAAATGTAATATCAACTGAGGGACCCTCATTGTTTTCGCTGTTAAATAGTTTCTGTTGTACTCTTTGTCATATAGATTTTTGTTTTCACTTGACTCTGTTGTTATTGAAATGTAGGCATTTCTACCATTTAGGGAGAGCCTTCGATTTTGTTGCTGTAAATGCATTTTAATTTTTTTGTTGAAATTTTTGTTTATTTATTTTAGAATTTATTTAACTTAAAATTTTTTATATTAAATATTCACTGCTTCACTTCACTAATATATTAAAAGTTCGTCTATTTTCGATATGATATATTATTTTCTGTGATTTATTTTTTTTATTAATAAATTAATAATTTTTATGGGAAATTTTCAAAATTTACCATTTTTATAGAAACTTTTCAAATTTTCCCATTTTTATGGAAAATTTTCAAAATTTCCCATTTTTATGCGAACTTTTTAAAATTTACCATTTTTATGGGAATTTTTCCAAATTTCCCTTTTTGATGGGAAATTTTTAAGTTTTCCTATTTTTATGGAAAATTTTCAAAACTTTCGATTTTTGTATAAAAAAAATCAAATTCCTGCTCTATAAAATCAATTTTAAAAGATATCGCTCAGAAATTGCTTAAACAAATTTAAAGCACAAAATAAAAATCAATCATTGCTTGATATAATATTATAGCGAAATAACCGCCACATATTGAGCGATATAATGGAAATCAAACTTACCCGGTATGAATTGTGCGATAAAATATAAATAAAATATACCTGGTATAATTTGAGCGATATAATATAAATCAAAAATACCCGGTATAATTTCAGCGATATAATATAAATCAAAAATACAAGGTATAATTTGAGCGATATAATATAAATCAAAAATACCCCGTATAATTTGAGCGATTAAATATAAATCAAAAATACCCGTTATACTTTGAGCGATATAATATAAATCAAACATACTCGGTATGAATTGAGCAAAAAAAATATAAATCAAAAATACCCGGTATAATTTGAGCGATAAAATATAAAGCAAAAATAACTGTTATTTTTGCCTAAAATAATAAAAGTCACAAAATGACTGTTCAAATAAAAATAAAAAAATAACAGGCTTACAATAAAATTAAAATTTAGGTCAAACGAATCAAAACTGTGTTATTGAATTTCAGAACAGATAAATTTTTATGCTTGCTTTTTTGATTTAAAAATTCAAAAATACCCGTTATTTTCAGTCCCTGTTATTTTTTGCATATAAAAATAAAAAATTGTGTAAAATTTCCATAAAAATGGGAAAACTAAAAAATTGAAATAAATCGAAAAGGGAAATTTTGAAATTTCCCATCAAAAAGGGAAATTTTTAAAATTTCCCATCAAAAAGGGTAATTTTGAAAATTTCCCATCAAAAACTGAAATTTTTAAAATTCCCATCAAAAATGGTAAATTTTGAAAATTTCCGGTAAAAATGGGAAATTTTGAAAATGTCCCGTAAAAATGGTAAATTTTGAAAATTTCCCATAAAAAGTGAAATTTTGAAAAATTTCATAGAAATGGGAAATTTTGAAAATTTCTTATAAAAATGGGAAATTTTTAAAATTTTCCAGTTTGTTCAAACAACAATTCACAGCAAGGTAATCCCCCACCTCCAAATGGCTTCTCCTATGCTCATATGGTTAAAGAGGGTCCAACTATTCAAACTAAAGAATCTCAAAGCTCCATTGAGAAACTAATTGAAACCATGAATAACTTCATGTCTAATATGAAAAATATGTTCCAGGAAATGATAAGAAATCAAAGCATACTTATGCAGGTTTTGTTGGAAAGAAAATGAACTTGTCGAAAATATGTTTTTGGAACGCAAACGGCCTTAGTCAACACAAAAAAGAAGTTGAACATTTCCTGCATGAACAGGAAATTGACGTATTACTGGTATCTGAAACCCATTTTACTCTAAAAAATTGCTTTAGAGTAAATGGTATAGTATTTTACATATGATACAAAACATTCAAGTGGAAGAGCACTAAGGCATTTGCCATTGGATTATAAAATGACTTTGTCTTATAAATATTGTCCGCCAAGATATAACATTAACAAATATCAATTCCTTGACTTTTTTGATACGCTTGGCTCTAAATTCATAATGGCTGGTGATTTAAACGCGAAGCACAACGTATTGGCCATCAGACTTAAATAAGATCCCAGATTTAATAGTTTTTGCCGTTACAAGAGGTATAAAAAGAACCAACTTATCCGTCTGCTCATCACTGGATTTATCATCCGATCATTCGCCATCAATTATAACATTTTATGGCAGTCCCAATCTAGTTCAAGAAGAAAGACATTTTTATCCAAAGAGAAATACAAATTGGTTAAAATATAAAATGTATGTGAGTTCCAACCTCCCACTTAGTATTCCCCTCAGGAATCCAAGTGACATCGAATCTGCAATTAATACTTTTACAGACATCATCACTAATGCAGCCTGTATTGCTATACTCCAATTTTTAAACCGAAGCAAAAGGGTATCCAAAACATTCCAAAAGATATTCAATGAACTAAATAAATTATAATGAACAAAAATCTCTTGACAAGTACCTACTTAAAAAACTTAGATTCCTATAAGGAAAAAAATTTCAAACTATGGATTGCTGTTAAACACATGCAACATCCAATAGCATATGAGTCTCCAATTAGGCTCGAAAATGGTACTTGGGCAAGAGATCCGTCAGAAAAAGTTGATACTTTCGCCAATCGCCTAGAAAGGGTTTTTACCAAACGAGACAAACTCTAACATAAGCGCTTATATTATAGATGACATCGTGCTGTCCCCATTAAAATTTCGTCTTCCCCTTCTTATATCAAATATTCAAAAGCTTAATCCAAAAAAGTCTCCTAGCATTGACAGAATTTCTTCGTCAATGATTATCCACCTACCTAATTCGGCTGTAATTTTATTGTATATTTATAATGCGATTCTTCATTTCGGACATTTTCCAATGTCCTGGAAGGTATCAGAAATCGTTATGATTCCCAAACCAGGTAAAGATATTACTCAAGTTTCAGCTTATAGACCTATAAGCTTACTTTCAATTCTATCGAAATTGTTCGAAAAGCTTCTTATTTGCACTTTAAGCACACTCGTTAACTGGATATTATTCCGGATCATCAATTCGGTTTCCGTGAATGTCATGGTACTATTGAACAAGTACACAGAATAACAATAATGATCAGGAAAGCCTTTGAAAAAAAAACAATACTGTTCCGCTTTGTTCATTGATTTTTCACATACATTCGATAAAGTCTGGCACGAATGACTTATGAGCAAAATAATAAATTTGCTACCAGCAAGTACATACACACAAACTCTTGAAAAGGTATTTGTCCAATAGAACATTCCGAGTTCGATCCAAAGATAATTATTCTTCCCCTAGAAAAATCGCTGCTGGAGTTCCACAGGGCAGTATATGCTATATATTATCTTTACAGCAGATATGCCAAAGAATGCTCAAACATACACATCTACTTTCGCAGATGATACAGCGTTTATTAGCATTCATTCCGATCCCAAAATTGCCTCTGCATTCTTGCAGTACCATATTTATGAGCTTAAAGTATGGCGAAATACATGGAAAATTAAAGTTAGTGCGTTCACGTAACGTTTACTCTAAGAAGAGACAACTGCCCCACAATTGAGATTAACAATGTGACTATCACCGTGAGTCCTCACGTTAAGTATCTTGGTATGCATTTAGATCGCCGCCTCACATGGTCCCATCATATTGACAGCAAGATAACTTAGATAAAACTGAAGTCCGTAGAACTAAACTGGCTTATTGTCCCACAATATGCTCTGGAATTCAATTACAAGGTTCTTTTGTACAAAACAATTATTAAACCAATATGGACCTATGGTATTCAGTTATGGGGAACGGCTTCCACCTCGAACATTGCCAAATTACAGAGAAGACAATCCAAGCTCTTACTTTTAATAACTTGCGCTCCTTGGTACATAAGAAATAATAACATTAACACAGATTTGAATGTTCTCCTTGTCCAAGAAGAGATTAGAAGGTTTTGTACAAATTATACTTCCAAGCTGCAAGTTCACCCAAACCATTTCCATTTTTATGGGAAATTTTCAAAATTTACTATTTTATAGGAAACTTTCAAAATTTTCCTTTTTGATGGGAAATTTTTAAGTTTTCCCATTTTTATTGGGAAGTTTCAAAATTGAGTATTTTAATGGGTAATTTACAAAATTTTCAATTTTTACCGGAAACTTTCAATATTTACCATTTTTATGGGAAAATTTTCAAAATTTACCATTTTTATAGGAATTTTTTTTTTCATGGGAAGTTTTATAAATTTCCCTTTTTTAATGGAAATTTTAAAAATTTCTCTTTTGATGGGAAATTTTCAATTTTTGATGGGAAATTTTCAAAATTTACCCTTCTGATTTATTCCCATTTTTTAGTTTTCCCATTTTTATGGAAAATTTTCAAAATATCTGATTTTTTATATAAAAAAAATAAAATTCCTGCTCTAAAAAATCAATTTTAAAATATATCGCTCGCGTTTTTTTAGGTTTTTATTTACACCAGAGTATATTTTGTTTTTATAATGATTTAGAACCAAATAGGCGAAAAACCAAATTAAACGCTTTATAATTAGAACGGGGGTTCAAATTTCTGGAAGTTTTTCATTTTTATTTTTTTTATTTGAGGTTCTTCAAATAAATTTTGATCTTTTGAACGCAATTATGTCGTAAATATAAATTAAATCGAGGAATGGAATAAAGATGTCTTTACTGACTTTGAATCAGATGCGCAGAGATGAGGAGGCCTCAGATAGCAGCGATATCAATGCTATTGAGATAACGCCTCCTATTCCTTATTTAAAAGTCCTTGAAGGCATCAATAATGTTTTAAAGCTAGTGATATATTTGCCAGTAAATACATGTCGAACCTTTTAGACGTCTGTAACGATATCGTTGTATCCAGTTTAAATAAATCAGAAAAACAAACAAGTATTACTGATTTTATGTTAAAACCCAATTAAATATCTATGTAATATGTAATTAAAAAATCTTTTTCTATGAATTTAATGTGTTCAATTATTTAAATGTTAATAAATAATAACAGCCTGTTATTGAAACTAAAATTTTTTCAAATTGTACGTCAACTTACGAAAAAATTGAACTTTTGGTTTTTGAAATTTTTTTTGAGTGAAACGAGAAAAAGCTTTTAAAATTTTGGTTCGTAAATGAAATGTATAGACGAAAGTAAATGTCAAATCAGGCAATTAAAAAATTCTAGTCGTCTGGGAAACAAAAAAACGGTTATTAAATTTTTTTTGTTTAGGACCTGAACACAATACATTGCATTGTGTTGAAACTAGGAAAAGGTTGTGGGAGGGGGAATAGGTAGTGTCTGTGGACATTTGATTTAAACTTCCCTATATTGCAACTGGTTGGAAAAACTTCTGTGGGAAGCAAATTCTACATACGGCCAGCGTATCGTCTATCTGTAGAGTATCGTCTGTCTACTACGAAAGGATGAGCGTGTATTGCGTAATAAAGTTCAAGTATCGAGAACGAGTTTCCTGATTTCGTTAGAGCACATTCCAAAGTAGTAACAATAGAACAATAGAGTTGGATAACCTACTGTTGCCGATGAGAGCTTTTGCTCTCTCCTGTACTCGGTCAACAACTTCCAAAATAAACTTTGCAGACCGGCCCATACATGAGAGTTGTTTTTTAATCGGTACGCAATACATGCTTCGGAATAGGGTCTATGTAAGAGTACAAGAGAGGACGAAAGTGCTCATTGATGACATCATGGTATCCAACTCTATTGAACCACTGTAGTGTCACACTTTTCTATCGTTTTTACTTTGGAATGTGCCCTAACGAAAATAGGGAATTCGTTCACAAACTCAAATCTTCTTACGCAATACATGTCTCAGAATAGGGTCTTTGCAGGAGCTACTCGACCGAGTGCAGGAAAGGGTGAACGTGCTCATCGTTTTAATTACTTTGGAATCCGGTCTATCGAAATCAGGGAACTTGTTTCTAAAACCCGAACTTATTTACTTAATACTTGTCTTTCTCATATTTAAATATTAAAAAATATTTAATTTAATTCTGAAAAAAAAATGTAAAATTTTTTTATTTTTGATTTTATTAAATTTTAGGGTTTACATCGTTTTACAAAAGTCTTAAGCATAGAAAATCATTGAAGGGAAAACCTGTCAAATAAACCTGAATTAGCTGTCAAAAAAAACTGAATCTATCTTTGTGTTTGAAACATTTTTTTAGTAGTGTTAGTAAAAAATGAAATCCACACAGTTGGTTTTTAAGCACAGTTGTATTAAAAGTTCTGAAAAAAGGTACTTTTAATGAAATATTTGTATATTATTTTAAAGATATAATTAATATTTCAATAGTTTTAAACAAAATATAAAATCTGGCTTAAGAACCACAGTTTTTGAAAATTTCCTATAAAAAAAAAATAAACTATGATAAGATTTCTAAAAAGTACCATTTTTATATCAAAAATTAAAAAAAATAAAATTTTTATGGGAAAATTTTCGAAAATTTACTATTTTTATAGGAAATTTTTAAAACAATTTACCATTTTTTTAGGAAATTTTTCAGAAATTTATTATTTTTATAGGAAAATTTTCAAAAATTTACTTTTTACTCAAAAATTTTTTTAATTTACTTTTGATATAGGAAATTTTTAAAAGAAATTACTATCTTTATAGGGTTTTTTTAATTTACTTTTTTTATAGGAAATTTTTCAAAGATTTACTATTTTTACAGAAATTTTTTTAAAAATTTTCTATTTTTATATGAAATTTTTCAAAGATTTACTATTTTTATAGAAATTTTTTTAAAAATTTACTTTTTTTATAGGAAATTTTTAAAAAAATTACTACTTTTATAGGAAATTAAAAAAAAATACTATTTTTAAATATATTTTTAAAAGAAATTGCTATTTTTATAGGGTTTTTTTTAATTTACTATTTTTATAGGAAATTTTTCAAAAATTTACTATCTTTATAGGAAAATTTTCGAAAATTTACTATTTTTATAGAAAAATTTTCAAAAATTTAGTATATTTTAGAAAATTTTTCAAAAAAATAGTACTTTTATAGAAAATTTTTAAAAAATTTTACTAATAATAATTTTTCAAAATGTACTAAAAATTAGCATGAAAATTATTATTTGTAATTTCTAAAACTAATAGTAACATGCTAGAAACTTCACTATTCAAATTTCCAAACTGCAAGGTACGTTTAGTTTAATGATCTAAGAAAGGAGTATATTTTTGAAACTAAAAAAGCAACTCAGTTTATTTTCATTTCTTAATAAAAAAAAAAACGTTGAAAAATGGAAAAAAATATTTGTTTTATAGAAAAAAAAATTATGTTTCAGTTAATAAAATATGACCAAAATGTTTAAAAAAATTATAAGAATCTTGTTTTTGGAAAATTTCTGCTGTTGAAGCAATTGATTTTGTGTAATTTAAAGGTAAATAAAATGTGTGTATTTGTTTTGATTTTTCATTCTTCAATATGGCGGTAGTTACACACAACCTATACGTGTGAGTTGTCATATGGAACAGCTGATTCTTTCCTATCTATTTATAATCTATGGCCTTAAGTTTTACAGGAAAAGCTTTCAGAAAACTAATAAAATATTTCATGGCAATACTATTATTTGATATTTCATTACGAAGCTTTTACTTCCAAACGAAAAAAGAAAATGAACTCAATTTAGAGCTTAATCGTTGGGCTAGTATTCGATTGCCTTCTAACGTATGACAGTTTTGTGAACAGGCTGTAAGTGTTTTGTGTTAAAATAAACTCTATATAAGAAGTTTTATGTTTTAGAATCATTTTCTGTTAAAAAAACAAAAACGTCCAGAAATTCGAACTTTTCAGAAATTAGAACTGGCCGTTGCACCAAGTGGTTCTAATTTGTGAGATTCCACTGTGTTTAATAAAAATAACCGTCACATATTGAGCGATATAATATAAATCAAACTTACCCGTTATGAATTAAGCAACAAAATATAAATAAAAAATAATATGGTATAATTTACGCGATATAATATAAATCAGAAATACCCGGTATAATTTGAGCGACATAATATAAATCAGAAATACCCGGTATGAATAGAGCAATAAAATATAAATCAAAAATACCCGGTATACTTTGAGCGATATAATATAAATCAAACATATTCAGTATGAATTAACCAAAAAAATTAAAATGAAAAATACCCGGTATAATTTGAGCGATAAAATATAAAGCAAAGATAAGTTTTCTTTTTGCCTCAAATAATAAAAGGCACAAAGTAACTTTTATTTCTGATCAAAAAGTAACCGTTATTTTCTGAGTTTCAGTCCCTGATATATATATATATATATATATATATATATATATATATATATATATATATATATATATATATATATATATATATATATATATATATATATACAAATAAAAACTAAAAACTGCTTTTGATGGCTTACGTGACTTCTGCCACGTCGACAAAATAGAGATCCCGAAAACATAAAATAAAAATAGAGGACAGTCGAGCAGTGACCGTCGTCATAAAAGGAGCTGGGGAACACCAGAAATTTTTTTTTAAATAGAAATAAGTTAAAAAAAAAATAAGAAAAGAATTTGTAAAAAAAAAATAAAAAAACCTCTCGGGAACCAGATTTCTTTTCCTAAATAAAGTGGATTAAATAAAAATTAAAAACTGCTGCTTATTTTTGTTACATTGGTGTCAGATGTGGGGTAAAGATCAATTTTCCGTAGAAAACTTTACCATGCCGATAAAAAAAAGAACTCCAGTTTTATAAAAAATGTATCCCGGACGGTACAAAAGACCATTGATCAAATAATGGATGGCCAAAGGCAACGAGATGAAGAGCTGTTAAAAAACCTAAGAGAAGTTCATGTCAGTTTTAACAATAGATTATCGGAGGTTGAACAACAGACTCGGGCTAATTTTATGAACTCAACCGCTGCTATGGACTCCGGATTTAGTGGACATCATCATATCCAACCAGTTCTACGACAGCCGCTTTTACTTTGGATCATACGGAAGTTCGACAACCTATGCTTCAGCCGGCTGCAGGCAACTTCCATGCACTAATTGTCAATCATCAATGGGAGTCAATTTTCCTCCAATTGGAGTTCACAATTGTGGTCACCCCCCAGTTTTTCAGAGTAAACCAACATTTAAACCGCACTATGTATCCTCTTACGATGGTTCTACTTCGTGGTCCGACTACGAACGCCAAGTGGAAGATGCTGCACGATTTTATGGTTGGAGCTCCGATTGAAAATTAATGGCAGTAACATCGAATTTGAGAGGTCGTGCTTTAAGGTTATATGGAACTATTCCGAGTATGCCTGTTCCTACATACGAGCAGGTGCGTCAGTTAATGCGTGAAAGGTTCTCCTTAGATGCTCATGTCAGCTATCAATACTTCAGGCAATGTGTGCAGGGCCCTAGGGAATCTGTTGAAGATTTTGCCACTGAATTGGAGCGTTTGTCATTGAATGCATTTAAAAGTTTACCTCAAGAAGTAGCATCTAAAATAGTGGTGCATCAGTTTGTTAATGGTTTACGTGATAGTCAACTTCATGGTTTGGTTGTGGCCAGTAGACCTAAATGCATAAGCGAGGCATTAAGAACCACTCAAGATTTGCAAGCTCAAATAAATAGATCAAAACCACGCGGTGTATACAACGTCGAGGTAGAACCAAATTCTACAGCTGGGTCCGCCCAAAGACAAAGAAAGAGTAATAGATCGGAAAACGAAGGGGCATCGGCTTGAAGAAGCCCAGGCCGATGAAAAATATGAGAAGGGCTTCCCAAAACTCAACACCTTTACAAATTTCTGCAAGTCAACGAACTCATATGGTGATTTCAGGTTCATCTGTTGATCCTACTAATGAAGAGAATGTATTAACGAGTGTTCTAAAAAAAATATGCATTTACTATTTTAGACAAAATTTATCCATAGTGCAAGAAATAATTTATTTTTTGATCAAGTTAGTTTCTATAGATATGTCAGATACTATTATTTTAGAAATTATTAATTTTCAATAGTTATTTCAATCAAAATGGACTCCGAAAAAAAAGTTCGTGAAAATATAATTAAAACTTTTCAAAAAAATCCGTCATGGACTTTTAAAAAAATAGCTAACAATTTGAAAGTTGACCCTCGAACGGTTTCTAATGCCATCAGACGGTATAAGGAAAACCTGAGCATTAAAAGAAAACCTGGATCAGGGAGGAAAAAAGGTCCTACATATATTGGTAAGGCAAAAGAAGTCGAGCGACTCTTTCGAAGAGCGCCTAACACTTCTTTAAGAAAAGCAGCTCGTACGGTGAAATGTTCTACGAATTTTGCACATAGAGTCAAAGCTTATGCTGGACTGAAGACATACAAAGTCCAAAAGGTTCCAGATCGCAATGCTATAAAGAACTTAGAAGCAAAAAAAAGAGCGAAAAAATTGAAGTCTGATTTTATAAAAAAAATACACCTGTTGTGTGATGGATGATGAAACATACGTACTGGCAGACTTTTCTCAACTTCCTGGTCAAGATTTTTATGTTGCTGATAAACGGGGCAATGTTCGGCAAGGGTTTCGCACAAAAAAACAAACAAAATTCCCTAAGAAGTTTCTCGTGTG
Organism: Stomorhina lunata; assembly: GCA_933228675.1. NCBI lineage: Eukaryota > Metazoa > Arthropoda > Insecta > Diptera > Rhiniidae > Stomorhina > Stomorhina lunata. The sequence continues at coordinate 49,648,961 of OW121741.1, read as the reverse complement.
GCAAGCTATTTGCAGTTGTGACAAAAGAAGTAAAGTATTTGTGGCATCTGGCACAATAAACACAGAAATTTATATAAAGGAGTGCCTACAAAAACGGTTGTTACCCTTTTTAAGAGAGCACAGAGTGACTACATTTTTTGGCCCGATTTGGCATCATGCCATTATGGAAAAAAGGCACTTGAGTGGTACTCAAGGAATAATGTCATTTTTGTACCACGAGAGGCAAATCCACCTAACTGTCCAGAACTTCGGCCTGTGGAAAGGTATTGGGCTCTGGTAAAAAAGGAATTGAAGAACACAGGAAAGATTTCCAAGAACATGTCCGATTTTAAGCGCACGTGGAACACATGCTCCAAAAAGGTATCAGAAGCAACTGTAAAATCTTTAATGGGAGGGTTTCCGAAAAAAGTCGATAATTTTGCAAAACCCGAGTACTAAGTAAACATTTTAATGCTAAATGATTTTGTATAATATGTCATTATATTTGCGTATTTTGTAGAGTTTTTATATTAAAAGGTTTGATTTTTATTGAAGAAAATCCAACTACAAATTTTATTTAGAGCACTCTTTAGACAATATTACAGATAATAATTCAAAATCTGCCATTAGTAGTGGCGCTTGGGGTGATCAAAGCCTACATTGTGTAGCATTTATTGAAGACCGGCCACACGAAATGATCGTAGATACTGGTGCTTCTGCCTCATTGATAAATGCTGAACTGGTACCGTTGTCTGCTCAAAGGCGAAATTGCAATGTTGCTCTACGTGGCCCCAATGGTGAAATTTTCAAAGCATCGAGTTCTGCTGTTATAAAATTTCGTTTAAATAAAGTACCTCTTTGTCATGAATTTCTGGTACTCCAAGGCTCAGCGCCTTTATTGTTAGGCCTCGATTTTCTGCGACATCAGAAGGCATATATTGACATCGGTGAGTTACGTCTCGGCTTAAGACATGTTTCTGTGCCCCTATATCTCCCTGAGCACACTCATTGCAACTTAGTTTATTTAATGGAATCTGTTACTATTCAGCCAAGATCCGACATGTACTTAAGTGTGAAATGTGCATACAAAACCGAATTTAATACGTCTTTGTTGGAGCACTGCCAAGATTCAATGTTACCAGAGGGAGTCATGTTAGGCAGAACACTCGTGTCACCTATGCAGGAGGTTCCTGTTCGACTTATAAATTATTGCGATGAAGAAAAACTAATTTCGCCAATGACTGTGGTAGGAAAACTTGAGGAAGTAGAAATGGTTGAAATGAAAGATCATTGTGAGCCAGAAGAATTTTGTTTGTGGCTGGATGTGTCCACCGAAATTGCAGAAGAAGAGAAATCTGCATTCTACGAATTAGTAAAAGAGTTCAAAGATGTATTCTCCACTGGCCCCACGGATTTTGGTCGGACAAATATAACACAACACCACATCAACACCTCTGATTGCAAGCCAATAAAACAACCACCGCGGCGAGTGCCTTTAGCAAAGAAACGAGAAATGGAAGAATTAGTAAATGATATGCAAGTGCGTGGCGTTATACAGCCATCTCAGAGTCCATGGTCTTCGCCAGTGGTACTGGTACGTAAGAAAGACGGTACTTTCCGTTTTTGTGTCGATTATTGTCGACTAAACGACGTCACCATCAGAGATTCCTATCCCCTCCCTCGCATGGATGACATTTTGACGAACTTGTACGGGTCTAGGTGGTTTTTAACTATGGATTTACAATCAGGTTATTGGCAGGTTGAAATGAGCGCTGATTCCAAACCAAAAACTGCTTTTTCCTGTTCTTCTGGTTTCTAGGAATTTAATGTTATGCCATTTGGGCTCACAAATGCCCCAGTAACATTTGAGCGACTAATGGATGGTCTATTTTCCGGTGTGTCTTGGCGATCTGCTCTGGTTTACTTGGACAACATAATTGTCCACTCGCGAACTATTGAAGAACATGTCGGCCATCTTCGCCAGGTGTTCGAACGTCTAAAGTCCGCTGGGTGTAACGAACCGCAGTTGAAGATGGAATTATCACGGGGTCTGCACACCTAGCTATGCTTCGGTCTTAGCTCAGGGAAATGGTCGTGGGGTGTGATAACATTAGTTCGGTTTGTGTTACTTTAATTTAAAATATATTTTTGTGTGCAGATTATTCAAGAAATAGAAGAAGTCTACAAGGATCCCAAAATACTTGTCCCTAATCACTTTTAGGTATCTGCCTTGGAGGACTTGAAGATGTTATGATGTCCTCAGGGTCATTTTTTCCACCCTACCTTGCTGATGACCAGTATTATTTTATCAGCCCATTTAATACCCTATACCCTACTCATCTACATTTCATCAATCACAAAAAAATTTTTACCAATTCATTTTAGAATAGCCTT